>OX411551.1:11326856-12526856 GCA_948146395.1 Fragum whitleyi | reverse complement strand
CCCATATTTGGGGGTCAATCCAAATTTCTTACACTACTTTAGAAGAGGGTCACCAAAGGAACAATCTGGTAAAGTTTCATTGAAATCAGCCCAATGGTTCAGGAGGAAATGTCGTTCAAAGATTCCGGGCACAAAACAAGCCCTGCCACACCCATATTTGGGGGCCAATAATAATTTCAGGAACAATTTTTGAAAAGGGTCACCCCAGAAACATTCTGGAAAAGTTTGGTTGAAATCAGCCCTTTGGTTCAGGAGGAGATGTCATTCAAAGATTTGGGGCTAAAAATAAGCCCCGTCCTGCCACGCCCATATTTGGGGGTCAATCAAAATTTCTTGTATAATTTAGGTAAAGGGTCACCCAAGGAACATCCATGCCAAGTTTCATTGAAATTGGCCCAATGGTTTGGGGGGAGAAGATTTTTAAAGATTTCAAAGTGAAAAAATGCCACGCCCATATTTGGGGGTCAATCAAAATTTCTTTAACAATTTTAGAAGAGGGTCACCCAAGGAACATTTCTACCAAGTTTCATCAAAATCCGCCCATTGGTTTGGGAGGAGAAGATGTTTAAAGAAAAAGTTTACGCACGGACGCACGCACGCACGGACAGACGCACGACGGACACACCACCATGACAATAGCTCGCTGGCCTTCGGCCAGTGGAGCTAACTAGGTGACTGAACTGGTAGCCCGCATACACATACTCGGATTTTAGGAAGATCGCTCTATGAGAGCACCAATGCAGAACTTCTTGGGTCCAGATCACCTCGGTGAACGATCCCGAACATTTCCAGGAATTTTGCCTTTTTGGGGTTTGTGACGAGAAGGTCGTAAATTGCTTGTATTCCTATAGCGAGTTACGACACTCTGATCACAAACACATAAAAATCTATTTTTGACGCTCTCCGTAGTTTTATTACTTTAACTATGACAGGAGCCTGATATTAAAGACATTTGCAACATATACAAATTGGAGGTTTAAATATCTTTCTAGATTTAATTAAACTTCGTCGTCTGCTATCGACAATGTACATATATTCTACATATATTCGATAGCCTACTCCGCCTAACTCGTGTTACCGTATAACCTGTGTTGACGCGGAAGAGGGACATTGCTCTTTCAAGATTTTTTGGGGGGAGAAACGCTCAACAGATGCACAAGTGCAATGTTTCCTAGGCGAACCTCTCTTCGGTGATCAATCCTGTACACTTTTCAGAAATTTAGCGTTTTATCTAGTTGTAGCTAGAATGTCTTAACTCAGAAAAAGCTATACAGGGAGTTAGGACATTTTAATCACGATCATAAAAAATTGATAATTGACTCAGTCCGCGGTGTTTTCCTAGAAATAACTGAAGGAAAGCTAAAATTAAAGTCAACAGGTCTAAGTTGATGGGCTCTACGCTTATATTTAGGGTAGACAATATATCTTTTTTGGTTAACTTCTCTACGTTGTCTACTACTGACAGTCGTCTTATGGTATATTAAGCCAGCTCAAATCCTGCTTAGTTAAGGCATACTTCTGCCGATCTTAATACATTTTGTAGATCCTCAGTTAGCTTGCGCCTGTACTTGGTTAGGGACCCATTTGGATCCCTTGTGAAGCCGTTGCCGGGGCTCTGAGGGATATTAATTCACATGACGCGGGGTCTACATTTCGCACCTTTTTGTTACTTACATTTCATGTTTTTTTCCCTTTTTTTTATTGCATGTAAACGGCAAACGGTCGCATATGCAAAAAGTCTCCTGCCGTTGATAATAAAGAGTAATACCTTCCGAGATGGTACGCCCCAAGGGAAAATTATTCAGTGCCTTTTTCTCGGGAGGTTTTAAGCTTTACCAGGCCCGGAGACCAAATGACGTAAAAGACCGTACGTAATCTACGGATTCTCCGGACAACTTCAAACAATAGAGAGTCATTTTTAGACATGCATAAACTGACTAGGTTTAGGTCTAAAAATTTGATGTATTTCCATAGCATTAGACCTGCCTATAGCGGTCCCGCGGATAGTGGATTTCTAGTCAATCGTTCAACCAAGCACGGGAGCTATGCTTATTAACCCCATATATTTTTTGCCAATCTCTATGTCTTTCATTCATTTTTTTCTCCCAAATGCTGACAGGCATACAAGCCAGCAATCTACACCCGGTTGGAAGTAGTTGAGTAGTATTTATTTATGTATATATTTAAAACGGGCACATTGTCCACATCTCTTTGTTGCTCCCCGTGTGTAATTTGTAAATAATGCAATTTCCTTTTTCGTCTCGTTTTATTTTCCCCATGATGTCACCAGAAACGTCCGCCTCCAGTGCTTTCAGCGCTTTGATTTTGTAATTACCCCTAACAGATGTCACAATCGTTATCATGTAAAGATCAATGACAAATATGTACTCACAAAGTATTCAGACTAGCCAAGTTTGAAAATGTAGATGCTGTAAATGACTCTATATCATTGTTCGATAGATCTATAGTATCCATGGCTTGAGTACCAAGGGCTGGGAAATGTGACAATAGGTTGTTCTGTAGATATATAAACTGGAGATTTGTCAGGGTACTAAATATGTTCTCATCCACTCTCTCTATCAGGTTGGTGTCCAAATGGCTGAAAGTTACAAATAAGCAGAAAACTAGGCTATGTTGAGTCAAAATGCTCTCTTATAATGATTAAATCATTCTTGATAGTATACACTTTACAGAAAAATAAAACAAGATGCATTTGTGAAGTACTAATACACCAACTATTATTTATCTAAAATGAACTGGCACTCATTAACTTCCGTTAGTGTTCGAGTATTCTCGCAGCGTAATTCAATTTCATTTCACCCTTTTATTTGTATTACATCACTTCTATTATACGAGACCCTGTAGAACAGTTGGTATAGACGCCTTCCCGTAAGGCGGTAAGTTGTCGGGGCGAGTTCAAATCCGGACAAGATTTTATTTTAAATCTTGTGATTATCACTACTGGTTTTTTTTCTATAATCTTATAAATTGTTATTAGTTTTTTTGTGAGTTGCAATTTATATTGTATTATACCATAACATTTAATTTTAGTTGATTGCACCAACCAAGACAATTGTATTCTGATCGGCTGGAAAAGTGGTTTCATACCTAAATGAAAACATAATTAAGTATTTAGTTAGTTTACACTTAAAAAGTAGTCCCAATACAGATCTCATTTGCTTCATGATATTTCATTATGAGATGTGAAGATATTTAAACTTTTGGTATTGATAACCTAATTACACTTAAAGTATTCAAACCCTATAAACCCTGTATAGGTTTTTAATTTCAAACAGTCATAGAATAAAAAAAATACCTCCTTATTCCTTAAATATACATTCATTTCAAAATATCAATTATAAAGTTGCGGTTTAGAAGTTTTTGAACAACAAAAACAAGATTCACAATTCATTGCGTTTCCAGTACGACCTCACAATGCACAGTTTTGTTTTACAGTAATGAATGGACAACACTTTGCAGTGATCAGATTTTAAATCAAACAAATAAAATCTTGATGGAAAGATTTCTGTGCAGAATACCAATTGCCTAATGAAATACTGTTGTATCAAAAAAGGTACTAAAACACGGTTGCAATTTTAAAAGAAATAGAATTTATATTTGGTAGAGATTCGGCTTGAACTCATGACCTTACAGTTATGGTACAGCAACCTTACTACCACCGATAAATTTCCATTTGTGTAATGAGATGTGATAAATTCAATTAAATCTAAATGTCATGAGTTTAAGTCTAAATTAAGAAACATAATTTGCGACTATTAATAGGGGTCAAAAGGAATATTTAACGAGTGCCAGGTCATTTTAGATTTTAACTTTAATGTTAAGTGTTTGATTGTTTCGAAGACACTTTTTTAGTTTTAACTTTGTACTAAGATAACAATTTTTTCCTATAAAAGCCCAATGTTTTCTTTTATCAAAATGTTTTCAACAATTCTAACAAAGTACAAATCATGGTGTTAAATGTCCAGTGAGATTAATATAAGTTGTAAAAACATATTTTATAATGTTTCCTTCTTAATATTTTTCTCAAATATTGTGGATTTAAATATTTTAGATTTCCAGCGCATCAATAAGGCAACCACAGTAGCACTGGGATAACTTGCAACTGTAGGCAAATGCACTTGAAATTTTGGGTGCTTTGTTCTAAAAAATCTAAGTTGAAATGGGGCACTGTTCAATCACACACTTGTCAAGTTTCAAGAAATTATCTTATAAATAACAAATATATAGGCACAATAGTAATAGTTTGTGATGATGATTCATCAGCCAACACTTTAGGCTGATGATAACAACACAGCTTATTTGTCCAAAATATTTAGCAGTTTCAAGAAATTATCCCATTTGTAGCAAATATATTGACACAATTAAAGTTTGTGATGATAATACAACAGCCAATGCTATTTTTTGTCCAAATATTAATTTCTAACAAATAAGTATTACATACAGATGTGTAAGAGCTGTAACAGGTGTCAGCAGTCCAGCCTGTATCTCTGTCAGACTGTTGTTAGACAACACCAAATATTCCAGACTAGTCTGTCCAGAAAATGATCCGTCTGGTATCTGTGACAGCTGATTGTTGGCCATATAGCTGTAAATAGATTTATCATTGTCAGATTTTCATTATACAATACCAAATATTCCAGATCAATCTGTCCAGAAAATAATCCATCTGGTATTTGAGAGAGCTGGATGTTGGCCATAAAACTGTAATAAGATAACCAGTTATTACATAACAATACAAAATATTCCAGATTAATCTTGTTTGTTTGTTTGTTTGAATTGGTTTTACGCCGCTTTCAACAATTTCGCAGTTATATCGCGGCGGCCGGAGCACCTAACAATGGATTCCTGGTATTTCTTTCACCTGTACTACCATTAAAGCCTTTCCTAGCCTCTGACTGCTATCTCATATAGGTTTACGATTATCTACCCATTGGTGAGAGACAAACGTCGGAAAGGATATTTGCCGCCACCGGGGATCAAACCCACTACTTCAAGATTGGATTATGCCTAACCAACTGCGCTATGGTGGCGGCTTCCAGATTAATCTGCAAAAAAAATTATCCATCTTTATTTGTGATAGGTGGTTGTTGTCCAGTTGTCCATGTAACTGTAAATAAACGATTAATATAAGACAACACCATATTGAGTTGACAGCTCAGCACAAAACTATTGTAAAGGCCAATAAATATATCCATAAAGGTATTTACAATAGTTTTGCACTGTTCCCTTTAAATGTTTTAGATGTCTGCCCAGAAAAGGATATATCTGGTATCTGATATAGCTGGTTTAGGGCAATATACTTTTAACTGTAACAAGAGCACCACCTACGGGTGCCTATGCTCGGCTGTCTAGTGCTGGATGGTCGAAAAAGGGGCATAATTTGCACACAATGCATCTAGAAATATCCCCCTTGATAGTATAGGTTGCTCTTTTGATGGTGAACATGTGTGCCATGTTTCAAGTGAATGCCCTTAGTAGAACCAGAGATATAACAAAATGTCAAAGTTTTCGCACGACGACGACAACGACGAAGACGACATGGAGGCTATAGCAATAACTCGGGTTTTCTCCGAAAATAGCAGAGCTAAAAAGATGTACATTCTAAACTGTCTGAGCAGTCACCTCAGAATAGCGGCCAAACTGGATAAGCAGCCAGCTCAGGTCCGCCCATGCATTGGCTATTTGAAATTTCTGTGAATAGGAACTCAACTCTCTCACATATGCAGCCAGCAGTCACTTTTAATTGTCTGGATTGCACACATTGTATCCCCTTAAGTGGTCACGCGAGTCATCAAATTATGAGGGGACTGGTTAATTGCTGATTAAAAAAAAAACAAGAGGCCCAAGACAGCCTGTATCTCTTCACTGGCTTAGACATCTCAAGATTTGAAAGACAGGTATTAAAAATAGAAGGTAATGAAAGTCACCATCATACAGTAGGAATTCTGACTTTTGTCTAAATTGAAACTAATATACAATCTATCAGTATATACCCTATTTTTGTGAACAATTATAAAAAGGGTCACACAAGGAACATTCTGGTAAAGTTTAATTGAAATTGGCCAAGTGGTTCAGGAGATGTTGTTCAAAAATTTCAGGCTAAAAATAAGCCCCATCCTGCCACACCCATATTAATGGGCTTATCAAAAATTTGCGAACAACTTTTGAGAAGGGTCGTCAAAGGAACATTCTGATTAAGTTTTATTGAAATTGGCCTAGTGGTTCAGGAGTAGATGCCGTTCAAAGAATTCAGGCTCAAAATAAGCCCAGCCCTGCCACATCAATATTTATGGGCTAATCAAAGTTTCTGAACAATTTTTGAAAAAGGGTCATCCAATGAACACTCTGGTAAAGTTTCATTGAATTGGCCCTGTGGTTCATGTGGAGAAGTCTTTCAAAGATTTCAAGCTAAAGTAAGCCCTGCCACGCCACGCCCATATTTATGGGCCAATCAAATTTTGCGACATTTTTGAAATGGTCACCCAAGGAACATTCTTGTAAAGTTTCATTGAAACTGGCCTAGTGCTTTCAGAGAAGAAAAAGTTAATGGACGGAAACAAGCATGCACACACTCATGACAGACACCAGGCCAAGACAATAGACTAGTGGAGCTAAAAACTGACAGTCCGACTGGATTATCAGAAGCATTTAACATTAGGTTTAGCTAATCATCATGTGTACTAATTTGTGGTGTCAGAGAGGCCAGCATATCAGTTAATTTGGTAGCTGATTATTAATTCTGATCAATCAATCTATGAAACTTTAACATTGCGTCTGTCCTAACTACCTCAAATTATTTGAAGGATTGATCTTGTAGCAGATTTCCCTTAGACAGCTTCTGAAGTTTTTTTTAATCAGAATAATTTACACAAAGCAGGCAACTCCAATATGCAGCCGATATTTCACTTGGTTATGTCTGATATGCAAAATATTTCACAAGAATGGGTTATAAGGCATTGTCTGCAGGACAAGCTTTTCAACAACCTTGTAACATATTCAAGTGAAATATGTTTCATATCAGACATAAACAGTTGATTATTCTATTTATTACATTGTCTAAAACTTTCTTTTTACTTATATTATGTATTTTGTCATTTTCTATGTCCTAGGCCCTTGCTAATTTTGAGTATTGATACCAAGAAAATTTTGTTTTCAATAATTTCTTCATTTTGGACTACCCTTTAAAAATTCATGTTTATATAAAGATACTTTAAAGAAAACAATCCATTCTTTGGAATTTGGTTCAAATTATATATATGAAGAGAATATTTACTTATGACTTGATTAATAAATATTGTAAGTCATATCTATATATTTTGATATCCTCTAAATATAAATAGACTTACATTCTTTGAGGATTTTGTAGGGTAACAGCCTGTGGGTAGACAGCCAGTTGATTGTCTGACAAATAGATGTAACCAAGATTCACATTGTCAAATGCGTCATAACTGATTCCCGTTAAATTGTTCGCATTAAGATAGAGATGTTCTCCTACACTGGAAGTGCCACCAAACAGTTTACCTGTTATAACTCCTAACAAATTGTTAGATAAATCACTGAAATGAAAGTACAGAAATACAGGATATTTACTTATTTCAGTTAAAGATACATTTATCTTTTATTGACTATACAAAAAAGTTACATTATAGTAAGTGGCTAATATTTTTCTCCAGTGAAAAAGCACAGGGACGTAAAATTCAGGAATTCTATATGAAAGGGATTAACAGTGTTTTTAGGGGCGCAGGTTTTAAGAGTCTGAGACCCCCCAAAAAGCAGCCAGGACCCTCAAAACTATCTAATGTGAGTCTGATGGACCCAATGGGGATCAACTTCAAAATATAATTGAAGACTGTTTTGAACAGTCTTCAATTTTTTCCAGAAGTTGAGCGCCAAGTAATATTACACTTTCTTATCCTTTCAAAAGGGAATAACTCTATATACACAGAAAAACTAGATCATTTCTCTAAAAGAAATAGATTTCATGTAAAGCAAGGACTCAAAAAGGTTGTGAAAGGACCTCTAAGGTCCCGATGGTTAAGTCCTTTGGACCCAATTTTGTTGATGTCAGACTTAAACCCTGGATTAAATAGAATTCAAAGTAGAAAAGTGTTAAATTCATTTACCATACAATGAATCAAAATTAATTTTCATTCACTTTCCAAAGAAGATTACTCACAAATCATGTGAAACTGTCACACTGTAAAAAGCTTCAGGGCTGACAGTAGCGATCTTCCCATTATTCATGTTGATATTTCTCGCACTAACTTTATATAACACATTATCAGGGAGGCTAGTAAAGGCCAGGCTATTTAGAAACAAGTCTTGTGACAGGGTGATGTTCGAAAACGATCTGTAATTTAAGTCTCTCAAAGGGTTACCACGAAGATCAAGATCCTTCACTATAAGCCCGTTAAATGCTGTTGATTCTATCGCAGTGATAAAGTTGTTCTGAAGGGATCTGAAATAAAAAGATTTAAAATTTAATCAGAGGTGTGGAATTCTGATGCCTAACTTGTCCAACATAGACTTTTTATCTGCAGACAAGTAAATTTTTCTAGTTTCTAGGCCAATTGACAAGGACACGAAAATACTAAGGAAAATCTTGGAATGGTATTTAAAAGATCTATAAGACAAACTTGTCTTATGTTTGCATAAAAGGATAGAAAAAGTTGTTTTTCATGATAAGAAATGCTTGTGTCAAGCATTTCCTTCTTTAAACACAAGTTTTTCTCATAATCTATCTATTCACTTTTTCACAGACAAGTTTGGGTTGATCCTGGACACAATGGACTTTAACACATCCAGGAATCATTCCGAACATCACTCGGCCATTTCCGTAAACTAAAACAGACCTCGGATGTATGTAAGGCGGATGGGTATGTTACAAAATCGTACATTTTGTTAGGCGGAAACAGTGTAAGAAAAACTAGCACTGTAGATTTATATCTTTTTCAGCCGTTTGAAAAATCTTAATTTTTCAGAATGACGAATCATTCTCAATAATCAAGTTTTTTTCAGCCGTTATTTAAGATTCTAAAGATTATTATGTTAGGATATGATGGTTTCACGTCAGTGACTTAAATGAGTAGTGTTGGCGACGTCGAATGTTTTCACTCACAGTTTCGAGGGCTAACGCCATTTTAACTGACGTCATCCAATTTTTATCAAGGTTTTCCCGTAATTTTTAAAAACAGTCGGTCTATGTACATCCGAGGTTGATCGTGAGATTAGCCGAGTGGTGTTCCGAATGATCCAGGAATAAGTTGAGAAAATCTGTATTTCCACACCCAGATTTTTTAAAATTCTTCTCAAAAACTCACAATGTATAACATGTAATACCTTAATCTTGCTTCCTTCTCAAATCTATAGTGCTCCTCGACATACAGTTTAAAGTACAATATTTCACTAATTGCATTTTCTTTATGCATTTTGATTCCACTCTGAAGTAAACAAGATGTTTTTGTTAAACACTAATACCCCTGCTACTGCCATTTTCAGAAATCTTCAACATATTTGACCTTAAAAAATGACCTTGACCTGAACATATGACCTTGGCACCAAATGAAAGGCCTTTTCACAAGCAGTACTCACGTGAAATATGAAGGCTTTATCCTTTGCCAAATAAAAGTTATGGCCAATTTTATTGATGCTGGGGCATCAAAATTCACTATATTTTATATTTTTTGTCACTTTCCATCAATAAACTATATAAAGCAACCACACTGAGCAGTGCCATACTGAGCACCTATGACAAGGTAAGAGCACTGCTTATGAGTGCCAACGCTTTGCTGCGGATGCTCGATAATTCTAAAAAAACTAAGTCAAAAAGGTGCCTAACTCTTGCAAAAATTATATTTCGGAGTTATCCCCTCAGTAATGATCGCAGATTGTGTTTTGCCAAGCAAGACACAATCAAATATTGTTTTGCCGTGGAACCCTTTTTAATAGTCTGGATATCTCTTGTGATCCATGGTGAACACAAATACCAAGTTCAGTATTTATTCTAGGCAGGGGGGGTGGATTTCCCCCACTATTTTTCGAAGATCACCCATATTTTCTGGATTTGTAGGTTGTTTTTTTTTTTACCAAAACCATAGAGCATGAATTACCACATTTCTGAATTGCTTTGATTTTTTGCGCTGAAATCCTAGAATAAACACTGCAAGTTTCCAACACAAATGACGCCCAAATGAAAACATTACCTCGTGTTTTCTCTGAAAACAGCTGAGCTAAAATACACCAACACCTATGATTATATTTTTCAATGCAATGGGTCAGCACAACACTATTGTAAGTGCCTATAAGTATATAGGCACTTACAATAGTGTTGCATTGACCCATCTAGTTACCTTGACCTTTTGTCCAAAAAAAAACCCAGAATAGATAATAAAAGTACTCACAAATACTCTGCCACTTCTAAGTTTTTGAAGGTATCTGTCTCTATGTAGACAATACGATTATTGCTGAAATCCATCGTGCCTTGTGAGGAATCCCCATTATCAACTATACGCAAATTAGAAAAGTCCCCTGTTGGTAGCCGGGTCAGGTGATTATTTGCTACAGTACTGTAAAAGACAGAGAAAAAAAGATGTGATTGTGAAACACTTATGCCCCAAATATGGCAATTTTTTCACAATTTTGACCTAGATAGATGACCATGACCTATTCAGATGACCTTGACCTTGGTAAATGCATATGCATAACTAGAAAACCATGACTGGCTTGAGTGGCTCCACAGGCTTGAAATTCTTGTAAAAGCAAATAAAAGTTTTGAATAGATTTTTAGATACAGTCAACTCCCGTTTGATCGACATCCGTTACATCGACATTTTCGTATACCGACACTAATTTGTTGGGAACAGATTTGCACAGTTTATTTTTCTCCCGTTACAACGGAATTCTCGTTTTCCGACATCGACACAAAATATCAGGGAACGAAAGTGCAAAATCCCTATATGTTATCATTCAATACATCGACACTTACCTTGGAAATTCCTAGCGGCTATTTTTAGCACCTCGCGGTAATGTGTTAATCAACAATGTACGCGTGTATACTCAATTATGCTAAAGTGCGAATACAGGTTTTCCCCTTCGGCAATTATCGACGATTAAATCACCCGGAACACAATAATCTCGTCCGTTAACCTTTGGTTGGTTGAGGGGATATTATCGTAACTTAATTACAAAAAGGTACGGTTACACCACTTTGCATTCGACTAGTACAATTTGACCACTTTTTACTCGGCTTTTTCTTGGCGAAAAGGGCAAATCGTCATTTTACTTTGTTTGATTGTTAGGCATGCATCTTTGTCGTACATTTTACATTGATCAATTTGTATTTGAAAAAAAAAAAAAAAAATGGCTGAGGCACCAGCAAAGAGGCGTCAAACCCAACTCTCTTTTGAGCAAAAAACATACGATTTTAGAATACAAATATGCACATTCAAATTTAACAAAGGACCAGTTGTCGAGTTATTTGTCAAAAGAGTGGTAGATCGACAATCTGTGATAAATTGAAGCAAAAATATTCCATAATTAATTCTGATTATTCCACTGTCTCTAGATTTGCAGCGAAGTAATGCTTAAAAACCGTCATAATCTATTTTAAACAACAGGGAAACAAATGCCACAATGAAAACCTATTTAGAGATTGCATGGAAACTGTTATTCTGTAGAGAATAATGTTCACAATCAAGGAAGGAAATCTATTAGTATTTCTTCAAAAAGGAATAATTAACAAGTTTTGATATTCAGTTTTAAATCTTGTAGATATCTTATTGATATTCAAAGGTAATCTTTTAGTATATATTTCGTTTAAAAGTGTATATTGTATAAAAATGTTACCAACTTATGAGTTGAAGGGGTGACTTTCAATACACCGACATTTTCGTTATAACGACATTTTTATCGGGAACAAACGTGGTCGTTGTAACGAGAGTTGACTGTATTTTGGGTTCTACTGATGTTGAAAATGATTTTCAAAGTTTCATCTAAATAATATATAGAGAAATGACCTCTGCCCATAAAAGACATATTTTTCATCCAATATTATAATATTTGGCTGCATGATAATGGGTCACCCAAAGATCATACCAAAAATGTTTGATTGATATCCATCCCTTTCATTCTGAGAAAATGATTTTCAAGGTTTCCACTAAATAACATATTGAGAAATGACCTCCGCCCATAAAAGACATCTTTTTCATCCAATTATTATAATATTTGGAAGACTGATAAAGGCTCACTCAAGGATCATTCCAGTGAAATTTGGGTGATATCCATCGGTTACATTCTGAGAAATTGATTTTCAATGTTTCCACTATATAACATATAGAGAAATGACCTCTGCCCATAAAATGCATATTTTTCATCCAATCACAATAATTTTTGGTAGACTAACAAAGGGTCACCCTAGGATCATTCATGTAAAATTTAATTGGTATCAATCGATTAGAATCTGAGAAAACTCACTTTTTACCATATTTGGAAATTAACCACGCCCCTTAAATCCATGTTTTTCATTGGATCAAAATTTCTTGAACAACTTGAAAAAAGGTCACCCAAGGATCGTTCCTGTGAAGTTTGGTTGAAATTCATCCAGTAGTTTCTGAGGAGAAGATTTTAGAGAAAAAATTTACGACTGGACGCTTGGACAGACATAGCTGGACACAACGCCATGACAATAGCCCCAAGTGGCTTTCAGCCAGTGGAGCTAAAAATAAGATCTATTTTCAAGTCAAATTCAGTATTGTATCGCAAATATTCTTTCAGTACTAAAAGGCAATGTTAAGTCTTTTGCAGAGATGATTCTGGCGAATTTTAACAACACAGGTTTCATTTTCAATAAATTTAAGACCAACTATGACTACCGGTACCTTTTAAGATGCTTTGATTTAAAGAAGGGGATTTTGAAAACAGTCCCTTTATTAAAATGGTCGCTTAATAGAGTTTTATAAATAAGATCTTTTTTAAAATCAGAAATTAAGTATATTGTCAATTTTATTGTCATTTAGTTAGGCTTTCCTGTATCACCGATTATTTCTAAAGTTAAAGTGGAAACTTACAATCTAGTCATAGATGTGACATGAGCGAAGGTTCCATCTTCAATCCATCCTATGTCATTGTTATTGAGCAATATATCTCCTGAAAGTGGACAGTTCTGGAAATGGGACTTCAGCAACTGGGGTATATTGTTGTAGGCAAGTTGTCTGAAAATATGTTTAATTTGAGCCTGTGCGTGAGATTTCCAACAATATAATATATGTACATAGCGAAGACTCTGACCAGCCTGTGCATCCGCACAGTCTGACCAGAGTCGTCACTATGCGTTAGAAGATGGATGAGGTCTCAAAGTACATGTACAGCATCAGGTTATTTTATATTTAAGGTAGGTGGCTGTCTACGCTGCAAAATGTTTGCACTTCACCCACATTTCAAATTCCCTCTTTATCTATTAAATGAAATGAGCCTGTGCGTGACATTTCAAATTGTTGGAAATGTCACGCACAGGCTCATCTCATTTAATAGATAAAGAGGGAATTAGTTGATTTCATCGAGGTATGAAACTAAAAATCTATTCACACTGTATAAATATGCGAAGCTGATTCATACATAAGTGTGATTAGGCTTTTAGTTTCATTCCTCCATGAAATGAGAAATTTGTTCGATACATATCTTATAACTTAATATCAAGCAAAAATGTAAATATTTTTCCAAACTGGAGAGATTTCTTCCAGGACTACATTGCGTGGAAGCTTACAATATAGCTGCATATTCGAAATTATTTTCATTGGGGAATTACCTCAATTTTTCAGCCAATTAGAATGCAAAAAGTTAATGAAATTATCATAAATTAAATCAATTTAGCCTGTGCAATACACTTCCAATGATTCCCTATTTGTGTTAGGCACTAAAAGTAGAAGCTTAGACAAACACAAAGTGCAATTTGAAGATTGCTTGACTATCTATATACACTTTGAGAACTTTTCTATCTAATGAGCGTATACCAAAGATGTTGCTCAGACTGTGTGAACCCAACTTGACTTAATTTGAAGCGTTGGATTCCGATTTCAAATTATACAATATTTCATTTAGACAAACATTCTGACAAAGTTTCAAGATATTTGAGCCCAAAATGTGTCCTCTAGAATACATACAAGATTATCTCAGATTTGACCCTTAAACCTAGTTTTTAACCAATTTGACCCTAGTTCAAAATTAAACTAGATCTCATAGAGACAAACATTCTGACCAAGTTTCAAGAAAATTTGAACAAAAACAAGAGCTGTCACTGTAAGATGACAATGCCCCCGACACCGCTTTGATTTAGAAGTTATGGCCAATGTTAAAGTTTTTGGACGGAATGACGGACGGACGGACAGACGGACAGACAGACGGACGGACAAGTCAAATTTATGATGCCTCCCTATCGGGGGCATAAAAAGTGACCTCTCCCGACTTGCCCTACACAGCCATTTCTATCTGCTGACAATTAAATTTTTTTAATCCATTTGTCAATGAACAAGTAAATACCAGGGCAAATTTTGGAATGACATTAGATAGTTCTAGAATATTAATTAGCCTAATATTTCTATCAAAATGTAGAAAAGGTTGGGTTCCAGCAATTTCTTCTTTAAAACAATGTTTCCTAATTTCTTTCTATTCTGTCATTTTGTGGACAAGTTCATTTTCATCCTAGACAAGTAGAAAAGCATCTTGTACTTGTCCAGGGACAAGTGGAGAAAATGTGTAATTCCACATCCCTACTTGCAGGGATGTAAGGGTAAATATAATTGAAAACAAGAGGACCATGATGGTCCTAGAGCGCTCACCCGAATCTCTTTGACCCCTGGGACATCATATTAATTAGATGGGCAGATGTCTACAAGGAGATAATTTCTACATATGATCAATACCATGGAATGTTTTCAGCCAAGAGCAAGAAGGATATGCCTTTTCGCTTTTTGATTCTATGAAAAAAGGGATGCACACAGGTGGAGCCCAAATAAGATCCCAGGGTCTTGATATGAACAAACTTTGTAGAGGTCCACTAGATGATGCTACATACCAAATATGAAATCTGTCTGCCTTCTTGTTTCAGAGAAGAAGACTTTTGAAGATTTTCCTATTTTCACCCTTTTGTTACGGGTAAAGTGAAAGTAAAGGGTGGATTTTATTTATTTGAACAATTTTAGTAGAGCTTGACCCAAGGAACATCCCTGCCAAGTTTCATCAAGATTGGCCCACCAGTTTGAAGGAGAAGATGTTTAACGAAATAGTAGACGACAGACATTGGACAATCACAATAGCTCTCCTTGAGCACTGCGTGCTCAGGTGAGCTAAAAACAAATCAAAATACTTACATTTCCATCAAAGATGTACAGTTAGCAAATGCACTCTCTGGGATATACTGAATATGGTTATTACTCAACCTTAGCTCTCTCAGGGACGTCAGATTACTGAATGGATATTTGTGGAGGAATCTAAATTCATTGCTGTCTAGGTATCTGAAATATAACAAAGAGCAGGATCTTACAAACTAGAGCTTCTTGAGAAGCAAGTTTGTTCCACAGACCTGAATCTCCTGTTCTGATGAGAATTTCAGAGAAAGAATGAAATAATAAATTAATAATATTTCATTTCAAGTAAATAGGTGTTTTTTAGTGTCACATGCTGTAATATTTCTGCAAAGATAAATTCAAAATTGATGAGTAACAAAAGGAAAATTGACATCGCTTGTTAAAAACATATTTTTTTAAATCCAATCACAGTAATTTTGTGCAGCCTGATAATTGGTCACCAAAGGAACATTCAAGTGAAATTTGGTTGATATCCATCTGTTAGATTCTGAGAAAAATGGTTTTCAAAGTTTAAACTTTATAACATATAGAGAAATGACCTATGCCCATAAAAAGACACATTTTTCATCTGATCACAATTATTTTGGTAGACTGACAAAGGGTCACTCAAGGATCATTCCACTGAAATTTGTTTGATATCCATCGATTGGATTCTGAGAAAATGATTTACAAAGTGTCCACTATATAACATATAGAGAAATGGTCTCTGCTCATAAATTTTCATCTCATCTCAATATTTTTCTGTAGATTGATAAAGGGTCACCCAAGGATCATTCATGTAAAATCTAATTATTGATGTTAACCTCCTGAATTCCAATTAAATATCTTTGGTAATACAAGCAATACCAGTTAATTCCAAAGTTTTCACACAGCAACGCCAATGAGTGGAAGAAGTGTTTAGAAATATCTTAGATAATCACAAACAAGAGGACCAAGATGGTCCTGGATCGCTCACCTGAATCTCTTTGACCCCTGGGACATCACATTAATTAGATAGGCAGATGTCAAAAAGAAGATAATTGCCTAAGATCAATACCATGGAACGTTTTCAGCAAAGAGCAAAACAGATATGCCTTTTTGCTCTTTGATTCTATGTAAAAAGGGATGCACCAAATGTGATCCCAGGGTCTTGATATGAACAAACTTGGTAGAGGTCTACTAGATGATGCTACATACTAAATATGAAAGCTGTCTGCCTACTGGTTTCAAAAAAGAAGAGTTTTGAAGGTTTTCCTATTTCACACTTCGTGCTCAGATGAGCTGAAAGGGATGCGCCCGGGTGGAGCCCAAATATGACCCAAGGGTCTTGATATGAACAAACTTGGTAGGGGCTCACTAGATGATACTACATACCAAAAATGAAAGCAATGTGCCCTCTGGTTTCAATTAGAGTAGATTTTAAAAGATTTTTGCTCTTTGATTCTATGTAAAAAGGGTTGGGCCCGGGTGGAGCCCAAATATGATCCTAGGGTCTTGATATGAACAAACTTGGTTGAGGTCTACTAGATGATGCTACATACCAAATATGAAAGCTGTCTGCCTTCTGGTTTCATAGAAGAAGATTTTTGAAGATTTTCATTTTTTACCCTTTTTGTTAAGGGTAAAGGGAAAGTAAAGGGTGGATTTCATTTATTTGAACAACTTTGGTAGAGCTTGACCCAAGGAACATCTCTGCCAAGTTTCATCAAGATTGGCCCACTGGTTTAGGAGGAGAAGATGTTTAAAGAAATTGTGGACGACGGACGACGCACGGCTCACGACTGACGACGGACATTTTACGATCACAATAGCTCACCTTGAGCACTTTGTGCTCAGGTGAGCTAAAAATGGCCAGGCAAAAAAAGTATAGTTCAACTTGCTAAACTATGATTATGAAATAATTTCATTTTGCATTAAAAAAAGTGAATCAAGTCTGATGGAGGAGGAGTTATATGTAAAAGGTAAAATCTGAGGGCAGAGAATTTAATTGCAAATAAAGTTCTATCTTACCCTTTGCTGTTTAATCCCTGCTTTTTACGTGCCTGTGAATTTATGATTGAGAGAACATTGTGAAAAAAGAAGAAATTGCTTCTGACAAGCAATTTCTTCTTTTTCCACACTAATTTCTACCCTACTGAATGGTTATTTTTCAAATTAAACCCACTTTTAATTTTCGTCTGCAAAACCTTTGAATTTGGACAGGTCCAAAATTTTGTATAACAGGAAAGGGTTAATTTCATCTTATTTCATACATGCATTTCACGCAATGGTGCTTTAATTGCCAATCATGCCAACATCAATCTTCTATAAAAATCTGATTTGCTGAAATACAAAGACTTACAGATACTGCAGCCCTTTATTGAAAGCTCCATTCTCTACAGCAATGATACCATTCCCTGTCAGTTCACTGGAAAAATATTTATGCGACGTGTAACATAAAAAGGGACCATTTTGGAACTTTGTAAAATAAATATTTGAAAAAGAGATTGGCGCCAGCGAAGGTTAACCAGAGATAACATTTCAAAAACTCTTTAACAGGAAGATAGATTGAACATTCTAGATTCATAGAATGTACAAAGAGGGAAAAGTTTTGACTGTGCAATCCACGCAGTACGTCTGACAAAGGTTAACCCTTTACGAACTTCAAAGATGGTTACATATACACATTCCTATAATCTTTAAACCAAAACGAATGCGAATATGAATAACATTATCCAATTTTCAGAAACACCTCAGTAAGACAAGTAAAAACTTAATAAAGAGAATGTCTTTCTTTTTTATACAATGCTTTTGATCCAAAATGAAAACTGTTTCTCACCTATGGAGAAGAAGAACTTAAAAAGAAACCACTTGCATCCTCTAATGAGCAGCATTACTCACAGCCTGTTTAAAGTTGTCAGGTTTGTAAAGATCCCTGTCTCTAAGAATGTCAGTTTGTTTGTCCTCATATATAGCTGTGTAAGGGACGGTAGCACTGTGTTGTTCTTGACAGCATCTGGTACATACTGAATCAGGTTACCATTTAATGATCTGCAGTATGAGAAGTTCTGATTTGAATTAAATTTGAAAGCTGCATCTTCCAGGCATGACATGGTAAAGTTCAGGTGCCTCTCAGTACCGTACTTTGGGATAATTTTGCGTCATCTTATTTTTGCAACTTTTACTCTGAAGGTAATGATTTTTATTGGTGTGTCTTATTTTAAACACCTTCAAGAGGTTGCAAAAATAAGATGCAGCAGTATAAACCATATCTACAAATCAATCATCTTTGAAGAGTTCTCTTGAATACCAATGAAGAAAAATGCAATGTTAATCCAATTTCAAACTAACAATGATGTGTCAAACTTCTCACATTTTGCAATACAATTATTTAATCTTTATCTGTAAAGGTAAGTGTGATTAACAGCTCATTTAGACAGGTACATGAAAGTAATTATTATCAAATATTTCATAGGTGTCAGCCGATTAGCTCATCTAGTATAGCATCAGACTTCAAAACCACTTAAGTTCGACAGCGTGGGTTCAAATCCCCGGCTGGTACACTAACAAACTAATTATCTTTCGAATGAGACTTTAAATGAGGTCCCAGAGAGACGGTGCTTTACAACAAGCACGTTAAAGAACCTTTGCAGATCTCAGCATAGGTTTCATCATATATCATTGCACTATCCTCCCAGACAACTAACCATCTTCTGACAGAGTGTCGCTCATATGGATATGTGCTAAGGTAGCCAAGATAAAAAATTGAAAATACACATATTTTATAGGTTCTATGTATGGGTTGTAAATTTTCAAAATATTATTGATATTTTTGTGTGTTGAATTTTCCCAAAACCGTTGAAATTTGAGAAAATTAGACCATGCAAAAAATTCCAAAAGTGCAATATAGTACATTTGACTTCTATATGTACCAACCTTTTTATAAATTGCATAATAATGTGTTTGAATAAAGGTTTGGTATTTGATAAAATTTTATCTAAAGGTAACAATTGATACATGGCATGGCATCATTATTTTTCCGCCCAATATATCTCAAATAAAATCTCATGACAGATCCTATATATCTCAAATAAAATCTCCTGACAGATCCTATACATGTATATCTCAAATAAAATCTCCTGACAAATCCTATATATCTCAAATAAAATCTCATGACAGATCCTTTATATCTCAAATCTAATGACAGATCCAATATATATCAAATAAAATCTCATTAAAGATCCATTGTATCTGAAATAAAATCTTGTGACATCCTATATATCTCATAAAATCTCATGACAGATCCTATATATCTCAAATAAAATCTCATGACAGATTCTTTATATTTCAAATAAAACCTCATGACAGATCCTTTATACCTTATAAAAAATCTCATGACAGATCCTATATATCTCATATAAATTCTCATGACAATTCCTTTATACCTTATATAAAATCTCATGACAGATCTCATACATCTCATATAAAATCTCATGGCAGATCCTTTATACCTTATATTAAATCTCATGACAGATCCTATATATCTCAAATAAAATCTCATGACAGATCCTATACATCTCAAATAAAATCTCATGACAGATCCTATACATCTCAAATAAAATCTCATGACAGATCCTATACATCTCAAATAAAATCTCATGACAGATCCTTTATACCTTATAAAAAATCTCATGACAGATCCTATATATCTCAAATAAATTCTCATGACAATTCCTTTATACCTTATATAAAATCTCATGACAGATCCTATACATCTCATATAAAATCTCATGACAGATCCTTTATACCTTATATTAAATCTCATGACAGATCCTATATATCTCAAATAAAATCTCATGACAGATCCTTTATACCTTATATTAAATCTCATGACAGATCCTATATATCTCAAATAAAATCTCATGACAGATCCTTTATACCTTATATATAATCTCATGACAGATCCTATATACATCTCATATAAAATTTCATGACAGATCCTTTAGTACTTACAGCAGATCTAGAATGGGTAAACACTTGAATGCATCTCCATCTATAGTATCTTCAGTCAATAGGTTAGTGCCCAGATATAGGTTCTGTAAATTGGTCATATTACAGAAATCTGTGTTGGTAATGTGGGTTATCAGGTTAGCATGGAGGTACCTGCAGTATTAAAAAAACAATTTTTAAGGAACTTTCTCAAATCAAGGGGTCAGTGCAACACTATTGTAAGTGCCTATTAATAAATAGGCACTTACAATAGTAATGTGCTGACCCCTTGAAAAGCTTTATAGAGAAATAATGGTAGATTATCACTTGATAATCTAATGACCAAAACAGTGAAATTATCAAAAAATTTATACCCTGCTTTTGTTCATTTCTTTCTATTTGATGTTACCTGAGCGGAGCCTAATAAGACCATCTTAAGGATGTTGCCTAGTTATCACATGCAAAATGATAGGCCTTACGAAAATAATGTCCAAAATTGTGAAATTTTTGTCCCTATTTGCTGTAAAGATATAGAAAAATCCCTTTCTTTTAATGAAAGATTACTCACTGGGACTCGACCAACAAGCTTTTTGAATTTCTGAAGTCAACCAAATATCAGAGTTACATTGTGGCAAGATTCATTTCAATCCAATTTAATTTGTAGGAGGTGTGCACACACACACAAAAAAAATATGTAATTTTATATTTATTTGTGAAAAAAGGGGAGATAAATCAGGAACTACTTTACATATGAAAAAATATTTAGTCCTAAGCACAAATACGCAACCTACAGAGTCATTGTGCCAAGTTCCCTTTCATTCACATCCAAAATGTAGCCAAGTGAGCTGACAAGAAATTTTGTTTCTCATTCAACTCAAGGGCAGATAATTAAAGATAACTCAAGAATGACTGGGGCATTTTGAATTGCCAAGTCTTATGCACAACTAGACATCATAGAGAGTAATTGTGTCTAGTTTCAGCTCGAAGATATTACAGAATGTCAAAGTTTTTCGCATGACAAAGACGAATACGGTGTCAATGCCAAGGCTATAGCAATACTTCAGGTTTTCTCCAAAAATGCCAATCTAAATAGCAGGCCAGACTGATATGTATAGTACTTACAGTGTATGTAGTATAGGGTAGGCACTGAAAGGTGTAAATGTGCGTAGTTTCTGTGCATGTAACATTGGTTGGGAGCGATGGAAAGCTTCCAGACCATACTCTGTTACATTTCTGATGGCATTGTTGTCAGCAAATCTAGAGAAATAAAGCATAGATAACTGAACCCTTATCATACTAAATTTAAATTTTGTCTCACACAAATTACCAATGTGAATAGTTGTGGATGTACACAGGCTGGAATCAGTGGAAGGCCTCTAGACCATACTCTTTTACATTTCTGATGGAAATGTTGTCAGCAAATCTTTAGATTGATTGATTGAATGGAGTTTTACGCCGCTTTCAACATTTTTTTCAGTTATATGGCAGCAACTGGAGCACCTAACAAAGGTTTCTTGGTATTTCTCTCACCCGTTTAACCACTACATCCTTTCCTGGCCTCCAGCTGCTATCTCACATAGGTCTACAATTATCAACCAATTGGTGAGAGACAAATAGTTGAAAAGAATAAGTGCCGCTGTTGAGGATCGAACCCGGGACCTCTAGATTGACAGTCTGACGTGCTACCAACTGCGCTATGACGGCTGCTCCAAATCTTTAGAAACAAAACAAAGACAGCTTAACTCTTTTTGTTCTAAATTTAAATTTTGTCTCATGCAAAATGCCATTGTGCATAGTTTCTGTGAATGTAACATTTGCGAAAATGGTAGAAACCTTCCAGTCCATACTATGTTATATATTTCTAAAGGCATTATTGTCAGCATATGTAGTGAAAAAAAACAACAGATAACTTAAACATTATAAAAGATGCCCTCACTATTCCTTTTCAAGAAATTATAGGCTCTAAACAGAAACATAATTGGAAGGTCAACAACTAGAATTATACCAAATTGGCTCAAAACCCATATATGAAACAAGAACACCTCCTACAGGTGCAACACTCAGCTGCAGGTGCTGGATTAGGCAAAAATTCTAAGTCAAAAACCAGCTTAACTCTTACAAAAAGGCTTCCAGATTTATCCCCCTTGATAGTCTGGTATGCTCTTGTGATGGTGACCACACATGCCAAGTTTCATGATGGTATCTTCAATAATACCATCAGAGATATGACCAAGGTTAAAGTTTGTCTTGCCAGCACCAACACCATCACAAATGCCAACATGAACTACAACCAAGGTGATCATAATACCTTAGGTCTTCTCTGAAAAAAGGGGAGCTGATAAGAAAAATTACATAGAACTTTATTCACAATGAAATTACCAAAGTTACACGGAGAGCTCAACAATATCTTTAGCTAGATAGATGCTTTTGACATCATAAGACCCACACCCAATTTCAATATCCCTTCCATCTTGTCGACCCAAGGGTTACAAACGTTTTACTAATCTTCCCCTTGGCTGATTGAATTGGTAATTTCTGTACATGTGAGGTCACAGAATGGAAAAGAAGGCCAACCAATCAGTAGCCTTCTTACAAAAAGGTCCGACAGCGGAAGGTATGTAAGGTCAATATGCCTAGGGATGTAATATAAGGATTCATTGACGAAAGTGGAATCATTATTGCATTTCAAGATCTAGAATTTCAAAATTATAATAAGTAACACATTCCTTTTAAATCTGTTGTCTTTTAAGTTAACCAAAGTTGTGGGTCTATTTATTTATATGTATTTTGGCCTTTTTCATACATAATATAGTTCCTGTGAAATATCAAAAGTTTTCAAAGAATTCATGATTATTTTGTATCACAACCTTTCAAAATGAACACACTTATTGGATGCATTTCCAAAACAAGTTATCATTTATACTGATAACATGCAATGCTCCTCTTCAAAAAAAAGGGGACAGTCAGTGTGTCATTTGGCCAGGGACATCTGTGTATGAATTCATTGCATTCAAAGTATAATTGTGCGACAACAATGAGTGGCTTCAGCCCCTTCTGGCTGTCGCCACTTAAAAAGAAAAGAAATTTACAGTCTTGTACTAAGGATTTTTATAATGAATCATAAAAAACCCTCTTTTTGTCATTTTAATCTTTTTAAGAAATCTGACACTGAAAAATGAGATTTCAATCAAATCGGTAGAGGTGTGAAAAGGCAAATATACAGATGTCATACAGATAATCCATCATTCATCCATTCTGTCTGCTACATAGTCAATCCCCTTAACTCTTGTCATGCTCAACCCGGAATATTCCTGCTTTGGCAGGAGCTATAGACATACATCAGCCTGCCCATATGTGCAGTCTGATTTAAGTCTACACCACCTGTTTCTCACTTCCAAACCAGAATTGTCAATAGATTTAGTTTTTCAAATAAAAATTGACCTACAGTTGGTACTTTCAGCGCTTTTTGCCCTTTGATTTGAGGCAAATTTTTAGCCAAAATTTATTCAGCATGACAAGGGTTGAGATACAACAAGAATAAGAAGTTAAATTGGCAAAAGTAACTAAATAGAAATTTATAATTATACATAAAAAGTTTAAAAAAAACAAAAACAATAAGATAAGAAATATTCAACTACACTAAAATAAATACTAAGTGGACTTTTGTCCTATAGGGAGTGGGGGGTTATGTCCCAGTGGGCTTTTGTCCACTGGAGTTTTGTCCCAATGGGCTTTTGACCTAGTGAACTTTTGTCTTACACTTGTATGAAATATTTTCTTGCCTATTACCTTTGTGCTTTTAAAGAAAAGCATTCACATATTTAATAGCGGTGCCCAAAAACCCTGAAATGGGAGTGACATACCCCAAAATTGAAGCTAATACCCCTTATTTGTGGCAGCAGCCTTTTTTGTTCCTTATAGAGGGGTTACAAGTTATCTGAAAATAAACATTTTTAGCCCCAGATTTAAATACCAGTAGGAACACTTATTCTGCTTGG
Organism: Fragum whitleyi; assembly: GCA_948146395.1. NCBI lineage: Eukaryota > Metazoa > Mollusca > Bivalvia > Cardiida > Cardiidae > Fragum > Fragum whitleyi. The sequence goes on along the minus strand of OX411551.1, from coordinate 12,502,531 downwards.
TCAAAAATATTATTTATACATCCATCTTGAACAAAATTTGGGGCTTGAAGCTATTTCTTGCAGAAAATAGTTTTTAAATAATTGTCTCAGAAAAGATTATTCCTTGCTTTTATTTTTATTTTTTTATTGAATTGTAACAAATGCAGTTATCCTTAATTCATGGCCATAAAAAAGTAAAAGATCAATTGCATTTATGAATTTATAAACTGCATAACCATATAGTATTATAAGGTTTACAGTTTTATGCCTCTATGAAATCAATAACAATACTCTTCATCTCTTAAATGAAAGAGTATTTGATATACATACATTATTTCCAGTTTGGGGTAGAATCCTTCTTCCAGTACTTGATGTGGAAAACTGGGTAATCTATTGTTACTAACAAATCTAAAACAAAAATAATGAATTTATTAATGGGCTAAGGCAAAAATTGTGAGTGCCAATATATTTAACCCTTTCCTGTTTTACAAAATTTTGGATCTGTCCAAATTCAAAGGTTTTGCAGACGAAAATTTAAAGTGGATTGAATTTGAAAAATAACCATTCAGTAGGGTAAAAAATAGTGTGGAAAAAGAAGAAATTGCTTGTCAGAAGCAATTTCTTCTTTTTTCACAATGTTTTCTCAATCATAAAATCACAGGCACGTAAAAAGCAGGGATTAAACAGCAAAGGGTTAAAATATTGGTGCAAAGCTCAATCGCAAACACATCAGGATTTCAACTCAAGAATCACAAATTCAAATCCCTGATTGGCCAACTTTCTTCTGACATTTGTCAAAAGTCATTGAGACAGGCATCATTTGTCTTTCACTAATGGACAATGTTTCCTAAAGTCAGTTGCTCAGAGGAAATGTTATGGCTTACTGGTCTGAGAAACAAAAGGAAACTTTGGCTCATGGACAGGTGAACCAGCCTATTTCGTATTACTGTCATACTGTAGAAAGTGATGTTAAGCCCACATTAAAAAAAAATACCGGTATTTAATATGTTGGTTGGAAAAAAGTCACATCTGAAAAGAAGTGGATTTCCATCAGTCAATTCTTCAGTATTTGAAAAAAAATTGTATAAGGTAAGAGGTAACAAGTTACACATAATAGACTCATTCGGAATATCACTCTGCCATTTCCGTAAACTGCAACAGACCTCAGATGTATGTAAGGCAGATGGGTATGTAACAAAATTGTGCATTTTGTAATGTGGAGACAGTGTAAGAAAAACTAGAGCATAAAAGCAACCGGTGTTTTCATTTAGATTTATATTTTTTACATTAAATAATGGCTGAAAAATCTTAATTTTTGAGAATGACGCATCATTCTCAAAATTAAGATTTTTCAGAAATTATTTAAGAATCTAGAGATATTTATATAAGGATACGATGGAATTTGCGTCAGTGATTTAATCAAGTAGCTTTGGCGACGTCGAATGTTTTCACTCAAAGTTTTGAGGGCTTTTGCCATTTTAACTGATGTCATAGAGTTTGTCCAAGGTTTTCCCATAACTTTTAGAAATAGTCTGTCTATGTACTTCTGAGGTTGATCATGAGATTGGCCGAGTGGTGTTCCGAATGATAATAGACTCTATATAATTAATAGATAGAATGATAATAGACTCTATATAATTAATAGATAACTACATCTGGCTCAAAGAGGACTAATACCAACAATGGTGCTCTGTCCCAGTTTGAGTAGGCCGTTTGAGTCAAAGTTAAATTTTGACCTTGACTTTTGACATTTGTGACCCCATAACAACACGGCTTCTCCTTTGGTCATGGGCAAAAATTATGTAAAGTTTCGTGATTTCTAAGTTTCTTGGTTCTTAAGTTAGGGTCTGGAAACAAAAAAAGGTCTACCAAAAGAGAGACAAAAGGACATATAGATGGATGAAAAGACAGGGTGAATTCATTATACACCCCTTTACTTCATAGGGGAGGGGAACAGTTTCAGTAGGCATATTTTACTACTAATTGAAAATTATAGTCTACAAGTTCAGGGCATGGTGTCCCCTTTTGTTTTCTATACAAACAATCTGACAATACCAGTAGAGTAATATATGATGTTATCTATGCAAAATCCTTACGATAAATGCTAAAGAAACAAGAGCTGTCAGAGGACAGCAAAGCTCAACTTTTCCATGTGCTGGATAGTAACAGCAAATCTAAACATTGGAAAATTCCATTAAATGAAAGTCAAAAGAAAAGAATCTTTATCTAGATGCTGATATTATGGTAACAGACGCATGTGAAAAGTTTCCAAGGAAAAGCTTAAGTAGAAATAGAGATATAACTGATATACCACATTTGCACTTAAAAATTTAACAAGGAAATTTTAAGTCTGAAACGAGTTAACATTCCACTAAATTCAATATCAGAGTAATCAATCTTTGTCTTGCTTAAGAAAAAATAGAGACATAACTGACATACAACATTTGCACGTAAAAACTTAACTGGGAATTTCTAAGTCTGAAAAGGGATAAAATTCCAGTAAATTCAATATCAGAGTAATGAATCTTTGTCTAAAGGCTGAATTTAAGGTCACAGAAGCATGTGAAAGTTTCAAAGCAATAGCTTTAGTTAAAACAGATGTTTTAAACACTTGCACGTAACAACTTAACCAAAGCATTACCCCGACATAGCTGACACCAACCCCATCAAATGTTGACACTAACACCGTCAAATGCTGACACCAACGCCAATGCCCGAGTGACCAGATAAGCCCCCCATTTCTATGAATAGTCAAGCTAATAAATAAAGAACTTACAAATACACCAATTCTGGGTCAATATTACTCCATGCATCATAGGCTATGGAAGCCATGGGTGTTTTCTGGGAGTGAAGACGAAGTTCCATCAAAACTGGTAAATTCTGGAAACTTTTACTGGGTAGCGCAGATATGTCATTATTGTGTAAATCTCTGAAAATGTATCATTCTATCTTAACCCTTGTCATGCTGAAAAATTTTGGCTAAAAATTTTCATCAAAATCAAAGGGCAAAAAGCAATGAAAGTACCAACTTTAGGTCCATTTTTATTTGAAAAACTAAATTTTTTTGACAATTCTGGTTTGAAAGTGAGAAACAGGTGGTGTAGACTGACATCACACTGCACATATGTGCAGGCTGATGTTTGTGCCTACATCCTGCCAAAGCAGGAATATTCCGTGTTCAGCATGACAAGGGTTAACATTTAACCCACACACAAAATTCTAATTTAATATGCCTCTAAAGAAAAGAATTTTGAGGAAATGTAGAAAATAAATACTTGTGATAAGCAACTACTTCATTTCCTTTAATTTTTACTATCAAAGAAGAAATATTTTTTCATTTTTTTTAATTTTTTGAAATTTTCATCTCCAACTATTTTCAATTCCCTTTTTCTTCATTCTGTCCTTAACTTTGTCATCTGATAATGAATCCAATTATAATCAGTCTACAATATTTTCTACTAAAAAAGGGTAAAGGAAACAAGATTACCAACAACAACTTATTTTCTGAAATATCGCCTAGATGATTGACCTTGTTTCTAAAACAAGTAAATTCTCAACTGCTCATATTGTTTTCTTTTCCAAAAGTAAAAGAAAATAATTTAGTTCTAGTTGTTTTCATAAGATTTTGTAAATTATGATTGGTGAAAATTTGTTTTTATTTCTTAATGAAATTAATTTTGATTGCCAAGCTTTTTGTAAGCTTTTGCAAAAAGTAGTCCCATAAGGAAACTGCTTCATTACGACAAATCTTTACATTTTTTTACTTCATGGTATTAGATTATAAGATATGAAGAGAATATTTGATGGTTTCTTGAAGGACTGAGACTAAAAACCTAATCACACTCAAGTATGTTTTGCTTCACATATTCATAGTGCGATTAGGTTTTTAGTTCCACACCTCCATGAAATCAATAAATACTCTCTTCATCTTTTAACTTAAAATTTAAGTTAACCACTTAAATCAACTTAAATTGATGTTTGCAACTTCTTTTAAATTAAACTTATCTACGGTATTTCTTCTAATAAACCCTAAAGGGAGCTAAACAAAATATGGCCAAGGAGCTTTAATCTAGTATGCATTTTCTGATTTAAAAAAATCATTGAAATTGATGTCTTTTAGACCTTTCTACCCTTAATTTGGGGAAAAATTTCCCCTAAATGATTGTTTAGAGGAAATTCATCTCAAATTTAAGAAGAAGTCTCAAAAAATTCTTAATATTTAGGCATTTGAAGTGGGTTTTCTTAGTAAAAAATGTAAGGGTGCTACTATTAGGGAGGGTGCTATTATTAGAGGAAATCAGGTAAAAATGTTAGCATCTGGTAATGGATTAATACACTTTGAAACAAGGTGACAAATCATCACAAGATACACTTTTTACACTGCTGGATGTTTGAGAATGAGAAACAACAAAGGGAAATAACTCAAAAATTATTCTAGGAAGTGTAAAAGTTCTTATGCATGCACTCTGTTATCATGAGAGGAATATAACTTCCAAAGTTTAAGTCAATGTGACGTAAGAGAATATGCTCTGGACAAAGTTGATGCTGCCCACCCATACAACCCCAGGTGACGAGGGTCTTGAAATAGGCATATAACAAAGGGTGTTTACCCAAGAAATAAACTAGATTGAGTTTTGGGTCCTGTGCACTGCACTCCATAATCATGAGAGGAACATAACTGCCAAGTTTCAAGCAGACCTGGGGTAATTGAAAAATGTAATTGTAATTAGCTATAATTAATTACAAATTGTGGAGTAATTGTATGTAATTTGTAATTGACTCTTTTCTCAATTACAAGTAATTGTAAATGTAATTAATTACAAATGAAATCAACATGTAATTTACAATTACTTTCAATTACATTCCAATTACATCTATATTCTATAATGAAAGTCTAATGATACTGTCATATTACAGTGTCTTACTTCAAAATTGTTAGGCCCCAACTATGAATATTAAGACATTTAAGCTCTATTTTAGATAAAAGTATTGAGTTTTATTTGAAACAACAATAAAGTAAAAAAGAAAGAAATAATCCTTGATCCACATATAAGTTATTTTTATTAGATAAAGTTGAGGAAAATTTGTCTTCACCTAAAGAAGCAGATGCAAAATGAATTACGGATTCACTGGATTATACTTGCAATCAAAAGTAAACAAAGAGGTATTTATTGTAAAATCACACATTTGCCATAATGTGGAAACAATAAGATGACAAACACTTCTTAAATGGACAGGTAAAGGTGTGAATATCTTGATTGTCTTTGACTAGGTGACCATTAACACTTTACAGTTATTTACACTATCATTAAGGGAATTAAATAACAGCTATCCAGTACAAATTTTCTCAGAATTAACAAAAAAGGCAGAAGTATTTTAATCAAAATAATAGATATGATGTATGTTAACAAACCGGCGTAGTTGCCTGGTGCCAAAAATGATATGTGTTTGACCAATCCTAGTCACTTAAGGAGTGTCAAACAAGTTTTATTCTTTATAATCCAAACTGGATTGCCAACATATCCTAAACATTCCTGAATTATTAAGTGAAAGACTTTCTTTCAGGGTGGGCTAAATTTGAAAATCAAATTGTTTACAATCCCAGCAAGTGTGATTGCTTCCATAACAAAAACAAGTTTAGCTTCAATTGAAATGCTTATGATTTCCAAATTTTCTCTATACAGTTTAATACAACCTAACTACAGTTTTAATGTGACCATAAAGCTGTTTATGTCATATTCCATTTTCTATTGACTAGTTCATTATACCTCAAATGTAATTTGTAATTGTAATTAATTACATTTGAAAAGTAATTGTAATTTAATTAATTACATTGGGATTTTGGTGTAATTATAATTGTAATTGAAATATTTCAACGTAATTTGTAATCTAATTAATTAAATTGGCATGTAATTGACCCCAGCCCTGGTTTCAAGTCAAGGTGACAGGATTGTGCTCTAGACAAAGGAGTGGAAACTGCTGCAGTTGAAAGCCAGACACCACAGGTGATCACATAATTCATCCTGTATTTCAATGGGCCCAGGGATCATTTTAGGGTGAGATATCTCATTGAAATCTCATTGAAACTGGCTTAATGAGGGAAAAATCTCAAAGCAAAATGTAATTTGGTGAAGGATTCGGTCAAAGTCCTCTCTATGAATTCTTAATGTCTCATTAGATCTGGCTACATTAAATATTTTGGCAAATGATATTCTGAGCCAGAAATATCCCTGTGGCCGTAAATGAAACTTATCCTTATCCTGCTTAACCCTTTGCTGTTTAATCCCTGCTTTTTACATGCCTGCGATTTTATGAATGAGAAAACATTGTGAAAAAAGAAGAAATTGCTTCTGACAAGCAATTTCTTCTTTTTCCCTGCTATTTTCTACCCTACTGAATGGTTATTTTTCAAATTAAATCCTCTTTAAATTTTCGTCTGCAAAACCTTTGAATTTGGACAGGTCCAAAATTTTGTAAAACAGGAAAGTGTAAATATCTATTTCATTTGAGATTTGCGCAGATTTCAAACAATTTCAATTATACTCAAAGCAAAGACTCTGACCATCCTGTGCATCTGCACAGTCTGACCAGAGTCTTTACTAAGCGTTTACTAGATAGATAAGGTCCAAAAGTATCTGTAGATCATCAGGTAACATTATTAGTTATGTGTTTTCTTGCCAGGGAATATGAAAATTTATTCCCTGCTGCAAAAAATGATGTCACCCAAGCGAGGGTAGGCGAGGGTTGACATATTTTTTACTGCCGGGAATAAATCGTCATATACACATGTAAGAAATCATATTAAAATATTTTCATACTTCAAAGTTTTAGACTAAATTTATGTCTTTTGCCTGTTAAAGGCCTTGATATCAACCAAGTTCTTTGAAACCAACAATATCCCCTTCATGCGCCCCAATGAAAAAGTAAACATGTAAAAAGTGATGTCACATTAGTCTAGTTGTGAAGTCACACTACTAGACTCAGGGATGTTGTGAAATGAAAGCAGTTCTTGGCTGAACCTGCAAGAAAGATGGCACTTTTAATGGACAGATTGGTGAAATTGAAAGGTATTTATTGACATTTATATCACTTTTATTTTTATGTTATTAACTGTAATGCTTTGAACTATAGCATTATGTGTTTACTCGAGTCGTGTTATCAGTAAAGCAAGAGAAAAATTGCTGCCATTGCCAGTCCAAATTTTTTTTTATGTTCCCGACCGAGGCACCTTGAGGCAATAGTAGGAGTTATACCGGGGTGGTTGTAGATATCAATATTTGTCAGTTCACCATTAACCAATGAAAATGCTATAACTTTCTTTGCAGTATAATAATATTTCTATTTTTGCATCTCATGGATAAATCAAATTGCTGGAACTCAGAGATCAACCCTTTCCTGTTTTACAAAATTTAGGACCTGTCCAAATTCAAAGGTTTTGCAGACGAAAATTTAAAGTGGATTTAATTTGAAAAATAACCATTCTGTAGGGTAGAAAATAGTGTGGAAAAAGAAGAAATTGCTTGTCAGTAGCAATTTCTTCTTTTTTCACAATGTTTTCTCAATCATAAAATCACAGACACATAAAAAGCAGGGATTAAACAGCAAAGGGTTAATTGGAAAATCTGCAAACATCTTACAAATGCAGGAGTGTTGGTATATTTGAGAACACATTGTAGTGAATTGTTGGAAGGTAGTTGTTGTGAACTTCTCTGAAATTAGAAATAGAAGATATTAAATGAATGGTCATAAAATATCAAATTCATTCAACATGCCTTCTTTCATTTAGCTTTACCAAAATGTTATCTGTTTAATACTATAAGTTTTAAAGATATGGTATGTTATGAACAAAATTTCTAAAATAAATTCTTAAATAAGCCAAATTTTTCCAATAAACCAACAAATTTCTTGAAATTCAGAGATAAAAATCAGAGCTACAGATAGAAGGGGGTATTTTGGATTTCAAATTCAAATATTTCACCAGTCCTGAGTTAAACCCTATATTGTTGGTACTCATTGGATTTGTCTCAATGAAACAATTCAAATGAGTTTTGGTACTCATTGGAATTCTCTCAATGAGACAATTCAAATGAGTACCCACATCATAGGGATTCATTTAGAAATAAAGACTTTAGACAGTAGTTACCCCCACTTATCTGTACCTCTGAAAAAAATTCCATAAAACCACCATTTATTAACTGTCATCATGAAATCAATTAAATCCTCATTTTCATGCTTGTTAAATGCTCATTTGCAATACACTCTAGTCATATCAAAAACATCTACAGTTTATCTTGCTCGAGCGACCATGTCTATATAGCGACCAGTTGTATTTAGCAACCAGTTTCAAAATCCCCTTCTTCAAATGGAAATGTCTTAAGAATTAGTTATACATGTAATTGGTCTAAAAATTATTGTAAATGAATCATATGTTCTTAAAACTCAATAGATTTGTCACTAAGACGATTCTATTGAGTTTTAACAACAAAGGATTATTGAGAAACTCACACTCAATACATACATATTCAAATGAAATTATGTTTTCTGATTTGTAAAGAAACGTGTTCTAAGCAACCATTCTCTTAAATGACAGCTTTTTGTTGGTCCCTTAAGTGGTCGCTAAATACAAGATTCACTGTATTTCACCTCTTTGACATAAGTCAATATTATGAATGCTGTTACAATATGGTATTATACTTGATTAATGCCCTGGCAGGGCGGAGCCTAAATAACGGGTCGTTGCACTTAAGGTAAAGGGAAATCAGCTTTTATCTAAAATAACCTTCATCCAAAGAGAGTTGACATAAATAACTCGAGACCTTGAATCATAGATTGGTAACCAAACGATGAAATGTGTTCACTCTCTCAAAGCACACGAACCCTTTACGTTTTAGGATACAGTTATTTGCACGCGTTAATGATGATTACCAACTAAAATTTGAAAGAACCCAAACTATTGAAAAGTAAACTCCCCAAATTACACCACAGTTAAGCCCCACCCTGCCAGTTCATTAATTACGGTGAATAACTTTCCATATGACTGGTCATGTTTAAATAGTTTATTTTAAAGAAAAAAATTGAAGAGATGATCAAAAACAATCTCGAAATGCAAAACAAATAAAAAACTTACAGAATTTGTAGGGCAGGAAATTGACTGAACGTTCCATCCTGAATAAATTCTATATTATTGTTGCTGATATTTCTGTAAAAGAAACAAATTCCAACCTGTGAGTTACATTTCCAACAATTTCAATCTGTAAAAAGCTTTATATTGGCGGTGTCCACATTTGATGCTTTTTGTGTTTTGATTTATTGGCAGTGATAAATTTTGGCATCTTACATGTACCGCCAAAATAAAAAGCCTATAATATACTAATTTTCACTTTTGAGCCTGTGCGTGACATTTCCAACAATTTGAAACATTTGTGAGGTGACAAACGACCAACAGCCTAGCCAGTCACATAGTTTCTTTAATGCTTTCGGTGGTCTATCGAGAAATAACGGTAGATTATCACTTGATAAACTCACCGCAAAAGCAGCGAAATTATCAAAATCTTATACCCTGCTTTTGTGCATTTCATCCTATCTGAAGTCATCTATGCGGGGCAAAATAAGTGACATCACAATGAACGTCGCATAGCAATCACGCGCAAAATGACGTGCTTTACGAAAACATGTCCTAGAAATTTCACATTTTGTCTCATTTTTGCATTAAAGAAATATAATAATCGTTTGTTTTTGGAGTAAGATCGATTAATATTTCATTTCGTGAAAAACAAAAGCTATATTCTCAGCCACTCGTGAAAATATAGCTTTTGTTGTTCACTCAATGAAATATAAATCGATCTTACACTTAAACAAACACTGGCTTATTTCATAGTTCATAAACACTACTGCAAAAGGGGCCCATTAAAATTACATTAAAAGACCATAAATGGTCCATGAAAACAAGGAAAACCATTAAAATGAGCCATTAGTCCTTGTAAGAAAATAATAATGGGTAACACTTTCAGCCATTAAAATGCTAACTAATGGCCATTTATTCACGATTTGACCATTAAAAAACCATGAAATGCAGGTTAAAATAATGGACCACCATAAAAGTATTGGCATTAAAAAAGTAATGGGCCATTACTTCTTGTTTAAGCTTTATTCATGCCCATCAAGTACCATGAATATTTTTTCATGCCCATCAATCACCCATGAATGATAACCATTAAATAAAAAAAGGACAAGTAATGGCCATAATAAAGATTGCTAAAAGTCACTGGCATTAAAATAAACTATGACAATTAATCATGGCCATTAATATATAATTGAATTTAAATCAGACCGTTCATGGGCATTAACTTTGATTGTAATAAGATCAAAGAATTTTTTTAAAGTTCTCTTATTTTGATTCATGCCCATTAACTAAAATGAACATTTATTCATGCCCATCATTACCCACTGAAGATGGCCATTAAATACCAAACAGTAACAAATAATGGCCATTATAAAAAAACTCATTGGCATGACAAAAATCTTGACTTACTTATGGCCATTAATATATCATGCAATTATGAATCAGATAATTCATGATCATTAACTTTGTTTTTAATGGGGATGAAAGGAATACAGAAAAGTTTTAACTTTTTTTTTTCATTTCGATTCATGCCCAGTTACTATCACGAACATTTATCAAAGCTTATCATCCGTATAAATGATGATAATTAAAAACCAAATATGATAAATTATGGCCATAATTAAATAAAAATCAAGTCATTGATTGGCATTGAAAAAATTCTGACAATTAATTCTGGCCATTCATATGCTGCTGAATTCTTATTCAGTTCATTCATGGCCATTTACATTATTTGAAATGGGTATTAATTAATGAGAAATTAAATACAGAATTATAGCTTTAATTTCCATTTGAAATGTTTTTTGCCTTATTCTCTTGTACATTAGGAAGAATAGCAAGCAGAAGGTATGTAAAAAGCTGAAATTTGATTATTTTAAAAAGAATCTTGTACTGTTAGACTTAAAACAATTGATTAACAAAATATAAGACAAATTTTAACTGAAGCGTTTGAATTTGCAAAAATTGAAAAAAGATCTTATTTTTTTAAGATTTTAGCGATAAATCATATGTGCAAATATACTCAAACCCCAATTAAATATTGTTGCATCAATTTTATAGTAGAATTGTATGAATAAGATCTGTCAAGTTGTATAATGTTTGTAGATTTGTACCTATGAATTTTCAACCCTTTAGGAAACTAAAGATGATCAGCATTTAAGGGGAATCAATAATGGGCATGATTTGTATTAATGGGCTTTAAAATAATAGGCATTAAAATTTTTCATGGCCATCATTTTAGAAAATTAATGCCCATTTACAACATTTAAGGGGTAAACTTTAATGGGTATATTTGCCTATTAAAAAAAATAAGTACTTTTTCATGGCCATTACTTGGCAGATATTTTGACCATTAATTTGTCAATTTATTTTTAATGCCCATTACATAAATTTCAGGGTTTATGGATAATGGGCATGGTATAGAAGTGAAAATAAAATTCTTGCCCATAAATCTTAATTCATGCCCAGCACAATGTCGCTTTTTATGGCCACTGCCGATAAAAATGTGCCATGAAAAATTTTAATGGGTCATGAATTCAGCAATTATACAAATTCATGGCTACCATTAATATTATTAATGGCTACCATTAAAAAATCAATGCCCATCAATATTCATTTTTGTAATGGTCATTATTTCCCCAGTAATTACTCCTGAAAATCTAATGGTGTTCTTTCTCCATTTATGGCCATGAATGACTTCTTAAATGGCCATAACTCTCCCATAAAAATAATTTAATGTTAAATTCATGGCATCTTGATGGTTTATTGTGCCCAGCACAATGTCGCTTTTAATGGGTGATGTTAATGGCTCAAGCCATGAATTTTTCATGGCTGATTCATGGTTGATTTTGCAGTAGTGAAAGACGATAGTATAAGACAGTTTTCGAAAGTAATGTCAGCTTCCTACAAACTAAAAAATTCATTGTTTTCATACTTGTCATTAGAGTTATGATTTGTGTACAATTTTTTGGCAGGACTTCCATTACAATGTATCAACAAATATCCATAAACATTGACTTATACATCACATGAATATATACGTATAGTACCCTTACAAGTAAGAAACGTTTCATTCATTCATGACAAAAATTGGCCTTGAATTAATTTTGGCCCAGCTCCGCTTGACTGCCAATATAGCCAATAAAATAAACCTCTATAAATACCCTGTTTACAGAATGTGTGTTAAGCAGCAACTTTGAGCAACATGGACAGACATTCAGGGCATAAAATATCTTTGCTGATTGACATATCAATAGCTATATACAGAACACACAGCAAAGACTTTAATCAGAATGGAATTAATCATTCAAAGAAACTAAGTTTGGGGAACATTTCAATGTATCCCAATTTTTCCCCACAATAATTAAGTAGGAAGCAGACATTGTAGGCTAAGATCAGACTGCACATCTGTGCAGGCTGATCTTAGTTTACACTGTCTGCTTAAGCTTAATGTACAGCATGAATATTTCATAAGCAGCCTAATAAGACTTAAGTTTTGGAAAGGCAGATTAACAGACAGACATGAAAAATGCAATATAATATATTTTTTTTTGCATGTTAAAAAAGACTCTAAAATACTTACAGATGTATAAAATTGTTGGTTGCTATTGCAGCTACACTGTTTTTGGTGATCCTTTTTATATTGTTACCATCCATACCTCTGAAATCGATAACAATTTTTAAACAAGATGTCCAAGAGGGCCTGTAATGCTCCACAGGCTTTCATATATCTATCAATGAGAAACTCAGTCAGATGTGGATGTTTACAAGAAAATTTGTGAAGAGGCCAAAAGATGGGCGGAAAAGACAATTTTAATGTAGGCTAAGCCTTATATGAAAAGCAGTTTTTCAAGATATTTATAAGCATTGATTCTAAATAGGAAAGGTCCCAGTGTTTCAGGAAGAGATGTCTTTCAAAGATTTAGGCTCAAAATAAGCCTCACCCTGCCACATCCATATCTATGGACCTATCAGAATTTAGCAAACAATTTCAGAAAAGGGTCATCAAAGGGACATTCTGGTAAATTTTCATTGAAATCAGCCCAGTGGCTCAGGAAGAGATGTCATTCAAAAATTTCAGGCTCAAAACAAGATGTGTTTGTGAAACACGAATGCCCCCGGAACAGCATTTTTTTCAAAGTTTGACCTTGACAGATGACCTTGACCTTGTCACATGACCTTGACTTTGGTACCAGCAGATGCAGATCATTGAGATCTATCATCATGCAAAATATGAGCCTTTTATGTCAAATACTTTTGGAGAAAAGGCAAAGGTTAAGTTTTCGGACAGACGGACGGACAGACAGACAGACGGACAGACGGACATGAGAAAACAATATGCCCCCAATCTCTCGATACGGGGGCATAAAAAAGGCCCTCCCTGCCACATCCATATTTATGGAACAATGAAAACTTTGCTTACAATTGTTAAAAAAGGGTCATCAAAGGGACATTCTGGTAAAGTTTCACTGAAATTGGCCAAAAGGTTCAGGAGGAGATGTGGTTCAAAGGTTTCGGGCTCAAAATAAGCCCCACCCTGCCCCACCTATATTTATGAGCCAATCAAAATTTTGTGGACAATTTATGAAAAGGATCAACTAAGGAACATACTGGTAAAGTTTCATTGGAATTGGCCCAATGGTTCAGGAGGAGATGTCTTTCAAATATTTCAGGCTCAAAATAAGCCCCTTCCTGCCCTGCCTGTTTTTACAGGCCAATCAAATTTTTGTGAACTATTTTTGAAAAGGGTCTCTCAAGGAACATTCTGGTAAAGTTTTATTGAAATCAGCCCACTGGCTCAGGAAGAGATGTTGTTCAAAAATTTGGGCCTCAAAATAAGCTCCTCCCTGCCACATCCATATTTATAGGCCAATGAAAATTTTGCTTACAATTGTGAAAAGGGTCATCAAAGGGACATTCTGGTAAAGTTTCATTGAAATCAGCCCAGTGGCTCAGGAAGAGATATTGCCAGGCCCATATTTATGGGCCAATGAAAATTTTGTGAGTAATTTCTGAACAGGAACACCCAAGGAACACTTTGGTGAAGTTTCATTGAAATTGGCCTCAGAGGTTCAGGAGGAGATGAGGTTCAAAGATTTCAGGCTCAAAATAAGCCCAGCCCTGCCATGCCAAATTATAGGCAAATGGAAATTTCATGAACAAATTTTGAAAGGGGTCTCTCAAGGACCTTTCTCTTACAGTTTCATTGAAATCAGCCCAGTGGTTTCAGATAATAAGATGCTTAAAAAAAAAGTGAACAGAAGCACTGACACACACATGCACTAACGACGGACACAAGGCCATGACAATTGTCCCCCTGGATTTTGTCCAGTGAAGCTAAAAACCACTGATCTTTCAGATAAATATCAACTTACAAGTATATAAGTGATGATGTGTCCCCAAATATAGTAGGATGAATCTGCAGTAGTATATTGTTACTGAAACTCCTGAAAAATAAATTTGTGTGATAACAATGAGTTTAGTGACATCAGTTCTTTAGTGAAAAGCAAATACAAGTTGTCATAACAACTTTCCATTTATCAATCTTTCATTACATATTTCAATTAGTTAAAATTTTATGACATTTGCTTAAAAATTGGTATTTTCTACCAATATGAAAATTGTCTGCATTTTGGTTTCAGAAAGGACAATTTTTGAAGATTTTCTTTTGTTTCTATATAAACAAGAGATATTTGTAAAGCATTTATTCCTCCCATAAAAGCAGGTCAATGACCTATTCTTTGTCAATTAACAAAGTGCAATAACTCACAAAATGTGATGAAAAGAGTAATGGCTCTTGTGCACTACACTTCTCCTCAATGAGATCTATCCAACTGTTAAGTGTTAAGTTTCATGATTCTAGCTTGCATAATCTTTGAGAAATGCTCAAAAACAAAAACAATCCATGGATGGACTGACCAACCGATTGATGGACGAACCTACCGACAAGTGCAAAGCAATATACCGGCACCCCTCTTATTCCAAGGGGAGCATAAATAGAAAAAGCCCAGATGGAACCCAAAAATGACCCCTGTCTAAAATTCATATCGTTTTTCCTAGTTTAAATAGATGACTAGATAAGCCAATCAATTTTTAATTGACAGCTAAGATCCATGAATGAAGTTGTCATGTGGCCCTATATTTACAACTCCTTGTATAAATGAGCCTGTGCGTGACATTTCTCACAATTTGAAATGTTCGGGTGGGGCAAACATTGAGTAGTGTAGACAGCAACATATTGTAAATATAAAGTTACCTGATGGTCTACAGATACTTTGAGACCTAATATATCTACCAAACGCATAGTTAAGAATCTGGTCAGACAGTGCAGATGCACAAGCTGGTCAGAGTCTTTGCTTTGCGTATAATTGAAATTGTTGGAAATCTCACTCACAGGCTCAAATGTCTCTTTAGCCAATTTGGGTAACAAAGTTGCTGATTGGGTTTTTTGACTCAATTTTACAACTTACGCCATTCTCAGATTAGGCCCATTTACAAAGTTTGGTGGTATCCAATGCATGTTGTTGTCCATTAAAGCTCTGAAAAGAGAAGGAAAATAGATTATTTTTTTCTTTAATTGTGTCAGTAAAATCAAATTATCACTTCGTCATAGGAATGATGCTAAATCTAACTAAGTTGCAGAAATAGATTTATCTTATAACTATAAAAATATCCGTTTTATAACATCCCGTATATTTTTTTATGATATCAAATAGTTAGTTTTAGAATAATGATATAATGCAGTTATTTTTAGAAACTTGCATTTCTGTTAGAAACATTGATGAAAGTAAGACATATTGAGGTTATAAGATAAATATCATACATACTAAGTGTATTGTATGAAAAAATATCTAACTCAGTTGTGAGAATTAATACTTGTCTCGGCAGAGCCTCCACAATTATCAATTCTCCAAACCTCGTAAGATATTTTTTTTCATACAAAACACTAAGTATATATTATACATGTAAGTATGACAACCATGAATGGTATACTAGTAAAAAGAAGGTGACGAATTGTCACAAGATAAGCCTGTTAAACTGATGGATACATAACTAAAATATTTATCTAGGTAGAGTTATGTACTGCACTGCACACCATATTCATGAGAGGGATATATCTGTCAAGTTTCAAGTCAATCAGATATAAGGTGACAGAGTTATTCTTTGGAAGCTAGTCCCTTTGACGCTACAGGCATGATTAAGGGAGTTGTTTGCAGATTCTAATTTCCAAAATAAAACAGCCCTACCTAGAAACTGCGGAGTCTCAAACTCAAGAACTCCTCTTAGTGTTAAATCCTGGTCACAAAAGTTTGATTTGACAGAATGCAGGCTAAACTTACATGTATTCAATTGTATGGGGCCAAGTCCATCCTCGATAGTTATTAGTTGTGAGGGATATTGCATTTCCAGCAAGGTTTCTGTAAAACAGAATGAAATATAACTAAATACAGTGATTTTTTTCAGGGATTTAGTGAAAATAAAAAGAAAATACCTACAGATGTATGTTATATTGAACTTCTTTTGCATTAAAAGAGAAAGGCATATTATGTCTACTAGACACTGGTAGAAATTTTGTTTCATGATGGACCCTTTAGAAGTTTTAAAACAATTAATTTTTGCTTAAAAAATTGCAATTTATGGAGGTATTTCAACCTTTCTAGCTAAATGTCCCTCTCTGTGATTGAGAAGTCAGGCGTCAGGCAGTGTAGGCTAACATCAGACTGCATGTCTGTGCAGGCTGATCTTTGTCTACACTGTCAACCACAGCTTTGTGAATAGCGAAAATATGCGGTGATCTTGTGAAAGACAAGTGTTTAACTACTTTTTGCACCAGCATCTAATAAATAAATACATACCCACGATTTAAGCATCCCCAATTTGTACCTTTTCTATAAAGCAGCAAACACATAAAAAAATTTAAATAGTAATTTTACAGCATTGAAATATGCATCTTCACCTGGCCATGAACAAGGAAAAAGATGATTTTTTTACTTGTCCAGCACCAAAATGAACTTGTCAATAAATAATGGAATATAGATAGATGTTGAAATAACATTGTTTTAAAAAAAGAAACTACGGGATTCGGGAATCCAGCATTTTCTACATTAAAAACAATGTTTTCTATCTCTTAACACAAACATTAGGCTTATAATTCTCTTCACCTATTCAGACATATTCAGTACAATTTCAAGATTTGCCATTGTTTTTACTTAACCATGGACAAGTGGTCTGAAAAATGAACTTGTCCACAGATAGAAAAACAAGCCAAGCATGGATATACCACATCCCTGCATTGCCCTACTGACCATGATATAAAGAAAAAGAGGAAGATCAAAATGTGTATGTATGCAGATCTTTGTCAAAACCCAATTCAGCAACATGAATATGGCTCAAAATGGGCCAGGCCTTCTTCATCAAAATAAAGACCCAATTCCCAATTGCAGGGATTGGCATTACTTCTGGTCTTCAGGTCTGAGGCCTCTGATATTTTAGGGAGGACTGGTACTTCATTCTATTATGCAGATCCTTCTGGCCTGTGAATTTTTATCAGTGAGTGATTTCACTTCTTGAAGACTGTGAAAGTCACATCCTAAGTTTAGAGTAAAAACCAAACAAGATAAAGGTAAAACTCTGTGGGAAAAGAAAAAATTGACTGTAACAAACAACTTCTTCCTTTCTCATGTTCTTTTTTTTCTCTCATTTCTGAAATTACATTGTGTACCATGTCATACTTTTTGCTTATGTCATACTTTAAGTTTAAATTCCAACTCGGCTAAGAAAGATCTGAAGGACCTGTCCTCAGAGAAGAGGACTGGTGAAAACTTGAAGCAACTCCTGAGGGCCTGTGGCAAAATTAAGTAAGTGTCAAACCCTGAATTGAAAAAGGAATTAATTTTTTTTCCCAATATTGAAAAAAAAAATCCCAATTCAAAAACAGAAATATCAATTTGATTTTGTCATTTATTTTTTAGAGAAAAAATACTTTTCACTTTCAGAACTGGTAGGAAAAGGTTTTGTAGATATCATTAATTATTTCAATTAATTATAACCAAAACATTTATACTTTAAAAATTCATAATATTGCTGTTTTGTCAATAGCTTTTTTTAAAAAAAAAATGATTGCCAGGGGCATTTCCCTAACAAAACAGAACAAGAGTTGTCCACAGACAACGTAGCTTGCCCAAACTGCTGCTTGTCACAAACAGCGCTTGACAAAAGATAAAAGTTCAAGAATCATTTTTTCTATATTAACTTTCATGATGTAATATATATCATTTTGTTCGAGATGTAATAAAGAAATATTAAATCATTTTTTTAAGTACATGAAAAAGGTTTAGGTACAGTAAAAGCCTACAGTCTAATGAATTAAGTAATGGAATTATGTTGTATTAAATATAACGTTGATCATCTAATCAGTATTAATGAAGCATAATTGTCCTTGGTGTAAGCATTCAGAAAATATATGCAATTTAAAAGCAGTAAATTAAAGTTTCAAAAGTAGGTCAAGTTCACAGGGTCAAGGATCTTGGTAACAGGTTAAAGCCTACCACCTAATGAATGTTGATATGAAGTATAATCAGGTAAAAGCATTCTGATAATATAATCAGATTAAAAGGTTTTTTGATTAAAGTTTTTGGTTAAAGTTTTTTTAAATTCTAAAAAAGGTCAAGGTAAAAGTCAAATTGTTAAGGATCTTGGTCTCTGGTGAAAGCCCATAGCCTGATGAGTGTGTATATGAAGAAATGTTGTCCTTAGGTAGAGCATTCAGAAAATATAGGCAAGGTTTAATTTTTTTGGTAAAAGTTTAAAGTTCAAGTTTTTCTAAGAACAAAAAAGGTCAAGGTCAATTGTCAAAGGGCTCAGTCCCTGGTGAAAGTCTTTTACCTTTTGAGTGTGTATATGAAGTAATGATAGTCCTAGGTGAAAGCATTCAGAAAATAACGTCAAGGTTAAGTTTTTTGGTAAAAGTTTTTCTAAGTCCATAAAAGGTCAAGGTCGAGGTCAAAGCCTTGGTCCCTCGTAAAAGCCTGTTACATGGTGAGTGTTTATATGAAGAAATGAAGTTCCCAGGTGGAAGCATACAGAAAATAAAAGCTTTGTTAAAAAGTTTGGTTAAAGTTTTTTTTATTAAAGTTTTTCTTAAGTCCATATAAGGTCAAGGTCAAATTGTGAAAGGAGCTTGGTCTCTGGAGAAGCCTATTACCTCATGAGTGTGTTTATAAAGTAATGATGTCCCTAAGTAAAAGCATTCAGAAAATAAAAGCAGGGTAAAGTTTTGTTTAAATTTTTTTACAAGGTCAAGGCCAATGTCTTAAGGTCATTTTAACATGGATGTTAGTATCAAATGAAAGCCTATACCCTAATGAATATTTGTGTAAATTTGTGCATTTATGAAGCCTCTAGGATAAATATTGATAGAAATAAAAAACTTAAACCTAATGTAGACGCTGATACTGACTCTGATACCCACATCTGAAGGTATGACAATAGCTCTTCTGAGACCTTTGTCCATGGCAAGCTAAAAAGCCCTGTGGGTCAAGATTTAGATGTCAACTTACACTTTAGTGACAGCAGTATTTGATAGATCTGGTACATGGTTTAGGGCAGTCCCCTGGATCAAGCTGAAATATCAACAGAAATAAATTTGAATTACGACAAAATGATGAAAGGTTACTAAGAGTTTGATGTTAATCAGATGGCATCATTATAAGGTTCATCCCCCTTTTGTTCATTTCACCCTATCTGATGTAATCTGAGCAAAGCCAAATAAGTAATGTCACTATGAACGTTCCATAGTAATCACATGCAGAATGACATGCTTTAAGAAAATGTGTCCTAAAATTTTCACATTTTGTCTCATTTTTGAATTAGAGAAATAGAATAATTTGCTTTTCTTGTAAGATTGATTGATATTTAATTTTGTGAACAACATAAGCTATATTTTCACTTGTAGCTCCACCACTAGTGAAAACATAGCTTTTGTTGTTCACTCAAAGAAAAATCAATCAATCTTACACTGAAACAAATGATTATCCTCTACACTAACCTAAGACAAATAAAAGACTCGGATCAGCAGCATAGTAAATGTGCATCAGAGACCAAATTTATAAAACTCTTCTTGTGCTCAACTTATGTGATTAAAGGATGGTTTCCCATAATGGCACTCATATGGTTTTATGGTTTGATTATTTTAGTTGATGTTTTTTTCATTTCAAATAGAAGCAGTGTCTGTTTGCATAAAATAGAATGGTTATGGTTGTCCATGGACAACACTCATTCGAAACACCACTCAGCCAATGTCATGATCAACCTCAGATGTACATAGACAAAATATATTTTGTGAAATTACGGGAAAATCTTGAAAAAACTTGATGACGTCAATTCAAATGGCGTAAGCCCTCGAGACTGTGAATGAAAACATTCGACGTCACCAACGCTACTCGTTTAATTCACTGACATGAAACCATCGTATCCTAATATAAATAACTTTAGGCTATTAAATAAGGGCTGAAAAACTTAATTTTTGAGAATGATTCGTCATTCTCAAAAATTAATATTTTCCAGCTATTATTTACTGAAGATATAAATATACAGTGCTAGTTTTTCTAACACTGTTTCAGCCTAACAAAATGCACGATTTTGTTACATACCCATCCACCTTACATACATCCGAGGTCTGTTGCAGTTTACAGAAATGGCCGAGGGATGTTCCGAATGGGACAACACTAAACAGCTTAAAAAATGTTTCACCTTGAAATGCCACCTTACCCTTTAAAGCCATATTTCTTTTTATATGGCATCTTAACCCTTGCCATGCTGAATATATTTTGGCTAAAAATTTTCATCAAAATCAAAGGGCAAAAAGCACTGAAAGTACCAACTGTAGGTCAATTTTTATATGAAAAACCAAATCTATTGACAATTCTGGTTTGAAAGTGAGAAACAGGTGGTGTAGACTTACATCAGACTGCACATTTGTGCAGGCTGATGTTTGTCTATAGCTCCTGCCAAAGCAGGAATATACCGGGTTCAGCATGACAAGGGTTAAAATCCTGAGGGTAACATCTGTGCCAATTTATTTTGAACTTTACCAATAAATGCAGAAATTATATGGACAAACTGGGCCTTCTCTGGGGGTTACCTTGTCGCCAAATGCAAAAATGGAATGAATGTGGCGATAAAAAAAATGAAATTGGCGAAATGACTGGCGACAAAAAAATCTGAACTTTGACCCATCAGCAATTAACGATTTTGAGAAAAGGCTGAGAGGATATTGTGTAGACACACTCATGTATGACTGGCAATGAATTGAAGCAAAAGGCAAGTGTGTGAACTAGTAACCTCTTGGCTACCCATAACACTTCTGTGATTGTATACATAAATTTACTGTCATTAAAATGTTACTTGACATTTAAAAAGATGAGTTATATAAAAGGAACATAAGATTTTATCAAGCACAATTTTTAGAAGAAAAATGGCCCCAAATTTGGCTCCTAAAATCCAAATTTGGCTCCATTTTTTTCGATTTGGCTAAAGTGTTGGCGAAAAGAAATTTCAGTCTAGAGAAGGCCCTGTGGACAAAGAATTGACCTTGGCCTTTATTGTGATCTTGATCTTTAAGGTATTGAAAAGAAATCATTCAAATGGCACATTTTCTCATTAGAGGTAACAATTGTGTGAAGTTGTTTTGAAATAAATGCATAATTGTAGCAGTAGTAATCAGGACCAAATCAGGACCAAATCAGATGGATGGACAGATAAAGGGTTGATTGATTGATTGAATGGAGTTTTAGGCCACTTTCAATATTTTTTCAGTTATATCATGTGGCTGTAGCACCTAACGATGGTTTCCTGGTATTTCTCTCACCAGTACAACCACCACATCGTTTCCTAGCCTCCAGCTGCTATCTCACATAGGTCTACGATTATCAAACTATTGGTGAGAGACAAATAGTCGGAAAGAATGAGTGCCGCCGTCGGGGATCGAACCCGGGACCTATAGATTGACAGTCCGATGTGCTACCAACTGCGCTTTGACGGCGGCGACAGATGAACAGTCTGATGAGCATACTTCACATTGTTACAGTGACAACCATGTCTTGCATACCCCATGCAAGCTAGACAAAAAGCAATCTTAACAACTACCATTGCATTTTATCTATCAAGGCACATGAAAATCATAGATCGACTGACAGATTAAAAGAATAGACATAGACCTACTAATCAAGGGGTCAATACAATACTATTGGAAGTGCCTATGAATATATAGCAGGGTCCAAAGAATCCACTCGTCCGCTCGTATTTACGAGTGAGAAGTCCCGGAGGACGAGTGGAAATTCTAAGGAAGTCGTCCTCCCGGACGAGTAAATAATGAATGGCATTAAATCATTATGTCTTATGTAAGGATAAAAATAGATAAAATACAATAAAGACGCTTCGAAAAAGTTGCGGTGATAGAAGTTCGCAACAACATGAACTATAAACAGCCATGTACTTTGATTTCTAAAAATAAAACTTCCGGTTTTCGCATGATATAACCCGGTACCCGAACTTCGTAAATACAAATTGATCTCACGATCAGGGAAATTATTGAATGTTTTGTTCATATCTACTACTTCTTTTGTCGCATATAGCCACAATCATAGAAAATCCATGGTATTATATGTTTACAAATTAGTGATTTTTTTTTTTGTCCCGATCATATTACCGGTACTTATTACCCGGAATTTAAAGTTTTTGAATGTCGCAAAATTTCTACTTTCGTTTCGTCTGCATTTCCAGATACAAAACATGGTCTTCAACGATCCTTTGGCCTAGTGCAGGGCGAGTGACAGTCAAACCAGGACGAGTTACTTTTTCAAGTCACTTGCCCTGCAGGACGAGTGCCTTTTTCTGAATTCTTTGGACCCTGTATAGGCACTTACAATAGTAATGAGCTGACCCCTAAAAATGTTCATTTAAAGTTTCAATATCAACAAGGTTATATGGATATCTATATTTGCTCAATACTTACATTTCTTGTAGATTTGTAAGGTTCTCAAAAGTTCTATCTTCAAACAACACAAAGTTTGGACAGTTCAAAATTGTTCTGAAATATTCATGTTTATATTACGTTATAAAATATATTAATTGAAATTTTTCAGAGCTTGGTCAGTGTTTGTTGTAACTGAGTTATAAAACTAAGGCATATATTCTCATGATCATAACTAATCTTGAGTCCTTAGGAGCATTTTTCATTCATGTCAGACAAACAAACAAAACAACAGTAACTTCCACGATACAAGACAGAAACTGTGGGTTAAAGATTGACTCGCATATCTGTTCAATATAATCAGTTTTTATCAATTAAGGCAGACATTGCAAAAGCTAAAAAAAACTGTCAGACATTCGGTCTGACAGGCTTGAAAAATCTGTCAGACCGAAAACAAATCTGTCAGACCGAAAAAAACAAGGAAAAATAACAAAATGGGAAGGTAAACCAGAAGAACTCTTATCATTGTGATAGGGTATTGCTAGTTATATTTGAAAGAAGATGATTTTCACTATAGTATAGACACATTTGTGATTTCCTTTTATGGATCACAATATTTCAGTTTATATCAAAAAACCTGCAGCCAAGATGCAAGTACATTACTTTTTGTTCTAAAGAGTAGTGTTGTAAAATTGGAAAAAAGTCAAAATCGATAATCAAATTGAATCAGAAAATGCTTTCGATTCAATTATCGATTAATAAATGAAACTGATTTATACACATAAAAGTGTGTCTACCCACCAGCCACTTTTCACTGAATTTACGCGGGGGTCGTTTGCTTTCGTATTCAATGTTCCTTTGGGATTTGTCTTTGTCCTCTGTTTTCCTTTTTTTACCAGGCTTTGCACCCTCGAAGTATTTAAGGGACGCCATTATACTACGACAGTAAAAGTAATATGTATTCCGATTGGCTAATCAATACCTGTTTCAGCCAACCACATTCCAGTTTACAAATCAAGGGAAATAATCGGCGATCCCTTTGTACTTTGTTGTTTATCAATTTTCTCGCAAACAGAATGACAAATATTTTGGTTATAAGCTTCCATAATTATGCAAACGCGAGGTATTGAAAAAAAGCAAAATGGTCAAAATATGTCGGACATACGGACCGACGGTATCGAATTTTCAATCGGACCGAAGTAAAAAATATCGGACTTTGTCCACGGTCCGACGTCTTTCGCAATGTCTGTTAAGGGTAACCAACTGCTGGTAAGGAGAAGGAGGCAAAAAAGGGGAAATAGTCAACATTCTTAATTTTAACTCCTTTACCAGTCAACTGACTTTGACATTTGCTTTGGAAATCATTGCAAAAGCGGCTTGTCTCAAACACAAGCTGCAGATGCTGATTTCCAATGCCTGAGCAACCATTTCACCAATTCCCATAAACTTTCTGAATAGCATCCTCTTAACAAAATAACAACAATAATAATGATAATAATTAAAAGAAAAAAAATGAAAGTGTTAACTGGCTAAAGTGTTATCTGATTCTCGTGACTGTAGTTACAGAATTCGATCGACTTCTAACACTTCTTTGATGACTAAAATGGACTCGTTTACAATCTATTCCTCAAAACATGAACACATTTTCTATATCTTAAGTTTTGGATGACTGGATGTATTAAAATTCCTATTAAATATGCTCCAATTTATTTTCCTCATTGCACATATATGTACTTGGATGTAAATAAAAGATTTGTTCTGTTCTGGTAATATTTCTTGGACTCAGACATAGGTAACTAGCCATAAATCAGATCATCATCAATCTGTTTGATATTTATTTGTGGACAAAAAAATTACAAGAGCACTGCCTACAGGCGCCTACACTTGGCTGTTCAGTGCTGGATGGTAGAAAAAATCTAAGTCAAAAAAAGGGGCATAATTTGTTCAAAGTGCTTCTAGAGTTATCCCCCTTGGTATTTTAGGTTGCTCTTTTGATGTTGAAGATGTGTGCCAAGTTTCAAGTAAATGCTTTCAGTAGAACCAGAGATATCACAAAATGTCAAAGTTTTCGCACAACGACGACAACAATGACGACACATAGGCTATAGCAATACCTCCGGTTTTCTATGAAACCAGCTGAGCTAAAAATGAATACATTTCCACGTCAGACACGAACTACTTTTTGCCTGTTAGCCCGATATCTTACAGGTCCTCCCTGATAATAACATGTCCTCCATTTAAACTAATTTATTTATTTAGCAACGTTAAGGAGTAAATATATGGAAAACAGCGTTTCCATAGTGTACCAAGACAAAGGCAACTATTTTCAAAACATGATAGATTGGAAATAATATGGCAATTATTTACAGGCCCAAGGAACCTTTAGCATGGCAACATTTACCAGCCCTCATTAAAATTCACAGGTCTCCGAGAACTGGTAATAATGTTGATCCTTTACTTCCTATCTAATCTTGATTGACAACAGGGATTTATTCATTCTAAATACTTACATGCTAGTGATTGTATCCTCTAGAACTCCAAGTGTGATGTTCACAAAGTCCTTGTTTTTCAAAACTCTGAAAATATATGTCATATTTTTTAACACAAAAAAGAAACCTATCTAACTACTAGTAGGTAAATAAGTGATGAACGTAATTTTGACATAATATACCTAGCAATACACAAGTGAAGATTCAATTTTTATGTCCATCCATCAAAAACTTAAGCAATCTTGTTTTTAAATTGCTTGGACTGAAAAAATCAATTTTGGGCTTATTTTAAGCCATTATTATTATTTTCATGGATAGAGATGGGCTTTTAGTAGCATCCTCAGCTTTTGACACTCCCAATACCCTGCTGGATATTTATAAGTATGAAAAACAACAAAAGAAAATACCTAAACAAGAATGCCATAGTCACGATATACGTCGCCACTTTGCTGCTGTTTCACAAAAATTGTAGACACTACTTTTTTTGACAGAACCAAATTCAAAGCATATTGCAGACTTCCTTTTTAAATTGTCAAGTTCAAACTATTCGTTATGATAGATTGATAGAATGGGATTTAACACCTCTTTAAACTGCAACTAATAATAATAATAATAAACAATCTCAAATGCACAACTTGTATTATAAGAAAATTAACAATATGGCCACTTTTTCCATGAAGAAGGAGTTGCATTCACAAGAACTTTGACATGAAGGTCCCTTTTTCCATGAAGCGGCTGAAATTCCCTTAACTGCAACAACATGCACAAATTCAGGTAACAATGAACATTTCATAGAAATGTTTTTAAATTTTTTAAATTAAGTCCATAAATAAAGGAGGATTTGCGTTCACAAGAATTTTTACAAGAAGGCCCATTTTTCTATGATGCAGCTGTAATTCATCAAAGCATGACTATATAGGCAAGGTCAGGTGACAGGGAACATTTTATGAAAGTTTCATCCAAATCAGTTCATAGATGGAAGAGGAGTTGCATTCACAAGAATTTTTACAAGAAGGCCCCTTTTTCCATGTCACAGCTAAAACTCACCAAACTGCAACAATAAGCGCTAGGTTCTAAAGAAGACTAGGATCATTTTGTGAAGTTTCATTGAAATCTGTCCATAAATGTAGGATGAGTTGCGTTCACAAGATTTTTTAAATTAAGGCCCCTTTTTCCATGAAGCTGCTTAAATTCACCATACCGTGACTATATACCCTAGGTCAGGTGATTAGAAACATATTGTCAAAGTTTCATCCAAATCGGTCCAAAAAATGAAGGAGGAGTTGCGTTTCAATGATTTTTTTCATGAAGGCCCTTTCACAAAAAAGTGACTTTAGTGCTAGGTCAGGTGACTTAGAAAATTTGTGAAAGTTTCATCCAAATCAGTCCATCATGAGGGAGGAGTTGCATTCACAAGATTTTTTTACATGAAGGCCCTTTTTGCATGACACGGCTGAACTTTACCAAACCATGAGTGTATGTGCAAGGTCAGGTGACTAGGAACATTCTTTGAAAGTTTCATCCCAATTGGTCCAAAAATGAGGGAGGAGTTGTGCTCACAAGAAAATGGACGTACATATGTAAGTACGTACATACAGATGGACAGACAGACAGAGAAGATGAAACCAATATACGACTGCCTCCAGCGGCATATAAAAAATAAGCTAGGTAGATTACAGTTCTTGCCCACGTCACTTTGTAATCACAAGAGGAACATAACCAACAAGATTCCAGTCAAAAAGGTAACCAAGTTATGCTCTGGACAAAGATACTCGAACACCAAGGGTGATCCCATATGTTCCATCTTTAACGAGCGTATAAAAATTATGTCCACAATTTTAAATTGAAGTCTCAGATCTTTGTCTACACCTACTGCCAAAGCAGGAACATTCAGGTTCCAGCATGGCATGGGTTTCAGTGACTCAGATAAGAGGGGCTAAAACCAGCCGAAATTTATATTTCTCTATGAAATCCAATGTTGTGGGTACCAGCGTATTTTCTCCTTTTTTTGGCTGGTACCCCAAAAAGGACCCGTTCCCAATGCCAAAAAGTGACATTTTTTCCCAAAATCATGAAAAAAATTCCCAATTTACCATGGTCGAGGACCTTTCCAAACTCTTTAATTAACAAGAGCTGTCGGAGGACAGCGAAGCTCGACTATTCCTAGTGCTGGATAGTAACAGCAAATCAATATCGACATTGGAAATTCAATAAAATGAAAGTCAAGAGAAAAGAATCTTTGTTTAGAGGCTGATATTATAGTCACAGAAGCATGTGCAGAGTTTCAAAGCAATAGCTTTAGTAGGAACAGAGATACAACTAACATAAAACAGTTGCACATAAAAACATAACCAACATTTTTAAGGCCGAAAAGGGTTAAAATTCTACTAAATTAAATATCAGAGAAATGAATCTTTTTCTGCGGGCTAATATTATGGTCACAGAAGCATGTGCAGAGTCTCCAAGCAACAGCTATAGTAGAAATAGAGATATTACAGAAATACAACATTTGCACGTAAAAACTTAACCAAGAATTTCTAAGTCCAAAAAGGGTTAAGTATATACTAAATTCTATACCAGAGAATTGAATCTTTATCAAGAGGCTATTGTTATGATCATTGAAGCAAATGCAAAGTTTGAAAGCAATAGCTTTAATACAATTAGAGATATAATTGATATACAACATTTGCATGTAAAAACTTAACCAAGAATTTCTGAGTCTGAAAAAGGTTAAAATTCCACTAAATTCAATATCAGAGTAATAAATGTTTTTAAAGAGGCTGATATCATGGTAAAAGAAGCATGTGTAGAGTTTCCAAGCAAAAGCCTAGGTAGAAATAGAGCTATAATTGATATACAACATTTGCACGTAAAAACTTAACCAAGATTTCTAAGTCTGAAAAGGGTTAAAATTCCACTAAATTCATAATCAGAGTATTGATTCTTTGTCAAGAGGCTGATATTATGGCCACAGAAACATGTGCAAAGTTTCAAAGCAAAATCTTAAGTAGAAATAGAGATATTACAGAAATACAACATTTGCACGTAAAAACTTAACCAAGATTTTCTAAGTCCGAAAAGGGTTAAAATTCCATTAAATTCAATATCAGAGTATTGATTCATTGTCAAGAGGCTGATATTATGGTCACAGAAGCATGTGCAAAGTTTGAAAGTAATAGCTATAATAGAAATAGAGATATTACAGAAATACAACATTTGCACGTAAAAACTTAACCAAGATTTTCTAAGTATGAAAAGGGTTAAAATATCACTAAATTCAATATCAGAGTAATGAATCTTTGTCAAGAGGCTGAAATTATGGCCACAGAAACATGTGCAAAGTTTCAAAGCAAAATCTTAAGTAGAAATAGAGATATTACAGAAATACAACATTTGCACGTAAAAACTTAACCAAGATTTCTAAGTCCGAAAAGGGTTAAAATTCCACTAAATTCAATTTCAGAGTAATGAATCTTTGTCTAGATGCTGATATTATAGTCACAGAAGCATGTGCAAAGTTTCAAAGCAATAGCTTTCATAGAAACAGAGATTTTAAACACTTGCACGTAAAAACTTAACCAAAGCATTACGCCGACGCCGACGCTGACGCCGACGCCGACGCCCGGGTGACTGGAATAGCCCCCCTATTCTTCGAATAGTCCAGCTAAAAATTAAGAATCAAACCTATTGTTTCTCAGTTAAATCTTAATTTGAATGTCTTAAGAGGCAAACAAAACTTTATTTTTGTAGTAAATTGTACACAAAATTAAAGTTTTTGTCCAAAACTATTATTATAAGATTTTTCCCATTTTTTGTGAAAATAACGCATTTTTCCCAATATGCCTGGTTTCGGACCCGTTCCCAAAAGTCTGAGAAAAAACATTGGGTACTCATTTGAATTGTCTCAAAGAGACATTTCAAATGAGAACTCACAACACAGGTTTTAAGCAAGGATGAAAGAATCATTTAGAATTGAAATCCAAAATTCCCAGCCTATCTGTAGCTCTTGGTTAATATACATACACTGTAGGTCCGGAGCATGAAGTGATGTTATTGTTTGCATCGTCACATATACATCCAGAACATGTTACACCATCAAAATTGGTACTTTCATACTGATAGTTACTCCTCAGTGACCCGTCATCTGACCACAGCCCATTTCTTCTATCCGCTAAAATAAATGAAAAAAAAATTATATAAACATATGGAAGTTAGTAGTAGACAACGCAAACCAGGGCTTGAAAATTCTACTCGTCCACTCGTCCTGCATGATTTTTCCTTCTTTGTCTATATAAGCAGGACGAGTGGATTTTGCAAAATTTCACTTATGAATTTAATGTATCACTATATTTTCTAATATGGCAGGACAAGTAGAAATTTCAAAATTTTTCAAGCCCTGCAAACAGGGGTGGCCTGAAATGACATGGAAGGGCCGTAGTGAATGGAACATAAGGGTTCATACAGCAGATCTATAGGGATGCTTGAAGAAAGTCAGTGTGATGAGCAATGTGTGCAGCCAAATGCTTTAAACAGTCTTCAATTCTTTTCTGAAGTTGACACCAAAAGGTACATATGTATACCAAGGATATTTCTGGACCAAAATAAGGATGGGCTATGCATTGGAAAAGGCCAATAGCCCATGTCCGATTCATTTACATATAAAATCTAAGATTTTGATGGGCAATATGCAAAATTGATGGGCCATTAGGAAAAAGTGGCGGACCCAAGAATTCTATCCTAGATTAAAATAAGCATAAACAAGGTGCCAAATTGTCACAAGATACGCCCGTCACACTGCTTAGTATTAACTGGGGGTTTGAATAGAACTGAGGTTATTTTGAATGAATATTTTTTTTGCACCCATGAAGTTTCATGATCCTGGCTATTATACTTTTAGAGATATACTCCGGACAGATTCTAGTATGAAAAACAGCAATGGGCAATAACTCAAAAAATAGGTCAGGTAGAATTATGGTTATTGTACACTGCACTCCCCCTTGGTGAGATCAATACACCCATGCAGTTTCATGATCCTAGCTATTATACTTTTAGAGATATACTCCGGACAAGATTCAAGTCTGAAAAACAACAAAGGGCAATAACTCAAAAAAATAGGCCAGGTAGAGTTATGGTTCTTGTGCAATGCACTCCCCCTTGGTGAGATCTATACACCCATGAAATTTCATGATCCTAGCTATTATACTTTTAGAGATATACTCCGGACAAGATTCTAGTATTTAAAACATCAAAGGGCAATAACTCAAAAAATAGGCCAGGTAGAGTTATGGTTCCTGTGCACTGCACTCCCCCTTGGTGAGATCTATACACCCATGAAATTTCATGATCCTAGCTTTTATACTTTAAGAGATTTACTCCGGACAAGATTCAAGTCTGAAAAACAACAAAGGGCAATAACTCAAAAAAATAGGCCAGGTAGAGTTATGGTTCTTGTGCAATGCACTCCCCCTTGGTGAGATCTACACACCCATGAAATTTCATGATCCTAGCTATTATACTTTTAGAGATATACTCATAACAAGATTCTAGTATTAAAAACATCAAAGGGCAATAACTCAAAAAATAGGCCAGGTAGAGTTATGGTTCTTGTGCAATGCACTCCCCCTTGGTGCGATCTATACACCCATAAAGTTTCATGATCCTAGCTATTATACTTTAAGAGATATACTCCGGACAAGATTCTAGTATGAAAAACAACAAAGGGCAATAACTCAAAAAATAGGCCAGGTAGATTTATGGTTCTTGTGCACTGCACTCCCCTTGGTGAGATCTATACACCCATGAAATTTCATGATCCTAGCTTTTATACTTTAAGAGATATACTCCGGACAAGATTCAAGTCTGAAAAACAACAAAGGGCAATTACTCAAAAAATAGGCCAGGTAGAGTTATGGTTCTTGTGCACTCCACTCCCCCTTGGTGAGATCTATACACCCATGAAGTTTCATGATCCTAGCTATTATACTTTTAGAGATATACTCCGGACAAGATTCTAGTATGAAAAACAACAAAGGGCAATAACTCAAAAAATAGGCCAGGTAGAGTTATGGTCCTTGTGCACTGCACTCCGTAATGATGAGAAGAATACAATTGCCAAGTTTGAAGTCAATCGGACTTCAAGTGACAGAGTTATGCTCCGGACAAAGAAGTGGACGCCGCCGGACGCCCAGACACCCAGACGCCCGGACGCCCGGACGCCACGGGTGATCCCATAATACGTCCCGTCTTCGACGGGCGTATAAAAATGAATAGATTATATATGTGGCCATCCAAAACTGTAATCAGATCTAACATATAGGCATTTACAACTGTTTTGCGCTGAAATTGTGCATCTATAAAATTAGTTCAGCCCATCCCAGAATATTCCCTGGCATGAAACTAACCCTTTGATCAAAGGGAGTTTTCAAATGTTTCTAATCTTCTAATTAAGGAGAATAGTCGCCAACTTTCACTCATCCTCCATATTGTTTTGTCGAAATATGAATGATTCCAAATGGTTTGTCGTTTGAGTTATTTCATTGGTTGATTGACCTGTTAATAAAATGATGTAACAGAGGTGTGTTTATTGAAGCTAATGAAATATTGTCATAATGAAAAATATCGTTTGAACCCCTGTGTGACATTTCCAACAATTTCATGTGTGCATGCTAGACAGATGTTGAATAATCTGGACAATCACACAGTGCATTGCAATAATTATTGGATTGAACAGAATAGATGTCCGTAGCCACCTATTGATCGACTTCCGGTTGCGATTTTGAAGAGGGAGGACGCGATTTCATGGAGGAGAATTTTGGAAATTTAAATCCGGTGTTATCGTGTTTAATATGTTGAATTGATCGACTTATTTGTGCTAAAACAATGGAGGAGTACTAATTGGACAAAAATCTCGTCTATTTGGGGCATCTGGATTTGAAACCTTGATTATTTTTGACATAATAACGTGTTCCTTTGTTCGACAATTCCGCCATCTTGAATTTTTTTGAAAATTTAATTTTCCAAATAGTAGACAGCGCTATGTTAAGTCAAAAGTAAAATAAATCACTTACAAACATAAAATAAAATTGAATTTAGACAGTAATCCAATTTATTAGGGGTATTTCTTGTAATCTTGTAATCTTGTATAATTAATAGCTAACTGTTATAGCTAAGTATATACTGACGTCAGTAAGAGAGTCATTCGCAATGTACAAAATAATTTAAAAAATTCATACAAAATTTGTGAAAATTAATGGAGTTGACCTGCAATATAATTTAAAAAAAGAATTCTAGAAGAGTAAAAGTTTTCAGAATATTTATTCGATTCTTGTCTTAGAGATTATCTTAGAGATTATAAATTTCTAGCTGATATTCGGTCAATAAGGAGTCTATATAGTTCTATAGAGTTTAGATCTTGTTGTTTATTAATTAGATCTTGTTGTTTATTAATTAGATCAGAATTGAAAATGAATAATGATAACGATATTAAAAACCTCTAAAGGGTGAAATAAAATCCAATACCAATTAAAGAAAAAAATAAAAAAAAAAAAAAATTACCGGGTTACTGTTATAAGTGGGTTACTGTTATAAGTGCCGGATTTTGATAACCACTTGAAATGACTGACTGCAGTATGTCAAGTTTGTAACATCAAATTGTGTTGTTTTTTTTTTAGAAGTTTTATAAGAGCTGACTCGAGTTTATAATCCCACATGCAGACACAGAATCCTAAAGAGTGTAGTCATGACATAATTTGGAAATGGACAATCTTGAATTAAAAAAAATTGAAGATTTCATTGACAACCAGAAGAGTGTTGCAAGAATACCAAGATATGAGAGAGTTGTGTTACTTACTGATAGTAAAGGGAAATATATAAAAACAGAGATAGATAAGTTTAAGAATCTGAGTATAGAATTCATCTGGTGGTGCCAAAGTGGAAGAGACACTAGAGATGGTACACGTTACTTAGTGGATAACATTAACAGAATTTGTGACGCCAAACACACATTATTACTCTTTTGGCATTTCACTTGTGATTTGACTGAAAAATGAGGAGCCTATATTTACCAAAGATTCGAAGATTTCCAAGACCTTGTATCTCGCATAACTCCTCAACTGGATGTTCTTAGAGAAATTCACTCCCTTGAGACAAATATAGATATTGGTCTACTAGAAGTACCACCCATATTTACAAAGGAGTGGAACAAAGATAAAGGACACGAGAATTGGCAGACTATCAACGATTCTACACTCCACGAGCAAGTGCCTGAACTCAATAAAATTATCCAAGGGTACAATCAAGAGCTAGGCTACAACTCCCCAAGATTTGTGTGTGACTTCATCCATAGAAGCAGAAGGAAGAAGAAGGGCACTGGAGTCGTGAGAACGAAAGAATACTTTAGACCACTGCTCATGAAAGACGGGGTTCACCCATTAGGAGTCGTTGCTCAAAAGTGGATGCTAAAGGTGATCCAATCGTGCTCAGACATAGACCCATACCAGTAACAATTATAAAATAGTAAAAAGAGAAAGGTAAGACCAATAATATAAGTACAAATACACAAAAATCAAAGATAAATCTATGAACAACAAAGTGATGATACAAGAATCAATTAATAACTATTAATTACATATTAAGGGCCTATCGAGAGAAAGTGATGGACTGCCATATTTCTTGATCTGTCTATTTCCACTTATATTGTACAAAATATAGCTCAAAATATTTAATAATAGAATCATAGGAACAAATAATATATAATTAAGATATAAATATATATATAAACAGTAACCATGGCTAGCAATTTCTTCAAAGGTTTGGGGATCGCATCCCAAAGTACTCCACATAGGCATACCAACACATCCAGACCAAAAGAACCTGACCAAAAAAGAAAGTATGTTTCAAGCCCAGAAACAAATAAAAATAGATGCGCACAATGCAATAACGAGGTAAGAGATGAAAGGGTTTGCTGTCAGTACTGTAATCTAGTCTTCTGCATTAGATGTACTGGAATGACGAGAAACGCATTCGAACTTTTTGCTTCGGGAGTACTAGATGACTTCAGTTATACATGCAAAAGCTGTAAAAATACAAAACCAAGCCTGATGAATATAGATAGGAAATTGACACTATATAGTGAAAAACAAGACAAACGCATACAGGCATTAGAAGTTAGAATGGACCAAATTAATCAAGAAACAAAACACACAGTAAGAAAAGAATTCACTGAACTAAAACAAGAGCTGTCACTGTAAGATGACAATGCCCCCGACACCGCTTTGATTTAGAAGTTATGGCCAATGTTAAAGTTTTTGGACGGAATGACGGACGGACGGACAGACGGACGGACGGACAGACGGACGGACGGACAAGTCAAATAGCATAAAAAGAGATGGATAATGATTTTGAAGAAAGGGTCAACAGTCTAATTGATAAAAAAACCCAGGAACTTGAAGACCGCAGAAGAAGAGAATTGAATATTGTTATATTCAACCTGAACGAGGGTAACAGTAATGTTAATAAAGAAAACAAAGATATAGATGAAGCTAGAGTTTGTGAATTGGCAGGGCAACTAGGAATTGAAGGTCTTGAGATAGAGACGTCGTACAGATTGGGAAAAAAAGTCAAAGACAAAACTAGAGTACTAAAGATTATCTTGAAAAATAGGAGGCAAAGAAAGAGGTTCCTTGAATCGGCTAGAGAAATTAAGAAAAAAGCTAGCGAGATATACAAAGAGGTGATAGTCTCAAAAGACTTAACAGCGGAACAGAGAGAAGCAAAAAGAGAGAAAGTTAAACAGAGAAAAGGCAAGGACAGATATTCAGGTGAGCTTGAGCACATGGACTTAACACTGGTCGTACAAAACACGCAAGAAGAACCTGACGAATTAGCCCAAGAAGTCAATGACCCATTCTTGTCAGATACTATTATAGATCAGCACGGACAAAGGGATTTAGCTGACTTAGATACTACTGTAGGAGATAAAACAGTCATTGGGGGTATGTCACAAATAAGATCGAGAGACCAACCAGAAGATGTAAATAGTCAACGTGAATAGTAAGTGTTTTAACCCTAGAAAGGGAAACGTTTTTAATCAACAAGACAAGCAACATGATGATCCAAACAAAACAAAAAGTAATCCAAAAATTCTGTATACCAATGCTGATTGTCTCACTCAAGGTAAATATTCTGAGTTGATTACCATGGTTAACAAAAAAAATATAGACATAATCATCATTACAGAAACTAATCCCAAATTACAAACCGCCAACGTTAAACCGCATGAAATATACAAGATTCCTAACTACGAAACTTACTATAATGATCAGGATAAACAAGGTATAATCATCTATGTAAGAAACAACCTCAAAACAAAAGCAATCAAAAGTAAAGTAGAATTCGATGAAATGTTATGGATCCAAATAGAACTAAAGGATAGTGAAAACCTAAGACTAGGATGTATCTACAGGAGCCCGAACAGTAGTAATTTTAACAATAACAACATGTTCAAAATGATGAGAGAGATGGTACCAATGAATAACACTAAAATCATCATACTTGGTGATTTCAATATTAAGAACATTAACTGGGAAGACTTAACTACCAGTGGAAATGAAGATAACATAGCACATAAATTTATTGAATGTACCAGAGATCTGTACTTAACACAACATGTGAAATATCCGACAAGATACAGGAATCAAGAGACTCCTAACATACTAGATCTGATTCTAAGCAATTCCGCTAATATGGTAGAAAACATAGAATATTTACCGGGGTTAGGGAAGAGCGATCATATAATTTTAAGTTTCAAAGCATGCTGTCATGCTTTTGTAAAACAACCATCCAATCAGAATATTTATAGCTACCACAAAGTAGACTGGAATGAAGTGAATGACAAGGTAAAAGCAGTGCTATCAACTACAAACAACGATTTGGATGTCCATACTTCCTGGGATGATTTTGAAAACAAAATATTATCAATTAAAGAAGAAAGTATTCCAAAGTGTAAGAAATCAACAAAGGGAAGGACGGACCTCCACATCACCCATGATGGAATTCAGGCACTACAAACCAAAAGAATTTGATTTTGATTTGAATTGGGGTTTAACGTCGCTTTCAACAATCTCTCAGTTATATCGCGACGACTGGAGCACCTAACGATGGATTCCTAGTATTTCTCACACCAGTACTACCACCACATCCCTTTCCTAGCCTCCAGTTGCTATTCCACATAGGTTTACGATTATCTACCCATTGGTGGAAGACAAATGTCGGAAAGGATAAGTGCCGCGGCCGGGGATCGAACCCGTGCGAATTTAGACCCCTGGATTAGAAGTCCGGCGCGCTACCAACTGCGCTATTGCCGCGGCACAAACCAAAAGAAAGAAATGGACAAAATATAGAAACTGTCCTAACATTCACACATATAGTAGTTATAAAAATGCTAGAAATAAAGCAACCCAAATACTAAGAAAATGTAAATATGACCATGAGAAAGGGATAGCAGACCAAATCAAAGAAAATCCTAAAATGTTTTGGAAACATGTAAGAAAGAAAATGAAGACATCAGCCGGTATCAGCTCCATGGAATATGAAGGAGTGTCAACAACAGACGATAAGGAAATTTCGGAAATTCTTAACACATATTTTGTATCAGTTTTCACTAAAGAATCCAATTATATACCAGAACCTGAAATACTTCAAGTCAATGAAATTGTCAGTATCAATATAACCGAGGAAAAAGTCTCAAAAGTCATAAAAGATATCAATCCGACTAAATCACAAGGACCAGATGAGATTCATCCAAGAATGATCTATGAATGTAAAGATACAGTCAGTAAACCATTATCAAAAATTTATCAATCTTCCATTGACAGTGGGGAATTACCACCCAACTGGAAAAGAGCCAATGTCACACCGATACATAAATCAGGTTCAAAGTGTAACCCAGCAAACTACAGGCCAATAAGTGTGACCCCAATTTGTTGCAGAATCATGGAAAAAATTATCAGAAACGAAATTGTAAATTTTCTGGAAAGTAATAACATTATAAACCAACAACAGCACGGCTTCAGAAAGAGAAGATCCTGTATTACACAGTTACTAGAATGTATTGAAGAATGGACTTCAAGACTTGACCAGAATGAAGAAGTCGACATCGTATACTTAGATTTCAAGGCCGCATTTGATAAGGTCCCCCACATGAGACTCATGAAGAAAGTTTGGAGTGCAGGCATTCGTGGTAATATACACAAGTGGATATCAAACTTCCTGTCCGACCGGCAACAAAGAGTCATAATAAATGGATCTTCATCTACGTGGAAGAAGGTTACAAGTGGAGTCCCTCAGGGTAGTGTGCTAGGTCCAGTATTATTCTTGATTTATATAAATGACCTACCTGATGCATTAGAAGGTCCAACCAAACTTTTTGCAGATGATACTAAGCTTTTCATGCCAATCAGCCAACACAATGACGGAATTCTACTCCAGGACACCGTACTCAGTGCATGTGATTGGGCAACAAAGTGGGACATGAAGTTCAACACATCAAAATGCAAAGCCCTACATTTAGGGAAAGATGCAGAACGTCAAGGTCAATACTATATGAGGGATGACGAAGGCAAAGTAGTTGAAATCCAAAATGTAGAACAAGAAAAGGACCTCGGGATTATCTTTGACACAAAACTTTCCTTTCATAATCACATCAGTAGTAAGGTAAATATGGCTAACAGAAATCTGGGAATCATACACAAATCCTTTACATTTATGGATAAAAAATGTTTTTACAATTATACAAGGCAATGGTTCGTCCGCATTTGGAGTACGGCTCTGTTATATGGAGCCCTAAATTAAAAAAAGATTCAATTCTACTGGAGAATGTTCAAAGACGAGCTACCAGAATGCTAAAGGAACTAAAAAACAAGTCCTACACTGAAAGACTCAAAGCACTTGGCCTACCCTCGTTGGAATATAGAAGAGAAAGAGCTGATTTGCTCCAGATCTACAGACTTATAAACAAAATAGACAACACGGACAAGCATATTATTGCATTAAGAGAGGATAGTGTAACCAGGGGTAACAGCCTAAAGCTGTTCCAACCAAGGCCCAGGACTGAATGTAGAAAGAACTGTTTCAGTATTAGAGCTATAAAAAATTGGAACAACCTACCAAATGAAGTAGTCTTAGCACCATCTCTTTTAAATCTAGTTTAAATCTAGACTTAATAAGCAATGGAAAACAAGCATAAAATTTGAACCAAGGTGCTACAAGAGTAACTGAACTCTGAAATAACATATATATTCATAACGAAAACAAGTTCTTCAATACTTCAAAACCTTAATATGTTAACTGGATGGGACAGGAAAGTGATGGACTGCCATATTTCTTGTCCTTGTCATATAACCATAGAAAACATTAGAGTAACAATAACAAGTATGAGTGTACAAGTAATATACAAATAGAAAAAGAAGTAAACAGCAATAAATTATGTTGACCGAATTAATAATTAATAGTAGAAATAATAATTGATAAAAAAAAAAGACAAAATAAAAAACAACAAAAACAAGGAATATACAAATAGAAAAAGAAGTAAACAGTAATAAATTATGTTGACCGAATTATCAGTGGAAATGATATAATTAATTAATAAAAAAAAAACATAAACAAAAAACAAAAAAAACAAAATAGGAAATAAAATGATAGGAGAAAAAAAAAACAAAAAACAAAACAACTCTCGAACACAAATACTGTCTGCACTACGGAGTAGGGTGATAATCAATGGTATTGAGATAAATTGATTCTTCTCTAGAAATTCAGCAAGAAAAATAGAACAAAAATGGTTTATAAATAAAGCAAAAAACCAAAGAAATATTTGGTAATTAAGAACACTGGAATAGGACAAGAAAGCGATGGACTGCCATATGTCTTGTCCTAATCAGATCCAAAATAAAATACAAATAAAAATTCTAGTGATCTGTTTACTAGTAAACAGTAAGAATAGGTATAAATAGGTATAAATTGGATAATGATCTTCAACTTCAACTATGAACATGTTTTTATTATGGACATATTTTTATTGTAAATACCACAATATAATTTTTTATTATTTAAAAAAAAAAAAAAATCAAGTGAAGGAGAGCTTGAATTTAAGAAAAAAAAAAAAAAAAATAAAAAAAAAAATTTTTTTTTCCTATTATAAATGGAAATAACACACAGTAACATAATTGTAAAGAATTGTGATTAATGATTTGAGTAATCAGTGTGTTAGCAGTCAAAACCATTTTTTAATAATAATAATAATACAAATGTGTAAATGAAATCCATTACACAAAGTCATACAACGACACTTGTGAAGTGAAATATATGTGATCCGTGGAAATAGTGAATTTGTGTAAATATTATTGTGATAAGCCGGAAGTCCAAAAACAGAAATGGACAACCAACCATTAAACGGGGAAAACAGACTGACAATGGGCCTAAGAAGCAAATAATGCTTATGGGATCTACTCCAGTGGATCTCATTCGGCCTCTACATCTGTATGAACTGTATGAAGTGAAGACTTTGGTGAGGCTGTGTGGATACACAGGCTGATCACAGAGTCTTAAGATGGCACATATGTGAAAATGTTGGAAATGTCATGCACAGGCCCATTTGGAATGCTTCCACACAAAAGCAAGTTGTCACTCAGTGATGTCCTTGCAAATTGAAGGTGATTTTTTTCCATTTTATAAGTACAAGGCCAATATAACAAAATTTTGCACATTTAGTCACTAACAAGGGCAAGGATACATTTTAATTTTTTGTATTTTTGCAATTAATTCTTTGAAAGTTGACCTGGAATTTTCAAAAGACACCTTGACATTTTTTATTGTTTTTTTTTTTCCCTTCCGATTCTTTGGACTGTCACATCGAGTTAAAACCAGAAGCGGGAACTGCGACATAAAGATACAGATACATCATTCAAGACGGACACAGCTAGATCACTGACCTTGACCACTTTATACTCGTGCGATCTAAAATATTCGTAAAATATAGGGGACGAATTTTCGCTCGCGAAAACCCAAAACAATACGATTTCAAAGTCGAAATGAGTCACATAAATCAATGGAGTAAAACTAATTTTATGGTTTGTTTTTCAATTTGAAGATGATGATTTTCCTTGCTTTTTATCAAGGGTAAGAGGGGAGAATTAAAAAGAATCTTGAAAAACCGCGACGAAGTTTTTCAAAGTCTCCTTGAATTGAAGAGTTAAGGTACATACTTGCTTTACCCTCGCCTAGAAGTGAACATGATTCGAATAATTTTTAAATATCTTTGTAAATTATTTTCATGATTTGAGCTTTTATATGAGGCATAATGAAGAACATTTTGATATTATGAGAAAAATGATGAGATCAAAGTCTAACTTTTAAAAAAATAATATTTGGGCATATTTATTAAAATAAAGTGAGGTTATTTATAAAAGGTAGGTCTTGTTTAAATGTCAAATAAATTATATTTATAATATGACTTTCGTTGCGGGAGTGAAATAAACCCGTTGAATATTTTTGATATTACACGGGTGTTATAACACTAGTGGAATAACTATGCAAATGAGCTCAGAGCGAATAACAGCGCTATTTTGTAACAACGAAAATGACGTCATAATGTACATATAGTGACGCCGCCAGGTTTAAACGGCGTTTCCCGGAAAATTGG
The DNA here is from genome assembly GCA_948146395.1 of Fragum whitleyi. NCBI lineage: Eukaryota > Metazoa > Mollusca > Bivalvia > Cardiida > Cardiidae > Fragum > Fragum whitleyi. The sequence goes on along the minus strand of OX411551.1, from coordinate 12,461,279 downwards.
AACTTTTATTTTCAAGATTTTTGACGTTTTTTCGCAAACATTCGGGTCATATTATAAATAGAATATAAATTTGTGACAACTCATTCAATATCCTCTATTTCATCTTTCATTTTTTAATTTTATTTGATTCGTCTCTAAATAAAAGACAAGGGGTATTGTTACATGCTTGCCCTGAAGTCATTTTCTCTGAATACATGTGACAGTTGGGCAAACTGACCTTTTAACTAGCGAAAATAAATAGAGGATATTGAATGAGTGGTCATTGAATACCGAATTTATTAAACGTGTCATCTATAAACAGATAAAACGATATAAACAGATAAAAACGAGGCTACGCCGAGTTTTTATCTGTTTATAGATGACGAGTTTAATAAATTCGGTATTTGTTGAGCACAAATTTTATATTCTATTTATAATTTGACCCTATATTTTACGAAAAATCGTCAAAATTATTAAAAATATTTGAAAATAAACATTTCCATTTTTCCGCGAAACATTTAACGCCGTTTAAAACTGAAGTCACAATATATACATTATGACGTCATTTTCGCGGCTACAAAATAGCGTTGCTATTCGTTTATAGCTCATTTACATAGTTAATCCACTAGTGTAATAACACCCGTGTAATATCAAAAATATTCAACAAGGTTATTTCACTCCTGCGACGTAGGTCATATTATAATAACATTGTTTGAGTTCGCATTCTAGTTTAAAAACAATCTCAAAAACGCAAAAAATTAAAGGCTGGAATTCAAAAACCAGTTAAGCGAACGTCCTTAACCTCGTGAAAACGCCTGTCACATTCATTGAAAGCCAGGGGGCCGGGATGGAGGTGTGTTCAGAATGAAAAATCATAGTCTCAAAGTAGGTGTTCAGGGTGATAAAAACAACGTTTCAAAGCAGGCGTTCAGCATGTAAAAACAACGTTTCACTGCTTGAAATTCAAAGTGGATTACCATTTGTGACCCGTGACCGTCGCGAGGAGGGGGGCCGTCTCGGTAGAGTATAAAGTGTCGATACTAGTCAGACTGCGCGGATTGCGCAGATTAACTAGGATCGGAACTTGGCACACTTTTCCGATTTTCTGAATCTAGATTGACCAATCTACCTTCCCATGAAAGATTTTTTGAAATGCGACATCTAGTTGACATGTCCTAGAACCAATCTCATTTTCTAATATTTATTTTACGGAGTCCCCAGATGGTCCCTTTTCGCGTGACGCGTCATATTTCTTAATGTTATGCGAACGTTTTCGTAGTGAGCGCAGGGCTATAGCTATGCTGCTGTCAGGAAGACGGATAGACTAACTAGTACTAGTATGCCCCACGAAGGTACATGTATGGGTGGCATAAACTTGACCATTCAGTTTTTCATTGCAAGTTCGAGAAAAATATATCACTATGGTGTATTATGTAAACTGAGCTCTGACGTAGGCGCTGAGTCCATTATCATGGGTAAATCGGGTATAATTAAAAAGCAAATGATAGGAGTTTAACCTGACCCCTTCACTGAAATTATAAAAGTACATGTTTGAGTGATCCTTGAGTGATCCTTACGTTTTAAGACAAGCAATAACGTTGGTTAACAAGGTAAATTTTAAACTTTCTTAATGCGTTTTTTTAACCTGTTTTAATTGTTTCGAACAAATGGCACTAGAATCTAACAGTAAAAATTGATTTCACGGCTCACCGCACAAAATCTACCTATAACTATCTGTTTCACTGAAGACAGATATGAGGGCTGTTCTGACCGTTTTAAGACTGCTTTGATGAAGAAAAAACCCACAAAATCTAGGATCTGTAGATTATGCGCGTGGTGAATAAAGCAATTAGTGAGTAGGCTTAGTAAAACCTTTTATTAGTGGTAGTACATGTGGTACATGTGAGGATGGCATAACTTTGGTCATTTGACTGCTTTGATAAAAACAAAATCTAGGCCCTGTAGATTATCCATTGGTAAATAAAGCAATTAGTGAGTAGGCTTAGAAAAAAAACCGTTCTATTAAAGACATAGACATTTTATTAAAGTAACTTAAACTATACAAAGTTTCTCGTTACAAAAGCAAATACATACACAATTTAACAAGGTCATAAACACAAACAATGACAAAATAAACATTCATATATAGATTTTCAACACAAATGTGAATATTGTATAGACAGTAGATTTTTTTGAACTGAAAATTGAATTAAATTTATGGTTAAATAGAGGTAAAAGTAAAGTGAATTATCTATTTTCGAGCGATTTTCTTCGTTTAAAAGCTTCTTCAAGATATTTGGCAAAATGAAACAGTATTGATTTATTTTGGGAGCTTAAAAGTTCGACAAGTTTAAACATGTTTGGGCGGTTTCTATAATAATGTTTTATATATTTCACACGAATATCTGTGTATGCATCACAGCAGAGAATAAAATGGAATTCATCTTCGATTTCTCTTTTTGTACAAAAGTCACAGGTTCTGGATTCATATTCTATTCGTTGATTCGTATATCTTCCAGACTCCACTTTAAGACTATGTGATGAAAGGCGTATTTTAGCAATTAGTTTGAAATACCTTTTTGGGAGTTTTGAAAAATACCTTTCTATATTCAAAGAGTCTTTAATATGTTTGTAAATTTTTGTTGATGTATTTGAATTTATATTAAATGTCCATTGTTGGGTAAACATATCTAAAATCTTTTGTCTGAAAATGTTAGGGAAATATTTCAAATTGTATTGATATTGGTTTTTCCATATGCTGGAGAACCCAGCAAGATCTAGGAGAACTTTGACGCTTGTGGCCCAGTTACGGAGTCCATTTTTACAATCATCAAGTAAAGTTTGATAAATATGCTTAATTAGAATATTTTGCGATGATAAAATTTTACACCAGTATTTAATAATTCGGACATGCCGCTCAATATATAAAGGAGTGGATTAATCGCAGTAAGCATTGAAAGGCACACGGGTCTTACGACTAAAGAAGTTTGACGACGTCGCCAACGTGTCCAATCAAAGAATTCATGTAGACGTTATTATCTCTCGAGTGTGTTTTAACATTTCTTGGATCAATATAATACTATGACGGAAAATATCTTATGACGCACTTTTTATGTCAACCCAATAATGATCTCACAGTAATGTGCTTAATGACGGGCTTCACTTTCAGCGAAAATCTCCCAACCTCGTTATAATTGCTTGTTCAATAATTTTACATTCAGAGCAGGGCTATAAAACTATATTACACTGAGGAAAAGGAAATGAAAGAATTTGATCGTGTTATAATGGATATATTTTTTATTTTTGTGTCATATTGTCAATCAATAAGAAATGATTTGTGGAGGAGTTATCCGCAAATCAAAAGAAACCTACCTTTTACAAAAAAAGTCCTCCATCAGACTTTATTCATGAGCACAACAACGAGAAAATGAAATTATTTCTCGAGCAAATTAACAATAAATGGTCACAGCAAACATGGAGATGGCATTGAAATTTATTTGATTCGTGATTACTTACGCCTTTCACAATTTCTATCTGCCACACGGATCCTGCGGGATTTGGCAATCCAACCAGATCAGTAATTGAAAACAATGCAACAGTTATTTTTCGGTTACATATAAGAGAGTGCACTCGAACGACTGGTTTTTAAGTCCTTTAAGTAATAGTTATAGTTCATTTCTGACAATTTACGCGATATAACCTAAGGGGAGCGTTAGCGGAGCGCAAGGTTATACGCGTAAATTGTCAGAATATGAACTATAACTGTTTTACCGATCGACTTATTAGTCCCCCACCGGTTACCGGTTGGGGGACTATAGGTTTGCTCGATTCCGTCCGTCCGTCCGTCCGTCCGTCTGTCCGTCCGTCTGTCCGTTTGTCCGTCACGCTTTTGTCCGGGCTATATCTTCTAAACCATATGTGCTAGCAACTTCAAACTTGGTACACTTATAGATCTCATTGAGGAGGAGTGTCATGTTCAAGAACCGTAACTCTGCCACGCCCACTTTTTGAGTTATTGCCCTTTGTTGTTTTTTCCCTTACATTCTTGTCCGAAACATATCTCCTAAACTATGTGTGCTAGCAACTTCAAACTTTGTACACTTATAGATCTCATTGAGGAGAAGTGTCATGTTCAAGAACCATTACTCTGCCATGCCCACTTTTTGAGTTATTGCCCTTTGTTGTTTTTACCCTTACATTCTTGTCCGGAACATATCTCCTAAACTATGTGTGCTAGCAACTTCAAACTTTGTACACTTATTGATCTCATTGAGGAGAAGTGTCATGTTTAAGAACCATTACTCTGCCATGCCCACTTTTTGAGTTATTGCTCTTTGTTGTTTTTACCCTTACATTCTTGTCCGGAACACATCTCCTAAACTACGTGTGCTAGCAACTTCAAACTTTGTACACTTAAAGATCTCATTGAGGAGAAGTGTCATGTCCAAGAACCGTTACTCTGCCACGCCCACTTTTTGAGTTATTGCCCTTTGTTGTTTTTACCCTTACATTCTTGTCCGGAACATATCTCCTAAACTATGTGTGCTAGCAACTTCAAACTTTGTACACTTATAGATCTCATTGAGGACAAGTGTCATGTACAAGAACTGTTATTCTGCCACGCCCACTTTTTGAGTTATTGCCCTTTGTTGTTTTTACCCTTACATTCTTGTCCGGAACATATCTCCTAAACTATGTGTGCTAGCAACTTCAAACTTTGTACACTTATAGATCTCATTGAGGAGAAGTGTCATGTTCAAGAACCATTACTCTGCCACGCCCACTTTTTGAGTTATTAGCTCACCTGAGCACGAAGTGCTCAAGGGAGCTATTGTGATCGATCGTTGTCCGGCGTCCGTCTGTCCGTCTGTCCATCTGTCCGTCTGTCCGTCACGGCGTCAACTTTTTCTTTAAACGACATCTCCTCCTAAACTTATGGGTCAAAATCAACCAAACTTGGCAGAAATATTCCTTGGGTGGTCCCTTATGAAAATTGCTCAAATGGAAAGGATCTGTGCCATATCACGGGAAAAGGGGCCTTAATGACAAATTTCTTGTTCTCACTCTAGAAGCCACAAATACAGTCCAATCTTCATGAAACTTGGTCAGAATGTTTGTTAGGTCATGAGGATGAAGTCTATCAAAAATGGGAAGGATCCGTGCCATTTCACAGAAAAAAGTGGCTTAATGACAATTTTGTCAACAATATCTTTAAAACGACATCTCCGCCTAAACTTATGGGTTAAAATCAACCAAACTTGGCAGAAATATTGCTAGGGTGGTCCCTTATGAAAATTGCTCAAATGGAAAGGATCTGTGCCATATCACGGGAAAAGGGGCCTTAATGACAAATTTCTTGTTTTCACTCTAGAAGCCACAAATACGGTCCAATCTTCATGAAACTTGGTCAGAATGTTTGTTATGTCATGAGGATGGAGTCTATTGAAAATGGGAAGGATCCGTGCCATTTCACAGAAAAAAGTGGCTTAATGACAATTTTGTCAACAATATCTTTAAAACGACATCTCCGCCTAAACTTATGGGTTAAAATCAACCAAACTTGGCAGAAATATTGCTAGGGTGGTCCCTTATGAAAATTGCTCAAATGGAAAGGATCTGTGCCATATCACGGGAAAAGGGGCCTTAATGACAAATTTCTTGTTTTCACTCTAGAAGCCACAAATACGGTCCAATCTTCATGAAACATGGTCAGAATGTTTGTTAGGTCATGAGGATGGGGTCTATTGAAAATGGGAAGGATCCATGCCATATCACGGAAAAAGGCGCCTTAATGACAATCTTGTCAACAATATCTTTAAACGACATCTCCTCCTAAACTTATGGGTTAAAATCAACCAAACTTGGGAGAAATATTCCATTGGTGGTCCCTTATGAAAATTGCTCAAATGGAAAGGATCTGTGCCATATCACGGGAAAAGGGGCCTTAATGACAAATTTCTTGTTTTTACTCTAGAAGCCACAAATATGGTCCAATCTTCATGAAACTTTATCAGAATGTTTGTTATGTCATGAGGATGAACTCATTTGAAAATGGGAAGTATACGTGCCATATCACGGGAAAAGGGGCCTTAATGACAATTTTCTCGTTAGAGCTCCAAATGCCACAAATATAGTCCAATCTTCATGAAACTTGATCAAAATGTTTGCCAGGTCACAAGAATGAACTCTGTTGAAAATGGGAAGGTTCATGCCATATCATAGGAAATGGAGTCTTGAAATATCAGGTGAGCGATTTAGGGCCCTCAGGGTCCTCTTGTTGCCCTTTGTTGTTTTTACCCTTACATTTTTGTCCGGAACATATCTCCTAAACTATGTGTGCTAGCAACTTCAAACTTTGTACACTTATATATCTCATTGAGGAGAAGTGTCATGTTCAAGAACCATTACTCTGCCACGCCCACTTTTTGAGTTATTGTCCTTTGCTGTTTTTACCCTTACATTCTTGTCTGGAACATATCTCCTAAACTATGTGTGCTAGCAACTTCAAACTTTGTACACTTATTGATCTCATTGAGGCGAAGTGTCATGTTCAAGATCCATAACTCTTTCACACCCCCTTTTTGAGTTATTGCCCTTTGTTGTCTTTAGCCTTACATTCTTTTCCGGATCATATCTCCTAAACTATAAGTACTAGCAACTTCAAACTTTGTACACTTATAGCTTTTATTGAGGACAAGTGTCATGTACAAGAACTGTTATTCTGCCAGGCCCACTTTTTGAGTTATTGCCCTTTGTTGTTTTTACCCTTACATTTATGTCCGGATCATATCTCCTAAACCATAAGTGCTAGCAACTTCAAACTTTGTACACTGATAGATCTTATCGAGGACAAGTGTCATGTTCAAGAACTGTTACTCTGCCATGTCCACTTTTTGAGTTATTGCCCTTTGTTGTTTTTAGTCTTACATTCTTGTCCGGATCATATCTCCTAAACTATAAGTGCTAGCAACTTTAAACTTTTACAGTTATAGATCTAGTAAGTAGGAGATATATTATAAGAGAGGGGTTTTGATTATCCGGTGGGGGACTCCTGTATTGCATCGCAATACGACATGCACTTGTTTTTTCATCAAATAGCGCTAGATCAAAAGAGTTGCGCGTCAATCAATGATGTCATTCATTTTTGTTGCGTCATACATTCTTTAATCAAATCGAGGTAAACAAAAATTAAATCACCACCGGGTTTCTGTAAACATTTTGTCATTTGGCAAAACAAAATCAGTTGAGAACGTCCGGTGAAAAAATAAACTCGTGGTTGCTGCTAGTGGATTTTTGTATTCTTTTACTCTAGTGGGCATTATGCCTCCCGCATTCAAAAGGTCCCGGGTTCGATCCACGACGGTGGCACTCTTCCTTTCCCAATATTTGTCTTCCAGTTATGGTTTGATAATTGAAGACCTATGTGGGATAGCAGCTGGAGACTGGAAAAGGAATTGTAGTACTCATGTACGAAATAACAGAAAATCATTGTTAGGTGCTCCAGCCTCCGCGATATAGTTGAGAGACTGTTGAAAGCGGTTTTAAACCTCATAAAAACAAACATAACCACGCTATATTCATTAACAATAATATTTAGTCTGCAACAAGACGTTTGTAGAAATCATTCATAGTGCATTGAAAAGCTGTAGTTACCAAGTTTTGGTCCCAAGCGATACGACAGTTAAACGGACACCCTGGCTTTTGATATTGGTGAGCTATCACAGGCTTAACATGCTTCGAATAACCTTGTTCAGAATTTTTTGTATCTCTAGAATTCTTAAGTAGGCATTTTACATTTTTCTACAATTATTTTGCATACACGTACCTTTCATAGAACATTTGTTTTCATTTTGCTAAAGTTTGGGACCGTTGAAATACTATTTAATAAAATGTCGTTCAAAAGATCAAAACTATGATTTAAACAAGAAAGTGAGATTTTGTATCGTTTCAACCCCGTCGTTTTTCTTTTTTATGTCAATTTGAAAATGTGGAGTACAGAAAGGCTTGGTTCGAGCAATCTCGTCGATGTCATTCTTACTGCTGTGTACCATGTAGATTAATATTTCATTATCATTTTCATTTTGCTAAAGTTTGGGACCGTTGAAATACTATTTTATAAAATGTTCAAAAGATCAAAACTATGATTTAAACAAGAAAGTGAGATTTTGTATCGTTTCAACCCCGTCGTTTTTCTTTTTTATGTCAATTTGAAAATGTGGAGTACAGAAAGGCTTGGTTTGAGCAATCTCGTCGATGTCATTCTTACTGCTGTGTACCATGTAGATTAATATTTCATTATCAGAATCATTGATTTATCAGCTAAATCTACTCTTGATTAACATGCAGACAAATTATTCAAGAATTTTCTCCTCCTTTTAATGAGTAGTTGTGTATTTTTTTTTATTTTTTGATACATTCTCGATTACAAGTTAAGGGTCTTTCGGGATATTTTATCAGACAAGATTATGACGTCACTGTCTGGTTTTGAATGTAGTCCTCGCCCATAAAGATCTAAATTCACGTAGCTCACTTATTTGAGCAGATCGTCAGGTTATGGGATATATTTTTTGAATTTCAAACGAAATAGCAGCCTTATATTGGAGGAAAAAATAGGGCGATCGGTAAATGGTTCTAACGTATGCATGTGTAACAGTGGTTTATTATAGCTTGATTCTGAGTTTTAAACGTTTACTGCTTCATATTTTTTCGACTTGTATAGTCGATATTCGCTCAGATGTGTTTACATTTTGAAATAAAATAAACAGAAATTATGGGCTGAAGAAACGGAACTTTCTTATCTGGCTGACCCGAACTGTTGAAACATTTTCTAGAAACTTATTACCGTAACATGTATAAGTGTTCGATGGCGCTCCGGTATGTCTTCGGGTAGTGTAACTTTTTACTACTATGCTCAGGTCCTTTGTGGAAGTTTTCATCAGCTTAGTACCCTAACAGACATTCTGTCATATGATTTACATTTAGACTGCATTGCCTTTTCAATTATAAACGTTCAAAAGATATAAACACAGTCTAAAAAAACATTTGGAACTCTCGTCGAATGCACAGCTTGTAGAACCGGCGTTATTATGTTGTGCTGCATGTACGAGTATGTATGCATCTACATCTTTTTTCTCAATATCAGCATGCAATGCATGTGCCAGGTCTTTCAACCTTTTTAGCATTAATTATCTTTTTTGTCACGTAACAGCTCGTACTTAATGAGGTCCATAATTAAACTCCCTTTCAAAGAATAGACCAATGACTATAATATTGCTCTATTGGGTGGAAGGGGTTAAACTTGTAATATACGAGTGTCAAATTTGTCCCCCGATGACTTACTTGTGGTGTAGGACACACCCTGGGCTCCATATCGACTGTTCCAGTAGACGTTTCCGAAATGTGCCGAGCGTGAGATCGGAACACAGAGGGCGAGGAGTATTGTGATGGAAGACGCTTTCATCTTTTCTTACGCTGTCAGTCCTTTGTATCCATCAAGATCTGGTGAGGAAAATATCAAGGTTTTAACCAATATCCGGTTGAAGGCTTATTTATAGAAATTTTGTTTCCAAGAAATTGCCATATTTCAGGGACATTTCGAGTAGTTTGGCTCGAATTTACACTCGCATTGATAAAATAAATGGCGGGCAATGTATACGAAGATTAGACAGCAAGGTCCATACTGTTAAATATTGGTTTACACTGTCTCAAAAAGCTTGGTGTAGCCTCCAGCAGGAATATTAACAGCATTGGAAGGGTAAAGTTAGAAATGATGTGGACACTGGTGTCACATAAAGATATGAGCCTGTGCGTGAGATTTCCAACAATTTCGAATATGCGCAAAGCAAAGACTCTGACCAGCCTGTGTATCCACACAGTCTGACCAGAGTCTTCACTATGCGCCTTGTAGATAGATAAGGTCTCAAAGTATCTATAAACAACCAAGAAACTTTATATTTACAGTATAGGGCTGTCTATAATGCTCAATGTTTACACCTCACCAACATTTCAAATTGTTGGAAATGTCGCGCACATGCTCATATCATAAAGATTTTTGAGTGTGTTTATATCGTTCAAATATGTCGGGGAATTGTATATATATTCCTGGGGAATTATTATCTTTCAATTCATACGTTCTCACGCCATATCTAGGCATTTTCGGAAGCCTGTGTGGCCACTCCATCTTAAGTAGGAAGTTCGCCACAATTATTGAACATAACGGTGCGAATAATCTTGCCATGAATATAAATCATCTTTGATTTTGAAAGAGCGTGGACAGGATTTAAAAATCATTTGTACTTAACAAAATCAAAACTTATTTTTTTCCACATTTTCTAAAATTTTGACTTTACACTAAGATTAGCGCAATCTGATTGGCTGAAAAGTTTGTTTTATTCCTAAATAAAAACAATTTTGAGTATGCAGCTATTTTGCAAGCTTCCGCATTATATAGTTCCGTTACAAATCTGCTTCTTCTTTAATAAATCTTAACAATCTTGCTTCAATATACTAAATTATAATGTATGGAGATAACATTTGTTGATTTCATAGAGGTATGAAACAGGTTTTTAGTTTCATACCTCCTTGAAATCAACAAAAACTACCTTCGTCCCTCAAATAATTAGACAAAAAAAAATGAAATGCTTGAACAAAACAAATAGATGACGAAACTTTGAAGCACGACCGGGATTGAACTTGCATCTACGTTTCTTCATTCCTTGTGCTCACAAACGACGAGAATTCGGACAGTGCGTTTTTGTTGCCGTTGAAAATAGCGCCTACTTGTTGAATTGCGATTCCATCAGTGATCCGTTGAGCGAAAAGAGGCTATCTGAGTAGCACTACAGTAACAACATCGTGAAATTGACAAATGGAATTTTTCGACTGATTTTGAATTAATGTGTGGAGCGAGTTTTGAATGATCGGAGTGTCAATTTAATGATTTGGTTAACTGTACGTAAAGTGTCGACTGTATTGTGTATGAACGGAGTGTGCATCGTCAAAATAGTGTTGACTTATTTCTTACCTAGTTGGTTTTATGAAAATTTAATGATGTTTCTACATTCTCGGCTGTGAACGTATTTTTAAAATGCGACCACTGGTAAATCTCTACTATAATCAATCTCGGGGTTTTTTTTGTTGCGGTTTTTTCAATTATTTATTTTTACGGAGTTCCCAGGCGGTCTCTATTCATAGGCGTATCTAAGACTTTGGCATTTATACGCAGTCTCAGAAGGCGACAACTAAAGAATATACAGGATAAATGCAATACCAAAGACGAAAGGTTTTGCATAATTTTGTCACCTTGAACAAACGACAGGTCAGCCTGCAACATTCACAACGTCTGACCAATATCAACACTTTTCCCTGCAATTTTCCCACATGACCTCGTTTTCAAAGCGCGACAGACAAGGAATTATTAAGCATGGGAAAATGCTTACGCTCCGCCCAGAGTATCTTGACCGTCTTGGTTTAAAAAGTTGCTAGCGGAAAATAAATGTGACGTCTTACCCTTTTGAATCGCTAGTCGATTATCATGAAGTATTTTTAAAGGCTTTCCGATTGATGAACAAGATGTCGTAGAAGATTATGTCCTGGTACATCCACTAAAGAAACTCATTTTTACCACTAGTGAAAACATGTTGTTTTATTTTATTGTTCACTTATTGAGATTTAATCATTTTTCACTTTAAAAAAACCAAAACAATAATAATCCTCTGTTTCGTTATTAGAATGTTGAAATCGCACCGAATTGAAGAAATCTCATTGGTTGTGTCCTACCTTAATTATCAAATCTTATACTTTAATTCATATCATTAAAATACAAAACTTTTCATATTTTGGTACGGGTTGAATTTTTAATCAAGATTTTATGATAACATTTTGTACCTGACAACGCGTTCCTTTTATCACTCAATCAATCCGAATTTGTAATTTTCATACATATGTCTTTTTCGTTATTCAGTTTGATAAATAGAGGATATTGAATGAGTGGTCATTGAATACTGAACTTATTAAACGAGTCATCTGTAAACAGATAAAAACGAGGCTGCGCCGAGTTTTTATCTGCTTTAGATGACGAGTTTTTTGTATTTTATGAGCACGAATTTTATATTCTGTTTATAATATGTCCCGAATTTTAGCGAAAAATTCTTGAATTTCAACGTTTCAATTTTCCGCGAAACTTATATCGCCGTTTAAAAATGACGTCACCAAACATAGATCATTTTCGCGATTCCAAAATAGCGTTGCTTTTCGCTCTGAGCTCATTTGCATAATTATTCCACTAGTGTACTAACACCCGTGGTATATCAAGAATATTCAACGGGGTTATTTCACTCCGGCGACGTAGGTCATATTATTAATATATAATATGTATTCAGTATTTTAAATGAAAAAAGTATATCTAACGAGGTCGGGGAAATTGATAATTGTCGAGGCTCTGCCGAGACAATTATCAATTCCCACAACCGATTGAGATAGGCTATTCATTCATACAATACATTAAGTACGTATTATATTTATCTTACAACCTCTTTTTACCTGTTTTAGTTGATGTTTCGTACAGAAATGCCAGTTTCTAAAAATTACCGCGTTATGACATTGTTCTATAAATATCCATGTGATACCATATAAAATATCATATGGGATGTTATCACACGGATATATATATGTAAAGTTATAAGATAACTGGTAATAGGAAAACAGTGTGTTTTTTAAAAGACCATCAAAGCGGTGTTTATCATAATGATACATACAATCTATTAAGGTGGCAATGGACAGCCGCTTCCCGACTCTTTAAACCGGAAGTGGGTTTTCGTTTATTTTACGGCTCTTTTTGCGCGTTGTTTAAAAAGACCGGTTTTCGTAAGGTTCTGCTTATGGAAATAACGTAGAATAATGATGATAAAATTTCATAACTTAGCTTCTTTTCAACATTTGATATCAACTGAATGACTGGATCATTAAATTTAGCAATAAAAATGCGCCAAAAGCGTCATTGAATTAGGAGAGGTCACTGTAAAATAACGAAAAACTTTCTTATTTGCATGGAAAGGTATGCTGAATTTTTTACCAAATAAAGGTAAAATTTTCGGTTTAAACATATCCGAAAACAAGAAAAATTCATTGGGTAATTTCTTCAAAAAATAGATGTTTGTGGCATTTTTAACCTGTAAAATTACAAAAATTAGTGCATTTTTTAACTTTTGAAGGCAAATTGTGCAAATGCAATTGATCAAAGAGAAATTTTCTTGCCAACAGCCATTGTGTACATGTATAAGGTCTATCAAAATGTATTGTTTTATAGCTATAAGCTAGTACTTGGTTTATACTAGACCTAAAATGAATATAAATATTTTACTGAAAAATGGCCAATACCACTCAAGGGCAGACAACTCTAGCATGAAAACGAGCATGGAAAGGTACCTTCAAATTTTGATATAATGACTAGACAATGTTAATCTACAACATATGTGAACAAGACAAAAATTCATTGGGTGGAAAAAAATGACGCCATGTGTCCATTGCTACCTTAAGGAAAATGTACAATATTTTCAACATTTTCAGGGTATAAAAGTCATAATGCTTTTCGGTGGATAATCGAGAAATAACGTTAGTTTATCACTTGATAAACTCATCGCCTTATTAGTGAAATTATCAATAATATACCCCGTTTTCGTTCATTTCGCCCTATCTGACGTTATCTACGCGGAACCCAAATATGTGCCGTAAGCACGATTATTGCATATATAGCAATAACATCCAAAATAACTCGCCATTAGAGATTTGTCCTAAAATTTAATATTTCATATTTTGTCTCATTTTTGCATAGAAAAAGTTTGTTTTTTGAGTAAGATCTATTGATATGTCTTTTGGTAAACAACAAAAGCTATATTTTCACGAGTGGCAAAGCCACGCGTGAAAATAAAGCTTTATGTATTTCTTTCGATGAAACATAAATCCGTGATCAAGGGCGGATCCCGTATTTCTGTAAAGGGGGTTCGAAAACACTAATTTTGCAGGGTTTGAAAGGATGCAGATTTTGCGTGTCTGGAACTCACAAATCAGTAGCCAGGACCCTCTAAATTTTCCGAGTAAGTTCGTAGGACCCTCTGGAAATCAATTTCAGAAAAGAATTGAAAACTGAGTTAATAAACTAAAACAAACGGTTATCCTCTATTTCTCAGTTAATGTAGTTTCGAGACCAGATAAAACCGAAGTAGTTTATAAGCGAAACGCTTCTAAAAGACACTTTTGGTGGTAAGAGGAGAAGCATTTGGTACCTTTTTTTATTTTTTGTGTCGTGTAGGGTTTTCACCACTGTGCACAACCCATTTAATGACGCCAGGACTTAGGCAATGACTTGAGCGTCTTGCCCAAACACATAACCCGCCGCGACCTTGTCTCGAACTCACAATCACCAGGTAATAAGTTCAGCGTGCTCTCCACTCAGCTATCGGAGAAGTCAATTAATATACAAAATAAAATCTTAGTTTCATGAAATAAAATCTTTTTTTATTACTAAGTCCTTTAAAATATTGAAAGTACATTGATGATTGTTATTCAAGTATATTTTTGAAAGGGGCATCGAAACTTTAGAGCTTGTACTGTAATGAAGATTTCAAAACGAACTTTATCGTCCCGAATTTAAAAGGAAGCTCTGCGATTACGAATCTTATGTTTTGCAGCGGAATTGTGAGGCGATGTAGATGGTCAAGGGAAGTGGCTTGCGATCCCTCAATTTAGAGAATGTGACACCTTGCTTAAGTATCTTAAGTATACCTCTTTAGCCTTTTGGGCTACTGAAAAGTCTTCTTCGTGGGAGCTAACGCAGTTGCCTGCTATCATTTACTCCTTCAGTCTTTTGGGCTACTGAAAATTCTTCTTCGTGGAAGCTTGCACAGTTGCTTGCTATCAGTTTCAATCAATGCACAACTCTTTAAAGATCTCCTCCAATTTTTTATTAGGATCATAGTGGTTTATACTTATCAAATTGCAATAAAATTTCACAGAAATGATCCTTAAAAAAATTAGACATGAAAAGACATGGTTCACATACAGTGATTTGGAATCGAAATTTTCTGATTGGAAATGATCTCAATGATAAGTTTTAAAGGTTACCCTAATCCTTTCTCTCAAATTGTAAAAAGAATTTTACAATAATTTCGCAAATTCTCGAAAAAAATGCCTTAAAAGTAGCCCTTAAACTAATATTGTCCATTTTTCAACAAAATTTGAAATATATGCAGCTGAAAATGTGAAGCCCTAATAGCGACACCACAATGTTTCACTGAAACCTTCTAGAAGTCATAACTATTACTTGATAAAAAATGCAGGTGTGGCAAGGGGGGCTTCATATTTTTTTGAAACATTAAACTACTATTTTTAGGGAAATTAGGCATTTCTGCGGGTTTTGGCAATTGTATCATAAATTATTGTAAGGAAAATGTGAGGTTTTGGAAAATTTTCATAATACATTATTTTAGAGATTGTGTATAGGCTAATAGAAAAGGGTAGGTTTAATTGTGTACATTAGAAATTTGAAAAATGCTGATTTAACAGGGCCAATTTCTTATGTTCATGAACCTTACCCTTTATGAGTTACTTCAGTTGCCACGTTAACAAAGGGAAAATAATATCTTTAAAAAATCTCAAATATTTACACGTTATATAACATTCTCATTACTAAAATTTTTTCCACTATTCAAATCATCCTTATATTTTAAATTCTATAACATTTTTTTTTTTTTTTCATTATTTTGTATTATTTTCCCGTTTCTTTTGGGCAATTTTGGAATTTTTTCATGAAAAATTAAGACACATCTTAAAGAAGTGTAAAATTAATTTCCACGACTCAGGTGAGCGATCTAGAGCCGACTTTTCTCCCTCGTGTATTTTAAGAATATTAATATGGACAGAAAGACGTCATTAAAATGTAAATATATGAATATTGATAAATTTCTTATACAAATTTGTGTCAAAAATCAAACATTTAATTATTGGTTTTATGTCTAAATTGTTCTTTTTAATACGCGTTACTTTCAGTACTGGTGCCTTTTCAACGTATTGCCTTTTGATACATGTAAATTATCCGAAATGACGAAGGGATATTTTTTAAATTTGGGATTGCTAGATTGAGAACTATTCAAGATTTAAGAGGGATTGGGGAAAACTTGGTGGCTAGCAGATTTTTTGTACGCTATCAGAAAAAAAATCTTTAAATAGTTTTCATTGAATGGGTTTGTTTGTTGGTTTTTTTTCTGCGGGCTTGAATGTATAGGTTCTTATCCGACAAAAGTCGGAAGGGAACGCCTTTTGAAACACATAGATCTTATTGTATTTTCGTACATACACAACAAAACATTTCTAGTTAACCGTTTTATCATAACTATACTCTTTAAAAAAAGTTCTTTGACATTGAATACATAATTAGATTAAGATAGAAACATCCTTATATACATAAATTAAGTCAAAGTAGGGGGAGACCAAGGTTCTTTCCTCTTAATGAAAACAGAATAACGGTTTCTTAATCAAATATTTGAAATGGTGACGTCGATTTAGACAGTTACGGTGATTGTCGCAAGCTCGACCTCTTGAATCTTACCCACTCGTTTTAATCCGGAGATTTTACGCCGTCAAGAGACTAAGAGTGCCTTTTAAGTTGCGATAACGGTTAATAATTCAAACGTGGTTGCAGTATTCGCCGTGCTAGACGAGCGTTGTTTTTACGTGTCAGACTTATCTGGATCTACACATAAAGCACTGAGTCGCGTAAAAGTGGTGCCAGAGGTTGGAGATAGTGTGTCCTGAAACAGCAAAGTCATTTACAGCGGGTTGTCTTATGAATTCTGTCTCAAAGCGACCTTAAGCATTATGACGTTGCTCCTTCGTTCATTAAAATGTCCGAATTTTCGACGTCCCGCGTACTCAACAGTAATCGCGTAATTTCAGTAATACAGACGAAAACTATTCACGTGACGGGCCACAAGATTTAACTGTGAGAAAATGTGGCCCATTAAAAGTCACAGAAAGAAACTATTGTATTTTACATTTACAGCTAAGTATTTTGATGCACCGTCAAAGACGACACATTTTCAGGCGGCGGGGTCACAAGATATTAGAATGTGAGAAACTGTGACACTTTAGAATATCAATGGGTTGGCGCAAAAAAATCGCAAGAGCTTATAACTTCATACAGTTAATTACATCGTGAAATTGACATTCACCTCAATCAAAACCATTCTAAATAGCTCACTCAGCGCTCCAATCATTCATTCCAAAAACTCACTCAAACCATTCAAAAAACGCTCAAACCCATTGAAAAATATAGAATCAACAAAATCATTCAAAATACTAGTACACTTTGATAGAGAAAAATCGCGATTTCACTGACATAATTCAAATTGTAAGCGTCAAATAAATTCTTAAAGAAATAAGAAGTTATCTATAGAATTTGTTTGCATATTTTATCATGAACAAAATTTGCGATATAGTATTACCTCCCATTAAATTCACTCAAAACTCGCTCCACACACTCATTCAATTTTATTCCTAAATCATTCCAAAATCGTTCACCTTGTCAATTTCACGATGTTGTTAACTGTAGGCACTTGAGGTAATTTAGCACTTACCAATTGAAATATCTAATTGACCAATATGTGATACAAATATAATCGAGTGTCGGTCAAAACGGTTTCGATTGTAACAATATTTTTAAATTAATTTTAGCGGGTGTTGAAGAATAAAACATGTTTTTCGTGGCATGTGCAGATGAGAAATAATATCCTGACACAAGATGAAATTTCGACTTTGTATTCTTATTTGCATAATTCCTTACTTTCTGTGCTTCTTTAAGTAAAATAGTATATACACACGGGTGATTGTTTAAGAATCGGATTCTGTTCAATCTGTTATTACATATAAAACTCACCTGTAGAAAAAAACTTAAGATTATGACACCATTGCCTGTGAGCTTCCCTGTGAACGAATGTTGATATTTCTCTGCAAACAATATTTGATAAGCCGATGCAAAACCTGCGAAAAAGTTTTTATCTTATAACTATACAAATATCCATGTGATAACATCCCATATGATATTTTTCATGATATCACATAGTTATTTTTAGACCAATGATATAATATGCAGTTATTTCTAGAAACTCGCATTTCAGTTAGAAACTTCTATGAAAACAAGGCAAATAGAGGTTATAAGATAAATATAATATGTTCTTAGTGTATTGTATGAAAAATATCTAACTCTGTTGTAGGAATTGTTAATTGTCTCGGCAGAGCCTCGACACTTATCAATTCGCCCAACCTCGTTAGATATTTTTTCTCATACAAAACACTAAAATCGTATTATATATATATGGCAGACTGAACAGGTCAAAAATCTTCTTTTGATCTTACACGTATAAAATTGGACGCGCAAGCCTAAATTTCACATTTAAAAATACAATGCATAAGGGAACGCGCGTAATTTTTACTGGTACTTATGCATGAAACTTTCGTCGATGTAATGGATGTACACCTTTAGATTTTAGGGGTCACACTCAAAATTTACGGATACTCTTCTTTTTTACGAGCGCGACTTCAAGGGGACTTTCAACCCTTACGAAACACCCTAAATGGGGGTTTAAACCGCTATCCGATTTTATAATGCATCGTCGTTTTAAAAAATATTGTTCTATCTTTAGTTTGTATTATTTTCGTTTCTTTCTATTTATGAAATGGCTAGACAAGCCCTATATAGTTCAAGGTAGTAGCTTTTGCGCTCAGACATTTATTATACCATTAACATAATTAATCCAAATTCTTTAATGCTTTGCTGTTGATTATCGAGTTTTAACGGCAGATTATCATGATAAACCCACTGCGTAACCAGTGAAATTATCAAAAACTAATACCACGCTTTCGTTCATTTCACCCATCTGACGTCGTATAAGCGGAGCATAAAAAGTGACGTCATCAGGAACGTTGCATTACAATCACGTGCAAATTGTGATAATCGTTCGTTTCTAGCCGACAATCATTCTTTCAAACTGTTTGTCTCACACAAATGAATTGATAATCTTAGACCTGTATGTGATAGCAGCTGGAAGATAGGACAGGATATTATGGTAGTTAATTGTGTGAGAAGTATCGGGAATTTATTGTTAGGATCTCCAGCCGCCGTTATACATGTACATTTATTACAGAAAAATTGTTGAAAACGGCGTTAAGCTCATATCAAACAAAACAAACAATCCATTTCATTTCAGTTCAACCACTCGTGAAAATATAACATTTCAATTTTAGACTCGGTTAAGATCAGCTTGTCCCAAACAAAAATCCCACGACAGATCAATATATCATTATAAGTTTCTATAACCTACTAGTTTATTTCATTGTGCCGGTATTTCTTTTTCCACCAAGATGAGTTTGCATGGTCAAATTTTGAACTGAGTGTCAGAGTCAGATTGCACGGCGCAGTGTACTTTATTTTATCTTACATCTATACAAGTATCCGTGTGATAACACCCTATAAGATATTGTGTATGATATAACACGGATATTTTTAGAACAATGACATAATGCGGTTATTTTTAGAATTTGCATTTCTGCTAGAAACATCGACGAAAGCAAGGCAAATAGAGGTAATAAGATGAAAATAAAATGTACTTAGTATTTTGTATGAAACAAAATATCTAACTCGGTTGGGGGAATGATAATTGTCTCGACCGAGCCTCGACAATTATCAATTTCCCCAATCTCGTTAGATATTTTGTTTCATACAAAACACTAAGTATTATAAATGTATCTCTTAACCATGGCAAATATGTGTGCGCCAAGCTAGGTTACGAGGAATGCTTTGTGAAATCTCATCTGAATCAAAATGGAAGGAGAAGTTGCGTACACAAGATAGAGACCGAAAAAACATATATGTACGTACTGACTTCAGAACGGACGGACAGACGGAGATGGTTGTACCAATACGTCTTAGTACAGTTTAAACGTCGTGAAATTGACACTAATTCCGATCAAGACCATTCTAAATCGCTTACTCATCGTTCAATTCATTCATTCCAAACACTCACTCAAATCGATCAAAAACGCTCCAAAATCTTTAGAAAACTTTTCAAAAGCGGCAAAGACGATGGACTGTTCCATGAAGACGCACAAAAAGAAAAATACGTTTATTTTTTTTTAAAGAGAGGTAACAAATATAGCTAATTTTGTTCATCTTGAACAAACTTAGCGAAACTGGTTTACCTCCCTCGAATTTCACCCAAAACTCGCTCCTCACTCTAATTCAACTTCATTCCAAAATCATTTGTCTTGTCAATTTCACGATGTTCTTAACTGAAAATAAGTTGTGAAGTAAGAAAATCATTCATCTTGTCAATTTCACGAAGTAAGTATTAAATTGGATATAGAATATTATTGTAGAAGAGAAGTTCTTGTGACCCTCTATTAAAATCCTTTGTTGATTATTATCATTACTAATATATTTTCCATTCTATCCGTATAAAAAAATAAAATGGACCAATGTACATTGTAGATACTTTTCACACTGCAAGTAGTATGGAGGCTGACTTGAGTCGAAATTTAAAACATTTTGCATATCGCACATAACTATTGAAATGTAGAACCGCAATTATAATGTTAGTAAAAAAACGTCGTGAAAATGACACCCATTCCGTGAAAATCATTATTAATTATGGACTCATCGCTCGATTAATTCATTTCAAACACGCACTCAAATCGATCAGAAACACTCCGAAATCATTACCAAAAAAGGCTTAAAAATCATTCAAAACCATCGTCATTTCATTCAAATATTTCCTTGATTCTATTGCCTGGTGTGGCTTTCAACATATTTATTTAAAGGCGTTTTATTAGTCTCCGGAGACACTCTAACACAAAAGTAGGTCGACGTTAAAAAGGGGGGTAAATAAACATCGCTAATTTTGTCCAACTGGACGAAATTTGTGATCATTGGATTACTACCCGTTAATTTCATTCAAAACTTGCTCCTCTCTCTCATTTCATTTTGATTCGGAAATCATTCCAAAATCACTCACCTTGTCAATTTCACAATTTAGTTAATTGTGAATATTTCCCTCTACTGGAATTAGATTGACCCTTTTCGTCTGATGGATCAAGGATGGGCCAAAGATAAAATCCACCAAAATTTCAATAAGTTAGAGTACAATAATTTCAGTTTGAATTCGAAAAAATAAATTAAAACAGGGGTTTAGTGGTTTATAAACAAATATTGAAACAACTTATAAAGAAAAGTATCAAAGCGAATTAAGTGTTCAAAGATCAGGAAATTGGAAAGAACCCTTAAAGCTATCATGCCGAAAAAAATCTTCGAAAAATTATATTACAATCAAAGTGCTAAAAGCACTGACAGCACTAATTATGAATCATTTTTTTTTATTTTGAAAATATAATCTCTAAAATTTTCAGATTCGAAACTAAAATGCAGGTGAAATAGTTTCCAGACTGCACATTTGTGTATGCTGACGTTTGTCTATACCTCCTGCCAAAGAGGTATAAGGTAAAAACAAATGAGAGTTTTTCAACATGGGAGATTAAAATGTGCCTGTGCGTGGCATTTCCAACAATTTCGCACATACTCGAGGCGCAAACTCTGAGTAGATTAGATAACGACACAATGAAATAAGAATATATGCTGACCAGTTGATGAGCGATTAAGATCTTATCTATCTATAGAGAGTTCAGACTCTCATCAGACTGTGCGGTGCCATGGAAGTTTTTGACTACACAAATAGAATGAAATAATTTGAAATTAACGTAGAAAGCAAATCGATCAAAAACGCCCATAAATCTTTAGAAAGCATTTCGAAATCGGCTGTGACGATCAGAATTTAATTCAAATTGATAAAATCGTTCTACGATTTTATTTGCTTTGGTGGATTTTAAGTGTCTGGTGGGTCCATGAAGGCACACAATGAGAAAAGTACGTCTATCTTATTGAAAGCTAGGTAATAAATATAGCTAATTTTGTTCATCTTGAACAAAATAAGCGATATTGAATTACTTCCCTTAAATTTCACTCAAAAATCACTCCACAGTCATTCAATTTCATTCCAAAATCGTTCCCTTATCATTCATCTTATCAATTTTATGATGTTGTTTGGTGTAGTCTGAAAGAATGAGTGCCGCCGTCGGGAATAAAACCTGGGACCTTTTGAATAGTAGTCCGACGTGCAACCACTACGCTATGTCGGAGCCAGTCGCAAAGGGGACTAATACCCCGCTGCTACAGGCGCTTGTCAACAATAAAAAGCAATTTTCCATCAAAGGGCCATAACTCTGTCAAAAGTCAATGAATCGTAGCAAAAATATTCACACCTCTGCCTGATTCGGACCAAATCTGTAACATAACATTGAAATCCGCCCAAGAGTTGCTGACAGAATGAGCGGACAAGAAAATGCTACAGACCGACGGACGGACCGACCGACAAACCGATTTGTATAGACCCCAAAACATAGTTTCTGGGTTATTATTACTTTGACATAACACCCAATACATGTTCAGACCCTTGATATTTTCTAGATGGTCAATATTTATTTTACAACATAGGGTACTATTATTATTTCGTCGTCTGCTTATCCCCTCGAAGGTGAGAAAAGAATAAGATAAAAAGGTTTTTAAAACGCTTTTAATGATATTGACAAATAAAATAAATTCCTTATTCAAATACTTAATACGGGTACTTAACCAAATTGGAAACGCTGTCAAGTTATGCTAGAAGCTATGGGCCAAATATATTCTACTTGTAAATCCATTAGGTACCATATGTGGCCCGTACTGCCAAAATCGACCATATAGGAAGAAGGCTGACGAGGGTCGAAACTTTTCGAGTTTGACTGATTTTCTGAATCTAGAATGTTTAGTCGACCTCCCCGTATAAAAAAAATAATTGAAATGTGACTTAAGGTTGACCTCTAATAGAACCAATATCTTTTTCAAATATTCATTAATCTGTGAGCTACCCGAGAGATTCTTTCAAATGACACATCTACTCAAGATGGAAAAAAAAATACCCAGCTATTTTGATATCCACGCACAAATGGGAGAGCTATGCTCCGGACAAAATGATTTTTTACTTTTATCCCTGACCTTTGACCTTGACTTTGTAACCATCTGAAAATTCCTTTCATGTAGCTCATCCACTCATGATGGTTAATAATTACGCCAAGAGACTTTGAAATCCATTCATAAATGTAGGAGAAACAGCCCGGACGGACTGACGGACATACTTACACCAACCGAACTGCCATAACAGAATCTCTCTTGACGCAAGCAGGCTTGGAAAAAAACCG
Source organism: Fragum whitleyi (assembly GCA_948146395.1). Classification (NCBI taxonomy): domain Eukaryota; kingdom Metazoa; phylum Mollusca; class Bivalvia; order Cardiida; family Cardiidae; genus Fragum; species Fragum whitleyi. The sequence goes on along the minus strand of OX411551.1, from coordinate 12,437,963 downwards.
AAATCGCAAAGCTGAATCGGAATGTATAAACTCATTATGAGTAATATAATTCAATTTCATGTTTTCGTCCCCAACGAATTCGATCACGTAAAATATTATTATTATTATTATTATTATTATTATTATTATTATTATTATTATTATTATTATTATTATTATTATTATTATTATTATTATTATCATTATCTTTAATTTGTTCGGTCACTTTGAAAGTGCATTGTCTGGATCAAACCGAAAGCGGAATTTCCATTCATACAGTTAGTAACATCGTGAAATTGACACTCAACTCGATCAAAACCATTCTAACTCACTCACTCAGCGCTCCACTCATTCATTCCAAACACTCACCAAACACTCGTTCAATTAATTCCCAAACGCTCAAAAATCGTTCGAAATCGGGGTTAAATCGTCTATAACGATCGGAGTAACGCGCCCAGTAACTGCATTCGGAACATCGCTCGGACTTTTCCCCGATTGCAGTACCTGTGGACTACCCCGAAAATCCGTAAATAAGATGATTTTAAAAAATATCCAGTGGAGTACAATTGAATCAGGTATTTTGGAAATGAAGAGAAAATAAAGTAGAAATGGAACAACGGATTTAGATAATATGACGCTAGCAAGACAATTCAGAACCTGATCAGTCTGCACACTTTGCGCTGTCTGATAATGTTCTCAACTTATCGCAATTCACATTTGGTTGTTTTTGTGAGACGAAAAAAAATAAAAAAAATCATAGGCGTTTAAACATGAATTCTATTCTTGTATTCACAAAGTGTGATAAGGTTGATTTTTTTTTTATTTTTTTCTTTTTTTATTTGTTTGTTTGTTTGGTTGATTTGGTTACTGTTTCTTTCTTTTTTTAAAGGTCAAATGAAAAGCTCTTTTGACCTTACATAAATACAAAGAGATGTATTAAAATAATCTGATGCGATATTCAAAATGAAAAAAATATACACGATAATGGTAAAATCGACGATTTTCTCTTATCACACCTGTAGCCCGCTATTGAAATTGACATGTGACGTCATTGTAGTTATGAAGGTATTGACGGAATAAGCAGATCAAATAAAATTACAGATTTTCGTTCAACCTATCACAGATATTTCATTAATTTGTCGTAAAAACGATTGTCAGTAAGATGTTGCGGCAAGATGCAAGGGTCTTATTCATTTAAATGTCTGGATGTAGCCTTATTAATAGTATTAATAATCCTAATTGAATAGAATCGGGACCCGAAACACCGACTATACACAAAGACATAGAAATATCTTCCGGTGTACTGATTGGTTATTCTTGCGCATGAATTGTCCGATAACCACGCCCCGTCAAAGGATAATAAACCAATTAACGCCTATTTGAAAATTCCGGTGAATTGATTGGGTAAAATTTTGTCAAGTGTCAATTATTATCATGTATATCATTAGAAAACCACGCCCCGTCAATAAACCAAAGTGTAAACAGATGTCATAATTGCTGTAATTAGTAAAATTACTTATTTTGGTGCTCAATAATTAAAACATTTTGTTGTTGTAAAACCAAAATATCGCACTTATAGTTTAAAACGGTATTATTGAATTATGAAAATGTACCCAATATTTTCGCTTACGAAAAAGGCTTGTTGAGCAGCTTCTGAACAGCTAAAATAGACGTTTCAGTACCAATTTCTAAATTGTTCACCAAAGAACGTAAGGCTAGTGCGTAAAGAGTCGACCCTAGTCAGATTGCGGACCGAGACGGTTCGAAATTTTTCCAACTGATGATTTTTTTTTTCAAAAATTAAGCTATTTGTTCCTCCCCTTGAAAGATTTTTGTATGCGCCCTCTGACTGACCTGTACTTGAACCAATCCTTTCTTCACATAATTATTTCATGGAGTTCCCAGTCGGTCCACTTTTGCGTGACGGGTCACATATAATGAAGCTGAAGCTTAATGAATGGTCTCTTCGAAATTTTGTCCCGAGAAATTATTTCTTGAGTTCGAAGTTAACGTAAAACTTGAACAGCACGAAAGCCGGGAAGAAATCTGCATCTGTTATAAATCTTGTACAAGGGCGTAAAAACATGACACGCAGTACGCATAAGCGCAATAAGAAATATATTATTCGTTGAATAATATCGTCGATGATTGATAAATTATCGAATTAACACAAGTACAGCTTTTTAAATTTTTGACATTTGCGACATTTTGATCACCCGTCAACATTTTTATTTGGTACATTCTCTCTGGTTTGGCGCATTCTGTCTGTCTGTCCGCCTCTCTTTCCCTCTCCCTCTTTTAGTCTGTTTCTCTCTCTCACTTTATATCTTTCTTCTAGATATTAGACATTAACATAACATTTAAATAGTTTTTTCGATATTCACAATATTGTGAAAAATTTTTTGTTGAAAAAAAGAGAAGAAATTTTCTTCGTGTAAACGATATTGAACTCGCTTAACACTTATTACAGCTTGAAATGGTGACCATTTTTTAATATATAGAAATGTTTTGTGCGCCGAAATAAAAAAGAAAAGTGTATAAATTTGAAAAATGTTTCACAAAATGATTTTGAAAATAAGGGGCATATTAGAACAATTATCGGTACACAGACTAGCACACGCAGGAAGGGTTCCATTCGGTTCATCATTTGTCATGTGCGCTGTTGTGTAATCGGCAAGATGTCACAATGCTTCCAATAAACAAAACCACCCAGCTACATGTAATTTATAAAACTTTATTTCTTAATTAAACACAAATTTCATCCTTCAATGATTCATCTGACATGCCGCAAAAGACTAAATTTCAACCGGCGATATACCTAGACACAACCTTAAATAGACAACGGAATACCATCAAATTTGTAATTAATTGAATTTATTTTTTTAATCATTTGTTTATGATATTCATTCGTTATATTTTTGACAAATTCAAATAAAGTGAAAACATGGGTGAACATTAATGGATTAACGAAAATGGAAAAACTCGTGGAAAAGGAAATTTATACCGACAAATAATTATAGTTTGAAGGAATTTCATACCATCTAATTGTCAAAGCCCTGTTGAGGTAGGAATTTATTCAATATCTTAATTTAATTTTACATAATATATTTGATTGACTTTGAAGTAATATGGTTTTGACCAACCATCAAATGTGTTATGTCAAGCCTTTTTCTGTTTCTTTATATATCTGTATCATAAACAAAAGTTGGAGCTAAATAATTGGTCACTGTGAAATATTACTCTATTGGATTTCCTTCCGAAGTTTTTACCAAATTTACGAAGTGAACAGTCTGAAAAATGCCGATTTTAATTTGTGAGAGGAAAATGTTTATTTTTAACAAGATTTCATCGTTAAAACGGCGTGAAAAACACTCTAACCATGCCATAATATCCGACTTACGTTTATCCGGACCTTGTTGTTAGACTCGTGACTAGATATCTCAGATTTAGGGTATAAAGTAAACATATCTGTAGTTTCCGCTTGCTTAGGTTTAAACTCTTCTGACTGCACAGGTTGTTAGCCGTATAACAATGTCGAACCTTCGTGTTGTTGTTCGATAGCTGTGATAATAACAAGCGTTCGCCATGTTTTCCTTCGAGAGGAATAACTACAATGACGTCACATCCTGTGCGCAAGCGCGAAAATCCGTTTTCGGCCAGGTGAAAATTTCCAATAAATCACGGTCGTTCTTTTGTAAATATTGTCCCTTTGGGTGTGTGTTTTTCGACGCGGATTTTTTATATCTTTTTATTTCAATTAAAGTGATTGAAATATATATAAAGTTCTTGTTCGAAAAATAGCTTTTCATTTGATCTTTAAGTTCCATACAACAACATCAGACCTAGCCCCCCCCCCCCCCCCCTTCGTCACTTAAGTATAAAGAAAATCCTTCAATGTGCAGGGCGAAAGTGATACGTCTTCACAATTTAAAGCGATTCAAGGTCCAATACCGCATGGTGATTTGCGACGAATAATAGGTGGTCACAAATTTTAAAAGATTTATCAGTTTTGTCGAAATATGTAAGCCAAAAGATGGATATATCAAAAAGCAAGATATAAAGGCTGAATAGAAACCCTAATCAATCATAAACAATATTGGACAAAATCGTCCTTTTCAATAGGTGACCTCGGCTACCCCCTACAGTACCCTTTGTATTTGTTAAGGTAATCTTTCTTTGAATAGTTTAAAAGCGTGTAAATTAGAGAAATATAATTTTCAAGGCTGTTTGCTCAATGAAAAAAAATAAATAAATAAAAAAAGATACAACGCGCCATTCCTTACTCTCGAGGTACATGGAACCGTGCTGCTGAAAAATACTGTGGAATTTTGATATACGTGGCCAGTCATACAAAAAGGTACTGAATTAACAATATCGTGAAATTGACAAGTTGAATGGCTTTGGAGTGATTTTCCAAATGAAATGAGAGGGAGAAGCGAGTACAGAGTAAAATTAAAGGGAGGTAATCAAGTATCACTTATAGGGCGAAATTAGCGATGATTTATTACCTCCCTTTGAAAAAATGAACGCTTTGTTTGTTTTGTGTATCTTTTTGGGCTAATCAGACGCTTTTGGATCTACATATGATATCCAAATGGATTCGAAAGAAATCTTGATATAAATGAACGATTTTGAAATCTTTTTTAAGCATTTTGAAGCGTTGTTGAGTGGTTCGAGTTAGTTTTTTGGAAAGAGTCAATGGAGCGTTGAATGAGCGATAAAGAATGGCTTTGAACGAGGTGAATGTCAATTTACCGATGCTTCTGACTGTCGCATGAATTGACATGCGATATTGTTGCATATAAAGCATGCGACAATTAAGGTGGGACGTTACAGTTTTGGGGAGACAACTCGCCTAGAAAAAAATTGTGAGGGGGCCTTGTTAAAATCAACTTTATATGAAGTTGCGCGTGCGCAGGGGAAAGTTTTTTTTTCAAACAATCGTAATTTTGTCAACCTACACGCAGGATTGTCCTGAATTCAAAATAAAAACGTTCGCGAAACATTTCAGAAACATACGACTGCTAAGAAAGGCTCACTTTCTAAACATTTGCAAATGTTTTTGCATCCTGAACTGCAGGGTTTGGCAATTATTACGATGGAAAAAATGAAATCCGGTCATGCGTTCAGAATAACGAATCACAAACAATCATCCGAAAAATGGTAGTCTGCATTACCGTGTAAAGTATATCTAATAAGTGTTTCACACTTGTGCTTCGTTATTCCAACGAAGTACGGGCGACGTTGATAGACTTATCACAAGCCATGAATTCAGGATGACAAAACGGAGCAAACATTTTTGCTACTTTTACCCTGCATTGCTCGCATGTGCATGAGCTAAACGTTTACTTCGCTTTGTTGTCCTGAACGCAGGGCTGTCACGTTCTCTTCATCACCGAAAGGGAATGTTTGAGTTCGGGTCATATCGTTGTAAGTATAAAACTATCATATAATTGATGCTTATAAAAGGTAGTCATCTTTCAGTAATTTGAACATTGTTTGAAAAGGAGAAAAAATATGCTTTTTTGTTTACGACTTCGGTAAAAACTGATACGGGATGACGAATCATATCCCAAAATAATAAGATTTTTCCACTTGGATGCGATTTCTCTCCTTTTCAGTTTACTTTTCTGCACTATTAACTGTCTGTTCGTTCTTCACTATTCTTTTTATAAATCTTCAAAATGATATGTTACTTTTGCCTATAAAGATCGCATTCATTACGTATGTTACACGTTGTAAAAACGAAAAGAAGACAGCGTAGAAAAAGGACAATTTCAACCTTTGAAAAATTTATTTCTTCTCTCTAAATTTCCACTTTTATTTGATTCCGTTTATGTGTGTTTGTAAGAGTGTAAACGATAATTTGATAACAATTATTAATACAGTCAAACCTGTCTTAAGCAAGCACCCAAGGGACATTCAAAAAGCGCTTGCTTAAGACAGGTGCTTGCTTAATTCAGGTCAATTTCAGTGCAATTGATTCATAGGGAACTCGGTAGACGCTTGCTTAATACAGGTTGCTTGCTGAATACAGGTGGTCGCTAACACAGGTTTGACTGTATTCCATCAATAGCTTTGTCGACATTGAAATTTCAATAAGCAATGATTTCAAAAAGCTTTCGTATTATTCGAAGAGTGTATGCATTCGAGAGTTACTGCGTCTGCTCCTTGACCAAGAAGTCCCGAGATCGGTTATAAATACCGACGATTGTACTTTTTCCTTTATTTGGCCCTGAGACTGTTGAACTCTTCTGAAATCCACAGAATCAAGAGGGATTAATGTAAAATTTAGGAAATTGTTTCCAAACCATTGTAAAATACATTAGGTTAAAATTGTCAACCTAATCACAGATTTCTAAAATCTTTAAAATCAATCGAAAGTCGTGTTTTCTTTCTTTTTTGTTTCAATCGAGTAATAAACCATCTTATCTTCCGTGGCAACTGAAATGGGATATTATTTCTATATGTAATTGCCTCATATAGAAAATGAGTTTATAGAGGAAAACCTCATGTTTTGATCAGGATAATGGCTGTGCATGTGGCGGATCCAGAGGGAATGGGGTGTTCAGTCTTTCACTGGGTAATTCGGCAAAACTTTGGTAATGATGTGAAATGACTTCCCCTCCCCCCTTAATTGTAGTTTAAACCCCGTTACAGAAATCCTACAACTGCCATAGGCGTTACCAAGTGTATCAAAATTACAAATGTTTTTTATTGTTGATTGGGAAATAAGGGGACATAACAATGCCTGGACAAAATCAAATTAGAGTAGTAAATTATGGGGGGTACTGTACTTCAAACCTATGAAATTGACTAAAAGTGCCTGGATACATATACTTTTCTTAATTAATTTCAGTTGAACGATAGTTGGGCTAATTTTCTATTGACATATTTCGAGTTTATTTAATGTTAGTGTTTGCTTTTTTGCCTTCAAAAAAAAATATTCACTTTTTATCTTTGAGGAGCATTCAAAGCAAAATGTCCACTTGTCACTTATTTATGCCCTTACTAGAAAGGTTATTATATTTTTATGTTTTCCATATCTATGGCCATAAATATATGTTAATTTAGCACACGAGCATTGTGATTGGTCGGTGAAATAAACAGTTTTCTTTGATATTTTCGAAAACATGGCTACCTTAAGAAAAATGTAAATATTTTCAAAATATGCGTGGAAAGCTATGTTGATATTTTCAATATATCTGTGCATATGAATGCTCTAAAACATACATCTGTTTCGCGGATATCTGGAAATCCCCCGAAACTGTAACGGCCCTCCTTAAGTCCCGCTTTAAATAGGACAGCGTAATAAGGTCCTTTTAAATCTCGTCGTCGAAACCATTGTTATCAGTACCCGACCCACAACAAAGGTCAAAAGCATAACAAATGTAATATACGAACTTGAGATTTAAAAAGTAACTTCCATGTATTTGAACTTCCGTATCAAATGCCATCAAGTTACTTGTTCATTGTGACCCGCCACGCAAAAATTGAACAATTGGGAACTCAGTAAAATCAATTTTATATTTGAAATAAAGATTGGTTCCTGTAAAGGTCCGACGGGGTTGCACTTGAAAAAAATCTTTCACTGGAAGGTACAGTTAACAACATCGTGAAATTGACAAGATGAGTGTTTTTTGAAAGATTTTGACGTGAATTTAATGAGTATATGGAGTTTTGAATGAAATTTAATGGAGGTAATCCAACATCGCTAATTTTGTTCAAGATGAACAAAATTATCGATATTTATTACCTCCCTTTTATGAAATAAGCATACAAGTTCTATAAATAGCTTCTATTTTTTAAAGAACCAATCAGACGTGTATAACTTCAATTAATTCGGTGAAATTGCGATTCTTTTTACTACCTAAATTCATTTTGAATGTAGTTGTTCATCTCATTTCTTTTTTAGTGATTATGGGACGTTTTTAATGTTTTGAGTGAGAGTTTTGGAATGAATGAATGGGGCAATGAGTGAGCGATTTAGACTGGTTTTGATCGAAATTAGTATCAATTACATGATGTTTTTAGCTGTAGAATTATCATTTTAGATTCACGCAAAGTGCGATTAATTCAAACGTAGCCAGTCTGCGCGAATAACTCATACTGACTACATAAAAGATCGAAAGCTCTTCGTCCAGGATGACAAGGCGTTGCGTACTGATTACAAATTATACCCAAGTGCGCGTGCAAAGCGGGTTATTATTTGCAAACAGTTTGCGTCGTTGTGTGTGTGTTTGTTTTTTTTTTTTTTGTTTTTTTTTTTTTTTTTTTTTCATTTTAATTGTAGGACGGGTAACGCGCTTCTCCGATTGCTCTTTTTCCCTTCACGGGTCTCATATGTTTATTTAGATCAACGTTTATGACGTAATGGTTGCATAATCTGATACTATCGCATACCAAATTAACGATAATCTTTTAACCTTACCCTAGGTTAATTTTAAATATGTTCACAATCCTAATACGTTTTTTATTTGGCGAGAAAAAATAATATTGGTTAAAAAATGGTTCGTTTTGTAAATGGCACTCAGAAAAAGGTAAACGAGTACAGGAGAAACAATGAGTAAGATTTGAGGTAATAATAATGATAATAAAAATGATGATGATAATAATGATGATGATGATGATGATAATAATAATAATAATAATAATAATAATAATAATAATAATAATAATAATAATAATAATAATAATAATAATAATAATAATAATAATAATAATGCCACCTAAAAATGTATGGAAGCACTTTGTCTATACATCCGTTCGTTCTCGTGAAACATGCGATTTTTTGGCTAGAATACAAGCAATGGACTTTAACCGGTTTAGCGCACTCCATAAAGATATATCTCCGTGTTCTCTATATACTTTATATGGAAGGGGATTGCATCCCCACAAATTGGCATTTATGGCTTAATTGTGGGTATCTGTCCCCTTCCATGAACCCAAGATGTGCGGAAAATGTGATCGCTTATTTGTCGATGAGTTAAAGCACAATATCGTTGAATGCCCATTTATTTCAGATATAAAGACACGTTTTCTTGACTCTCTAGCCATAAAGATACCTAGAGACGCCGTTATCGAGCTGATGCTGGCCCCGAGCGCCGAATTCTTAAATTTGGTGCTGGGGACCAGACTCAGGTCTGAAATGTCCGAGTCTGAAGAACTTTTTCTAAGGATGAAATGCGTCCACTACGTTTACAAATGCTACCATGGACCTTACTAAGCACAAATGTAAATCAAAATTGAATATGTACTTACATTGTTTTTCTTATTGTTATAATCTGTGTGTAAATATGTTCTAGTTCATGAGTTGATGTAATACCTTAATTTGTCAATGTTCAATTAATCTCCACAAGGAGGAAATAAAGAGAATGAATGAATATTATTATTATTATTATCATTATTATTATTATTATTATTATTATTATTATGAAAAATTATAATAATAATGATTATTATAGTGAAAAATTATAATAATAATGATTATTATAATAAGAATAATCTTACAACTACTTTTATTAATAATAATAATACATTCATTCTCTTTATTTCCTCCTTGCAGAGATGAATTGAACAGTGACAAATTAAGGTATTTCATATATTCATAAACTAGAACAGATTTACCAACGTAATGTTATGAACGATTAGAACAAAATTGTAGCTACGTTTTCAGCTTTGATTTGCATCTTCAGTTAGTAAGGTCATAGTAACATTAACATACGAAGTGGTCGTTTTTCATCGTTTAGGTAGTGGACCCGTAATAGTTCCGAAACACTCAAGACAAAACTAGGACACAATGTTGGTGACCATAAGTTTTATTTTCAGTCTTAAAGTCACATTTATAAATTGATAAATTCAAATGTGGCTGTGGCTCATGTTATCTTGGTTCAGGTGAGCGATTTAGGACCATCATTGTCCTCTTATTTAATAACTAACATGACAATACGTGTCAAGGAATTTTCATATTTTGTCAGAAAATTATCAGGGAAAATCAATATCTACTGACCCGTAGCAACCCTGTTATTAGCTAAACTGAGCACAAAGTGCTCAATGTGAGCTGATGTGGTTGTTTTTTGTCCGTCGGCGTCCATCCGTTCGTCTGACCATACGTCCGTTCACAATTTGGGGTTAACACTCTAGCATCCACTAATATTCACTATCTTCACTAAACTTGGTCAAAACATGTTTGAACATAAGTTCTTGGATGAGTTCGATTTTGGGACAGATCGGACCAGGAAGTCTGGAGTTATGTACCATTGAACGTCAAAATAGCTAGTTTCTACTTTGTTAACACTAACATCTTCAAATGTTGATGAATCAAAACAAAACTTGGCCACAATGTTGGTAGCCATAAGATCTTGGATGATCTCGATTTTCAGTATAGTCGAATGAAAAAATTAGAGTTATGTGCCATTGAATTTGACATTGCTTAGCACTTAAACCGTCTACTTTACAGGGATGCCACATTCGTTCATGTTCTATTTCTCAAAAAAGATTTTGCCTTATTTGCATATTCGCGAAACCGGAAAAAAACTTTTGTCCATTAGTATATACATGTATAGTGAACACGGAGATATGACTCCAAGGACGTTAGTGGTCGGTGAAAATACAATAATAATGATAATAAAAATAATAACCGTTATCAGATTCAAGCATTTAGTTCATGGAGTCTCTAAACTAAAAATATAAAAATGAACACATTCATGTATGAATCCGCTTTGTGCTTATTCATATTTTGATGAGGGTTTTTTTAGTTTCAAACCTTGAAAAATTATATATATAGAAAAGGCATTATTTTTTATCTCTTAGATGAAACTAAACATTATTAGAATTCTTTTTTTTTTCATTTCATATATCTTAATTACTTTTTGTTCAGCACCCCAACAAATAAAAAATAACGTAAAATCTTCATTTCTTTACATTTAATAAAATCAAAATAAATGAATTGCGTATTTCCACTTGCTCATTTAATTACTTTTTGCAGAGCTATGAAAATAGTTGCGCACTTGAAACTTAATTCATTTTTGAAATCATAAAGGATTTTTTCATAAAGGTATGAAAAAGAAATCACTGTCTGAGTACGCAAATTAGAGTCATAAGAAAGCATGATAAGATTTTAAATACATTATTGCAATTTATAAAAAAAAAAAAACTCTCTAAATATCTTATTTAAGAGATGAGGAGAGTACTTTTTTATTTCATGGAGGTATGAAACAAAAATCTAATCTCTTTGTATGAATACGCGAAGCGGATTCATATATGCTTCTGATAAGGTTTTCAGTTTCATACCTCCATGAAATTTGAAAAAAATTCTCTTTATACCTTAATTTTATACCATATAACTCTATAATAAGACAGATTTCTTGCCGGACTACTTTGCGCGCAATCTTAAGAAATAGCTTCGTACTCAAGATTGTTTTCATTGACTAATGAAAATAATTTTTAAGCCAATCAGAATGCACAAACTTGATGGAAACCTATTATGTTAAATTATAATCAAAATATCATGAATCAAAAACAGATTTCTGGTGGAACCGTGTACGCTGTGTACCCAAAATTGTTTTCACTGTGTAGTAAAACCAAATTTCAGTTATGTTGAATGTAAAAATCTTGTAAAAATCTTTACGGATATATCTTTGCATCACACTCTTCTAAAAGTTCTTGATTGTTTCTTTCGCGCAATGACTTTGACTATTAATATTTGTATATCGACATTAAACGATATCATATAACATCACGCATATAATTATATCAAAAACAAAAAACAGCAAAAAACCTCACGGATTTGGTAAAAGAATAAAAAGGATATAGGTACAATGAAAATGGCCAAAATTAACAAATGCAGATAATAAGAAAAAGAAACTTCACGCATATATATTTAAAAAAATTAACAGCAAAAAAACTCACAGATTTGGTAAAGAATAAAAAGAATATAGGTACAATGAAAATGAAAATGGTCAAAATTAACAAATGCAGATAATAAGAAAAAGAAAAAAATCAAGAAGACAGATAAAAAGGAGTTAATCATGACAAACATATAAATATATAAACAGTTAAAAGAAATGATACCCATTTCCCCGGAATCTAATACTTAAATTGCTCATTAAAAAAGCTTGCAAAATAAAGATTGATTGAAAAATTAATTTCAATTTCAGGCAAGTTTCTTGATATTATCTCCAACGTCTTTCAATTTGAAACAGTCAAATATTTCATTTGTTAAAGAGTTAATAGAATATAGGCAAATAAGAATGCAAACCTTGTTTGTTTAACACAATTTTTTATGGGCTCTAATGAGTGATATTTGTAAGATACGCCTTTGCTTTTGAAATTGCAATAAGAAAAGGGCAAATACAAAAGTTAGAAAACGCTAATCCGAAAAACATATCTTAAATAATAATGAAAAAAAATAGAAATAAAAATGCATACCTTATTTTAAAAGTAATTTTTATTCCATTTAACGTTTATATACAATCCCTGAGAGCTTTTAAAGGATAGTCAAATCCCAATATAAGCGGATCGCGACACAACTTCCTTGTATTCCGAGTTCAATAAAGATTGTAATCAAAATTTTGAAAAAATACTATCGATGGGAGAACAATCATCGCCCATGTATCTATAGCTTGAATATTTGTAGTATAGAAAAATATTCCGAAATTTTTAGAAAACATTTCGAAATCGGCCAAGACGATCAACATTTAATTCTAATTGATAAAATTATTCTACGGTTGTATTTGCTTGTGTCTGATGGGTCCATGAAGACACGCAAACAGAAAAGTATGTTTATTTCTTTAATGGGAGGTAATAACTATAGCTAATTTTGTTCACCCAGGACAAAATTAGCGATATTGGGTTTCATGTCTTGAATTTCACTCAAAACTCGCTCAACACACTCATTCAATTTAATTATGTATGTATGAATTTCGTTCCCGAATCATTCCAAAATCACTCATTTTGTCAATTTCACGATGTTGTGAACTGTATCAATCATTAGAGCCCATTTAAAAGATTGTTTGTTTAACAATCTTTTTACGGGCTCTAATGAGTGATATTTATAAGATATTTCTTTGCTGCTTTTGATTCCTAAGGGAAATGGCAAATACAAAAGTTAGAGAGTTGACGCTAAACCTAAAAACATATCTTAAAAAAATTAAATTTAAGAAAACAGAAATAAAAATGCATACCTTATTTTAAAAGTACTTTGTTATTCCATTTAACGTTTATATACAATTCCCGAGAGCACTTAAAGGATCGGCAAATCCCAATATAAGCGGATCGCGACACAACTTCCTTGTATTCCGAGTTCAATAAAGATTGTTATCAAAATTTTGTAAAAAATAATATCGATGGGAGAACAATCATTGCACAAGTGTCTTCAGCTTGAATAAATATAGTTGCGACGTTTTCGTCGCCTATTTACAATTATCAATCATTAGAGCCCATAAAAAAGATTGTTTGTTTTAAACAATCTTTCTTATGGGCTCTTATGAGTGATATTTATAAGATATCTCTTTGCTTTTGATTCCTATGGGAAGGGCAAATACAAAAGTTAGAAAAGCTTAACCTTACAACATACCTTAAAAAATATAACAATAAAATAAATTTAAATAGGGAAATAAAAATAAAAAAAGCATACCTTATTTTAAAAGTAATTTTTGTTCCATTTAACGTTTATATACAATTCCTGAAAGCACTTAAAGGAAAGTCAAATCCCAATATAAGCGGATCGCGACACAACTTCCTTGTATTCCGAGTTCAATAAAGATTGTTATCAAAATTATGTAAAATACTATCGATGGGAGAACAATCATTGCACAAGTGTCTTCAGCTTGAATAAATATAGTTGCGACGTTTTGTTCGCCCATTTACAATTACAGTTAAAAGCATGGTAAATTTGAAACTAATACCGATAAAAACCATTCTAAATCGCTCACCCAGCGCTCCATTCATTCATTCCAAACACTCACTCAAATCGATTAAAAACGCTCCGAAATCTTTAGAAAACATTTCAAAGTTGGCCAAGACGATCAACATTTAATCCAAATTGATAAAATTATCCTACGACTGTATTTGCTTGTGTGGATTTTAAAGTGTCTGATAGATCCATGAAGTCACGTAAGCAGAAAAGTACGTTTATTTCATTAAAGGGAGGTAATAAACTATAGCTTATTTGGTTCACCTTGGACGAAATTGGTGATATTGGATTACCTCCCTTGAATTTCATCCAAAACTCGCCAACACACTCATTTAATTTTATTATGTATGTATTAATTTCATTCCACAATCATTCCCAAATCATTCATCTGGTTGATTTCACGGTGTTGTCAACTGTATCAATTGTTTTAAACAATCTTTTTATGGGCTCTAATGAGTGATATTTGTAAGATATTTCTTTGTTTTTTTAAATTCCTATGGGGAAAAGGGTAAATGCAAAAGTTAGAAAACAATATGGGGAAAAAAAGATGCATTTGTCAGAAATTCCCAATATCCCATATATGATATAACCACACAACTGAAGTGATCCATCAGAAATCCCAAAGCCTAAAAGCATATCTTAAGGATACAAGAAAAAAATCATAGTTTCATTAACTAAGGCTCTTGCTACCATTCAAATTTCGTGCAAGGTGACCAGTTTTGTATTCTAGTGCAAGATATGCATTCCAAGGTTTTAGAGAATTAAAAACTCGTTGCTTTTTTTCTTGCTCGTGCGAACAACTAATGTCTTAACGGGTAGTGCACCTGTAATAGTTCTGCAGCATTTTGGAACACATTGTTTTCATAATGTTAACCGAGGTTTCTTAATGAAATCTCGGTTACACCGGTTACAGTTCATAACTCCGGAAACGTGAATGAACTTTTACAGGCCTAGTAGGGTAACGTTTCGTCTTGAATATATGTAACTAAGCCCTACGTTCAGGATCACCAAACGGTGCAAACAGTTTTCCTATTATACGCCGCTTTGCACGCAGCTGATCCTGAACGCAGGGCAGAGAACAGTGAGTAGCGAGACATAATGAATTTAACGTAAAATCATTTGGACCATAACAATTTCGGGATTATCGATGATGAGGCCGTGTTCAAACGAGATGACGATGACTGTGATAGATTAGTGTGAGATAACCTGGTACGCTCGTACATTGTATTCGAGAGAATCTTAACACTCATGTGAGATAACCTGGTACGCTCGTATTCGAGAGAATCTTATCATGTATGTGAGATAACCTGGTACGCTCGTATTCGAGAGAATCTTAAAATGCATGTGAGATAACCTGGTACGCTCGTATTCGAGAGAATCTTAACATACATGTGAGATAACCCGGTTACGCTCGTATTCGAGAGAATCTTGTCATGCATATGAGATAGCCTGGTGCGTTTGTATTCGAGAGAATCGTAACATGTATGTAAGATAAACTGGTGCGCTCGTATTCGAGAGAATCTTGACATGCATGTGAGATAACCTGGTACGCTCGTATTCGAGAGAATCTTATCATGTATGTGAGATTACCTGGTACGCTCGTATTCGAGAGATTCTTATCATGTATGTGAGATAACCTGGTACGCTCGTATTCGAGAGAATCTTAAAATGCATGTGAGATAACCTGGTACGCTCGTATTCGAGAGAATCTTAACATACATGTGAGATAACCCGGTTACGCTCGTATTCGAGAGAATCTTGTCATGCATATGAGATAGCCTGGTGCGTTTGTATTCGAGAGAATCTTAACATGTATGTAAGATAACCTGGTGCGCTCGTATTCGAGAGAATCTTATCATGTATGTGAGATAACCTTGTGCGCTCGTATTCGAGAGAATCTTTTCATGTATGTGAGATAGCCTGGTGCGCTCGTATTCGAGAGAATCTAAACATGCATTTGAGTTAACCTGGTCGCTCGTATTCGAGAGAATCTTATCATGCATGTGAGATAACCTGGTGCGCTCGTATTCGAGAGAATCTTATCATGCATGTGAGATAGCCTGGTGCGCTCGTATTCGAGAGAATCTTATCATGTATGTGAGATTACCTTGTACGCTCGTATTCGAGAGAATCTGAACATGCATGTGAGATAGCCTGGTCGCTCGTATTCGAGAGGACCTTATCATGTACACTTTGAGCATGCTCGTCGGAAGGCGAGAAATCGTGCGTGCGGTGAATAGATCGCAGTGTACGATGAGGAGTTTACGATAGCACGACGGCGAAATTGATAAGTCACAATGACAAGGAATCGCTTAAAATGCGATCCATGGAGGATGATCATTTGTTTCAGTGTAAACTCAAAGTTAAGTTCCATGGATAGAAAAACGAAAGCTATCAGTTTCACTCGTGCCTAGATAACGTCAGATAGGGTGAAATGAAACAAAGCGGGGTATAAGATTTTGATAATTTTACTGGTTAGGTGGTGATTTAATCAAATGACACTCAACCGGATTCTTCGTTAATCCACCTTAAAGCATTAAAGTAAGTCACAATACAGTATTCGAGTTACAAGATGTCGAGTTTGCTAGGAAACGATGGTGGTATTTCGAAATTGTGATTACGCATGCAAAGAATTTTACACCCTTCGACTAATAAATGAAAATTGTGACCCGTCACGCGAAAAGGGACCAGCTGGAACCTCCGTTAAATAAATATACTTAGTTAAATGAGAAAGCGTGCACTTTTGCTTTTTGATATTTTTCACAATGATGAGGGGACTCTTGAATGTAAAGTGATTTGCACGTCTAAGATATGACCCTTTAGAAACGAGACATAAAATCCGATTTCAATAAGCTGACTTGGTAAGCACATGTGGTGTTTAGTTTTGCTCTTATGAAATTTATTTTCAGTAGTAAGCGATAATAGCTTATATTGCTTTTCCGAGTTTGACTAGGGACCCCTAACTCATAGGCGTAGCTAAGATATTGATTTTTTTAAGCATTTCGAAGAATGAATAGGATAAAGGCGATATGTAGACAATGACTAACGACAATTGCCCTCCTACCGTTCCCCGTTTATATGATGTAAGCGCGGGTGAATAATCAAACATCGTAACTACAGCTTGAACAAGCTGTAGTTTCGATGTTATGATCATTCATTATCGAGATGTTTCGAAAGTAGATTTATTTGTAGTACGCAATTGCGTAATGTGCGTAATGGGAGCTACGCCCTTGTAACTGTTCCGAAAACAGAAGGTTGAGTTTACTTATAGACGTTATCTCTACGTCAACGTTAGAAATCTCTACGTTGATTGGCCAGTAACGTCAGATAAAACAGTACAATGGCATTCTGCATTATAATTCGATACTCAAAAGAGGACTTGCAAGCGAATACATACGATTTCTATTGGAAAAAGAATTCTGGTTTAATTTTGTGGGGATTGTTTTGCACACGAGGTTAATTTTTGCCCAACCGCAAAATTTGTTGGGCAAACTGCGTTGCTGCATAGTGTACATTTTGTTTTAGTACAGGTGATCGGTCGTATTTCAAAAATTATTTCACAGGAAGGTAGATCATTCAGGAAATAAGTAGGCCTAAATTGCGAAAAGTCACATAGTCGATCCTTCGATTCTGATCGTACACGCAAGTAATACCATTTATAAAATCACTTACCTCTAGGGAGTGAAATAACTCCGTTGAATATTTTTGATATTACACTGGTGTTATTGCACTAGCGGAATAACTAGATACAAATGATCACAGAGCGAATAGCAACTCTTTTTATAACCACGAAAAATGACGTAATAATGAATATTTTGTGACGTCATTTTTAAACGGCGTTATAAGTTTCGCCGAAAATTTGAAATGTTGAATTTCAAGAATTTTGACGATTTTTCGCTAAGATTAGGGTCATATCTTAAATAGAATATAAAATTTGCGCTCATGAAATACCAAATTTATTAAACTCGACATCTTAAACAGATAAAAAATCGGCATAGCCTCGTTTTTATCTGTTTATAGATGACTCGTTTTAATAAATTCGGTATTCAATGGCCACTCATTCAATATCCTCTATTTATTATACACTGAATCAAAACGTAATTTCGCAATTGTATCTAGCGTGAGTTGCTTGATGTAATTTTTCGAATCTGTGAATGTAGAAGTATGTGTGTGCGTGCTAGCGTGATTGTGGGTACATACGTATGAATGAGTGTATCTATACTCAAACGCAAAAGAAACTAGGCATTGTGTTTGGGGACCATTTAGCAGGCATCTATATGACCTAAACAAATTGGCACAAAGTGCAGATAGTTCAATTATCCACAAGATGGGATAGTTCATTTAGAAAACAAAGGTTGTATAGACATGTGATATTTAATATACTGCGTAAGGTGTGAAAATAAAAAAAAATACACCAAGTTTGAAATGTCGGTTAATCTGGTTTCCCTCGAACTGTATTGAGGTTCTAGACCCATCAAAGGATGGATATGAAACAGTTTCATTAACATCGGGTATGTCCGCCATGTTGACGTATTACCTGTACAATACGACGTCTCATTGTGTTGACGTAACGTTGTACGACCAACGGAGGAATGCGGTTCCATTTGAACCACAAAGCCTGTCCCAGCTCCTACAATTTGTTAACATTTTGCCTGGCCCTAACTTTTGGAGCAAGCAGATCCAAAATATGCTCGATAGCTTAAAGGTCAGGGGATTTGGCTGGCCACGGCAAGATTTCAACGCCATTTGTATTCAAATATTGCCGAGCGATGCGATCCGTATGCGAGCGAGCATTGACGTGCATAAATGTGACAGGGACGTGCTGGCGGATTGATTTAACAGCTAGGTCCTACAGGTCTCAACACCTGATTAATGTACTCAGCAGCATTAGGATTGCCGTGTACAATTACTAGATCGGCTTTCAAATTCCCTATTATCCCACCCACACCATGACGCTGCCCCGACTGAATATGTCTCTTTCAACAATGCAGGCGTTAGCGAATCGCTCACCTCTTCTCCTATACACCCGCACATATCTATCATGTAACCAAAGGTGAGCCTAGACTCTTCGGAAAAGATAGTTTGATTCCACTGACGCCTTCGCCAACGAAGTTGCTGCTGTGCCCAGTGCAGACGAGCAGCACGATGACGTTGCGTCAGTATGCTTCCAATGTAAAGTCATCTGGCTTGAATCGGCCTATGGAGGTGACGATGTCGCCTGAGAACGGTGTCCCTGCTCACACCGCACTGCCTAGCTTTAGCAGTATCCGCCTGGAACCGGTGTCTAGCGTGCGCCAATTAAAAATGACGGTCTAATCTGGCGTCAGTAACCCGAGGCCTTCCACTTCAATGCCGATCTGCAACTATGCTTGTTTGCCGGAACCTTGCATACAGATTATTGGCAGTATTTCTGTTACAACTAAAGGCACTAAAGATTTCAACTTCGACAATTTGTAGCCGGTTTCATATTAACAATCTTCTGGCTTTTGGATCAAGTTACAAAGCATCGATCAGCAAGACAGTACATTTACGAATCAAGAGTCGCCGTCATAGCGCATTAAGTAGCGCGTCGGACTGTCAATTTAAAGGTTCCATGGTTCGATCCCCGACGGCGGCACTCATTCTTTCCGACTACTATTGTCTTCCACAAATTGGTTGATAATCGTAGACATATGTGGAATAGCAGCTGGACGCTAGGAAAGAATTTAATGGTGGTACTGGTGTGAGGATTAATAGAAAACAAATCAATTGCCTTACCCCGATACTACAAAATGTACAAATTTAGACTTATCCAATTTCAAAGAATTTGCAGACGTTAATTCAATGTGCGTTGAAATTGAAAATTTAAGGCAAAATATTGAAAAAAGCATTGAAACAAACAAGTTCTACTTTTCTCAAAGTTTTCCCTCTCAATTTCTTTTTTACTTATTCATCACCAATTGATCTGAGCATAAAAAACGGTGTGACGGAAAATGGTAACTTAGCATTCATTTCTTATCGGGAAATAACAAAATCTTCTTGTTTTCAGAATAACAAATATTCCCTTTTGTTTGAAAATTGGATTTTAAGTCTTTTGTCAATTAGACAGATTTTCTCTGCAAAAAAGAATCATACATTATTCCGCGTCCTCTGCTTTAACACGCCCCTCAATCCTCATTCACCCCTTTTTTCTCACTATCCGAACACTCCTATTCGCACACCGACTCCGACTCTCTTTCTCACTCTCTCATCTTCCCTTTCTCTCCCAAAATTCTTCTTCCTTTCCTCTCAAACTCCATTCTCTCTCAATTCAACACTCAACTCTCACCTCTCTCTCCCCTCTAACACTCCACTCTCTCACCCTGCACTCTCTTCCCTCTCACACTCCACTCTCTCTTTCTCCTTCCACTCTCTCCCCTCTAACACTCCGCTCTCTCTACACTCTCTTCCATCTCACACTCTCGCCCTACATTCTCTTCCCTCTCACACTCCACTCTCTCATTCTCCCTGCACTCTCTTTCCACTCACACTCCACTCTCTCCCCCTACAATCTCTTCTCTCTCACACTCCAGTCTCTCTTTCTTCCCATTTTCCCCTCTCACACTCCGCGCTCTCTCTGCACTCTCTTCCATCTCACACTCTCTCTTCCTACACTCTCTTCCCTCTCACACTACACTCTCTCTTCCTACACTCTCTTTTCTCTCTCACTCCACTCTTTTCCCTCTCTCACTCCACTGTGTTCCCTCTCACTCTCCACTCTTTCCCCTCTCACACTCCACTCTCTCCCTGCACTTTCTTCCTAACACACTCCACTCTCTCTTCCTACACTCTCTTCCCTCTCTCAATCCACTCTCTCTTTCTCCTTGCACTCTCTTTCCACTCACACTCCACTCTCTCCCCTGCACCCCTTCACTCTATTCCCCCTGCACTCTCTTCCATCTCTATTTCCACTCTCACTGCACTCTCTTCCCACTCACTCTGTCTCTGCAATTTCTTCCCTCTCACACTCCACTCTCTCTCACATTTCTTTCTTCTCTGCGTCATACTTAAAGGGGACAAGTGCAATACAGTTTCAGAATATACATGTAAAACATGTTTCATGTAAAACATGTTTAACTTCGAAGTAGTAGAGGCAATAAATTGCTTAAACGATGAAATGATCAATAAGTCCTACATCTATAGGCTTTGAGTATTTCAATTTTGGTAAAAACTACCGAGAAATGCAAACAGTAATCCATCGTTCTAAAGTATTGTGTTGTCCCCTTTTAGTATGACAGGACATTGATATTGTAGAGGGATAGAGAGAGAGAAAGAGATAGAGGAATACCCATCGGGTACTCACTCGAAAATTGGTGCATTCATGAGTCCATGAACGCACTTGAAGTGGCTTGTCAGCACTTATGTTTCGGATAAAGCTTTGTTTTTATCTAAAAATTATATGTCTTTTTACGGTTATCTCCTGATGAATATTTAATCAGATGTATATCAACAACAGAAAAAAAGACTATCAAGCTGACTTAAATAGTAATCAATTGGTATCAATATAACTAGAAGTGAAAATTGAATGAAATTAATAATGCTCGAATGTTATTGCCATACAGTTGAGAATAGATACAGAACATTAGAATTGTTATTCTTAAAAAACTATTTTTTCTTTATAAAATGAAGACTATATAAAGCCACCGGCGTTAATCGTTTACGATTAAAATACAATATAGTCAACACTAGTATTAACCGCGGATTAGCTGTGAGGTCTAAACAGAAGGGCCACACACCTATCAATAATCAACTTTTTTGCTAACAGTATGGAGTTCGACACCGGGAAACGCTAGTTTGTAGATTTTTTATTTTTTAAGTTTTTTTTTTTTTTTTTTTTTTTTCAGATTTAGCACAATTATTTTTTCCTTTTCTTTTTTAAATTTTTACCTCATCTCCGATCTAAATTTACTACTGTATAATGAGGAAAAAGCAATGAAAGAAATACATTCATAAACTCATATACCCGTCAGACAAAAAAGGAATAAATATTCCATCTGGGTTAAGCGAAAAATATCGATACCGGTCAGTCTGCGTGGTTTGCGCGGGTTGACCAGTGCCCGAGGTTATAAAACTTTGAACTTTTCTCATTTTCAATTCAAAATTTTCTCAAATTTCAATTTGAGATTAAAGCCGAAATTCTGTTTTAATACTCATTTTAATGTAATAAAATAAAAGATAATATTAATAAGTTGTTATAAATAACAACTTATTAATATTATCTTTTATCTTGATACATATATTTCAATTCAAAATTTGAGAAAATTCTCACGGTTGAGCCTGAAAAAAGTTCTAGAAACACGGGCCCAGAATCGCAACTTTTAGGCACTTTCTGAAACTACATCACACATTCTACATTCCTATAAAACTTTTTTTATATATATGCATTCTGTTTGAGCTCTGTGAGATCAAATCTCCTTTTCAAATATCATGGCTATTTTACGGAGTTTCAAGACGGCCCATATTTTGCGAGATGAGTAACAAATATTAAATTGCAGTTGTGCCATAAGAAGAGAACTTCATTGGTTGAAACAAAATTTTTATTACTCAATGAAAGCAACTTTGTATGCGATTTTGTAGTCAAATTACCTGTAATAATTTCTTCACTCAGCGAAGACGGCACTCCAAACTGTAAGATTGTGAGAAATTTCATTAAAAGGACATGTCAGATGTTTATTGGCCTAATATTTTTTCATCGGTTAATAAAATCGACTGTTGTACAAAAGTATCGTATGTAAATACATCTTAAGCTGTAATTACAATGATTTGACGACCCCATATTTGACTGATTACTTTTACAACTTGGACAGGACCATATGTGACCCGGCAGGCGAAAAAGGACCATCTTGATAGTGCGCAAAGTGTCGATCCTAGTCAGACTGCGAACTGATTAGTATCGAAACTTTTCGCACTTTGTTTATAATGCCAGATAGTTATGCTACATTCATGATCAGTTGCACAGTCAGTTTTTTACCAATTTTCCAAACCAAATAAAAACAAACTTTTTTCAACATTATTCATACGGGACGGCACAATGCATTTAAATTTCAGACATAATTGGGAAATAAGATGACTGTATATATATGTCTCTGATTTTAAGTATTTTTTAACCCTGTTACCATCGGTTCACACTATCATTCCACATCCACCGAAAAAAAGACAATTGGGTTTATTTAAAAAAAAAGGTCGTCCAATGAAAATCGTTGACATAAATTGATCGCGACCGGTGTCCCTAAAATACGAAAAGGTGCAAAAATGTGGTTAAAGTGGCTAAAAGGTGGTTAAAGGCGCAAAAAGGTGCTAAAAGGTGCAAAAAGTTGTTAAAAGGTGTTAAAAGGTGAGCGAAAAGGTGCTTAAAGGTGCTTATACAGTATTAACAGCTATTAATGCAGTTAAATGATCTGTATGGGCATACTTTCC
Organism: Fragum whitleyi; assembly: GCA_948146395.1. NCBI lineage: Eukaryota > Metazoa > Mollusca > Bivalvia > Cardiida > Cardiidae > Fragum > Fragum whitleyi. The sequence continues at coordinate 12,414,634 of OX411551.1, read as the reverse complement.
GTACCAATGACAATAGTTTCATAATATTTCTTATGTCATATATCGCATAAATAATTGTTATGGTTTAAAGGGAAGTAAGTTGCAGTGCATATGCAAATAAGAGATACCTGCCTGGAGATATATGATTAATGATTATATTAATGGACGGAGTCGACCCAGTTTTCCTGAGTTCGATTCCCGGGAGCGGCTATCGATCTTGGCCCACACTTTCGGCGCCAGTGCTTGGGAATTTTCCAGGAGGCAGAATCGAGAGGGATTAATCTAAGTTGTAAGAATTTGTTTCCCAATCGACGAAAAAATAAATAGGTTTAATCCAACGATAGCCGCTCCCGGAAATCGGCTTTAAAATGTACAAGTACATTAACCTCTGTATAGTTCTTAGTACATTTTACTTATTCGATTTTCATTTTTCACAGCCAAATTGTAAGGAAAAATAAGTAGGGTAAAATGAATGACAGTTTTATTAAGCTATTTCAAAAAAAATGGAGCTGTGATTATAATTACCACTGGTAGTGTTTTAATGAAAAGGAGCTGAACTCCTTGGCTTAAATATGTGCATGTATATAAAACAAAATCGGATTTTGAAATAACTGCCTGTTGTCTGGACACTATTTAAATTCTGAGTTAAGAAATGTGATGACAGTTATCCGTACATGTTTACCTGTTAACCTGCATAACAATAATCATAATTCATTAATTCATGAAAACTGTATTTGACTGCTTTGCATGATCATGTAAGGTACTTTGATCCAAACTTCAGCATCACATCAAGAAGGGATTCCCGGGGTTCGTTTGAACCCCCCTTTTGAGCCTTATCTTCTTTAGCCTTATCTTTTCATTTTTCATGGGGATTTACCGGAAAACCCTATCGTTCTTAAGCTTGAACACGAGCTTACCGTTACAGAAAGCATTGGTCTACCATTGCGTATCACTCCAATTTAGCAAAAAAGGATGGGAATTCAACATGCATCTCTTCTTCTTGATCTTCAACATACGGTTCTCCCTCTGGATCTTGATATACGTCATTGAGGAATTTGTTCAGAAGATATTAATTTAATTTTTGAATTTATACTAATTTATTTTAGTTCGATTGCGACGTAAGCTTAAGCTTATAGAATCGCTCTCGAACACTCAATCCTGATGTTTTCACGTCCCCTAGAGAGAGGCAGTGGTTTAAACCCACTGCTACCCATTTGTACAGCTGGGCGAACTGGGGCTAGCTATTAAGTGTTTTGCCCATAAACACCCCGGCGACAGTCACGGGGGCTCGAACCACGGACATCCAGGTCACGGGTCGAGTGCATTTACCACTAGGCCACCGAGACAGTCAGAAGATATTGCGACACAGATAAGCACAATCCTGCAATAATAAAGTGTTAAATGAATTGTAGTAAATATCTTAATGGGAAATCGAATAAGAGACGACGAAGAACACTTATTCCGCCAAAACGGGAATTTCCCAAGTTTTACATTGCAAATTAACCTTGACCCTGCCAGATCGGACTAACCTTGATATAAAATTATTTATATCGAAGACAGCTGTAAATTAATTTGACATGTTAAGTTCCGGTATTAATGGTTAAAATTTTAATATGAGGATCGAAATATGCGTTCTATTAATTGCAGACTGATCAGATTTAAACTCCGAACCAAATTTGAGCATTGTAACTTTTTTGTTAAGTTTTGGGTTATTTTTTTTATTACGACCCTAGTGAATTGTCACTTTCTTGTTGTTTGTTGTTTTTAGCTAGAAACATACCAAGTATTAGAACTCTTACTTTAAAAGTAAAAGGATAGAATTTATATGAATGTGTCTGGCTTGCTGGGCGATTGGTTAGCGCGCTCGAAATGTAACCTGGTGGTTGTGGGTTCGAGCCCCACCGGAGACGGGTATTGTAATTGCGCAGGACACTTTCCAAGTGGGGCTCCAGTCCGCTCAGTTGTAGAAATGGGTAGCAGCGGTTAAGAAACTATAACCCCACTCTCTACATGCAGGATATTATCTCGAATGAGTTGGGACCACAATGGAAATAAGAGTCATTCGACCCTTTATCGTGTTATCCTCGAGAGAAAAAAATGTTTAGTACACAGGTTTTGGGCATAGGGCTCAAAACTTTTGACATTTAACTTAGTTAAATAGATTCCCTTATTTCTTCTTGTTATGAGAAGGAAAGTTTTTTGCAAACAAACAGACAGACGGATGTTAACAAAATAATATGCCATGATCTTTCGATGCGGAAACATAAAAACTTTACCATTATGCATATGCTTATTTAACGTAGGTACCTAGAGAACTTTCAACATTAACTATAGTGCGATTTAATTGACCCGACTTTGACGCCCGATTTTAGATGAATAAAAATCTAATTATTCATACTTGTCTTTGCACGTGCATTCATAGGAATGAATCGCAGACGGTATTGAACTTAATAGTTATATTTTGTTAATGAAAAAAATGTCGGTAATTGTTATTTAAGCATTTTTTCACAAAGGTCAAAGTCGGGTCAAAATAACCAAGTTATACATTAAGATGAGTTTAAAATGTTTATGGTAGTTATATTCTAACATGATCAATTGAGTGAATCAATAATAGTGTGTATAATATCTATACATTCACCTTTAACCACCTTTTCGCCCACCTTTTAGCACCTTTTCGCATCTTTTAGCACCTTTTCGCGCCTGTTTGCACATTTAACCACCTTTTAGCACCTTTAACCACCTTTTTGCACCTTTTCGTATTTTAGGGATATATATGTCTGATTTTAAGTATTTTTTTTAACCCTGTTACCATCGGTTCACACTATCATTCCACATCCACCGAAAAAAGACAATTGGGTTTATTTAAAAAAAGGTTGTCCAATGAAAATCGTTGACATAAATTGATCGCGACCAATCAAATGCCGGATAGCATTTTCGCTCCAATTTCGAACTGCATCAAAGAGACAATATTTCGTAAAACATTGCTATCAGATAACGAAGAATTTTAACAAGCTGTAATGGAAAGCAAAGTAAGATAACCCTGCTGCACGAGAATAACACTGTTTTCTAAGAGAAAAAGAAATACAATTGATGACAAATTAACATTGTAATAAACGAAAACTCGTAGTTCGAACGTCGGAATGTCAAATTTTGAGTCATTTACACTCCACTCATCAAAATCAATACAGTTTAGTCTTTTTGATTTTTAGGATCTATTTTACGAAAAATACGAAAAGGACCGCATAATCTTTTGGTGTTAACAGCAATCAGTTTCAAATTTTTTTTATTTAAAACATTCGTCCCCAAAAGTATTCGCTTGTGTGTTCTTTTTCTGTATCTCTAGCAATCATCGGCGAAAAGCTGGGCAGTCGCAAGAAAAACAAACAAGCCCAAAGTCAATATGGCCCAGAGTCAAAATGGCCCGTATTTTCGTCAAACGGCCCAAATCAGATTATCCTTTTGGTCAAAACGGCCTTAATACAATTTTTCCCAAAAATACCTTAATGAAATAATACTGACAGGTGAGGATTTTTTTTTATATTTTAGTTTGAAGATTTTTATTACACAGTTGTTTGCTTCTGTAGCACATGCCCATAGCGACGCCCCCAGAAGACAGTTAGTTGTTACGGAAGATAGTGCAAGGAAACATGACAAAACTACTGCTGAGATCTGACATGGTTCTTTAACATGCTCGATGTAAAGCACCGTCTCACGGGGCCCTTGGTTTAACATCTCATATCAAAGACAATTAGTTTGTTAGTGTGCCTGCCTAGGAATCGAATCCACAGGGATATGTTCCGCTGATTTTTTTTAAATGATTGTGCATTCAGATTGGGTGAAAACCGGCTTAGAAATGGACTCTCATTTCATGCCGGGTGATGTTCGCTCCAAAATGGAGTTCGACCCCTTGTCTATATTATCATATATATTTTTAAAAAGATCAGCGGAACATTCCCCTGTGATCGAATCCACGCGGTCAAACCTCAATGGTTGTTCTACCAACTGAGCTAATTGGGCTGACTCTTGTGATAGTTTTTTGTCAACTCCCTTTTGAAGCTTATCATTTCTAAATCATGTTTATCTCAAAAAGTTTAATGTTATTCCTTTGATATTTAATTGATATATGTGAAATCAGGGACTCTCAATATACATGATTGTATAATAAGGGTACGTGGAGAAATTAACTCTATTTGTGCAATTTCATTTAGACATATTTTTCAGGACTATATTTTTACTTTACACAGTCACTTTAGGTATATGTAGAGAATTAGTTCAGCAGTTAAGTGTGATCACAAGTCACGGATTGTTATTTCACACCCAGTCCAATCCATTTCACAAGAAGGGTTGTAAATCTATTTAGTCTTGATGCCATTTAATACCTTTTTCAAACACTGTAACAGATAGCTTGCATAGATAGACTAGAGTATCTAGACATATCGGGAATAGAGGAATATGAATGTTAAACTTCACTTTTTTTTAAATCCAAAAATGCAGGTAAATGAAGCAAACTCTGTGTTAGGGCTGTTTTGACCAATTGTCAAGACTTGTTTGGGTCGTTTTGACCATATTATGGGCCATTTTAACTCTGGACCATTGACTTTGGGCTGTTTTGACTGTAAACCGGTTGGGTTCAGTTTATTTTTTCATGTAATAGCAATTAATTTAATTATTATCTAAGATTGATAATTCAAAGAAATATGTGAGCAATGAAATTATCATTCAGTGATAAGAAAATTAACTGTATAGGAAGTGGCTAGCCATAAAGGCCTGTAGGGCTAGTCTGGTAGGCTATGGACTCGTTAGGCTAGCCTCACTGGATGGTGACTGGTCAACTTAGCTTATCAGCAACTCGGCCCAACTTATAATTCGACTCAAAATCATTTTATTAAAAAAATGTTATCTATTGATTATTCATTTAGTATGATCAGAACAAATAGAATATTACATGTATTCAATTATCATTCAGTTGTTAGGACATTTACTTATGTGTCAGCCTTAAAACGAGTTAAATTGAATTTAAGTCAAGAATCTTTCTCCCTCATTTATGGATGGATTTGGATGAAACTTTCATAAAAAGTTTCTAGTCACCTGATCTTGCACATATTGTCAGGGTTTGGTGATTTATAGCTGCTTTACAGAAAAGGGGGCCTTCTTGTAAAAAATCTGGTGAACGCAACTCCTTCCTCATTTATGGACTGATTTGGATGAAACTTTCACAAAATGTTCCTAGCCACATTAACTTGAGCATATTGTCAGGGTTTGGTGAACTTTAGCCAGTTCATGGAAAAAGGGGCCATTTTGTAAAAGTTCTTATGAACTTTACTCCTTCTTCATTTATGGACTGATATTGATGAAAAATTCCAAAAAATGTCCCTTGGCACATGACCTTGGGCATATTGGTGCCTCTCTTGAGATTCAGCTGCGTTATTGAAAAGGCTGCTTTCATGTCAAATTTCTCAATTAAGAATTTTAGACTGATTATGATGAAAATTTTCACATAATGATCATTGTCACTAAATCTTTTGCATATTGTCAAGTTTTGGTGAAATTCAGCCAGTCATGAAAAAAAGGAGCCATGTGCATATTGTCTTGATTTAGCCCTTACAATTGCAATGCTTAAGATGATTAGTTCTTGGAAAAAATTTAAAATGCTGAAGCTCAAAAATAAAGGTTCAAGTAGCATTTCTGCGTGTTTAGAACAAATACACAGGATCAATTTTTTGGTCGGCATAAGTGTATTAGTATCTTGCTATCAAAGTTTACTGGCATAAATTTTTACAAATGGTACACAAAGACTTGACATTTTTGACATTTTTAGAGGCTCCTGTACTTGTGATGAAAAAAAATCATTTTTGCCTTATTTATCTCCAATTTTAACTGAAATTGGTGTTATCTGGCTTTGTTACTAGATCGTCTTCGTCAACTGACTGTTTTCAATGGCTTGGAATCAGAATTACATGCTTGTAAAATGTAAACAACAAATGTAAACAAAAATTACTTAAAAAAAATTCTTAATTCTACAATGATCAAATAGAAATGTTAGCTCACGAAGGGGAACGAGAGCCTTGGAGTTCTTGCAACACAGAATTTGCAGATCAAAGGTCAAAGGTATTCCCAAAAGACATTGCATTTTATACAGAAATAAAGTGCAATGGAATTAAACCAATCAAAATTCTTTCATTTTAATGGATAGCAATGGGGGATATTTGGTTGGTTATCTCCCTTGAAATACTCCCAAAGGAGAAATGGTCCAAATCAGTGGTTACCTTGGGTTTTATCCTTAATTTCTTTGCACTGTGAGATTTAAAGATAAGCTCTAAATCAAATATTACGCAATTTATAAGATACATTTGACGTAAAATAAATATTTATTTTCTTCTTTGCTATTGAAAACTGTATCATAAATACAAATTGTATTAATAAGTATTTTGTATTTACAAAATAAAATTCGCAACTTCTCCAAAAGAAACTATGGATAAAATCCAGGGAAAATTTCTAAAAGGACCGCTAACGATTATGGAACACCTCTGATTTAATCCACAGAGCAAACAAGGGAGATAATACACCAAAGTACCCCATTATGTACATATAAATACAACAATTACTGAATGAAGCTTAAGATTAAGTTAACCTTATATTTATCTATCGGAATTAGTATTTACATTTTATATAAAAGTAGAATAAAGAAACCGATTATTCTCTATTCCAGCTTCCGACCAGGAAGCCATTGCATGATGCACTAAACAAGAGCAGATTGCCTACTCCAGGCAGCAAACTAAAGCAACCAGCAGTTGTAAAGAGATCAAGGAGCCCAGATGAGGTTTGTTTTTACATTTGTTTTTAAAAAACTTTGTCCCGGCAAATTAAAGAGATTAACCATTAACTAGTGTTGGGCAATCGGTTTCAAATCACAATTGATATATAAATTATTTTTTAGTTGGGAGATTAAATCAACTAATGATCGATTGTGCAATCGTTTTCTTAGAAATTAGTACAGCACTCCAAGTATCATTCCTTTGAAGAATAGAATATGAAAGTTTAGTTAAAACTCTGACCCATCCTTCAGATTTTTCTACCAACTCCAATGCTCAACGTGAAACACTTGTTACTCACTGCCTATAAACATATTGGCGGTTACAATTGTTTCATGCTGAGCCATCAAACTGATGTTTATTCTGTAAAGAAAATAATGGCTTTCATTTATGTATTAGGACCTGATTAATGGATTATGGAACTTCTTAGTCAATTATCACAATCAGAAGCCAAAACCAACTGATTAGTGATTATAATTGATTAATCTGTCCATCACTACCAAAAACCATGATTATATAAGGAATTCAAGCATTACAGAATCCTATTTGAAAATGAACAAAACCTTGCAATATTCAAACCTTTTTAGCTCACCTGAGCACGAAGTGCTCATGTGAGCTATTGTGATCACCTTTCGTCCGGCGTCCGTCCGTCGGTCGTCATCCGTCGTCCGGCGTCCGTCAACAATTTCTTTAAACGACATCTCCTCCTAAACTACTGGGCCAATTAACTCCAAATTTTACAGAAATGTTGCTTAGGTGGTCCCCTTCAAAAATAGCTAAAAGAATTGAAATCCATGAAAAACTCTGGTTGCTATGGCAACAAAAGGTGAAATTTTAAGAAAATCTTAAAAATTCTTCTTCTTCTCAACCAGTAGTCCTACAGACTTAAAACTTGGCATGGATGTTCAGTTCATAGACCTGAATAAAAATAGCTAAAATTATAACTTTTGGGCCACCAGGTGCAGAGCACCAGGGGGGAGGGGGTAGTACTTTGGGTAAATTTTGTTATCTTTAAGCTTCTTCTTCTTCGGAACCAGAAGCCCTACAGTCTTGAAACTTGGCATGAAGGATCAGCATATGAACCTTTATATAAATAGCTAAAATCATGACTGTAGATTCACCAGGTGCGGAGCATCAGGGGGGAGAGGGTAGTACTTTTGTGAAAATTTTGTAATCTTTAACCTTCTTGTTCTTCTGAACCACAAGCCCTACAGACTTGAAACTTGGCATGGAGGATCAGCTCATAGACCTTAATAAAAATAGCTGAAATAATATCTTTAGGGCCACCAGGTGCGGAGCACCAGGGGGGAGGGGGTAGTACTTTGGGTAAATTTTGTAATCTTTAAGTTTCTTCTTCTTCGGAACCAGGAGCCCTACAAACTTGAAAATTGGCATGGATGATCAGCATATGGACCTTTATATAAATAGCTAAAATCATGATTGTAGATTCACCAGGTGCGGAGCATCAGGGGGGAGAGGGTAGTACTTTTGTGAAAATTTTGTAATCTTTAACCTTCTTTTTCTTCTGAACCACAAGCCCTACAGACTTGAAACTTGGCATGGAGGATCAGCTTATAGACCTTAATAAATATAGCTAAAATAATATCTGTTGGGCTGCCAGGTGCGGAGCACCAGGGGGGAAGGGGTAGTACTTTTGGTAAATTTTGTAATCTTTAAGTTTCTTCTTCTTCGGTACCAGGAGCCCTACAGACTTGAAAGTTGGCATGGATGATCAGCATATGGACCTTTATATAAATAGCTAAAATCATGACTGTAGATTCACCAGGTGCGGAGCATCAGGGGGGAGAGGGTAGTACTTTTGTGAAAATTTTGTAATCTTTAACCTTCTTCTTCTTCTGAACCACAAGCCCTACAGACTTGAAACTTGGCATGGAGGATCAGCTCATAGACCTTAATAAAAATAGCTAAAATAATATCTGTTGGGCTGCCAGGTGCGGAGCACCAGGGGGGAGGGAGGAGAACTTTTGTGAAAATTTTGTAATCTTTTACCTTCATCTTCTTTTGAACCAAGAGCCTGACAGATTTGAATATTGGCATGGATGATCAGCATATGGACCTTTATATAAAAAGCAAAAATCATGATTGTAGATTCACCAGGTGCGGAGCATCAGGGGGGAGAGGGTAGTACTTTTGTGAAAATTTTGTAATCTTTAACCTTCTTCTTCTTCTGAACCACAAGCCCTACAGACTTGAAACTTGGCATGGAGGATCAGCTTATAGACCTTAATAAATATAGCTAAAATAATATCTGTTGGGCTGCCAGGTGCGGAGCACCAGGGGGGAGGGGGTAGTACTTTTGGTAAATTTTGTAATCTTTAAGTTTCTTCTTCTTCGGAACCAGGAGCCCTACAGGCTTGAAAATTGACATGGATGATCAGCATATGGACCTTTATATAAATAGCAAAAATCATGATTGTAGATTCACCAGGTGCGGAGCATCAGGGGGGAGAGGGTAGTACTTTTGTGAAAATTTTGTAATCTTTAACCTTCTTTTTCTTCTGAACCACAAGCCCTACAGACTTGAAACTTGGCATGGAGGATCAGCTTATAGACCTTAATAAATATAGCTAAAATAATATCTGTTGGGCTGCCAGGTGCGGAGCACCAGGGGGGAGGGGGTAGTACTTTTGGTAAATTTTGTAATCTTTAAGTTTCTTCTACTTCGGAACCAGGAGCTCTACAGACTTGAAAATTGGCATGGATGATCAGCATATGGACCTTTATATAAGTAGCTAAAATCATGACTGTAGATTCACCAGGTGCGGAGCATCAGGGGGGAGAGGGTAGTACTTTTGTGAAAATTTTGTAATCTTTAACCTTCTTCTTCTTCTGAACCACAAGCCCTACAGACTTGAAACTTGGCATGGAGGATCAGCTCAAAGACCTTAATAAAAATAGCTAAAATAATATCTGTTGGGCTGCCAGGTGCGGAGCACCAGGGGGGAGGGAGGAGTACTTTTGTGAAAATTTTGTAACCTTTTACCTTCATCTTCTTCTGAACCAAGAGCCTGACAGATTTGAATATTGGCATGGATGATCAGCATATGGACCTTTATATAAATAGCTAAAAACATGACTGTAGATTCACCAGGTGCGGAGCATCAGGGAGGAGAGGGTAGTACTTTTGTGAAAATTTTGTAATCTTTAACCTTCTTCTTCTTCTGAACCACAAGCCGTACAGACTTGAAACTTGGCATGGAGGATTAGCTCATAGACCTTAATGAAAAAAGCTAAAATCATGACTGTAATGCAACCAGGTGCAGGGCACCAGGGGGGAGTACTTTTGTGAAAATTTTGTAACTTTAACCTTCATCTTCTAATGAACCAGGAGCCCTATAGACTTCAATATTGGCATGGATGATAAGCATATGGATCTAAAATAAAATAGCTAAAATCATGAATGTAGGGTCACCAGATGTGGAGCATTAGGGGGGAGGGGGTAGTACTTTGGATCAATTTTGAAATCTTTAACCTTATTCTTCTCCTGGATCAGGAACCCTACAGACTTGAAAATTGTTATTGGTGATCAATATATGGACATTAATAAAAATAGTTGGGTCACCAGGTGCTGAGTGTCTTGGGGAGGGGGTAGTACTTTGGATCATTTTTGAAATCTTTAAACTTCTTCTAATGAACCAAGAGTCCTACAGACTTGAAAATTGGTATGGATGATCAGCATATGGACATTAATTGAATTAGCTAAAATCATGACTGTAGATTCACCAAGTGCAGAGCATCTTGGGGGAGGGGGAGTGCTTTGTTGAGAATTTTGAATCCCTACAGCCTTTATATTTGACATGGATTATTCAACTCATTAAAGAAAACTTTAAAAGTCTCAGACTCAGCCTGTATATCTGGCATAGATTTGCTGATCACAGACCTTCTATGAAAAAAGCTTAAATAAATAATGACCAGGGGAGGAGCAGGGGAGGGGGGGATTATTTCAAATGTTATCTGATTGAATAAGTGAAAAATTCTTTTTTCTGTGGTTGCATGGACATACCTAGGTAATGAAGCTTTTTTCTCAGGTGAGCGACCTAGGGCCAACGGCCCTCTTGTTTACTTAGGGGCCTGTATTTTAAAGTTTTGTTTTTTCAAATTTTTAGGCCCCCTCTGCAAAGAGGCAAAGAACATCCCAGGAAAACCCTGTTAAAAAGCCTACTACAGGATCCAATCTCAAGCCTTCAAGGAGTACAGGGAGCCTAAACAAGCTTAGTTTGAGTAGCAGCGTAGGTCCTGGAGCCGGTGCCAGCAGGAATCTTGGGTTTAGTAGCAGTGTTGGTCCGGGAGCTGGCAAAAAACTGACACGACAAAATAGCAGCGGTAACCTGAAAACCGCAGCTGCGAAACCTGGAGTCAGTCGAGGATCGGCTTCAAAACCACCTCCCAAACCTAGACCAGGTAAGTTTAAGGTTGTTAACCCATCAGGGCTGGTGATAGATTTTCAAATTCAGGAAGCTTTTTGACTGAAATTGAATGGGTCAAGAGTTCCTTTAAAAGGGTCAAAGCTGTAAAATGGGAGGATTATGTTATTTGACTTTTTCAATTGTCTCCTGTAAATCTTTATTAGAAATTCATATGAACTATGAATCTCAAAATGAGATATGAAAGAGACATTTTAGCCTGTGCGTGACATTTCAAACGATTTTAAATGTTCGTGAGGTGCAAACATTGGGTAGCGTTGACAGCCACATACAGTCTAACCTGTCTTAAGCAAGCGGTCAAGGGATATACCAAAATCGCTTGCTTAAGACAGGTGCTTGCTTAATACAGGTCGACCTGATATCAGGGGCTGGAGAGGGGGGGGGGGTAAATGGTACATCATCATAGTTTTGATCAAGAAAAGGGCACAGAAAAAGAAAAATAATTTTTAATTATATTCATAAAAGACTTACATTTTATTTCCCCAGTAAACAGTGACATTCAGGGGTGTGGAAATACGAGTTTTCTCCATTTGTCCCTGGACAAGTAAAAGCGGATTTTCTACTTGTCCATGATCAAAATGAACTTGTCCGCTAAAGAGTATATAGAAAAATTTGAAAAAAACATTGCCTTTTGATGAAGAAAATGCTGGTATCCAGCATTTTCTTCATTAAAAACAATGTTTTCTACCCTATGATATGAACATTAAGATGATTTCTTTCTTAATTCTTTTAATTAACATTCCAAGATTTGCCCTAGTATTTACTTGTCCTTGGACAAGTGGCTTAGAAAAATTTACTTGTCCTCAAGTACAAAAGCCCAAGTCGGACAAGTCGGGCATGGGAATTCCACACCCCTGACATTTATCTTAAGATGGTGAAAAAATGTTTTTTTTCTTTCAAAGTTTTCAATGACCAATTAAAACAATGGCCAAAAATAGTATTATGAATCTATTCAATCATCGGAAGGCAATTCCACAAATTTATAACCAATTGCATTCAAAAGCATTAGCCCTCTCTGAAAGAAAATCTAAAATTGCCAATCAAAAAATTGGAAAGAATCAGTCCTCATCAAGCAGTCAAGTTTCTTTACCCATTACAGACCTCAAAAACTGCATTTTTCCCCAAATGTTTTTGGCTGAATTAAATACGAAAACCAACCTTTGAATAGAGAATTAACAGTACTTTCGATCTCTACTCGACTAAAAAATAAATCAATAAAAATTTGAACCAAATTTCTTAAAATGGTTTGTGTAGAATGTCAATTTATCAATATTAATTGTTTTCAAAGAAACTTCAATGTTTGTCACCACCTGTTAACCGTTAACACGTCTCTTTGTGTATGTATAATTGATTTATGACACTTGAATAGGTAACTCAAACAAAAGTTGACTGTTAGAATCATGAATCCGTGAAAATCACTATAGCCTTTCGACTGGCGATTATCTTTTATTGGCCGCGGGTATAACTGCAATAATTGCCCTTTATTCTTTGAGTGGCCGCAAATCTCAGGTTTTATGAATGATGGGACATGAATTTTGCGGCCGTTGCGTGCGTTTCACAGGTGCTTGTTGAATACAGGTAAAATTAAGAGTATATAAGTTCGGGGGGTGGGGGGGGGGGGTGGGGGGGGGGTGGGGTATTGAACTGCACGTTAAAGACAGGTGCACGCTTAATAGAGGTGGCCGGAAGACCAGGTTTGACTGTACTGTAAATATAAAGTTACCTGATGATCTACAGATACATTGAGATCTTATCTATGTATAAAACGCATAGTGAAGACTCTGGTCAGACTGTGCGGATGCACAGACAGGAGTCTTTCCTTTGGGCATAATTGTAATTGTTGGAAATTCTATGCACAGGCTCATTTGTAATTTGCAGCAGTATCAAGATAAAAATTTAAATGAACCAAGTGACCTCTTTGATAGTTTTAGGTAATAAGGTTCAAAAGAGAACATTTTCAGAATTTTGAGTGGATTTTTTTCAGATTTTTGAGAGTCAAAATCCTGGTTTAAGGGTTAAACATGATCCTGCCCCTTTTCATTCAACCTGAAAAGCGCAGTTGGTAGCATGTCAGACTGTCAATCTAGAGGTCCCAGTTTGATCCCCAACAGCGGCACTCATTCTTTCCAACTATTTGTCTCTCACCAATGGGTTGATAATCGTAGACCTATGTGAGATAACAGCTATATATAGGTCGGTCTGTCTGTCAGTCTAACCTTACTCTTTTAGACAATTTTGTCCAGAGCATATTGCAAAAAGTATGCTAGCTAGAGTCATGAAACTTCAAAGGTAGATAGATCTCATCGGGTAGATATGCAGTGCAAAAGATTGTAACTCTACTTATTACATTTTTGGAGTTATTGCCCTTTCTTAATTGACAAGATTATACCATCAACCTGCTGTCATGGGGGCATAAATGTTCTATAAACATCTCTTGTTTTGCAAAGTTTTTTTTTTTCAGCATGAAATAGGTTAAGAATAAGGGTGATCTAGAGACCAAAACTTTGGGGGAAAAGGAGTTATTATTTGTAACAAGCAGTTTTTCTTTAGCTTGATGGGTTTTCTATGCTTTGTTTTCAGCTCTTTGTTATTATTGTTATTCTGAATAATTCTGATCATTAAGTCCTCTGTCCTGTCCATTGAATAAGAATCATCATAAAAAATAAATAAATAAATAAATAAATGATGAATAAATAAAATTGTAAAAAATCAGTTTGAAGGAAGAAAATATTCTGAAAATTTGGCCAACTGAATCTGCAAATCAGACAAGAACAAAAACATTAGTGCAGTGTGTTGGAACTGACATCAAAAGTTTTGGAAATTCATGGTTATGAGTTTCAGCTGACGAGATGTTTACAGCTGAAATTCTGTTGAAAGTGGTATTAAACCCAATAAAAGGAAATTGTCCATGGACAGTTAATACAAATCTATATCTTTACCCCAGGGCTGAAGAAATTATACTATTGTTTAAATAATCAAAAGTAATAATCTGTTTATTGTTTGTTTGTTTTGTTTCTTCACACTTGACTGATTTTAGACAGATAAATTTCATGAGCAATAAACATTGAATACACTTAATTTCCTCCCCCTTTCACTGGCCAAAGTGTTCTGGCAGTCAAAAATTGAAATTCAGTACAAAATTTTATTGGCTCTCTTAACCCTTGTCATGTTGAATAAAAAGAACCCTCTCAAAAAGCATTGAAATCAAATAGCTGGCAGCATTGACAGCACAAACTGTGAGTCAGTGTTTTTTTTAACAATATTACTTTTTAACTTTTCTGATTTAAAAGGAAAACAGAGACTGCACATATGTGCAGGCTGATATTCGTTCATACCCCCTGCCAAAGTAGGAATATTCCGGGTTCAGCATGACAAGGGTTAATAAGGTTCAAGTGAATGCTAATCTTTCTCTAAACTCCTGCCTAGGTAAGGATATTTCAAGGTCAGCAAAATTGGATCCCCGACGGCAGCACTCATTCTTTCCAACTATTTGTCTCTCACCAATGGGTTGATAATCATAAATCTATGTGAGATAGCAGCTGGAGGCTAAGAAAGGATGTGGTGGTTGTACTGGTGAGAGAAATACCAGGAAACCATGGTTAGGTGCTCCAGCCGTGGCGGTTAAACTGAAAAAATGTTGAAAGGGGTGTGAAACTCCATTCAATTGTCAATTCAAGGTCAGCAGAACAAGGGTCAAATAAAGTCTAGTTTGGCATAAATCTAACCCTTGTCATGCTGAATAAATTTTGGCTAAAAATTTCCATCAAAATCAAAGGGCCAAAAGCACTGAAAGTCCAAACTGTAGGACAATTTTTATTTGAAAAACTAAATCTATTGACAATTCTGGTTTTGAAGTGAGAAACAGGTGGTGAAGACTAACATCAGACTGCACTTATGTGCAGGCTGATGATTGTCTATAGCTCCTGCCAAAGCAGGAATATTCTGGGTTCAGAATGACAAGGGTTTAGTAGATTGTGAAAAGATAACTCAAAAATGAATCATTATAGCTTGTTTCAAAACAATGACTGATTTTGAGTAGTATCAAATTTCAGCTCAATGCTTGAAAGACAAATATTTAGTTACATTGGTTAACACTTTTATTTTCTAATTAGATTGAAAAAATGAGTAAAATTGCTATATTGGAAAACAAATCTTGAATAATGATCAGTTTTATTGTTTTTCCTAATTATTATTATTATTATTCTGATTTTCTTAGAGATACAAAATATCTCTTATTATAAAAACTTTTAAGAAATAGAATGGTAAGGTAATGGAAGCTCAAGCCAATGTACTGCTATTGTTATGAAATGAAGGGTCTTTTGTTTTATGTATGTATAATTTTAACTTCTTAAGGATTTACACAAAACTAGTGAAGATATAGATAAAAGTATAAGTTCAAGCATGTCTAACAGACTGAATGTCAGAGAGCACATATAGTGTTTCTTGAGGCATTTGTAATTGGTTTAAACAAAAAGTACCTGACAGAATGGCATACTTTATACCATGCATGTTATTGTAACAATTCACAAAATCAAATGGAAAATAAGTTATGTTGTTTTATACTTAAAAACAGTACTGCATTCAGGATGAAAATGTTAGTGAAGCGCTTTTGAAATGATACCTAGCTTTGCACGTATGTGCACGTGCAAAGCAGGGTATCATGTCAAAGTGCTCGCAAAACGTTTTTACATCCTGAACACAGAGCAGTTTATTGTGTAGGCTGAAAAAAAAGTGACTGGTAATTAGTGAACTTATTAATAAGATGTCGAGAATTCCTGTTTTTATTGAGAAAAAGAACAGAAAGAACTGGAACAAGACAACAGGAGCCTGTTTATTTATATCATGTGATTCTGTTGGAAATAGTGAACTGGAAGGTGATGTAAGCACAGGACTTGATGAATTCACTAATGGTGCTGAAAACAATTTTACAAGAGTGCAGAATGTCTCCTTATTCTCAGACGATGAGTCTGTCAATGGTTTAAGATTTGATGAGGATAATATCTGTCATATTGACACTGTTCAGGATGCTCACAACACATCAATATCTCTGACGGTAGTGTCGTGTAGCAAAGGAGTTGTTAATGCTACATGTAACTGTGCTGTTTGTCTGGCTAATCTTGGAAACCAAGATGACTTTGATGATGGACTTAGACACAATGAGATGCATGTGGAAATGAGTGAAAATAATGAACTGGAAGTAAATGATGTTATAGGTGAGTTTGCAAAGGATGTAAAATCAAGGAGTCTTTTGCCAAAACCAGGAGCTAGACTTACTGCTGGAAGAGTTGCAATGACACCTGCCCCAGTGAAGAGAAGCAAAAGTAAGCATGGAAAACAAGTAAATGATAGTACAGTAAACAACAAATGTGAAGGTAAATCAAACAGAGTCACCAGTAGTTCTGTGAGGATTTCAAAACTACCAGTTAAAGCTACACAAGATGCAAAAACAAAGGTTGAAATAAAATCCTCTAAGCATGACCCTAGTGATGGAAAAAGAAGAGGTTTTGGCCATACAGATAAAACAGGAGTAGCAATAAGTAAATCATACCATGATTTTGAAGATTCTGAACCAGAATGTGCTCAACATGAAAAAAGAAGCGAGGAAATGAAGGCAAATTGTGCATTATCTGTTAGGAATGATGGAGAAAACAGTAATACAACTGTGGAGAACAAAGCTGATGATCTTCAAGTTGTTCATTGTTACAAGCATGTTGATGAGGTACGTGAAGACAAAAAACCAGAAAAGTATGGACAAGAAACAGGAGAAATTTATTGGGATGAAATGTACCGTGAACAACCAAATTACAAAGATATCAAAGTGATGAACATTAATTCTAATGCACAAACATTCTTTAAAGAGACTGTTCATGAAAACAAAGTGGAACAATACAGCTTTGAAACATTTATTAATGATCCTAAGTCTCATTCAAGCACTGAGATAGATCATATTACTCATGATAGTCCACAACCCAAGAACATACTCAGATCAACCAGCATTGAGAGATCCCCTAGTAGATCACAGATTCCTGTAAGAGCTAGTAGGAGTCCTGATAGAGTTCAGTGTAGCCAAAGTCCAAACCAAAGCCTATCATCAGTGTCTAGGGAAAGCTCACATTCTCCTGCAAGGAGTTCTGTTCATAGCATTTGTGGTCTTGCCAGCAAATTGCCCCCAAGAAGCCCTGTTTATTCGAGAAATAGTCCTTCTGTATCAAAAAGACCACCCTTGTCATCAGGGACACACACAGTGTCACCTCAATGTGTTTCCATCAAATCACCAAGTCCAAATCGTTCTCATGAAAGGCTTGCAAATGCACCATTGAATAATCTGACAAGTGTAGCCAAAAAACAAATAAAAACACTAAAATCAAATAATCAAGGAACTGAGTGTAGTGAGAAAGATGTCAAATTACAGAAAAGCAGTATTCCAAAGCTTGTTTTAAACAAGAAGGCCTGCCCAAGGGCCATTAATACAGAAAAGAGAAATCTACCGAAGGCCCCTGAGAGGAGGACTTTGAGATACGGACAGAGATGTTTGTCTGTGGAGGAAATAAACTCAGCAGGTTATATTTGCACTCTGCACTGCAATTTACTTTGGACTTTCTGAATTAGTGGACTTGGTTTTTACGGGTACAGGTTTTGTGTGTCTAAGATTCCTGAATAAGTAGGCAAGACTCTGAAAACTATCAGGGCCCAAGGTTATAAAACTTTTCTCAGGCTCGGGCTCAATTTTCTTAAATTGTAAATTAAAATAAATGTTTATACCTGTTTATACCTGTTCCGAGACCATAGGAAAGCCTTCGGCTTGTATTGGCCCATCTCTTCTTTGATTTCTTAGATGTACATCCAAGTAACAACTTGGACTGAATTTGTTCAAAATGTATGAAAATAAAAGAAAACATTAATAAGTTGTTATTTTTTACAATTTATTAATATCATCTTTGATATTAATTCATTAAAATGAGTAATAAAACAGCATTACAGCTTTAATCTCAAGTTGAAATTTGAGAAAATTTTGAAAAGAGCCTGAGAAAAGTTTTATAACCTCGGGCCCAGGTCTTAGTCTCTAAGGCTATGGGGTCAAACATCAGAAAAGAATTGAAGACTTTAAATAGTCTTCAATTCCTGTCTAAAGTTGATCTCCAAAGTAACATATCTATCAAATAGTAATACCTTGTGCAGCTAAAGAGAATTTTTGAATATTTATACAAAAACACAAGGATAGCTCAAAAGAAATAGTCTATAACAAAAAAGGGACTCCCAAACTTTAAGCAAGGGTCCCTATGAGTTTTACTTTTCAGTAAGAAGGACTCGATTTTGTTGACATCATAATGAAACCCAGATTTAACATAGAAAAAGAAAAATCTACACAACACCCCTGAGAGGAGGACTTTGAGATATGGCCAGAAATGTTTGTCAGATGAGTCATTAAAACTGGTTATACCAGTTGTCTTCACTGCATTGTTCAGTTTGTACAGGGCTTGTGTTTGACCCTTAAACCAGCGTTTTTATCCTCAGAAATAAGAAAATATCCTATTTTGACCCCTAAAATTGTGCATCTAGGGTATCATTTTAATTATGTAAATTTACAGTATTGCATCTTGATACTGCTTCAAATTATAAATGTATAAGAATTATTTGTCTTTTTCAGGGGCCTATTTTACTTAACATCTTACGATCATTTTTTGTGCAAGTCAAAAATGAAAGTTGCTTCTACAGTAGTAACTAAATATGGGATTCTGCAATCCAGCATCTCAATGGAATTGTTTTCTTAAGACAATTCAATTAGATATTGTAAGGCAGAATCTAACAATGAATGAAAACATCAGGTACAATTTGTGATTTTGACTAATGACTTTTTTTTTCTGAAGAAGTTTAGTAAAATGGGTCCCTGATCATTACAATAGATATGAATCTCATGTAGATTTATGACAGAGACCATTTTAGAAGTTAACCAGCATAACTCAGAAATATTAACTCATCATCAACTAATTCATAGTTTTGAATTTGACCCTTTCAACAGCAGTTTTTATAGGTCAAATTTGCAAATTTGACTCGTCGATTGTATACAAATGTATTGTAATCACCAATCACAATTCCGTGTTTAAGTTATAAACAGGGGTGTGGAAATACGACTTTTCTCCACTTGTCCATGGACAAGTAAAAGTCAATTTCCTACTTGTCCAGGATCAAAATGAACTTGTCCACACAAAATTGAATTGATAAATATTGAGAAAAACATTGTTCTAAATGAAGAAAATGCTGTTACCCAGCATTTTCTCCATTTAAGACAATGTTTTCTCCCCTTTCAAACAAACGAAAGGGTGACTGTCCTCAAATCTTTGTTGTACTGTTTCAAGTGTTGTCCTGGTATTTACTTGTTAATGGACAAGTGGCATAGAAATATGTACTTGCCCGCAAGAGAAAAAGCCCATGTCGGACAAGTCGGGCATGGGATTTCCACACCCCTGCCTTAGGCTTTATACTTTTTTATTCAACAAGCACAAGTAATAAATTTGTGTAAACTTAGGCTTTTTACTTTATTTTTAAGGGAGCTCAAGTAATCAAGTTATTTTATCTGAGGCTTTTTACTTTATTTTTCAGGAAGCACTAGTATTCAAGTTATTTAAACCTTGGCTTTATACTCTATTTTTAAAGGAAAGACATGTTATCATGTTATTTTGGCTTGGGCTTAACACTTAATTTTTCAGGAGGCACTAGTTATCAAGTTATGTTGAATTAGGCTTTTCATTTTAGTTTTCAGCAAGCACAAGAAATCAATTAATGTTAACTTGGGCTTCTAACTTTATTTTCAGGAAGCACAAGTAATCAAGCTGCCAATGGATCAGCAGGTTGGTAGTCTTTTATAACCTTCAAATATTTGACTTTTGAAGAAGCATATTTTTTGGCTGGAAATAGAAGATTGCCAAGCAAAATAATTAAAAAGGTTAACCCATATAATGCTAAGCCCCAAATATTCCTGCTTTGGCTGGATTCAAGATAAAAATTATCCAGCACCTACAGCTGAGTATTTTGCAACTGTAGGCAGTGTACTTGTTTATCAAGTGATGACCCAACAAGACATCTCAGTAATATATATGAAAAAAGAGTGTCCATGGGCTAGTGCTATTGATAACCTGATAAGAGTTGGCCTAAAAGCTTTTACAGCAAAACATGCTTTGTGTGAACAGCCCAACTGCAATTCATTGGTGGGAGGGGGTGGAGGTTGGTAAATGTATGTGAAATAGACTGAAACACTAACTTAACCCTTTTCATGCTGTTCATGATGTATTACTGTAGTACAGAAGCTTAAGCAGATATTACAGACAAAGATCAGTTTGCACAGATGTGCAGTCTGATCTTTCCCTATACTTCCTGCTTTCTACTTGATATTTTAGGGGGGGAAAATGAGCTCAGCTGCTTAAAATGTCAAAGTAATAAAAAGAAAAAAATAAATAAACAAACTTTAAATTCACCAGAATGAGGGTTTCAAGAAAATCTAACTGATTGCAGGTCCAAAAGCAAATGGTGCCAAGAAGAGGCCAGCCTGGGACCTTAAGGGTAGGCTGCAGGATATGGAAGAAGAGATGCAGAAAAAGAATGAACAGGTCAGGGACAGAAATCATCAATCTTCTCATGCATAACTGAGAATTTTCTCAAAGTTTGAGTGCAGAAACGCTAGTGACCTGGTGTTTATTTACAGCAAACAACACTAACATCTCTTAGTCAGGAGTCATTCGGACTCCCAACTTGTGAAACTAAGGAGTCCTTGCTCAAAATAAGCAGTCTGGATTTTCACTTGGGAGAACATTGTGGAAAAGAAGAAATTGCTTCTTACGAGCAATTGCTTCTTACGATCAATTTCTTCTTTGCCACATGTTTCTACGCCAAAGAAGATGACATGTTTTCTTTCAAAATACTACAAGTTCCAAGCAAATGTTATCTACAACTTTTGTAGTGAAAAGATCTTTTGTCTCTCAAAATAATTTTGTATGGTCCTGGGAGTCCATTTGACTCCTTACATGCAAAATGAAGGAATCCCATCCGGTAGACAAGGAGTCTTAGACTCCCGGACTCCCCTTAGTGTTGAACCCTGGTTTGTGAAATTAAACTAAAGAACTAAGTGACCTAGAAACATGAAACTGTTACCCATGACCCAAGGAAGCACCCTATTGTTTCAAAGTCACAATTGAACTTGATAATCAGTTGGTTACGGCTTTTAATTGTGATAATTGATTAATCAGTCCTTAACGTATAAGTGAAAGCCATTATATATTGTTTTTGAAACCGATATCAGTTTGATGGCTCAGTGTGAAACAGTTGTAACTGCCTATATGTTTAAAAATCCATGAAGTTAGTAGGAAAATCTGCAGAAAGAGTCTTTAGGTCATTAGCTTTTACTAAATTTTCACATTCTATTCTCCAAAAGATGATAAGTTGGGAGTGCTGTATTATTTATTTCTAAGAAAACAATTGTACAATCAATCATTGGTTGATTTACTCTTCCAACTAGAAACCAATTATCAATTGTGATTTGAAACTGATTGCCCAACACTAGCACTGGTGTGGGATATTAGTCTGCTTTGCAAGAGATCTAGTCCATGAACTAGGGATCCATCTTATATTTCAAATTGAAGTATTCTCACAAAGCTTACCTTGTCTTCCAAAGCAAACTGCCATCATTAAATGACATCATCTTACACACATTATCATCTATTTTAACATGATGGCATAAAATGCATATATCAAATAAGAAGAATTACATAGAACTTTATTTGCAATAAAATTCAGATATGCCATGTGTTTTAATGTGTACACAGATAGCTCCTCCCATCTATGACGTCATACCTCATCTTCAGTTGGAATGTTGATGCTTTTGAAAACATATGACCCACATGCTAAATGATGTATATCATTTTCTGTGAAATTCTCCCAACTTCAAAATCATTACTTAT
This sequence comes from Fragum whitleyi, assembly GCA_948146395.1. Classification (NCBI taxonomy): domain Eukaryota; kingdom Metazoa; phylum Mollusca; class Bivalvia; order Cardiida; family Cardiidae; genus Fragum; species Fragum whitleyi. The sequence goes on along the minus strand of OX411551.1, from coordinate 12,392,446 downwards.
TTATTAATGGTAAAACCAGAAATATGTAATTTTACGCCAAGAAAAAGGTAATAAAACTAATTTCAGAATTGTGATTGTGTTATAATGGATATAATGTCATTGACACGTTAATGTGTCCATGAACAAAGTCTGAAGGGGGGGGGGGGGAGGGAGTTAAATGAAAATCCAAATCCTCGGGGCTCCACCCTCAGGTTTTACCTTTAGCATATAAATCCATCAGACTTTATTCATTGACATATCAACACAAAAATGAAATTATTTCATAATTCTAGACTTTGTAAACTAAACATCAGCTTATCTGATAGAAAACCTCATGATAGATCCTGAAAACCTCAAGGTAGATCCTATATGTCCTACTTCGGGATGTATGAGTTTCAGATTCTATTTCACTTTAATGTCAAAGTCTTATGTGTTGTTATAGATGACCAAATGGAGTGAGATAATGGGTACCTTAGAAAGTAGCAACAAACAGTTGTCGGGATCTGCAGCCCAAAATGAACAAATGTTTACCAGTGTGAGCAAAGAGAAAGACTTTTTGAAGACAAAACTTGAGTAAGAAGTTTTGTTATCTCAATTATTTGAAATGTAATTTTGTCCATCAATTATGTTTTTCAATTGGCTGAAAAATATTTTTTTATACTTTCATGAATGAATCTTTTGCACAGAAGTGTTTCTGATTCAGCCTAACTAAACATGCAAATAACCCTGGCTGTTTTTGGTGAAAATTTGAAGGAAATTTCATTGCAAAAATTTTTGTACAGAAGGCATTAGCATGATTGAAACTTAGAATGTATTCTTCTTCAAAAGTTCAATCTAAACTTTGAGGCACGCAACTGTTAATACTTTTCAAAACTAAGCGTATTGTTTATTATGCAGTAAAACTTGCATAAAGTGACCAGTCAGGGGACCAATAAAAAGGGGCTTATGGAAATGGTTGCTTAATATAATATTAAATGAAAGATAAGACGTGTTATTTGATGGCATGTATAGATTGTAACATGATTCTTACTGATTCCTTCCATGTTTGAATTGTCTCATTTCAATGAAAACCTTTTTTTTTCATTTAATAACATCCACCTTTTTTTTAAATTTTGCTAATGGGTAAGGGACTTTTTATTATGGTCAATTAATAAAAGTGGTCACTTCAAAGAAGTGGTTGCTCAAGCAATATGGACTGTATATTCATTCTTCAATGTTGTTCAAACAAACAAAAAACATGAAAACCTCAAATGACATGTATAAATAATCAAAACAGGGAGACACAGACTGAACTAATCAAGATTCAACGTGAATTAGAGCGGGAGAGGGAGAATTTCGAGTTCACAAAAGGTTCCTTAAAACGACAGAAAGATGCTTTAGAGACTCAGCTGAGTGAAATGCAGACGCAAGTGACGAGACTGCAGTCGTCGTTAACACAGATCACTTCGTCACAAGAAATTCTACAGTCAGAACTGACATCCACTAAGGTATGAAGCTTAAAGATTATTCTCCATTGTCACTCCATACCATATTTTGATGGGTTAAAGTAAATAAGTTGATAAGTGATTTAGGATAACACTTAATTATGCCCCCTTTTGAAAAAGCTCTAGGAGGTATATTGGTTTGCACTTGTCGGTCTGTCTGTCTGTAGACCTTTTTTGTCCAGAGCATATCACAAAAAATATGCAAGCTAGAATCATGAAACTTCAAAGGTAGATAGATCTTATTGAGGAGAAGTGCAGTGCACAAGAACCACAACTTTACTCATCATGTTTTGTGAGTTATTGCCCTTTGTTGATTGACAAAGACTAGGCTGTTGACCTGCTCTTTGGGGGGCATAAATGTCTTACTTTCACTTTCGATCTACACAATTTAATGGAAAATGGCAAAATTTCATGTATCAATAATTTTCAAAACATTGCTATTGATGGCTCTGTGCAAAATACACTCAAGTGCCTATAGATTTATAGTATATTTTTTCTCAATTGAGAGAATACCAGGAATGAATGATGGTGTGAGAATACCAGGATTTAATGATGATGTGGAAATACCAAGAATTGATAATGGTGTCAGAATATTAGGAATGAATGATGGTGTGAGAATACCAGGAATTGATAATGGTGAGAATACCAGGAATTAATGATGGTGTGAGAAAACCAGGAAAAGATGATGGTGTGAGAATACAAGGAATTGATAATGGTGTGAGAATACTAGGAATTAATGACTGATAGACTGATATATGAGCCTGTGTGTAACATTTCCAACAATTTCACATTTGTGCCAAGCAAAGTCTCTGACCAGTCTGTGCATCTACACAGTCTGACCAGACTCTTTGCTATGCCCTCTATAGTTAGAAAGGATCTTAACCCCTCTTAAGGATGTCAGTAACTAGTCTTTTTGTACTACATGACTGTTTAGGCTGCTCAAAGTTTGTGCCTTAGGCATAGGTCAAATTATAGGAGAGTCACACACAGGCTCATATTGTTTAAAACCAAAAATCTCAACAGCATTTAACCAACCAATGTATCAAATTCATAATTATGATGTATTGCATTTAAAGGTTTCTCTAGATAAAGCATTGAATGAGATCAAGGACAAAGATGCAGAAATTACAGAGCTCAGAGCCAATAAACTGGAATTTGAGGAGAAATTCAGGTTGTTTGAAACAGAACGGAGGGTACTCCATAATACAATTCAAGAGTTGAAGGTAAGTTAAGAAAATCAACTGATCCCTCCTAGCTACCTACAAAAATCTATTGTCCAAACAAGATACTGATTTATAATTCAGTTCTAGTTGATTCCATCAGATTTTGCACATTCTGATTGGCTGAAAAATTGATTTTATTTCTCAATGTATTGATTGATCACATATTTTAAATTCTATTTACAATATGACCCTTATTTTTGTGATAAAACAAGGAAATTAAGATATTTATCAATTCAAATTATTCCGCGAACATGTAAAGCCTTTTGTGAATGTCTACTTTAAAAAGACTGTGTAAAAAGAAAAAAAATACTTGAGACAAGCAATTTCTACTTTAATACATCAAAAGATGGAACCTATAATGTGATTACCTGTGGTGTCCGATGTCCAGACATCTGACGGTTGGTAGGCATCCACTTCTTTGTCCAGAGCATTACTCTGTCACTTTATGTAGGATTGACTTGAAATCAGACAGTATGAGGCAGGGTATTGTGAAACATTGTTAACCTGTCGCTCATTAAATATTCCTGTTGATCTTCATTGATATTCGGAACCCTCATCCTTATATAGGTTCCTTTTGCTCAGTAGCTTATGCACAACACAAAAATTGTTGTTAGAAAAGTGCGGGATAAATTTATCACACTCCTCTTTTCACGATCTCTGTCAAAGTCTGATGGTCTATTGAGAAAACTAAAATTAAAAAAGTGGATAAAGAATACTGTAAAAAGAATTAACAGAAGTAACAGCAAGCAATGAAATGTACAGTATGATTAGAAAAATAGTAATGATATCATTAGCATTAAATGTCATGAACGGAAGAAGATAAATCATTTCAGTCGCTTATAGAGAAACAAAAAAGGCTAAATTGACGATCAAAAGCCTTGTGACCTCAGCTTAAATAGGTGACAACAGCTAATTAAATCCATGAAAATTAAATGAATGAGAGATTTGATTAAGAAAAGAAAAACCAACTGTCAATTCAGAATATTACAAACAAAAAAATTAAAAGAGACAATAAAACTGTCCCTTTATCTAATCATAATAAAATTAAAGTTAAAACAATTTGGAAAATAAATTTACTGTATTTTATTTTCTTTTTGCTGTTTTTTATACTTTGACATTCAGCAGTGTAACAGACGCATCTTGTGAAAATTTGCTACCTTGGTTAACAACATTCTATACTATCTTGTGATCATTCCCCCGCAACCTTTTTTGAAAATTTTTCAAAAAGAGAGATTGTGTCGATGTTTGTTAATGGCATTATTCTTGTTGGTGGCAATGGCGAGAAATACCTTTGGTAACAGGGTTTGACACTTATTACTTTTTGCCATAAGCCTGAAGGACCTGTTATCTCTAGATATTACAGGTCCTCCATGATAACAACAGGTCCTGCATGAAAACCATGTTTGATTAAAATACTTTTTGCCATCAGCCTGAAATACCTGTTATCATTAAGTATTACAGGTCCACCATGATAACAACAGGTCCTGCATGAAAAATATATTTGATTTTTAGAAAATTAGGAAACACATTGCAAGGAAAACATTGTTGGAAAAGAAGAAACTGCTTTTGACAAGCAATTTCTTTTTTTTCTACAATGTTTCCATTTGGTAATGCAAATTGTAGTATTGGAAAGGCATTCATTTTTTCAAAACATGATAGTTTTGAAATACCAAGTAATGCAATTAACTACAGGCCTGAAGGACCTGCAGCATGGTTACATCTTCCAGTCCTCCCTTAAATCCACAGGTCTCGGGCCTGAGGACTGGTGTTAGTGTCTACCTCTGGGTAATCATTGAATAAGGTATTCATTTGGAACTTGGAATGTATGTTTGCTGATAATGATCAACTTACAAGAGGGATGGCTCTTTATGACTTGATTAGTTGTCCACTATCCAGCAACCAACAGCCAAGAGTTGGTAGACTGCTTGTATTTCTTGTGATACATAAAGCTGTAGACATTGGAGCCAAGACCAGTCTTAGTTTTTAGCTCGGCTATTTTCGGAGAAAACCAGAGGTATTGCTATAGCCTCCGTGTGGTTGTCGTCGTCGTCGTTGTCATGCGAAAACTTCGACATTTTGTTATATCTCTGGTGCTACTGAAGGCATTCACTTGAAACTTGGCATACATGTTCACCATCAAAAGAGCAACCTATACTGTCAAGGGGGATAACTCTAGGTGCATTTTGTGCAAATTATTCCTCTTTTTAGACTTAGATTTTTTCCCACCATCCAGCACTCGACAGCCGAGCGTAGGCACCCGTAGGCGGTGCTCTTGTTTAGGGTTTTCTTCTGAATTTAGATTTTGCTTACAAATTTTCAATGTACTATGCATTTCAACCAGTTTGACACAGAATCAGGGATCGTTTTTCAGTGAGATATTGAGATAGTCTCTCATTTTTCTGTCAGAAAGGTCATTGAAACTTGCTTTAAGAGAGAAAAATCTTGTAGCAAAATTGAATTTAGTGAAGTGTTTTGTTGGGTCAGTCTAAAACAATTGTAACTGCCTATATGATTATATATGCAGTTACAACTGTTTCACCCTGAGCCATCAATTTGTTAAAATTTCTCACTAAAAATTCTGAATTTCTCATTAGATTTAACTAAATGGGATATGTTTGCACATGCAATTCTGAGCCAGAATTATCCCTGCAGAATAGACAACATTTACACAATGAAGAACACAGTTAAGACTAAGATCAGACTGCACGTCTGTGCGGGCTAATCTTAGGCTATTCCAATTTCAAATTCTTTTTTTCAACAACAAAAAAAAAGCCATAAAAAGTATGAGAAGGGTCAATCTTCAATCTGTTCCAGTGCCAAAGTCATAGTGCAGTTGGTAGCACATTGGACTGTCAATCTGGAGGTCCAGGGTTCAATCCCAGACAGCAGCACTCATCCTTTCTGACTATTTGTCTCTCACCAATGGGTTGATAATCGTAGACCTATGTGAGATAGCAGCTCTAGGCTATAAAAGGATGTAATAGTGGTACTGGTGTGAGAAATACCAGGCTCCATTGTTAGATGCTCCAGTCCCTGAGATATAACTTAAAAATTGTTGAAAGTGGCATAAAACTCCATTCAAACAAACAAAATCAATCTGTTTCAGGGTAACATAAGGGTGTTTTGTCGTGTTAGGCCCTTATTAGGGGAAGAGTTACTTGGTAACGATGGAGAAATACATCACATGAACTTTCCCGATGACGATAACAAAACAATCGAAATTGAAAAGTTGGGTGACATAAATTTTAGTGAGGTAAGAACTTCTTTTATCAAAGAATAATTGTCTTTTTAGCTTTTCCATTTTTAGAGAAAATCGAAGATATTGTTATCAAATTGGCGTCATTCAACAATTGGCGTTGTTGTTGTTATTGATGTTGGTGTAGGGGTGTGGTTAGCATGACAAACCTTAATTCCTCTATTTAATTTAATTCATCTCTCTTGTTATGGAAGATATATTCAATGAAAATTGGAATGGGTGTTCACCTTTACAAAGATTTCAACATTATCAAGGGGGATAACATTTTTGACTTAGACTTTTTGTACTATTCTGAACATGCAGCCAAGCATAGGCAAGCTTGGACAGCGCTCTTGCTATGAAACTCATATGAAACATATCTTCGTTTGCCTTACTAGGGATGTTCGTAACCTTTGATACAGGTTAAATTACAACAACTACAAGAAGTGAAAAGTTTGTAAGCTTAGCTGGTGAGTTTGTAACCAGTATCACAGAAAATCATAAAATGAGCCTATGCGTGGCATTTCCAACAATATCACATGTATTAGACTTTGATCAGTCTGTGCATTCGCACAGACTGATCAGTCTTAACTAGGCACTAAAGAATGGATAACAAGGAACCTAGATAGTCATAGTTCATGCTCAAGGAATATTTTCAGTTGACTGTGGAACTGTTCATTCTACTAAATGTCTTTCCATCATGCACTTATGAAATTGTTGGAAATGTCATGCACATGCTCAAATGATACTGTTTGAAGAATTTTGGTCAAGTCTGCTTGCAATGAGGGATACTAAGTAAATCATGTATGCATCTACACATTTGTCAGTCTCTAAATCTGTCGTTTGTGTCAATAAGCTGCACAATTACTCCCTTATTTATAGATGGATTGGAAAATAACTTGGTTCAATGTAGGTGTATTTTCAAAACTGAGCTCTGACATAGAACCAAAGCTCAATACCATGGGTTTTATTAACCTATTGTATTGTACTTTGCTTCTATGTGAAAGCTCCGTTTTCGAAAAATACACATATATTGTACTTAAGTACAGTTACATTTGGATGATATGAGACAGTTTAATACAAGGAGTAAAGTTCGTGAAGCCAACTAATTCATACTATTCATAGCTACATACACAAACACACAAATAATTTAAGAGATGAAGAGAGTATTTTTATACGCCCGAAGGGTCGTATTATGTTATGGCCTCGGTCGTCTGTCCGTCCATCTGTCTGTCTGTCCGTCTGTCTGTCTGCCTGTCCGTCCGTCTGTCCGTCCGTTAGCAATTTTTTGTGTGCGCGACTCCTCCTAAACTATCAATGGGAATAAGCTGAAACTACACACAATTACTCCCTATGATGTCTAGTTGTGCATAAGACCTTTGAAATTCAAATCGCTCCAGTCATTCCTGAGAAATCTTGAATTATCTGCCCTTTAATATAACAAAAATCACTGTTTTCTTGTGTGGGCAACTCCTCTTAAACTATCAATGGGAATAAGCTGAAACTACACACAATTACTCCCTATGATGTCTAGTTGTGCATAAGACCTTTGAAATTCAAATTGCTCCAGTAAATCCTGAGAAATCTTGAATTATCTGCCCTTTAATATTACAAAAATCACTGTTTTTTGTGTGCGCAACTCCTCCTAAACTATCAATGGGAATAAGCTGAAACTACACACAATTACTCCCTATGATGTCTTGTTGTTAGGGATGGGAACAAGTATTCGATTATTCGAGTACTCGATCGAACGTCCGATTATCGATTACCAATTTCACTAATCGATTAATCGGTAAAAAATGAAATCATTGGAAATTCGTTTCCAGTCTCATTTTTCGTATCTTCTCTAGACTCAAAATATCCACCTTTCAAATTAAATGCTGTACAGCTAAGATAATGTAGTATGCAATACGTGGTCGACTGTCGATTGACTAATCCATCGATATTTTTCCAAATTTGCATTCAAGTGCCAACTGTCATTGTTCTTGATGTCAAATAATACATGTCATCACGTAAATTTTCGCACCTTCCACTTTTGGCACCCTGATCAGGGACGGTAAGATTTACTTGGATCTTTGGATCAAAGGAATGTTGCATCGTCGTTACAAAACCTTGTTACACAATCTTATCGATGTTGTAGTTACTTGGCCTTTCTCTAACCGAAATTTAACTGAGAAACAACACTCTCTTGAATGCATTTTACATTTTTTTATTTCTTCAAATACATTAAACTAGCAATCCAATGTTATTTCAACCGCCCCTTCGACCGAAGATATGCAGAAAATGCCATGAATCTTTACGTTTTTGAAGACACAGAATTTTAAAATTATCAAAAGTTATCAATTCTATCCGAGTACTCGAGTACTCGATCAGAAAGATGGACGAGTAATCGATTAGTAAAATTGGTACTCGTTACCATCCCTACAAAAAGTTGTTGTGCATAAGACCTTTGAAATTCAAATTGCTCCAGTCATTCCTGAGAAATCTTGAATTATCTGCCCTTGAATTTAACGAAAATCACTGTTTTTTGTGTGCGCTACTTCTCCTAAACTATCAATGGGAATGAGCTGAAACTACACACAATTACTCCCTATGATGTCTTGTTGTGCATAAGACCTTTGAAATTCAAATGTCAATCCTGAGAAATCTTGAATTATCTGCCCTTGAATTAAACGAAAATCACTGTTTTTTGAGTGCAACTCCTCCTTAACTATCAATTGAAATTAGCTGAAACTAGACACAATTACTCTTTATGATGTCTAGTTGTGCATAAGACTTTTCAATTCAAAATGTTCCAGTTATTCTAGAGTTATCTTGGATTATCTGCCCTTGTGTTGATGAAAAACAAAATTTCTTGTCGGCTCATTTTCTCCTACATTATGGATGGGAATGAAAGGAAACTTGCCATAATGACTCTGTAGGTTGTCTTTTTGTGCTTAGGACTAAATATATTTTCATTTTTAAATGTTATGGCACCAGTTGTCTGTCTGTCTGTCTGTTTGCAATAATTTTAGCTATCATTCAAGCTCACGCTACTGACAAGCCAAGGTTACTGACAAGCCCCTTCGGGCGTATATGCGCCGCTCTGCGAAGCTCTTGTTTTAATTTCATTGAGGTATGAAACTAAAACCTAATAACATATCATTGTGATTTAATTTTTATGCCCCCGTATCGAAAGATCGGGGGCATATTGTTTTACTCGTGTCCGTCTGTCTGTCTGTCTGTCTGTCTGTCCGTCCGTCCCTCTGTCTGTCTGTCTGTCTGTCTGTCCGTCCGTCCGTCCGTCTGTCCAAAAAGTTAACCTTGCCAATATCTTCAAGCCTATTCAAGATACAAAGCTAATATTTGGCATGATTATAGATCTCAATATCCGCATCCGCTGGTACCAAAGTCAAGGTCATGTGACAAGGTCAAGGTCATCTGTCAAGGTCAAACTTTGAAAAAAAAATGCCGTTCCGGGGGCATTCGTGTTTCACAAACACATCTTGTTCATTTCACACCTCCATGAAATTAAAAGTTCACTCTTCATGTCTTATAATTTAATATCATGAACCAAAAAAAGAAAAAAAAAGTCCATAATTAGACAGATTTCTTGTGTCTGGCAAGCGCAGGCTTAATAAATAGCTGCTGAATACAAATTTGTTGTCATTAAGAATAAAAACCAACTTTTCAACCAATAAATAATATTAAATAATTTCAATTTCAGACAATTATACAAGGAACAAAGCGAAGTGCCAATGGAAGATACTCATTCTCCTTTGATAAGGTGTTCTTACCTGCGTCATCGCAAACAGAGGTTTTTGAGGAGATATCACAGTTGGTTCAGGTATGTTAGATTAAATTTGGTTAATTCAGAAATGGTGGCCTTGGAGCTGATTGTTTAGAGTTTGTGGAAAGGTTTTTCATTTTGCATAAATACTTGACGCTGATTATGTTATTTGTGTAATTAGATTTTGTGCTTCTATGAGAACAAAACTTTTTCTGACATTGAAGCCTGAACCACAACATTCAGGTTGAGTGCTTGTGGGACTAAGCCATCAACACCAATCAGAACACACATTTTTGATAGATGAAATTAAAAACTGATTATCTGTCTCCTTGTGCAAAAAGAGACCATCTGGGTAGTGTGTAAAGTGTCTGCCCTAGTCAGACTGCACGGATTGCGCAGACTGACGAGGGTCGAAACTTTTCGCACTATTAATTTTCTGAATCTGGAATGACCAATCTACCTTCACATGAAAGAATTTTTGAGATTCAACTTATTACCTCTTCTAGAATCTCGTTTTTTTTTTTCAAATATTTATTTCATGGAGTTCCCAGATGGTCCTTTTTCATGTAATGGGTCACATTTTATCTTTAATCTTCAGAGTGCCCTAGATGGTTACAATGTGTGTATCTTTGCGTATGGTCAAACAGGCAGTGGTAAAACATACACGATGGAAGGCCCTTCTGTTGAAGACGAAGAAACCATGGGGATGATTTCACGTGCTACAATACAGATCTTTCAAAATACAAAGGATTTGGAGGATAAGGGTTGGCAGGTAGGAATTATTTGTAATATACTTAAAGCATGTCAATACATAATCAATATTATTGACAATGATATAGAGGGTTAATCATTTGTTTCAATGAAGGTCAATAATGTTGAAAGCGGCGTTAAACTCCATTCAATCAATTCAATGAAGGTCAATTCATATTTCATCGAGTGAACAACAAATGCTATATTTTCATGAGAAAATATAGTTCTTGTTGTTCAGGCGATGAAATATCAGTCAATCTTACTTGAGAACCAACAATTATTTCATTTTTGTAATGCAAAAAACAAACAAAATGCGAGTTTTTAGGATAAATTTTCTTAAATCCTGTCATTTTGCATGTGATTGCTATGCAACATTCATGGTCATGTCACTTTTTGGGCTCCATTTAGAAGACAGATAGGATGAAATGAAAGAAAGCCAGGTATAAGTTTTTGATAATCACTAGTTAGGTGGAGAGTTTATCAAAATGATAATCTACTGTTATTCCATGATAAACCACCAAAAAGCATTAAAGCAATGTAATAGATTGTCAATATTGCCCAGGATCGCAAGTTAGAATCCCAGCTCGGCCTAATTTTGATCTGTCACCTGACAAGTCCAGTATCTAAGCTAGGCTTAAAAAATTATTAAGGGAATCCCGCTACTCAAATCACAAAATCAACCAATATTCTAGACTTTATGTTCTTTGAATATGTTAAGAATCCCACCATCCTTCCTGAAAATGTGTGTTTTTTTTTGGGGGGGGGGAGGGAGTCTAAAAAAAATTGGGGAAAAAGCACACGTCCCCCCCCCCCCTCCTCTATATCAGACAATGTTGTGACAAGCCTGATTGTCTACAACTAAAGGGGGTAATTATAAGTATTACACCTTAATGGTTTGAGCAGCTTGTGGTTTGGATGAAACAATGTGGTTGTACTGGTATGAGATTCAGAAAGTCATAGGTAGGTGCAACAGCAAATGAATCTTACCGTAGAATAAAAAAATTGACAGCCCCATTGTAAAACCGGATTCAAACAAAAAAACACAAAAACACTTATGGGCCTGTTCGTGACATTTTCGACAATTTCAAAAATGTGCTAGGCAAAGACTTTGGTCAGTCTGACCAGTCTTCACCATGCAATTTGTAGATAGATAGGGTCTGAAAGTGTCAATAGACAGTCTGATAATCCTCTTATTTCTCTATGTGACTGTCTAGGCTGTTCAATGTTTATACTTCATGCACATGTCAAATTGTTTGAAATGTCCAAGGTTCGACTCTCAGGGTAGTCCAGGAGTCAAAAACTCTTTGTATTCCGGTTTGGACTCCTTCGTTTTGCAATAAAGGAGTCTGATGGACTCGTATATTCAGTATTGACTCGTATTGAGAGTATTTTGAGAAACAAATGCACAGGACAGTTTCCTTTCATCCCTCGCCAAAACTGTAGATCTTTTCAATATGAAACTTGTTGAAATTATCATTGTGTGCATGTAGTAGAATTTTGAAAGAAAAAAAACCTGTTTGGGGGGATGAACTTTGTGGAAAAGAAGAAAATGCTTGTTACAAGCAATTTCTTCTAGCTTGTTACAAGCAATTTCTTCTATTCCACAATGTCCTCCAAATATAAAATTCAGACTCCTTACTTTGAGATTGGACTCCTTGATTTCATTAATTGGTAGTCTGATGGACTCCTTTCTCACAGAAGCTAGTATCAAACCCAGATGTCACACACAGGCTAATATGAGAAAAATGTTTAAAAGCAGCTTTTAACACCATACATACAATTTTGTTTTACTAACAGTATGAGTTTGAAGCAAGTTTCCTAGAGATCTACAATGAAAGTATCAGAGATTTGCTGGGTAACCACGGACCTGATGCCAAACACGATATCAAACTAGGACCTGGGGGTAAAGATGTTGTTGTCACAAACTTAACGACACAGTCGGTGACGAGGAGGGAACAGGTATTTGTATTTTTCGATGTCTCAGTGTGAAACAGTTGTAACTGCCTATTTACATATAGGCAGTTACAACTTTTTTGCACTGAGCCATTGATTTCATTTGTGAAGCTTACAATTGGTGAATGAGACTTACTTTTTTATGCCCCCGCATCAAGAGATCGGGGGCATATTGTTTTACTCATGTCCATCTGTCCGTCCGCCTGTCCATCCGTCCGTCTGTCTGTCCATCTGTCCGAAAACTTAACCAAACTTAACCTTTGCCTTATCTTCAAGCCTATTCAAGATACAAGGCTCATATTTGGCATGATGATAGATCTCAATGATCCGCATCTGCTGGTACCAAAGTCAAGGTCATGTGACAAGGTCAAGGTCATCTGTCAAGGTCAAACTTTGAAAAAAAATTGCTGTTACGGGGGCATTAGTGTTTCACAAACACATCTTGTCCTAAAATTATATTAAAATCCCAGTGCCAAAAGCCCAGGATGCACTTATTGTTAGTCTGTATTTATTTTTATGCCCCCGCATCGATAGATCAGGCGCATATTGTTTTACTCATGTCCGTCTGTCTGTCTGTCTGTCGGTCCGTCTGTCTGTCCGTCCGTCTGTCCAAAAACTTAACCTTGCCAATATCTTCAAGCCTATTCCAGATACAAAGCTAATATTTGGCATGATGATAGATCTCAATGATCTGCATCCGCTGGTACCAAAGTCAAGGTCATGTGACAAGGTCAAGGTCATCTGTCAAGGTCAAACGTCTGAAAACTTAACCCGAAAACTTAACCTTGCCAATATCTTCAAGCCTATTCAAGATACAAAGCTAATGTTTGGCATGATTATAGATCTCAATGATCCGCATCCGCTGGTACCAAAGTCAAGATCATGTGACAAGGTCAAGGTCATCTGTCAAGGTCAAACTTTGAAAAAAAAATGCCGTTACGGGGGCATTGTGTTTCACAAACACATCTTGTTTAAAAGAATTTTTTTTACCTTTTCTTGTTTAAAAAAGAAAATGTAGTTGTATATTCTGTCCTTTGTACTCCCTGCCAAAGTAGGAATATTCCAATTTAAGCATGTCAGCAATTAAGATTATTCTGTTTTATGAAAAGTTTAATTTTAAAGTAAAGAAAAAACATTAAAAAAAAATTTCATCAAAATTTTGTATAAACCAATTTTGCAGATCATCACATTATTGCGGACTGCATCAAAGAACCGAGCTGTGGGTGTGACTAACTGTAATGAGCGGTCATCAAGATCCCATAGTGTGTTCAGATTGAAAATCACAGGCTCTAACGACATCACTGGAGAAAGTTGTGCTGGTGAGAGTTAGATTTTCAGATTTGTGACCTGTCAACCGAAAAAAGACCAACTGGGTTTTGCGTAAAATATCGACCAATGTCAGACTGCGTGGATTGCGCAGACTGACTTGGGTCGAAACGTTTTGCAATGTGCTTCTTTTCTGAATCTAAATTGCACAATCTACCTCCCAGTGAAAGAATTTTTGAAATGCCACCTCTGGTTGACCTATGCTGGACCCAATCTCTTTTTCAAATATTTATTTTACAGAGTTTCGAGGTGGTCCTTTCTCGTGTGACAGGTCACCTTTATTGTTTTAATATGATGTGTTTGAAAGAAAAAAGCAGGTATTTAGATTGCCAGTTTGTATAGTTGAAGGCAGCATGGCAAAGTTCAACCATATCTGCATATCTCAGCAGTGATCCAAGAGATGGCTTAGGTCTTTGGTTCGTATCCTGGCCATGCCATGGTCTTGTGGCTATGGGTATTGGCAGGGCATTTCATCAAAAATTTATTTCTTGCTAATAAAACTTGATTTTCATTAAATCTGGGAGATTGTCTTTTGGTACTTAGTAGAAGGTCTAGTTCTTAGATTTATTTGGTACATTGTCAAATTAAACTTTTATCTCAGATTGTTAATAAATTCCCAGGTGCAAAATGGTAGAAACTGTCTATAGATATATAGGCAGTGACAACCTTTTCACGTTGAGCAACTGAAATGAAATTAGCTTGCAAAATAATTGGTTAATTATAACAGATTTCTGTTAATTTCTAACTTTGTTATATTCAGGAACCTTAAACCTAATTGACCTGGCTGGTAGTGAGAGATTGAAGGAGTCAGGAGCGACTGGTCAACGTCTGAAGGAGACGCAGAATATCAACAAGAGTTTGGCCAACTTGGGCAATGTTATAATGGCACTGGCAAATAAAGTAAGTCTTGACTTTGGACCTCATTTAATTTATATTTGTGTTTGGTATAGTGTATGGCAAGTTGGCTCAATAGATGTTTGTGAAAAAACCTTTTAGATTGAATTTGCTCTGACTATAACATTTAGACTGCCTCGATAGCTCAGTGGTTAGAGCGTCAGTCTCCTGATCCGAAGGTCATGGGTTCGAGTCCAGGTGACAGCGAGATGTTTCCTTGGGCAAGAAACTTAATAGTCTCTGCCTCAGTCCACCCAGCTGTAAATTGGTAGCAGTGAATGAAAACCCTTCAAAAAAAAATAAAGAAAAAAAGAAGGATTCTACTGCCTCTTGAATTTCTCACACAAAATTGATAACATCTAGAATGAGTCACCTGGCAGTAATACCCGAAAGGGGAATTAGGCAGTATTTGTATGTATAGAAAGATAGATAGATAGATTAACATAAGGGAATAAGGTTTATCTTTTAATACCTATGTGCAAATAATGCTCTTTACATTACTTATAATATAATGGCATCAAATGAAAAGACAAAGTATTTTAATAATTTTGAGATTTTTTTCATGGACATTGTAGCACAAGCTTACACAACATTCTGGCACAAGTATTATCAATAATATATTAAAGTAATGAAACCTTTTTCATGGAGGTGAAGATAGAATCTTATGGCCAATGTCTGTTTTTGATAGACAAAACTAGAAAATAATTGGCTCAATGTGAAACAGTTGTAACTGCCTATATTTTTATAGGCAGTTACAACTGTTTCACACTAGGTCCTAAATATTCTATTATAATTTCAGGATCCCCATGTACCATACAGAAACTCGAAACTCACCTATCTGTTACAAAACTCACTAGGGGGGAACTCAAAAACACCCATGTACATTATTTTTATTATCTGGAGCATTTTACCTACAATAATGCACACAGTAGTTGCCAAATTATCTCCCTTGAACATCTAAATTTTACTCAATTTTTGTTATCGTGTTGCAAATAGATCATGTACAGAAAGCACTTATACAGTACTGGAAAATAGCCCTGGTAGGACAAAGTCCTGGTGGGGGGTATCAGTCCGCTTTGCGACAGTTCTAGTTTTACACTGGGTCCTCAATATTATATATTCAAATTTCAGGATCCGCATGTTCCATACAGAAACTCGAAACTCACTTATCTTTTACAAAACTCACTGGGGGGTAACTCAAAAACACTCATGTTTGTTAATGTGTCACCACGAGAGGAACATTTCTCAGAAACTGTGAACTCATTGAGGTTTGCTACCAAGGTAAGACTTATTTCTGGTTTTATGAGTGGAACTAGTTTCCATAAATTGTATAGGGTAGTGAGTTTGGACTCTAGATCAGCCAATTTTCATTAAAAAAAATCGATAAAAGTCATTGTGATGCCATCCATTTGTCTCCCAGCAAATGATGATTCACCCAAGCTACATGTACAGTTAGTGGCTCAGATGAAAGCTCGAGGTTGTACTGGTGAGGGTAACTGTTTGGTTTAAACCTATTTATTTTTAATCAATTTGGAAACAAGTTCTTACAACTTAGATTAATCCCTCTCCATTCTATTTCCTGGAAAATTCATCAGTACTCACGTCGAATGTGGAAACGGTTGAGAACCAAATTAGGAAAAAATGGGTAGGTGCAGAAAACTGCTGCCTTATATCTAAAACTATCCTTAGCCATATCTGTGAACACAAATGCAAAATTTCATGGAAAAATAATCAGTAATAAAAAAATTATTGATGAAATTTACTTGAAACTTGGCATGAATGCTCACTACCATGAGAGCATTCTCATATGATCAAGGCAGATAACTTTGCAGCAGAGCATACTGTTCTCTTGTTTGAGTGCTAGATAGTGTTGGACAATCGGTTTCAAATCACAATAAATAATTGTTTTTTGTTGGAAGAGTTAATCAACTCATGATCGGCTGTACAATCATTTTCTTAGAAATTAAAACAGCACTGTCAGTTTCAGAATAAAATATGAAAGTTTAGTTTAAACTCATGACCTAAAGACTCTTTCTGCAGATTTATCTACCAACTTCATGGCTCAGCATGAAACAGTTGTTACTGCCTATAAACATATAGGCAGTTACATCTGTTTCATGCTTAGCCATCAAACTGATGTCGATTTCAAAAACCAAATAGGATGTCTTTCATTTATGTGTTAAGGTATTCCTAGTGTGAAGCAAGGGTAAAAAGAATGTAAAACTGATACTAAAAACGAATACTACATGTTACTCCCCTTTTATGTCTGAAATTTAAATGACTTTCACCGTCCCGTTTAGAAAATATTAAGAAAAGTCCGTTTTCTTGAGTGGGTGGGGAAATCGGCCATTAGATAGGAAGGGGTCTATCTTAAAATGATGATTGTGCAGTTAACTGCGTATAATCATGCGACATATTTCGTGTAATAAATTTGGTAGAAATGTTGTAAATTACAAAAAGTTAGTCTTGAACAAATAATTGTAATCAAATAATGCATAATTAGCCAACATTTCTAGTCGGAAACAAAATAAGGCGCCATTTTGTAATGTATTTTGGCTACAGTGACTATCAAAGAAATTCCTCTTTTTCAAAAAGTATTGATGGGGCAACTCAAATGCCTTTTTCAAAAATTACTAAAATACTTCGGGCATTCAGGCTAAAAGTATGAAAAAATTTCACCGTGGAAAAATAGAGAAAATGGACCAAGAGTTATGCGCCCTTGAAATAAATAAACCTAATTTTTGACCATAATTATGTTTTTAAGCTCTCCAATCGCGCTCGAGTCTTTAACAAAATAACTAAGTAAAATGAATTTGTTAATGCCATTAATTATATTTTGAAAATACTGAAAAATGTTCACTGTTCTAATAACATTACTCGCATTTAATTAAATTATTAATCTCAAGTGTCTGAACTAC
Source organism: Fragum whitleyi (assembly GCA_948146395.1). Lineage (NCBI taxonomy): Eukaryota > Metazoa > Mollusca > Bivalvia > Cardiida > Cardiidae > Fragum > Fragum whitleyi. The sequence goes on along the minus strand of OX411551.1, from coordinate 12,374,915 downwards.
AAAGTGTGTCCTTTTGCCTTTAAAATAATTGCAAGAAACCATGAAAAAAGGGTTTTTCCCGCAGGAAAAAGTAAGATTTCTCTTTTGAAGAAAAAGGCTTTTGCTATTGTAAAGGAAGGATTTTTTTCGGCATGGATGTTGCTTTCGTTATTATCTCATATACTGGAATATGAAAGGTAACTCTCCTTAAGTATGGAATGGTCCGTTGAACTGTGTATGATACTCGTTCAATAACTGGATAATTTTGCAAATAGACTTGGTCGGTCCCTTTTTGGCATGCCAAATGTCTACATCACGACAAATAATGTGTTTGTTACATGTAACCATACTTTATTTGGGCCTAATTAAAATGTTTTTGTTGGTATAAACGTTGGACTGATTGAAAAAATGATTGAAACGGGACATAATATGTACAATTATACGTAAAGGCATCTTCCATGATAATTTGGATTGCTCTTTTTATGGTTTGAATGTATGAATTGAAAATTTCGTGTAAATGCCTTTAGTAAAAGCAGAGAGAATTTGTTTCGGGTATAAGCGCAAGAATTTTTGTTCTCTAACTTTTCCGGAAAATCGGTTTCCAGAGGTGTGACTTCCAGCAGTCCTTTGGTCGGTACGCTTAAAGAAAGACAATTTCCTGCAAATTATTTTGATTGGTCGGGGTATTTTTGTACAGATTAACATTTGGTAAAAGGACAGAAAACTCAATCAAAACAATAAAAGTATAATAAAATTTATATATGTTGGTAGATTTTAACAAATTTCCATTGAGTTTATGTAACTAACTGTACGTCTTTTTTAGCGGGAACGTCGATGATTATGACGTCATCTAACTTACGTGCACAACGACGCGCTTCGTTGACGGAAATAGCCGAAATTAAACGATTTAATTCCGATCTTCACACTAGGAATACCTTAAGGAACTAATTAATCAATTATGAAATTTCTTAGTCGATTATCACAATTGGAAGCCTAAACCAACTGATTATAGATTTATTAATCTGTCCATCACTAGTGCTAGATCACAAATATTTTGTATGTCTTTCAGGTAAACCAATGCAATATAGGGACAGCCACAAAGAAGACTAGGTAGAAGATATTGGAGGAATTTTACAGCATTTTATATTCATTTCACCAGAATGTGTTTCAACCAGCGTATAACTGCCTATTTACTTTCCAACAAATACTGTATAGTGCATTATCCAGGAGAAGTATACACCTAGGTTTGCTAAAGCAAGGGTGTGGACTTTTTCTGTGAAACTTGTTAGTTGTATGACTGGCTTTTTTGACAGGAGGAAAGAAGATTATTTTTGTCATGCAATGAAGCCTGTATTGACCTGATATCACCTGTCTGATAACATAACATGAAATCAGGCAGTCTATTTTTAGAAACAGTTTGCATACACTTTCACCTGAATTTCTTTGATTTTTAAGGGTTAATTATAATTTAAAATGCTGAAAAATTATTGCATGATAAATAGAATAGCATTTAAGTGTCTTAAAATATTAAGTGTTATCAGTGTTATCTGGTCTAGGCTGTGAGAAATTATCACGACTCAGCTCAGCCTCGTCATGATAAATTCTCCCAACCTCGGCCAGATAACATTGATAACATTGATATATATATACACAAGCCAGTGTGTGACATTTCCAATAATTTCACATGTTCACCAAGCAAAGACTGACCAGTCTGCATATGCACAGTCTGTCCAGAGTCTTTACTTAGCATTTTATAGATAGATAAGGTCTCAACGTATCTAGTGACATTCAAGCAAGCGTCTATTTACAATCTTTCGCTATTAATGCTGCTTAGTATTTGCTCTTCACGCACACGTCAAAGTGTTGGAAATGTCAAGCACAGGCTCATACTGTTAGACCTTTTGTCGCATGTACTTAGGCTTTCAAATTTCACCAAATATTCCTAGTGGCAGGACCCAGGTCAAAGTTATCTAAAATAGTGTACCTGTGATAATTCCCCAATGTTTCGGAAGTCAAAATCTTTAACACTGTTAACCGAGGTTTCCTTTAGATTTCATCATGAATCCTTTGTTAACATGGTGAAAAATCATGAGTTCCAAAATGTTGCAAAACTTTATCGGGTCCACTACCTTAAGATTTAATTTCTAAAAATTACTTCAGTATATAGAAAAATTCATACTTTTAAGTATGACAAAGTATAGAATTTGTGCTTGTAATCTCAAAGGCTCTTGGTACACTTGAGATGTATATATTTATAATACATACTTAGTGTTTTGTATGAAAAAAAATTAAACGGGGTTGGGGGAATTGATAATTGTTGAGTCTCTGCCTATCTAACCTAGTTAGATATTTTAAGCTCCACTGGCCGAAGGCCAGTGAGCTATTGTCATGGCGAGGTGTCCGTCGTGCGTCCGTGCGTGCGTCCGTGCGTGCGTAAACTTTTCTTTATTCATCTTCTCCTCCTAGACCAATGGGTGGATTTTGACGAAACTTGGCCAGAATGTTCCTTGGGTGACCCTCTTTTATAGTTGTTCAAGAAATTTGGATTGACCCCCAAATATGGGCGTGGCAGGGCGGGGCTTATTTTGACCCCGAAATCTTTGAACGACATCTCTTCCTGAACCATTGGGCCAATTTCAATGAAACTTTACCAGAATGTTCCTTGGGTAACCCTCTTCAAAAGTTGTTCAAGAAATTTGGATTGACCCCCAAATATGGGCGTGGCAGGGCAGGGCTTATTTTGACCCCGAAATCTTTGAACGACATCTCCTCCCAAACCATTTGGCCAATTTCAATGAAACTTTACCAGAATGTTCCTTGGGTGACCCTCTTTAAAAGTGGTTCAAGAAATTTGGATTGACCCCCAAATATGGGCGTGGCAGGGCGGGGATTATTTTGACCCCGAAATCTTTGAACGACATCTCCTCCCAAACCATTAAGTCAATTTCAATGAAACTTTACCAGAATGTTCCTTGGGTGACCCTCTTCTAAAGTTGTTCAAGAAATTTGGATTGACCCCCAAATATGGGCGTGGCAGGGCGGGGCTTATTTAGACCCCGAAATCTTTGAACGACATCTCCTCCCAAACCATTTGGCCAATTTTAATGAAACTTTACCAGAATGTTCCTTGGGTGGCCCTCTTCTAAAGTTGTTCAAGAAATTTGGATTGACCCCAAAATATGGGCGTGGCAGGGATGGGCTTATTTTGACCCCGAAATCTTTGAACGACATCTCCTCCCAAACCATTGGGCCAATTTCAATGAAACTTTACCAGAATGTTACTTGGGTGACCTTCTTTTAAAGTTGTTCAAGAAATTTGGATTGACCCCCAAATATTGGCGTGGCAGAACGGGGCTTATTTTGACCTTGAAATCTTTGAACGACATCTCCTCCCAAACCATTGGGCCAATTTCAATGAAACTTTACCAGAATGTTCCTTGGGTGACCTTCTTCTAAAGTTGTTCAAGAAATTTGGATTGACCCCCCAAATATGGGCGTGGCAGGGCGGGGCTTATTTTGACCCCGAAATCTTTGAACGACATCTCCTCCCAAACCATTGGGCCAATTTCAATGAAACTTTACCAGAATGTTCCTTGGGTGACCCTCTTCTGAAGTTGTTCAAGAAATTTGGATTGACCCCCAAATATGGGCGTGGCAGGGCGGGGCTTATTTTGACCCCGAAATCTTTGAACGACATCTCCTCCTAAACCATTGGGCCAATTTCAATGAAACTTTACCAGAATGTTACTTGGGTGACCCTCTTCTAAAGTTGTTCAAGAAATTTGGATTGACCCTCAAATTCAATCTTCGTCTAAATAGTTTTCTTTCTTGTAATTTTACATATAAGTTAATTAAGTTCATTCCTTCATAAGTAAGTTTCAACCTAGAAAAAGTCTGAATTCCTTCTGAATGTTGTTCACTTTCATTACCTTCTATTTTCATTATCATTCTTTCAAATCTTGAGATTTTTAAGCCAGTGGAGCGATACAGGCCCTCTTGGGCCTCTTGTTTATACAATACACTAAGTATTAATTATATTTATCTTATAACCTCTATTTGCCGTGTTTTTGACGATATTTCTAACAAAAATGCAAGTTTCTAAAAATAACAGCATTGTGTCATTGTTCTAAAAACATCCATGTGATAACATGAAAAATATCATATGAGATGTTATTAAACAGATATTTGTATAGTTACAAGATAAATAAATATGTAAATTGTGCCTTTAATTTTAAACAATGTGTATGCAATATTATGAATGTACATTGAATGAATGGGTTCTGACAGTATGTATGTGTGTCTCCTTAAGTTTTAAACCATATCAGAGGTACATTTTTATGCCCTGGCATTGATGAATTTAGGGCATATTGTTTTACAGGTTTCTTTGTTTCCATCTGTCTGACTTTGAAACTTTGGACTTAACTCTTGTCATGCTGAATAAATTTTGGCTAAAAATTTCATCAAATTCAAAGGGCAAAAAGCACTGACAGTACCATCTGTAGGTCAATTTTTATTTGCAAAACTAAATCAATTGACAATTCTGGTTTGAAAGTGAGAAACAGGTGGTGTAGACTAACATCAGACTGCACATACATGCAGGCTGATGTTTGTCTATAGCTCCTGCCAAAGCAGGAATATTCCGGGTTCAACATGACAAGGTTTAAGATTTTGCTGTAATTTTAGCACAATTTGGGTGATAGTACTCATTTTTTGCACGAAGGTTCCCTACATCAATACATATCAATCAAGGTTAAGATCAAGGTCATTGTCAGATATGAAGGTTAAACTTTCAAAAAGGTCAAAAGGTCAAAAATTGCTGTTTCAGGGCATTAGTGTTTTACGAACATGTCTCATTTAGATGTAAATTTCAAGATTTCTTTTGATTTTTTTATAGGGATATCTTAAACCATTTCATTGAATTTTAACTGCATTGCATGGATATGCTGTTTAGAAATATGAAGAAATCTAAAAGAATCTTTATCTTTAATACACACTTTAGACTTAAACTTTAGATAAATAATGAGCCATTGTGTGACATTTCCAACAATTTGGCATGTGCGTGAACGGACAACATTAGGTAGCCTAGATGGCCATGTATAGTAGCTAGAAGATTGCACGTCAGTCAATAGACTCTTTGAGACCTTATCGATACACAAAGCGCAAAATAAAGACTAGGGTCAGACTGTGCAGATGCACAGGCTGACCTGAGCCTTTACTTTGCACAACTTTAAAATTGTTGGAAACGTCATGCACATATGGCTCAAATATGATTAAGTCGATGGCTTGGTTAAAAAAATAAAGAATGTGTATTAACACTGTATAGACACATACTATGTTTTAGCTCTAAGCCTGTAAAACAAGAGATAAAAGGTATGAAATTCGCAAAAACTTGCTTCCTGATTGTTGTTAATTGGATAGGTCCAATCCTAAAGTTAAAGTTCGAGACTGAGTGATGAGATTGAGTAAATGTTCTTATAAAGTATAAATGATAAGCCAAGAATTGTGTTCAACATGGATTTTGGCAGCAGACCTCTTCATAGGCAGCAAATGTATTATAGTAGATATATGTATATTTCGTATTCATAATGATAGATATTTAGTTGATTCTGATGGCCTATTCAAGACTACATTCTCTTTTTATGCCCCCGATAGGGAGGCATCATAAATTTGACTTGTCCGTCTGTCCGTCCGTCCGTCTGTCTGTCCGTCCGTCATTCCGTCCAAAAACTTTAACATTGGCCATAACTTCTAAATCAAAGCGGTGTCGGGGGCATTGTCATCTTACAGTGACAGCTCTTGTTCTCTCTACATTACTTTGGAATTTTTTGCCAAGGTCTCATTTTCGCCCACTTTGCAACTCTCACCAGGTTGCAAAAATTGAACGCACCAAAATATCCCTAGTATTTTGAATATGTGCAATCCATACATATTACCTATAAAAATATACCATATATTCACACATGTACCTGTTTAGAGACAGTGTTAGTTATAATTACCATTATGTATATATGAATTTGATTATTTTATTTTACATAAAAGATGAGAAAATTGACACATCTAAATCAGTTTGAAATTATATTAACATTGTACATGTTACTTTGTGTTCTACAGAACACATGTTGATCTCAAAATGATTCATGCTGTTACTTTCCTTAAATTTTTGCTTGAACATCGAATAGTAGTTTCCTTTGTGATCTCTTCAAAAATAACCAAATTGTAAATAAAGTTTAATTTAAGTGCGTCCAACACCTATCCTAGGTGGCAAAGAATCAGATGAACAAAAAAAACAACAAACCAATACATTTTTGGGTAAAAGTGGCGAAAAATAAGACAACCCAAAAAAATCCCAAAATACAGTATTGATGTAACATACATAAAGAGTTTGCTTTATCTAGCTTGGCTGTTTTTGAACAAATCCAGGGTATTGTGTTATTGTCTCATTTGAAGCTTTAACATTTTTTAATATCTGTAGCATGACTTATTAAAGGAAATCACTTTGATATTGGCACCCAGGTGCACCTTCAAAGAAAAAAAGCCATACTATCAAGGAGGATAAATTTGTAGCTGGTTTGTGTATAAGGGGTGTTTGTACTGCCTTGCTGTACAAGCTAGCTTTTATAGCGACATGGTCTCGGAACAAACTTGTGAGGCCTAGTGTGTCAGCTGCAAAAAACATGCTTGGAACTGTATTTTGCCACCTTATCCTTGTAAGGACTGTAATTCAAACAGCCTCGGAATAGAATTGAGAAGCTAAGTGTGTCAGCTGCTTGAAATTCTGTTTGGAACTCTATATTGCTACCTTATCTTATCAATGACTCTAATTTGAACAGCCTTGGAAAAGACTTATGAAGCATAGTGTGATGGCTGCAAGTATTTCTGCTTAGAACTGTATGCTGCCACCTTATCATATTAATTGTTGTGCTTTAAACATCCTCGGAACAGACTTTTGAGGCCTGGTGTGTGGGATGCAAGCGTTCTTGGTGGAACCGTATATTGCAACCTTATCCTATTAATAACTGTAATTCAAACAGCCTTGGAACGGACTTGAACAACCTCAGAAAAGACTTATGAAGCCTATTGTGATGGCTGCAAGAATTTCTGCTTGGAACTGTATGCTGCATTTTATCATATTAATTATTGTAATTTAAACAGCCTCTGACTTTCTGGGTGGAACCATATATTGCCACCTTATCTTTTTAAAGTCTCTAATTTGAACAGCCTAGGAACAGACCTGTGAAGCAATAATGTGTCGGATGACGGAAATTCTGCGTGGAACTCTATATTGCCACCTTATCTTAATTATGACTGTAATTTGAACAGCCTCTGAATAGACTTGTGAAGCCTTAGTGTGTCGGATGCAAGAAACTCTGCTTGGAACTGTATGCTGCCACCTTATCCTATTTACAACTGTAATTGGATTCTGCGTGGAATTGTATATTGCCACCTTCTTCTTTCACTTTTGTTTTCTAGACAGTGTTTGCCGGAATTACATCATCAAATATAGGTAGAACATGAAGCTATAAAGTATGACGATCTGGATAGTGAACTCAGAGACATGGATGAGGAGGAGATACAACATGCAGAACAACCACATCATATTTCCAATGCATTTAATGACTTGAAGGTTAAATCTGAACTCAAAGAGTCAAAAACACCAGAAACAAATGTAAAGAAATCTATGAAAGCAAAATAAGGAAAGATGAAAAAGGAAAAGAAGGAAATCAAAGAAAAAGGAAGTGGAAGAACATACCTGTTGACATAGAAATTAAACAAAAAAAATGCCTACTCTTATGAAAACACAAATTACACTGTCACTACTAATAAACCAGGTTCAATTGTATACAAGTGTAGTAGTACATATGGTTCAGAAATTGAATACCGGGGAAACATGCAGGATCACATACAATCTCACATAGATGAGAAACCATTTGAATGTACCCAGTGTGAGAAAACCTTCGCTAACCAGAACAACTACAACAAACATGTCTTACACAGTGATAAGCGGCCCTACGTCTATGATATATGTGACATGAGCTTCAAGATTAATAGACAACTTACTGCTCTCTTGACAGCTGTCCTTGTAAATTGACATAATTCAAAAGGATCTAAGATTTATCAGGTTTGAGGGGAAAGTTTTCATGGCACAACCTAGTTTAAGTATCATTTTGATACCCACAGTTCCAAGAAGAATTACAAATGTGACGTTTGTTGTATCTGGTTTTCTCATATTGAGGGTTCAGCGTAAGACTGTACTAAGTGATTATACAATTTATAGACACATGGCACAGTTGTGCACGTAACCCTTGATATGAATTGTTTAAAACGTTTTAAGTTTATACATTTGGAGAGTTATACCAGTGTGATATATGTGGGGCCAATTTGACAAGAAGATTAAAGTTCATAAAATCTTCTGATGAGCGTATATAATATACCAAAGAAAAATGTTGAAGATATGGCTCAAATGGATACAAAATGGATGACAAAAGTTCATGATCAAGTTGACACTAAACAAATAGATCAACTCCATCCGGATTTGACCCCTGGACCTCTGTGTCCATAAGCGAGTGCTCTACCGTGTCACTATGAAAGCTAGCTTGTACAGCAAGGCAGTACAGACACCCCTTTTATACAAACTGGCCACTAATTAACCCTGTGCTGTTTACTGCCTGCTTTTTACGTGTCTATGATTTTATGATTGAGAAAACATTATGAAAAAAGAAGGAATTGCTTCTGACTAGCAATTTCTTCTTTTTCCACACTATTTTCTACCCTACTGAATGTTTATTTTTTAAATTAAATTCACTTTAAATTTTCGTCTGCAAAACCTTTGAATTTGGACAGGTCCAAAATTTTGTAAAACAGGAAAGGATTTAGAAGCTTTTGTGCAAATTAAGTCCCTATGGGGATATGATGAACTCTATATCCAGCACCTAATAGGAAAGTATAGGCTTTGTAGGTGGTGTTCTTGTTCTCCGGCTGTTTGTTAAGGTAGAAGCCCTGAAATAGTTCCGCAACATTTTGGAACTCATGATCTTTCACAATGTCGACCGAGGTTTCCTAATGAAAATCATTAGGAAACCTCTGTTAACACTGTTTAAGTTCATTACTTCCAAAACGTTGCAGAACTATTTAGGGTCTGCTACCTTAAACAATTAAACAGACAATATTACATTCAAGGATATTAATTCTTCATGTCTGTACAGTTATCACTTCTTAAACAATATTGGTTGTACATGAAATTAAAATAAACCTCCATAATATGGTTGGGCGAGGTTTTTGGTTTAAGCTCGGCTGTTTTCAAAGAAAACCTAATGCATTATGATCACCTTTGAGTCGTTAGCCTTGGTGTTGCCGTGACAAACTTTTACCTTAGTCATGTCACTGTAGTTATTGAAGATATCTTCATGAAACTTGGCATGTGTGGTCACCATTACAGGAGATACCCAGACTATCAAGGGGGATAACTCTGGAAGAAGTTTAGATTAGCACTTATATTTTCATGCCCCCTTATCGAGAGATCGGGGGCATATTGTTTTACTCATGTCTGTCTGTCCGTCTGTCTGTCTGAAAACTTAACCAAACTTAAGCTTTGCCTTTTCTCCAAAAGTTTTTGACATACAGAGCTGTACACCAAAGTCAAGGTCATGTGACAAGGTCAAGGTCATGTGACAAGGTCAAGGTCATCTGTCAAGGTCAAACTTTAAAAAAAAATGCTGTTCCGGGGGCATTCATGTTTCACAGACATATCTTGTTTGCATCATGCAGCAGAGTGTTGCACCGGTTGGTGGTGCTCTTGTTTTTACCCTAAATTCTTTAAACATCATCTAACCAATCCTCTTATTTCAACCAAACTTGGCAGAAATGTTCCTTTGGTGACCCCTTTAAAAGATTTTCTTGAAATTTTGATTGGCCCCCAAATATGGTCAAAGCAGATAAATAACACTATTTGGTCCTGGTCAGGCTGAGTAGCAAGTGCCGCCTGACTGGGATCAATAGAATTAAGTTTATTTTCCAAACCACCCTTTTTGTGTGATGGGTCACATTTCGAGGGATCGGTGCAAGACTGTAGTAAGTGTATATACATTGTATATACACTTACTACAGTCTTGCACCGAACCAACGATTTGCATTTTCTTGATTGTTCTTCTGTTCTATGTTTCACATCTTGTTTGTTGTGTATCTTTATGTGTGTGCTAAGACTACCTTTCGTTAACTGTAAAATTATTACATGTAGTACTGACCTAAATTCAATTATGAGCCTGTTTGTGATATTTCTGACAGTTTATCACAGGGCTTGTGCTAGCTTTTTAAAATTATGAGTCATTGACCCCTTGACCATAAAATTCTGGGGGTAAAAACGGGTTTTGTAGGATAAAAAAGTGCAAAAAATGGAAACTTATCAGTCTTTAAAGTAATCTATATAACTGAAACAACATAAACAATAAAGTGGTACACTTTATTGTTTATATTGTTTCATTTAAATAGATATTTTATAAAAGTATGAAGAAAACCATTGATCTATTTTATCTTTTATAGTTCATTGGAAGCACCACTGGAAATTCAGTGGGTCAAAATGACCCCCTGTCAGGATAATTTTGAGGGTCAAAATAGGATTTTGGGGAGTCAAAACCCTGGTTTAAGGGTCAAACACAAGCCCTGTATCACATGTGCAAATTCAAAACTCTGATCAGCCTGTTTGTGCTTCATGGACCTGTGGATTTGTGAAATAGCACATGCAGGCTCATAAGTGACCAGTCACACATAAAGGAAGTAAATAGTTTCAAAAAATGGTTTGACTGTGTAGATTTCATCATGAACAATCATTGAATTTGATAATTGCGTAATAAAAATCAATGAAAATGACAAAAGCTTAAACCCTTACATTAACAAACCAAAAGTCCTTGAAACTCCTTTCAAACTTTATACCACAAGCAATTAAAGATATAAGTAGCAAATGTTAAATCATGTATTTTGAGTACTGTAGAAAATTTCTTTCAGATCGGAAATATTTGAAATCAGTTAGGGATTTCTAGACAATAATGATGTAATTTTACCTCAGAAATTGGACAGCATTCATAATTGCACATAAGTTGTTTGTCATAGTGCAATTGCTCACGCAATGACCTCCCAATTGTCGGGTCCCAGTTTTTATCACCAAGGTAGCACACATTTATTCCAATATTTCTGGGATGAGCAGTTGGTAGTCCAGAAAGGATGTCGTAGTAATATGGGCGAGAGAAAACCCATTTAATACAAAATAAACATCATTTTTGCACACAATCATAGTATTATGAGCCAATACAACTTTAAAAATAAAGTTTAAGGCATTTTAAAACCTTTATTAACCCTTGCATTTGTCTATCATTGTATTTTATGAACTATGAAATAAAACCCACTTTATATCGAGGGTCGGCACAATACTATTGTAAGTGCCTATAAATGTATGGGCACTTACAATAGTTTGTGCTAACTCATCAAATTATAGACCTTACAAAAAATAGATAATGCACTGTAATGTAAGAGTTTTAGTTATTTTAATATCATTAATATAATTTTTTTAGTTATATACTAGCTTTGTAAGCAACATGCCTTAAAAATGAAAAAGGAAAAGTAAAAACATTTCTAAATATATCTGCTTCTGTCCTTTGTTTTATCCAGAGAGTTTCCAAAAGGATAACCTTCACATTTTTCATACCCCGCCATGAAATGGCCACTGGCATATGAACCTGTGTGTGTAATTTCGAACAATTTCAAATGAGCGCAAAGCAAAGACTCTGGCCAGTCTGTGCATCCGCACAGTCAGACCAGAGTCATTTCTTTGCAATTTGTAAATAGATCAGGTCTTAAAGTATCTGTAGACAGTAAGACAATCCTCTACTTACACTAAGTAAATGTCTTGCCTGCTAGATGTTTGTAAATCACGCACATTTCAAATTGTTGGAAATGTCACGCAAGGCTTATATAGAGTTACCTTTTTCTGTGTGTGAGTATGTCAAGATCACTACTGCAGGTCAAATGGATCATTGGTAAAAGTCTGGTACCGTATTTCATGTAATAATAGTGCCCTCCCTTATAGTAGCACCCCTACATTTTTTTACTAAGAAAAACCCACTTCAAGTGCCTAAATTTTAGGGATTTTTTAGACTTCTTCTTTAATTTGAGATGAATTTCCTCTAAACAATCATTTATATGATTGTTTAGACGAAATTCACCTTGAATTAAAGGGAAAGGGGCATAAAATGCATCAATTTTAATGATTTTTTTAAATCAGAAAATGCATACTAAAATAAAAGCTCCCAGACCATGTTATGTATAGTACCTGGGAGCATTTATTAGGAGAAATACATATTTGCTGGACATCTGTGTCTGACATTTCTAGTCAACAAATGAGATTGTGCGCATTATGAAAATAGTTTCATTGTGCTCTATGTCAAGACTCGAACCAGCCTGTCGTCGGACTGTCAATCTAGAGGTTCCGGGTTCGATCCCCGACGGCGTCACTCATACTTTCCGACAATTTGTCTCTCACCAATGGGTTGATAATCGTAGACCTATATGAGATAGCAGCCGGAGGATAGGAAAGGATGTGGTGGTTGTACTGGTGAGGGAAATACCAGGAAACCATTGTTAGGTGCTCCAGCCGCGAGATAACTGATAAAATATTGAAAGCGGCATAAAACTCTATTCAATCAAACAAATCAGCCTGTGCATCCACATAGCCTGATCTGAGTCTTTTCAGAGCATGGCTAGCTCAGTGCTAATGCATTGTGTTGTCAATCCTGTGGTAATGAGTTTGAACCCTGCCTCAACTTTCATCAGCATTCTATCTGGATGGGTGGATAGCACATGGGTTGTTCTCCTGATCTAAGGGGAGTCCATGTGCCCTCGTGTTCACGTCGGATTATTCCGGTTTGATACAGACTTATTTGCGCCCAACATGACCTTAGAAGTTGACAGGCCATAAAACAATATTCATTCATTCATCAGCGTTCTGACATTGGACAAAAGTCATTTTGAGAAAAATCTTTTGTCTCGCACAAATGGCCAAATAAGTAGTATCCATAAGTGGGATGAGAAGCTGGTGCCATATGAAATTAGGTTTTACTGGAGTGGGAGGGGTCTTCTACTTAATCATTTGAAGAAAACTTTAGTTTGAATGTTTGGAACAATAGTTAAATTTGGCAAGATCAGTGCTAAGTAATGCATGTGCAGTTTTCAAGGCCATCATTAGTTGCTGAAAATTGTTTCTCCTAGAATTTGTCAAATCTGACCAGTTATAAACTCTTGTCATGATTATAAATTGAATGCTCGGTGCAAAACAATTGTAACTGCCTATAAACATATAGGAAGTTACAACTGTTTCACACTGAGCCATCGAAAAGTAACATGTTGAATTTCAGTGTTTATTCAAGTCTCGTATTCAGTTTGAAATGGGGATTTTAATCAGACTCTGTGTTTCTCACAGATATGGGAGATTGACCAATTGTCTTTTAATAATGGTTCAATGTGAAACAGTTCTAACTCCCTATATGTTTATAGGGAGTTAAAACTGTTTTGCACTGAGCCATTGAATTGGTGTACAGTATAACCAGATGATTTCCTATTCAGTTTGTTCAAAGTATGGCCTTGGGATTAAAACGGCCCTACCTCAAGGGGCCAACTTTTGAAGAACTTATTAGCAACTACAAACATCTTCTTCTCTGAAAATTACAAAGTCCTAGGGCATTCTCATTTAGTGAAGAGCTTTTGCAGATGGTTACACACTGCCGGTCAAAAACGGGCCAACCCAAAGGGTGAAAGTTTGGAAAAAGACTCAATTTTTGAAACTTCAAAAATTTTCTTCACGCAATCCTACAGGCCCAGGGCATTGGTGTTACGTGAATAGCTATCGAAGTGTGTTCAAATGGGGTGGGGGGTGTCATAAGAAAGGCCTCAACACCACCCAGGGGCAAAAGTTCAAAAACACTCTATCAAAGCAACTTTAAAAAACTAAATTCAAGCTTAAAGCATTCATATTTTGTGTACACCTTAACCCTTGTCATGCTGAACCAAGAATATTTCTGCTTTGACAGGAGCTATAGACCAACATCAGCCTGCACATGTGCAGTATGATGTTAGGCTACATCACCTGTTTCTCACTTTGAAACCAAAATTGTCTATAAATTTAGTTTTTCAAATAAAAATTAACCTACAGTTGGTACTTACAGTGCTTTTTGCCCTTTGATTTTGATAAAAGATTTTATCCAAAATTTATTCAGCATGACAAGGGTTAAGCAGGTAGTTTTCTACAAAGTTGTTCAAGTCATGGGAAAAATAGCCCAGCCAAAGTTTGGAAAAACACGCTAGTTGGGCCAGCATTTTCCTCTCAAACTTTAAAGTGCATTCTTCTCCCAATGAAATTTGGCAGAAAATTCCTCTTTTGATGCTCAATCAAATTCAAGCAGTTTTTATTAGCCCTTAACACTTGTCATGCTGAATAAAAATGCATCAAAATCAAAGTGCTGAAATTACTGGTTTCCCTCATTGTGAGTCAGTTTTTAGCTCACCTGAGCACGAAGTGCTCAAGGTGAGCTTTTGGGGTTACTTGATGTCCGTCGTCCGTAGTCCGTCGTGCGTCGTCCGTCGTCAACATTTACCTTGTGGACACTCTAGAGGCCATATTTTTTTGCCAATCAACCTGAAAATTGGTCAGAATGATTATCTTCATAAAATCTTGGACAAGTTCGAAATTGGGTCAAGTGGGGTCAAAAACTAGGTCACGGGGTCAAATCTTAGAAAAACCTTGTGGACACTCTAGAGGCCATATTTTTAGCCCAATCAACCTGAAAATTGGTCAGAATGATTATCTTGATGAAATCTCGGACAATTTCTAAATTGGGTCAAGTGGGGTAAAAAACTAGGTCACAGGGTCAAATCTTAGAAAAATCTTGTGGACACTCTAGAGGCCATATTTTTGGCCCAATCAACCTGAAAATTGGTCAGAATGATTATCTTGATAAAATCTCGGACAAGTTCGAAATTGGGTCAAGTGGGGTCAAAAACTAGGTCACGGGGTCAAATCTTAGAAAAACCTTGTGGACACTCTAGAGGCCATATTCTTAGCCCAATCAACCTGAAAATTGGTCAGAATGATTATCTTGATGAAATCTCGGACAAGTTCAAAATTGGGTCAAGTGGGGTCAAAAACTAGGTCACGGGGTCAAATCTTAGAAAAACCTTGTGGACACTCTAGAGGCCATATTTTAAGCCCAATCAACCTGAAAATTGGTCAGAATATAATTATTATCTTGATGAAATCTCGGACAAGTTTGAAATTGGGTCAAGTGGGGTCAAAAACTAGGTCACGGGGTCAAATCTTAGAAAAACCTTGTGGACACTCTAGAGGCCATATATTTAGCCCAATCAACCTGAAAATTGGTCAGAATGATTATCTTGATAAAATCTCGGACAAGTTCAAAATTGGGTCAAGTGGGGTCAAAAACAAGGACACGGGGTCAGATCTTAGAAAAACCTTGTGGACACTCTAGAGGCCATATTTTTAGCCCAATCAACCTGAAAATTGGTCAGAATGATTATCTTGATGAAATCTCGGACAAGTTCGAAATTGGGTCAAGTAGGGTCAAAAACTAGGTCACGGGGTCAAATCTAAGAAAAACCTTGTCGACACTCTAGAGGCCATATTTTTGGCCCAATCAACCTGAAAATTGGTCAGAATGATTATCTTGATGAAATCTCGGACAAGTATGAAATTGGGTCAACTGGGATCAAAATCTAGGTCACGGGGTCAAATCTAGAAAAAACCTTGTGGACACTTTAGAGGCCATTTTTTAAGCCCAATCAACCTGAAAATTGGTCAGAATAATTATCTTGATCAAATCTCGGACAAGTTTGAAATTGGGTCAAGTAGGGTCAAAAACAAGGTCACGGGGTCAAATCTTAGAAAAACCTTGTGGACACTCTAGAGGCCATATTTTTAGCCCAATCAACCTGAAAATTGGTCAGAATGATTATCTTGATGAAATCTCGGACAAGTTCGAAATTGGGTCAAGTGGGGTCAAAAACTAGGTCACGGGGTCAAATCTTAGAAAAACCTTGTGGACACTAGAGGCCACATTTTTAGCCCAATCAACCTGAAAATTGGTCAGAATGATTATCTTGATAAAATCTCGGACAAGTTTGGAATTGGGTCAAGTGGAGTCAAAAACTAGGTCACGGGGTCAAATCTTAGAAAAACCTTGTGGACACTCTAGAGGCAATATTCTTTGCCCAATCAACCTGAAAATTGGTCAGAATGATTATCTTGATGAAATCTCGGACAAGTTTGGAATTGGGTCAAGTGGAGTCAAAAACTAGGTCATGGGGTCAAATCTTAGAAAAACATTTTAAGATTGTTAATTCAGGTGAGCGATTAAGGGCCACTATGGCCCTCTTGTTATTGTGAAATTATAATTTTTCAAACTTGTCTGATTTCTAAAGGAAAATCAGGTGGTATGGACAGAGATCAGACTGCACTTGTGTGCAGGCTTATCTTTGGCCTTGCCTCCTGCCAAAGCAGGAATATTTGGGGATCAGCATGACGAGGGTTAAATTGGGGCGTAGAATGGCAGGGATTATTTGCATTATAAAAGCTTTAAAAACATTTCTCTCCTATACAAGGTAACCAATTTCATTAAAACTTGGCATGAATTTTAATTGGATGACTGTTTACTAAAATTGTTGAAAATAATTTGATTGGCTCACAGTTATAAGGTTGTGACAGGATGGGTCACTTGACATGTTTAAAAATCCTGTCTTCCCAAGCCACTTGAAAAAAAGTAGATTTTTAGCTCTATTGACCAAAAGTAAGAAGAGCTATATAGTGATGGCATAATTCCATTCGTCTGTGTATCCCTAAACAATTCTAGTTTACAAAATAAAAGTCCACAGATATTATTGGATTTACTTGAAGCTTTCAAGAATGATTGTTAGGTCAGAAGGAATGCTCCTTTCAAAGAAAAAGGACTGATCTGTCAAAAATACTGGAAAAAGGAGCCTTATGAATTGTTTGCTAAAAAGATTCTTGTTTTAGCTCTATTGACCAAAAGTAAGAAGAGCTATATAGTGATGGCATAATTCCATTCGTCTTTGTATCCCTAAACAATTCTAGTTTACAAAATAAAAGTCCACAGATATTATTGGATTTACTTGAAGCTTTCAAGAATGATTGTTAGGTCAGAAGGAATGCTCCTTTCAAAAAAAAGGACTGATCTGTCAAAAATACTGGAAAAGGAGCCTTATGAATTGTTTGCTAAAAAGATTCTTGTTTAAGGTGATCAGGTTCACAAATATCAATCAATTTTTTTCTTGAAATTTTCAAAGAATAATTTTTTGGTGCTGGGTAAGGTTCTTTGTGATAATTTGAAAAATAAAAAAGGAAGAGGAGCCCTCATATTTACAGTCGATATTGCTCGAGCGACCACGTCTGTTAAGTAACCAATTTTATTAAGCAAGCACCATGAAAAAATCCCTTCACCATATGCAAAATCTGTGTATAAGAGATTATTCTAAACAAAAAACTTGCCCTTAAATTTTGTTTTTTGAGCCCATTAGAGTCTTCTCAATAAGACGATTCTAACAGGTTCGAACATCATAGGATTCAGTATGACTTGACCAACAATTTTTAAATGCTTTCAAAATGAACCGTCACATATATCACGATATTTCGTATCAAGTGACCATTCCCATAAACGACCGCTTTTTGGTGGTCCCCTATGTGGTCGCTTAACACAAGTTTCACTGTATTTCTGAAAATAAGTTGAAGAGGAGAAAATGTGCTTGGTTACTGCACTTGAAACATGCTCCTTCAAGCAATAAGGTTCCTGAAATATGAGATTAAAATAAAAACTTGATAGTCAGTAGAGCATCTCAGGCCCTCTAGGGCCTCTTGTTCAGTTTAGTTTTTATTGTGCAGAAGCACAATCAGAGAGGTTCTGACCGGATGGCATCTAATCAAATTTGCAAAACCTACCTTAATCCCAACTCATCCAATTTGTTAATGGTCTGTTTCGACAATTGCTGGCATAAACTAAGCTTTAGGTTTTCTCTGTATAATAATTCATGCTTTATTTGCTTTCATTCCATAAAGGGCTAAACAGTTGATTCATTTAGGTAAACAACAGAATATTTACTGTCATTACTAAAATACAGTTGTATGAATGCACTTTGTACCTATGAGGGGAAAAGCTACAGAGATGGACTGTGGGATTTAATTACCTTGCTCCTCAGAATGACCCCTTATAATACTACATATACCCTCCTCACTTTTTACAGAGTGTGTGAAAAGTGTGTCACTCCGCTCTCACGGACCCTAAATATACATTTACATATTATTGTATATTGTAGCTTTATCTTGGAGCATTTATCTCTGTCTGCTTGTGGTTTATTGACATGTGATTTTCTGAAGCTTTAAACTACAACTTTTCAACATGCATTTTAAGCGCACCCCCCCCCCCCCCTCCCCCCCACACACAATAAACTCCGTTTCTTTTATTACTCTACATTGTGTTAGTTTGCGGTTTAAGACGAATGAATAGAATAGAATAGAATAGAATAGAATATTTTATTAACCAATCAAGGACCCTCACGGGCATAATTCGACATATTACAAAACAAAAACAATAATGAATGATTAAAAAACATACAAAATTCACCCAAACATTTGAGTGAACAAAATCATCAATAGGTACCTTTGCACCAATTATGAATAATTGTGTATAATCAAAATGAACATGATGGATGATAGTGGACAATCTTGACGGCCTTACTCTCTGTTAATTCTAATTATTTCTTTTGTGAAAGCACTTATTAATATAAGTCCCAAGAGCAGAAAGGATTGCAAGATTTTCTTGGGTCAGCAGCCACAATGCTTTTTCATCATTTCCTAACAACATAAATTGGTGATTGAAATCTTTAACAAGTTTGAATAGATCCAGTCTCTCATCAATATAAAATGGACATTCTGTTAAAAAGTGAAATTCATTTTCAATTTTACCCATATTACAAAATTTGCACAATCTTTTTTCTCTTGGCAATTTACTATTTTTGGAATATCTTCCACTTTCTATTAACAGACTATGGGCGCTTATTCTTAATTTGCATATTGATTTTCTGGATATAAAATTCTCTAATTCAAGATATTTTTCCATTCCAAAGTTAGGCTTGAGTAAAAAATATGTATCTAATTTACCTTCTTTTGATTTATCATTACTTTCAATACACCAATAATTCAAAAACCCTTTGATTAAATTAGATTTTACAATACATATGAAACGTGACTCCGAAAGATTCCTACAAGATGTAATTTCAAGCTTTAGGTTTTGGAGAATAAATAAAGCGGAAGAATACCAAGATTGAAATCCAGAAAAATGCAAGGTTTTGACAGTTGCATATGATTCTTTCAATAAAGTGTTTGGCGTATTTTCCAACCTATATAAATATTTAAGAATGTTAATTATAATTGAAAAATACATGGGATATCTTCCCGTTTCTGACATAACTGCCAAGTTGGTTGAGTTTTTATTTACGCCTAAAATGTATTTTAAGTATTTCAATTGTGATTTGTCCGCAATATTGTTTTTGTAAATATCTTCAAATATAAAAGCACCACCTCTATTGCAAGATGCACTGCAAGTTTTAAACGTTCCCCATATCTCAGATCCATACAGTATTATTGGTTTGATGAGATGGTCATATAAATGCAAACTGGTATTTACAGATGGCTCAGCAGACGTTGTTAGTTTTGTAAGTTTGAAAGATGCTTTCAATGATCTGTTAAAAATATCTTTAGTACCAAATTCAAAATTTCCATTAATAGAAAAATATACTCCCAAGTATCGATAATTTTTGACGTTTTCAAGACAATCTTCTCCAAAATAAAAATTATTTTTGATCAATTTTCCTGGTTTATTGAAGGTTAAAACTTTTGTCTTTGAAACATTGACTTCTAAACACCAGTCTTGACAGAAGGTATTTAATCTATTCAGTTTTTCTTGTAATCCAGAAGCTGACGATGAAAGTAAAACTATGTCATCTGCATACATTAAACAATTTAATGCAATATCATTAATATACACTTGACCAGGAGTACCTTCAAGGTATTTTGGTAAATCATTTATAAAAATTTTGAACAAATTCGGACTCAATACATCTCCTTGGCGTACTCCTACACATGATTCGAAAAAGTCACTGCGATTTTCACCAATCCGAACACATAGTTTATTCTTTGCATATAAATCTTTAATAATGTCATAAAACTTTCCATTGATATGTAGTTCATTCAGTTTGAATTGAAGCCCAGGGTGAATAACTGAGTCAAAGGCTTTTTGAAAGTCAATAAAGCAAGCGAAAAGTTTACCCCCTTTCTCACAAGTATACTTATCAATTAAAGATTTTAAAACAAACATGTGGTCCGATGTCCTAGACCCTTTTGTAAAGCCAATTTGAACTTTATCAATGATTTCATTTTCTTCCAAAAATGTATCCAGTCTGTTATTCAGAATCATGTTGAAAAGTTTTCCTATATTAGAAGATATTGCGATACCGCGATAATTTTCTGGAAGTGAACTATCACCTGATTTAAAAATTGGAGTTATGTAACTTGTAGCCCACGACACTGGATAAATGCCCGATGAAAATACTAGATTGAATAATTTCTTTAGACATGGAATTAAACTTGAGGCACCTGATTTTAGCATTTCATTTCTAATACAATCTAATCCAGACGCTTTGTTGTTGTTCAATTTGCTTATTGAATTTAATATTTCTTTATCTTTTATAATTGCATCAAGAAGATGAAAAGTCCTGTTTGATATTGAGTTAGTCAGTATATTTTCGATTTTGTCCGTTCTTGATAAGAATTTGCTCTTTACTGAATTTAATTTTTGAAAATATCTGTACCAATCATCTGTATCAATGTTAGTTTCAGGACCATCGTTATTTGTATCATTTTTTCTTAAAGAATTTACAATGTCCCAATACTTTTTGGGATCATTACACTCTAAATCATCTAATTTAGCAAAAAGGTTTTTTGTAAAATTTTTCTTCTTTTGTTTTAGCAATCTTTTGTATTCCCTATAGTGTTTATAGTAACTGTTTTTTACTGAAACATCGAAGGGATGATCATACATATATTTTGCTTTAACTTTTAAAACGCTTCTCTTTGCATATAAATTGCCATCAAACCATTTTTTATTTGAAAATCTCTTTTTCTTCTTTTTCCTTTCAATGCTTTTTGTTGCGGCATCTAAAATGATATCTTCAAATAGGTTACAAGCATCATCAATTTCTGACTCCTGAATACCAAAATCCTTTTTCATAAAGCAATTAATCTTATCCGTAATTTCTTTGCTTTTCAGGGCATTTGAAAATCTTTCTGATGAACATTTTTTCCACTTAAAAGGAAGTGGCATGCTGATATTTTCATTATTTGAAGAATCTCTCTTAAAAGTTGCTTTAATTGAAATGGAAATTTTACTGTGACAATCAGAAAACAATGGTATAAAAGGATGAACATGGAAATAGACAACATCTTTCAGAATTTCCTGAGAACATATTCCATAATCTATTACACTAGATCCATTAGGTTTTACGCATGTAAATTTTCCATATAAATCACCAAATGTTCTACCATTTAGAATTCTTAGTTGAGATGATATACATAAGTCAATTAACTGGTTACCTCTCGGATCAACTTTAACATCTTCACTATAACGAGGTTTAATATTTGAATCAGCAATATATGATGGATCAAGGGGTAGGTGTTTATCACAATCATTTTGAATAAAATCTTGTAAATTACCAGTTCGTGCATTCAAATCACCACATAATAATATATTTCCACTGTTTTTAAAAGTATTTATGTCTCTAATTATTTCATCTAAGACCTCGTCACCTGATCCACTTTGAAAAACACAAGGTGAAATGTATGAAAAGCAAATATAAATATCTTTTTCTAAACTGAAATAAGACTTTTTAAGTTTTATCCATTGGTACTCAGAGTTGGAGGGTTCCAAAATTGTGATACCTTTTCGTATTGATCTTTTAATCAGTAATCCTAGACCACCATAATATCTATTATTTCTAGAAATAGGTCTACATATATTTATTTGTTGAAAACCATCTAAATTTATGTAATTTTCTATTCCTGAATGGGTTTCACACAAAAACACTATATCATATGGAGTAAGTTGTTTCACAAAATCTTGGTCTTTAAGCTTCTCACAAGACTTTGTAGTAAGACCGCCAATATTCCATGAACATATGGATATGATTGATGATTTGTTAGCATTAACCATTTCAATTCAATCTAATTTAAGGAATATGAATAAACAATTACAATCGCACTGTTGAAGTTAAAATAACCTTGAGGCTGTTGATACAGTTTATCAAAAGTGAAAAGTATCTGTATGTCTATTCTCACTATTTCTTACACAACACATTTCCATAAGAGATGATTAAATGAATGACACCTTTTTTTAACACTTCACATACACATATTTAACTCACAGTATATATAGAAATTAAACTATTTTCTGAAGTTCCAATATCATTATATAGAGAATATAAAAGAGGCTTATTGAAATTTGCATGTTGA
Source organism: Fragum whitleyi (assembly GCA_948146395.1). NCBI lineage: Eukaryota > Metazoa > Mollusca > Bivalvia > Cardiida > Cardiidae > Fragum > Fragum whitleyi. Next base: position 12,352,306 of record OX411551.1, on the reverse strand, counting down.
AATATACTCGGTAATTTTTTTCAAATTTTACTTAAAGTCTAACAAAAGCTTATTTATGTAATGACTCTCTAAATTCATTTATTGATTAATTTTGAGGCTTTGATAAAAATTAAAAATTCATGCCAAAAAAGTTTAGATCTTTTGAAATTCTTTTTTTTTTTTTTTTTTTTTTTTTTTTTTTTAGATCGTCTCTAGCATAAATATAACAATGCCCTTTATTGATGTTGGTTCCTGTAGTTAGAGTTCACATTGTTTCGTCTTGGTCTTGTTGGGTTTCTTCTGTAACCTCCCTGGTATGGGTAATTTGAATCGGTATTCCATGTATAATTGGCCCTAGCGGATGATCGGTTCTCTCTATAATGAAAGGTCCCATTCGAAGAATAGTGGTTCCTGTCATAACTGTCTTTGTTACGTAATTGGTTTGTTTTGTTCCCATCAGGACAGTCTGCTGATCTATGTAGGGACTCTTTAAGATTTTTAGCAAGCTTCCTTGTACCTGTTCTAGATAGATGAATACCATCATAGTTCAGTATACCTATCTGTGCTTGTCCTCTATAGAAAAGGTTTCCATTGTCACAGGTTGTTACATGACTTTTCCCGGCTACTTTTTCTTTAATTAGAATATTTGTCTTCTCTGTTTTAATGTTTACGGATTCATCAGATCTTGGTAGACCAAGAGATATTATTATTTTAGAGTCACGGAATTTAGATGATATTGTGTTTACTATCTCACTAATAGACTTTGCGCACTCCTCTGGTTCACTATTCTTAATGTCATTACACAGTGATTGTAAGATAAATACATCATGTTTTTGGTCTGAGCTCAAGTTGGTTATGTATTCTTTGGTATCCTGCAAAGTATATTTTGTGACCTTTGAGACGTAATAATCTGTTCCTCCAACATAAGATTGCGAGATATACTTTGTGTTTGATGTCCCTATTAATTGAACAGACTTTTTTTCTTGATCTCTGGGTTGTTGGGGTTCAGGTTTCTTTGAATTTCTTTCCGTAAATTGACTTTCTTGTTCTGACTCTTGCTTATTTTTCTCAACTGAATTTGTCTCTAGTACTGCCTCTGAGTTCATGGTAGCTGATCCTTTCTTATTGGTATCTAGGGTTTCTTTCTCCTCTATATTGTTATTAACCGTGTTCAAAACTGGCTTAAAGTTGGAGATACTGTCTAGGGTGCTACTTGAGATTTTCCAAGATAAAACTTCGTCCTGCAACTTTTCTATCTTGTTAGACAAAGAGGAAGATCTCTCTTCTAGTTCAATGATGCGCTGATTTTTAATTTCAAGTCTTGTCTCAAAAGCCGAAATTTCTGATTCTTGTATGGTTAGATGTTTATTTTGGTTTTCTAATCTGTGTTCTAGTAGTGAAATATTGGCTCTTAACTTGGATTCCTGAAGCTCCTTCTCAATTGTCAGGGAACTAAGGTTTGATTGGTACTTTTCCTTTTCTTTACCACTAGACATGTTCAAGCTGTTTACTTTACACTCCAGATCTTCACATTTAAGACATTTACCTCCTTTTGCTCTTTCTGTGTTTTCTGATTTAAGCTTTTCATTCTCTTTGGTTAGGTTTGATATCTGTTGTTTCAGTTTAGAATCATCAGCAATGTCGTTTTTAAGGTCCTTGACTGATACATTGATCTGTTCAAAAGCTTTGATGAACGAATCTTGCAGCATTGTAATTGTTGATTTCGTTTGTTCTTGCATATCAAATGATTGTTGATGATCGTGGGCATAAGTTTGACAAGATGCAAAATTTTGTGTTGTAGTAATCTTTCCGTTGACTTTATTGGTGTCACTGACAATTTGTGAAATCAGCTCCTGGTTATAAATTTCTGTTTGACAATGAACTGAGTTTGTGGTCAAGTTCTTAGTCTCAGTGCTCTTATCTACCCCTATTGGTATATTACTGTGTCTTCGTAATTTCTCAGGATCATAATTAGGCATAAAATCTGCATCAATCTCTACACAAAACTTACATGTGAAACGCCTTTGTGTGCTCTCGTAAAGAAATAGTTGGTATCTTGGTAAATCTGTACAGTGATAGTGAGTCCAAAATTTACAATCCTCACACTGAATGGCATGGTCCTTCATTTCACAAACAGTATTACACTCTTTACATGTGTATTCAGGTTTAACAACAGCATCATTTTTCATTGAGTCCCTTGAATTTACATTACTATTCCCATTCTTTTCATTCATGATTCTAGAACTGAGTTTGGAATCCATATTAGATGTATTCTCAAATAATTCATGAGCTACATTTTGCCAAAATGCTGAATTCAGTGAGATGCCTACCTTTGCCAAATCATCAGCACGTAAGTTGCCTTCCGTATCTTTATGGCCTTCGACCCATCTCCAACTTACTAGGACCTTTCCCTGGAGAAAATCTAACAATGTCCATAGGTCCTTGTTTAATACGTCTCCTCTTTTCATGGTTTTCCAATCATTCAATTTCCATTCTGTTATCCATTTTGTGATTCCGTTCTTCAAATACTTGCTATCTGTAGTTACAACAATTTCAGAAAAACTACACTGTAATGCTTGAGTTATACCGATAATCGCCGCCGATAATTCTGCTCTATTATTAGTTTGCCTGTCCCCATTTAACTTCTCGGACCAATTCATAGGGTGATACGGACCCCAAAACACACCACATCCTGCTTGGGGGTTATTGTGACCGTTATTCTTACAAGCTCCATCCACGAAAACTTCTACGATACCCATGTTTCAATTTCTCCAGTTGTATATATCCAAATATTTCAAATAATAATGATGATATTCACTGTATATTTCCTTTTACCTCATCTCGATCATTTACTTCGTCACTGCGATATGTAATTCCTAATTTTATTCCATTTTGCTAGATTATTTTCAAATTAGCGTCCATATTGTTTACACCGTGACGTCACCGAATGACAGACGTTTCACTATTTAGACGTTTCCTACCCAGACGTTTCCTACCAAGACGTTTCACTACTTTTTGGTAGTGAAATGTCTTGTATATTGTAGAGTTTTATATACATAAAGGGGTTTATATTTTAACATTTATTTTGTTTTTTCTGGTGTGTTTTATGAGCAATCAAGATTTATTCTCCATAGAAGAAGGAATAGATCTTTATTTGCAAGTATTAACTATCACAGGTATATGTGTATATATATATCAATCAATTACCTGAATACAATTAGAAAATGTGTGAAACAGTTTCATTCAATTCACACCAATCTTTATATGTTAGATATCTCGCCTTTATGGGTAAAAAAGGAAAAAGAAGTTAATGAGCGAGTGTATGCAATATCCAAATATTTCAAATAATAATGATGATATTCACTGTATATTTCCTTTTACCTCATCTCGATCATTTACTTCGTCACTGCGATATGTAATTCCTAATTTTATTCCATTTTGCTAGATTATTTTCAAATTAGCGTCCATATTGTTTACACCGTGACGTCACCGAATGACAGACGTTTCACTATTTAGACGTTTCCTACCCAGACGTTTCCTACCAAGACGTTTCACTACTTTTTGGTAGTGAAATGTCTTGTATATTGTAGAGTTTTATATACATAAAGGGGTTTATATTTTAACATTTATTTTGTTTTTTCTGGTGTGTTTTATGAGCAATCAAGATTTATTCTCCATAGAAGAAGGAATAGATCTTTATTTGCAAGTATTAACTATCACAGGTATATGTGTATATATATATCAATCAATTACCTGAATACAATTAGAAAATGTGTGAAACAGTTTCATTCAATTCACACCAATCTTTATATGTTAGATATCACGCCTTTATGGGTAAAAAAGGAAAAAGAAGTTAATGAGCGAGTGTATGCAATATACATGTAATTTTATTCTTTTTTTACCATACACCTATTAAACAAGACTGTCGAAAGATAGTGCTTAGCCAAACAACATTGAGGACACACAATTGAATTAATTGTATTATATTACCAGTATTTATCATAGTAAGAGCATGATTTTATTTCCTAACTCAAAATGGTGTCCTGTCAACTCGGCCTGTTAAAAACTCGGCCTGTGTAAAACTCGGCCTGTGTAAAACTCGTCCCGTCAACTCGGCCTGTTTATAGGATATATAGTGTTATGTATACGCTTGTATTGGCACACTTATCGGAAAATTAATCAAGGTGTTAAGCATACTTGAAGTAGGTGCGAATATGACAATTGATGTGTAAAATAAGATCATTAGTATATTTTAACCATAATTTGTCACATTCTTTTATGCGTTAGAAATAAAAAGGCATCAGTTAAATCAAGTGTTTAATTATAAATACCTTTATCTCATATTTACAACTCATCCAATAATATTGTTAACAAAACATTAGCATAGAATAGAGATTTTTATTACTTTTATTATTATTATTATTATTTCCTTTTTATTCTGGTGATTAAGTTAATTTAAGACATTTTGAGGGTAAACGATAAATTGCTTGATACAAACTATTTATCCTTTACTCACGATTTTCTGCATTAATTCTTCTGAATTTTAACCATCTCATTTTATATCATTTGTGAAGACTCTCAATTCAAATATGTTAATTTCGTTGTATATTGATCTGAGTTGCGTTTCTAAAGATGAAGAAACTTAAGATATCTTGTGATATTTATCAGGGCATCTCGCGCCATTTAGATTCATTTGCACGACGCGTCGCGAGATTTTTCCGAATAAAAATCTTAAGAAATCTTAAACTTCCTTATCCCACGAAACACAACAGAGTAATGAAGTCATTAAGGCAGGTTTACTAGGATTATAGCACAAATATTAATTTACACAGAAAGGGGATAATGTCATTTTTTTAAAACTATTCTGTGGGTTGGTCTGTTGTCTGTTCTGGAGCTCTGGTCTCTGTAATAGTATATAAGGAGCCGCAAGTTCGGAGGTAGGCAGTCGTGGTAATGTCATGGTTGAGGTAGTCCTGGTAGACTTTGGTGAGTTCCTCGTCGATGTCTCTGTACTTCTTCTTCTTTCGTCGATGTTGGTCGGTCCCTCTGATGGCCAGGTCCACAAGGTTAGCTTCTCGGCGTAGAAGGGGTACCAGTCTGTAAAAGCCGATGCCACTCTCGGCTTTCCTGTTCAGGCGGTGGTGCCAACCTATCAAAAAAAAAAAGGATAAAGATCAGAATAAATGATAATAAATCTCTACCATTGTAATGTGTACTATCATCAATAAAATTTGTTGTAATGATAAATTTTCGGAACTACCGTACTGTAGTTACGATAATTTATAATTACGCACGTTGTATGAGAAACATGCTGTATACATTTAATGCGTTCGTTACCAAATAATAAAACAATCTGAATAATCCATTTAACATTTAAAAATATTTACCTTCCACGTCGTTGTTGGTTCTGACGTCTTCTTGGATCACGCTCCAACTTGGAATGTCGAACGTCGAGTGTCTCATCCACTGTCTGTCAATGTACTGCACAAGCTCCACCAACTTAGGATTGTTTGCCCGCGTCTCTAAATGCCTGAAGGCACGGTCAATGGGGGCAGCCGGTAGAAAGGGAAGTGCCATCAACTGCTTCATGTAGTCGTATGCTCCTGTAATGAAAATAGGAAATATGTTATCGTAATTATTGCGAGGATGGATTGGAAATTCCTATCAAGCTTACGCTCGCAAGTTGACGTCAGAAAAAAAACTTTTAATAATTATTAAAACAACTATGCATAACATACCTCGTCTTTGTCTGTAAGTTGTTACCAACCCCAACTGTTGGATATGTCTCCACACGGCCTGTGTCCAATGGACTACGCATCCCTTAATCGTAGCGCCTGGAAATACTTCTCTTACAGCCAACCAAGCAGCTACAAATACGAAAACGTACTGTATTTAAAACATATACAACGTAAACTGATAAACCAAGCACTTTCTTATATCCCATATAATTTTATGTATTCATATGTTTAAGCGGCCGTTCGCAGATCTTTTAACTATGGATATATTATACTTTTATAATTGTAATAAATTTAATCGCTATGTATTGAGCAACTTACCGGCTTCGAAGTCCGCTACAAATCCTTCGACAGACAGACCTGGTAGCTTGTCTTGTAGTCGACGAAATACCTTAAAAAGAAAGTTAGCTTATCATCGTAAGATATCTAAACGGGTCATCTACCTTAACACGCAATTTATAGATATATTTATGATCTTTCACAATGTTAATCGACGTTGCCTAACGAAGTCATTAAGAAATTGGGGTTAACATTGTCAAAGTGCATGACAACCAAAAGATTGCGGAACTATTACCTTAAAGCGCATGTTATAGATATATACATGATCTTTCACAATATTAACCGAGGTTTTCTTACGAAATCATTAGAAATCATTGGTTAACATTTTCAAAGTTCATGACTCCCAAAAAGTTGCGTAACTTTTACGGGTCTTCTACCCTAAAACGCATGTCAGTATAGATATATTTACCTCAATATAGTCAGACTTGGTTTTTCTAGACATCATGACAAATACCAGAGGGAACTGTTTCTCATTTACGAAGCCATGTATTGTGAACAGCTGCCCTTGTCGCTTCCATGGTTCATTCATAACCTAAAAAAAAACACCAAGAAAAACTTAAATTTTAGCTTATTGCGGACCCTCTTTCCTCCATGTCCTATTTCGCATCCCTTTCATAGTTACTTATCAGTACTAATGTATATAAGAAATAATAATCTGTCGAAATTTCGTTTACGAATGATCATAACATCGAAATAACAGCTTATTCAAGCTGTAGTTTCGATGTTTTGTGTATTCACCAACGCCATCGAAGTCGTAGATACGCCTATGAATACCTAGCATAATTGATTACCTTAAACGTTCCGTCAATGAACCATCTCTTTGTTCTGCTAAGGGTCTGGACCTGTTGTTCTGTGGCGAATATGATATGGCGCTGTCCATCATATCTAATGTCGTCGATCAGAAAATTGTCACACTGTAGGTAGTCTCTGTTTTATCAATCTGTTTTTGTTTAATGAATATACAAATTCCATACAGCAATTATCCACGATTTAATCCTTCCTATGAAGATTACCGGCACAATTTAGCAGGGTGCCGTCTGTAATCATTGATTGCATTTCATACAATACTCTCCTGGCAAACTGTTAATTTAAAGATAAATATATTTGTCGGCACATTCTCATTTGTTTAATCAAAATAGTTAAACATAATTAATATCATTAAGATGGACTGACATGAACATAACAATACCATTTAGCATTTACAATTAAAAACGAAACAATACATATATTTATATAATTCCAAAAGATCTACAACAACAACAATAAAAATTAATAATGTCTTGGGTCTTATCTACAAATAAGATACACAGACACAAGAAATATATCTACTTTGCAAAAGTATATATGTACCTATATAATATATATACAGGCCGAGTTGACGGGACGAGTTGACGGGACGAGTTATTCACAGGCCGAGTTGACTGTGAACCCTCAAAATGAGAAGAGGCTTCGGTCTTATTTCATTTACTTGATTTTATCATTATCAAATTATATAGAATAATAATTTCGTTCATCAGTTCAATTTGCAATATATTGTGTACAAAAAAGTCTAAATTGAGAAGAAAATATTTTGAGAAAAAGAGATGTTAGTTAAAGCAAATTTTAAATTCCCCAATGTTTCCAACCGCATTCCATTCTTTAATATTACAAAATGTTAACAATTTGCGATATTATATAAACTCTCTTCCAAAGGGGGTCCCTTCAACCATTCATAAGTTCTTGTATGATATTCAGGTTCATGTTGGTAGAAATAGATAATTAATAACTGAATTGGCAGATGTATGGATTCAATAACTTTGAAAAAAAAAGACAAATACTCAAAACTAAAGACATGTCTATCGAATTGTCTTCTTTGATATTTCAAAGGCTGGTACTAGATATCTTCTAATGAATTTTGCAGTAATTCAATTTTGACATTGAATTGTCATATTACAGAAGAAGAAGAAGAAGAAATTTTATTGACTTAAACTACAAAAGTTTTTCGTCATACAAAATAGATAATACATTTAACATAATGATAAGTTTGTCACGTGTGCACACTCTCGCTACATACAAGCTCTTACAATTTTGCACTCTCACGAACAGAATAGCAATATGAATCATTGGCTTGTTGGTCAGAACCGCGCAGCTACAGTCTATTTAAACTGTAGATACGATACTCTGGCCGCCAGGCAATGATCTTCATTTCCATAAAACAAATTTAAAGGTTAGTTGAATTAAAGTTAGTTCGAGGAAGGAAGTTAGTATTGGAGAATTCGTTTTTTCTGGTAATATGCACCGAATTCCTATCTCACTGTTAGAGTTTCTATGTATATATGTTATAGTGAATATGTAAAATCAGTTATTTTGTAAAATCACTGAAAATTTCAGGGATTTTGTAAAATCACTGATTCCGTCAGCTGTTTTATAAAATGACTAAAATTTTCAGTGAATTTGTAAAATACTGGAATATTTGTGGTAAAAAGGAGGAATTACAGTATTTTTAATTCGTTATTTATTTTAAAGAAAACTGAAAACTTCAGTGATTTTGGAAAATAACTCATTCGGTCAGTACTTTCATAAAATATCTGAAGTAATCACTTTATATGCGAAACCGTTTAATTTATAGTCTTGCATTCTGAAGTCTAGGTATATAATATTTTGATATCACACATGAAAGATATGGTAACAACACATATTATATTCAAATAGTAATTATTCATTGTTATTGAAATTAAGTACAAACATGAAAATCAAACAATAAATTTCATTATAAAATGATATTCAGATAATTCATAATTTCATTTCTTTTCTTATTCCTGTGAATTGGCTACAAGACTACTTTTTAAGTCGACTCATAAGTCATTTATTTCTTATATTTTCCATACAATGTTTCCTTTTAGTTCCTTTTTCTTGAAAAAAAATTAGACTACTCATTTAGTGAATTTTTAACTTTATTTTGAACGATGATAATGATAGCAAACAAATATTTTGCTACAAACAATCGCAATGTTTGAGGAAAAAATATGAATATCAAAAAGGGATACCTAATTAACCTATTTAGTGAAATACTAATTTTTCTCATAAACTACTCTATATAACTATATTTTTACAAAATACTTCAATTGATTTACAACTGAAAATTTCAGTCATTTTATGAAATAGCTGACAGAATCAGTGATTTTACAAAATCCCTGAATATTTCAGTTATTTTACAAAATAACTGATTTTACATATTCACTGTAACATATATTTTAATGGTATTAAAACATTTTAAAGTACAATATACTTATTTGCCTAACTTTGGTAATTATTTTTACTCAGTTAAATTGGTCTTGATTTTTTAAAGAAATTCTTCGTGCAAAAGCCTCACGCAAGTAATAGGATAAATTCAGTATTATATTCTTATTCCCACTTTGAAGTAGATCAGTGAATTTTACCATATTGGGCCTAGAATAGTAGTACTTTTTTAAGAATCTTTTTCGCAAATCTGTGTACTTATTGCTTGATAATACAAAATGGAATTCGTCCTCTATTTCTTGCGAATTGCAAAAAGTACAAATCCGAAGAGATCTGTCAACTCTGTCGTTTCCATATCGTCCTGTTTCTATACGAAGAGAATGAGATGAAAGTCTAATTTTTGTTATAAAAGATCTCAAATTAGGATTATGAATAATACTTAAATATGGCGAATATTCAAATGTCGGTTTAATATATTTGTAAAATGTTAAAATTCTATTAGAACTTAGGTCTGAGTACAATGATTGAATGAAATTATCTACTAGCCTCTGTTTAAATTCTTGCAAAAAGGTTTTTTGGTTCACAGACCAAGAGTTCGACCAAACGTATTGAAAACCATTTTCAGCTAGAATTTCTTTAAGAGCTGTAAGCCAATTTTTGTGTTTCCCAAGGTCATTTAGAAGTGAAACATATATAGTTCTCAATATGATATTGTCAGTAGAGAGTAACTTAAACCAGTACTTTAAGGCTAGAACGAATCTATTTATGTACAAAGGATACCGACCTAATTCAAGATAGACACCAGCATTGCTCGTAAGTGCTTTTAACTCGTAGTAAACATTTCAAAAATTTTAAATGGATTCTTTCGATCGGTTTTGATTTATTTAGACCCCATATTTGGCTACCATAACTTAGTATTGAGCTAACAAAAGTGTCGAAAAGCTGTAAACATTCCTTCGGGGGTAAAGAGAATTTACGAAGGTGGTTGTTCAGCACGTTCATTGCTTTAAGAGCTTTGCCACTTACGTATTGTTGACTTGATGCAAAAGATCCAAAACAGCCAAATACTACACCTAGGTAATTAAAATCGTCAACAATTTCGATGGATTGGCCATTATAGGTCCAAGACTCGTTTAGCTCTAATTTACCTCGTTTGCGGAAAACCATTATTTTCGTTTTCTCTATATTAACCGAAAGGCTCCATGTATTACAATAACTGTTTAGATTATCGAGTGGATTTTGTAAATCTTCCGGGGACGATCCTAAAATGACCATGTCGTCGGCAAATAGAAGTAGAATTAATGTTATGTCATTCAATGTAAGACCACTCTCTATTTTGTTTTGTAAAAATAGTTCCAGATCTTCGAGGAAAAGGGAAAAAATGATCGGCGACAGATTATCGCCTTGCTTCAGACCAACCAAAATGGCGAAAAAATCGCTTTGGCTTCCGTTAAATTTGGCCGATGCTTTAACCGATGAATACATCGAATGAATGATTCTTAATAATTTTGCCCTTAATTGATAACTTGGAGAGTTTGAGCCATAGCGCATTGCGATAGACTGAATCGAATGCCTTTTTTAGATCGATAAACGCGCAGTACAGTCTTTCTTTTGAATTCAAGATCCTATCGATTATATTTTTTAATATGAAAATCGCGTCGACAGTAGATTTTCCCTTTCTAAAACCGAATTGGGAGTCAGAAATAATGTTATTGGTTTCGCACCAATTTGAAATTACAGGATGACTGGTGATAAAAGCCATATAGCCTGTTTCAGATTAAATGTGTTTGAAGTGTGGCAAAGATAAAAAAAGGTGTCATAATCACTACAGTAGTTAAATGCAACTACATTTACAGTATACTAATTAACCCTTGATTACAATTACTTAAGTTTTTTTATGTGATGAGCTCCAGTCGACCAAAGAAAATAATTCTCATGCAATTTGCATTAAAGAGAAATATATATTTATCAAAAGCTGCTCCCATGATTTTTGGAATACCAGTGTTGACAATCTGCAACCCTCTTTTATAATTAGAAAAGTGACAATTCAAACTGTCTGTACAGTTTATTTCTACATAAGATCTGGTTATATATTTTCCATTAAATCACTAGTCAGCTAATTGTCTTTAAGTTCCATACCCTATATTCTGTAATCAGACCCTAATTCAATAACCATGTGCATTTTATAACAATAATAAAACATAACCATTAATGTCTCATCATGATTTATAAACCCCCCATCGATCAAACCAGCTATGTTGTACATGATATAATTCAAAAATAAAATTATAGATTAAACATAAACACATCAAATAGATAAATTATTTATTTTCAAAACCACAATTTTTTTCCTTCTATATAAAAAAACCCAAAATCATGGTCATATTGATATTTAATAACCTATTTATAAAAAAAGGTAGTGAAACGTCTATACAAATACAAAAAGGTAGTGAAATGTCTGGGTAGGAAACGTCTGAATAGTGAAATGTCTCAGGTGTGAACAGTCTCAATAGTGAAACGTCTGACACCCGTTTAAGACGGGCACCAATTTCCTACACACTTCCTTTTCCGCTTACAAGATTCTTCAGGGTGGTGCAACTTTCTTGGTCGTGTCCAAATCGGGCTCATCCAACACTATCTCCGAAGAATTAACGAAAATCTGACGTGTAAAAGTAAACTAACATGGGACCTAAATTTGATCCAACCGCTATTTCGTATGGTAAGAGGAAATTCATGAAATTTAATGAAAAATGAACTGCAGCAAGAAGATGGTTCACGTGCCGAGATATTTCCTGCCGGTTATGGTAAAAGTTTTTGATATTTCTTCATTTTTTAATGCTAGTTGATGAGGTTTTAAACCAGATTTTTGTTAAATGATCAAAGATCTGTGACGCCTTCTGAATAATTAAGAGTTCGAGCACGGACTCTTGCTAACTTGCAATCATCAAGAAATTTAGTTCTGTTTGTCCCATAGTCAATGTTCAGACAAGAAAATTGTGACAAAGCATTTTTGATCAACTTGTTCATTTCTTGAATTTAGGATTAAATTTGTCAAACTTGTTCTACTTCAAACATTAAAACCTGTAGATAGTCAAAAATTGTAAGGCCAAGCAGTTAAGTGCAGTATGAATGTTTTGTTAGCTTTGGGTGCATAGAAAAACCGAATTACCCCTGAAATTCGAATTAAACCAAAAGCCGCCGTCATAGCGCAGTTGGTAGTGTGTCACACTGTCAATCTAGAGGTCCCGGGTTCAATCCCCCAAGCAGACTTCACGAAATACTGCCGGTCCCACTAACATGTCTGGTAAAAATCATGACAGTCCGATAAGTTGCACATGAATACAGGACCGACTGTCTGGTAAAATCTAGCTATATACACAATGTGTTCTATTGGTATGTCTGGTGGAATTTTGTCAGGTCTGGAAAAAAATTTAAGTTTACCAGACCGACTGTCCGGTCAAAAAAATGGGTATTTCGTGAAGTCTGCCCACAGCGGCACTCATTCTTTCCGACTATTTGTCTCTCACCAATAGGTTGATAATCGTAGACTTATGTGAGATAGCAGCTGGAGGCTAGGAAAGAATGTGATGGTTGTACCTGTGAGCGTAATACCGGGAATCCATTGTTAGGTGCTCCAGCCGCCACGATGTAACTGAAATAATGATGAAAGAGGTGTCAAACTCCATTCAATCAATCAATCGAATTAAACCAATTTATGCAGAATTTCACCGAATTACGTTACCAAAATAGGTTAAATATGGTCCCTATTCGATTGTTAGCTCTTATTTTTATGGAATCTATAAGTATTATAAATCAGGAGCACTGTGCGGGCTATGTGTTATTGGAATGATTTAATCCCATATGTTTATTAATTTCACTTATGACCTTCATACTGGTACTACTGTCTTCTATAAACAGTGCGCAAGAAAACTGTTAAGATTTCATTTATGATTTGAATGACTGTTTTAATTAAATTTACACATAATGAATGTAATGTTAACACTTCATTAAGTGTAATACCATGAATACAAGGAACATAGTAATTCGGTTTTTCCTTCAACTTAGCCTGTAAAGTGTCAGGTTAAAGTCAGTGACCTCAAAAGAAATTCACGATTCAAACATTTCATTCAACATCTCCCATCAAATTTCTTCTTATTTAATACAATATTACCTTAAACAAAAACATGATTTTTTAAAAAATTTTTGTACAGTAATTTGATGAAAATTGGCATAATTGGGTGTAATTCTGATATCAGGCATAATTTGGTTTTTCTATGCACCGGTTAGTTTTGGCTAATCAAATAATTTTGTTACAATCTGACCATGTAAATGATCAGGGATTGACACTAGCACCCGTCTTCAAGCCGGAGGCCTGTGGGTTTAAGTGAAGACTGGTAAATGTTACCATACTGTAGGTCCTTCAGGCCTGATGTTAATGGCAGTACAATGTACCAAGTATTCAGGGCTCGTGTTTGACCCTTAAACCAGGGTTTTGACTCCCCAAAATTCCATTTTGACCTCAAAAATTTCCTGCAGGGGGGTCATTTTGACCTAATGAATTTCAAGTGGTACTACCTAAGCAATATAAAAGATTATATAGATCAATTGTTTTCTTCATGCTATTCCAAAAGATCTATAAAAATGGTACAACATAAACAATAAAGTGTGTCTACACTTTATTGTTTGTTGTTTCAGTTATATAGATTACTGTAGAGACTGATAGTCTTGATGCTTTGCTTTTTTTTGGACCCCTTTAAAACCAGTTTTGAGCCCCAGAATTTTATGGTCAAGGGGTCAATGACTCTCTAATTTTAAAAGCTACCACAAGTCCTGAAGTATTACAAATCTCATGTTTTGAAAAATAATTTCCAAAACTAAAATTTGCATTACCAAATGAAAAACATTTTAGAACAAGAAGAAATTGCTTATCATAACTTCATAAGCAATTTTTTCTTTTCCAACAAATATTTTCCTAGCAATTTTTCCCATAAATTGCTAAAAATTCCAACATGGTTTTCATGCAGGACCTTATGTTATCAGGGAGGACCAGTCCTGTTGTACTTCGAGCTAACAGCCTTCAGGCAAAAAGTTTAGTGTCAACCCCTGATAATAATTGATATAAAAAGGTATAAATTTGAATTGTTTTACCAGCAGCACAGAGGTAAAGCCTGTCTAAATTCCTCACCCTCTATTGTTGGTATACCTTGGTTAATTTGACCCTGATTTTGACCTCTGTGGTTAAAATGCTTAAAAACGATTAGTCGATTACCGACATATTTTGTCAATCAAAAAAGTATGAATTATTTCAACACTGTTTGTTATTCATTCATATCAAAGCACTCGAAAACCGAGTAGGAATAATCAGATTTTTATTCGTCTAAATAGGAGGGGTCAGATATGGGTCAATAAAACCGTGCTATACTCGTATGAATCATCTTGACGATTCCAATGAGTACCAACATTATGTGTTATTGTACTATTGTCACAGTATTCTGATTGAAAACCTTTGATTTACAACCAACCAATCTATGACATTATCTGTAGCCATGTTTACCTTTCAATTTCAGTGTATGTGAAGTCAGTGGGAGGTGAAGTGCCAGCTACTTCATCCTTGGCCCCAAAGATTGGTCCTCTTGGTTTGGTAGGTACATTATTTGATTCTTTCTACGTAAACTTTTATAAATTTCTGGCCGCCGTCATAGCGCAGTTGGTAACGCGTCGGACTGTCAATGTAGAGGTCCGGGGATTGATCCCCGAAGGCGGCACTCGTTCTTTCAGACTATTTGTCTTTCACCAATGGGTTGATAATCATAGACCTATGTGAGATAGCAGCTGGAGGCTAGGAAAGGATGTGGTGGTTGTACTGGTGAGAGAAATACCAGGAAACCATTGTTAGGTGCTCCAGCCGCCTGGATATAACTGAAATAATGTTGAAAGCGGCGTAAAACTCCATTCAATCAATCAATTTATAACATTTCTGAGTTATAGCAAAAGTGCTTTTGATTACAAGTAAATTGCCACTAGATGAGAATTAGGTTTATATGCTCTTTACAAGCTATTGTCTGCATCTCTGTCAATACTTAATTTCTGACCAGTAGTGTGAAAAGTTCAAATCTCAACAGCTTGGTTACAGGGCATGACATTGACTAAAACAGTTCTTTTTCATACACTTAAAATCTTGATGCTGCCATCATAGCGCAGTTGGTAGCGCATCAGACTGTCAATTTAGAGGCCCTGGGTTCTATCCCGGACGGTGGCACTCATTCTTTCCGAGTATTTGTCTCTCACCAATGGGTTGATTATCGTAGATCTATGTGAGATAGCAGCAGGGGGCTAGGAAAGGATGTGGTGGTTGTACTGGTGAAAGAAATACCAGGAAACCCTCCGTAGGTGCTCCAGCCGCCAAATATAATCTGAAAAAATGTTGTAAGCGGCGTAAAACTCAACTAATTCAATCAATCATTAAAATTTTGATGTCTGGTAATGGGATGAGTTCTATTATTGTTAATATACTTTGATCCTGTATTGTAGTCCCCCAAAAAGATTGGTGATGACATCATGAAGAACACCCAAGAGTACAAGGGATTGAAGATAACAGTGAAGTTAACCATACAGAACCGACAGGCTACTGTCAGTGTGGTGCCCAGTGCCTCATCCCTCCTCATCAAGGCTTTGAAGGAACCTCCCAGGGACAGAAAGAAGGTTAAGAACAGTAAGTTACATAAGAAAAACCAAAATGGAGCAATCTAAAATTTAGGGTGTTGTGACATTTTACTTGAACAAGGCTCGTGTTTGACCACTAAACCTAAATTTAATCTGTAAATGTCTTAGTATGACCCTAAAACATTTCTTCCAAGGGGGTCATTGTGACCCCCTTGGATTAAATTTTCAAGAGTCAGAACTAGGTTTTTACTCCTTAAATTTTAGAGAGAGTACCGTAGAAAATTTAACAAATGAAGTGATTACTGAATATATTTTCACAAAACCTTTTAATGATTTGTTCTCTTTGTTATTTTGACCCTTCTGAATAAGATTTGACCCCCATATTTTCATGGCAAAGGGGTCGTTGACTCCTCAATTTCAAACACTAGCACGAGTCTTCTTGAATGTAGATAGAGTTGTGTGATGCTCTTCTTTGATTGGCTCATGTTTGACCTCTTCACCTCCTCTCAATTTTGAAAAGAAATCTTGCAGCTACATAGTTGTGACTATATGCCAATCACATTATCTTAGATAATATTAGAACATATATAAATTTCTTTGCTTTGCCAAGATACAAATCTTTTTGAAATCAATTCAAATTGTAGGCCATGTTCTTTGCTAAAGATTTTTAACTGTTTATCCTTGCAGTCAAACACAGTGGTAATTTGCCTATTGATGAAGTCATCAGGATTGCCAGGGTAATGAGAGAAGCTGATAAAAGTATGGCTAAAAACCTAGCTGGAACAATGAAAGAAATATTGGGTAAGTGTCTACATTCAGAAAACAATGCTGTAAACAGGGGATTTTGGCAGTTGTTTTATTAGCTCCGCTATTTTCGGAGAAAACCAGAGGTATTGCTATAGCCTCCGTGTCGTCGTCGTGCGAAAACTTGGACATTTTGTTATATCTCTGGTTCTATTGAAGGCATTCACTTGAAACTTGGCACACATGTTCACCATCAAAAGAGCAACCTGTACTATCAAGGGGGATAACTGTAGATGCATTTTGAGCAAATTATGCCCCTTTTTTGACTTTGATTTTTTCCCACCATCCAGCACTTGACAGCCAAGCGTAGGCACCCGTAGGCTGTGCTCATGTTTTGACTATATTGGTTGTCAGGCTAAGATGCGCCAAAAGCAATCCACTGCCAATATTTGTTATTTCTGAATGAAAAAACCTACATAATAGATCTTATTGCCATGAATTTTGGAGTCAGTTAACATTTAAGATCATTAAATTAAGTATAGAAAGACCACAGATCTTGGATTCAGTTTACAATAAAAAAGGAAATAGTGATTTCTAATTTCTTTTAAACCTTTAAATGTCTAGGGTCATTTCAATTATTCTAATGAAAATCTTAGTGAAAACAGGTACACAAAATACAAATCTAATGACGGGTGCGAAAACGTTCTAATGTTTTGGTTCATAGTTCTAAGCTGTTGTTTATATATGTACAATGTACATGTATACATCATTAGTTTTAGGGAAAAAATAAAAGATATTTAAAAAGATAGAACTTAAAGTATCATTTGCACTAATCTAATGAAGTTAGAACAAAAAAGAATTATAAATCCATTTATAGTGTTGCAAGTCTAACAATGTTCAGTTCTTAAAAAAAAAAAAAAAAGAAAGTGTATAGCTATAAACAAAAAATGATAAAGCTTTACATTTTAAGATATAAATCTAGAAAACAGGCTTCGTATAAAAACGGAAATTGGAATTTTTGAAGATAAATGTAGAATATAGGACTATGCTCTGACGTTTTAATTTGGCAGTTAGGGTTGGATGCGCCAAAATAAATCACTGCCAATAAATCAAAACCAAAAAAAATCGCCCAAATGTTGACATCGCCAATATAAAGCTGTTTACAGTAGTAGAATGTCTTGAAATTTTGAAGCAGTATGGCACTTCCTTGGGAGGGAAAAATTGATGATCTTCAAAGTAAAGGATTTAACTTGAATTATCCCTATCTATTTTGCAGGTTTTGCCTTTAATATTTGTTGTTCTTTAGTTTCCTTTAATTTCTTTCAAATGGCCAATGATTAATGACCACTTTGACTTTCTGTGAAAAATCAAGGTCCTGCAATTATGAGGCTTGTAAGAATATAATGAAATAACAAAAGTGTGAATTGGTCAGGGTTTGACACTAAAAAATCCCCCACAAATCAAGAAAATATGGGGGATCATTGAAAAAAATGGAGCAACCCCCCTGACTAGAATTAACACTGGTTGTACATCTAGAGATGCCCAATATTGAGTGAGGCAAAAACTCATCAAACATCAATTTTGAATTGAAAATGTTATGTGGTAAGGGTTCTTTGATGCTTGTCTCAAAGATGTTTTTGTTTGAATGGGTTTTACCCCACTTTCAACAATTCTGCAGTTATATCGCGGCAGCTGGAGCACCTAACAATGGATTCCTGGTATTTCTTTCACCTGTACTACCATTACACCCTTTCCTAGCCTCCGACTGCTATTTCACATAGGTTTACAATTATCTTCCCATTGATGAAAGACAAATGTCGGAAAGGATATTTTCTGCCACCGGGGATCGAATTTGACTTCCAGACTTGAAGTCTTATGCCTAACCAACTGTGCTATGGTGGAGGCGTCTCAAAGTGTAGGTCTATAACTAGTGTTGTAACGATAATCGGAAATAATCGATTAATCGTCGCTGAAGTCCGAGATCGGCGACAATCGATTCTTGCTTCGAAAATCGATGTCGTTACTTGTTTTCCTTTCCGGTAGGTTTATTGAAAATAAAGGGACATCACTCTTAAAATCAAATTGAAAATGGCAGACGATGGAAATAGTGCTTCTTTGTCGGATATTTTTCAATATCCAGTCATGGCGAGTGACCGTCAGACATGGCCGAGACGAAAACTCATGGGTCGGGTAAATTTTACCAGATTGTCAGTCCGAATGTCCGTTACTATTTTCTGGGAAAAATGCTTTTTAAACTGAAAATCTATTCTGATATTTACGAAAACACTAAAAAGTTCAACTTTCTCACTAAAAACCTAACATCAACAGAGCTTTTTTTCTAGAACTTGGGAAGAGGCCTTAGCCTGTTCATTTTGGGAAATTTCAGCTCAGTTTTAAGAAGAATTGGGAAACATAAGACTGATAAAATACAGTATTGAAAGTACAATTCATGCATCATTTGCAAAATATCGTGATAAACAACTACTTTTGTGGTCTTATCAGTCATAAAACTTTATGCCACAATTGGGAAAAGTAGAGCCTTTTTAGAATTGGGAAGTAGCCTTTAATAGGAACGAAAAAAAGCCCTGATCAATCTTATGATTGACAATCGGTTAACAGATTTTCTACGACTTTCGGCACCGCTAGAAAAAGGCAAATTCTATTTTACAAATCGCATCAATAAGGAGGCCTTGGAACTGATTTCAGGATCCAATTTTTAAAGAATTATTTGTAGCTAGTCTTTTAACCTGATTTTTTTGTATTTCTCCAGTTTCAAAAGCACAAACACAATGATAATTTTCTGCTTATTCGTACCCAAGATTGTTCGACCCATCAAATTATTATACGCCCGTCGAAGACGGGACGTATTATGGGATCACCCGTGGCGTCCGGCGTCCGGTTGTCCGGGCGTCCGGGCGTCCGGGCGTCCGGCGGCGTCCACTTCTTTGTCCGGAGCATAACTCTGTCACTTGAAGTCCGATTGACTTCAAACTTGGCAATTATATTCTTCTCATCATTGCGGAGTGCAGTGCACAAGAACCATAACTCTACCTGTTTTTTTTTTTTGAGTTATTGCCCTTTGTTGTTTTTCAGACTTGAATCTTGTCCGGAGTATATCTCTTAAAGTATTATAGCTAGGATCATGAAACTTCATGGGTGTATAGACCTCACCAAGGGGGAGTGCAGTGCACAAGAACCATAACTCTACATGGCCTATTTTTTGAGTTATTGCCCTTTGTTGTTTTTCATACTAGAATCTTGTCCGGAGTATATCTCTTAAAGTATAATAGCTAGGATCATGAAACTTCATGGGTGTATAGATCTCACCAAGGGGGAGTGCAGTGCATAAGAACCATAACTCTACCTGGCCTATTTTTTGAGTTATTGCCCTTTGTTGTTTTTCATACTAGAATATTGTCCGGAGTTTATCTCTTAAAGTATAAAAGCTAGGATCATGAAACTTCATGGGTGTATAGATCTCACCAAGGGGGAGTGCAGTGCACAAGAACCATAACTCTACCTGGCCTATTTTTTGAGTTATTGCCCTTTGTTGATTTTCAGAATTGAATCTTGTCCGGAGTATATCTGTAAAAGTATTATAGCTAGAATCATGAAACTTCATGGGTGTATAGATCTCACCAAGGGGAGGTGCAGTGCACAAGAACCATAACTCTACCTGGCCTATTTTTTGAGTTATTGCCCTTTGTTGTTTTTCAGACTTGAATCTTGTCCGGAGTATATCTCTACAAGTATAATAGCTAGGATCATGAAACTGCATGGGTGTATAGATCTAACCAAGGGGTAGTGCAGTGTACAATAACCATAAGTCTACCAGGCCTATTTTTTGAGTTATTGCACTTTGTTTTTTTTCAGACTTGAATCTTGTCCGGAGTATATCTGTAAAAGTATAATAGCTAGGATCATGAAACTTCATGGGTGTATTGATGTCATCAAGGGGGAGTGCAGTGCACAAGAACCATAACTCTACCTGGCCTATTTTTTGAGTTATTGCCCTTTGTCGTTTTTCAGACTTGAATCTTGTCCGGAGTATATCTGTAAAAGTATAATAGCTAGGATAATGAAACTACATGGGTGCAAAAAATATTCAAAATAACCTCAGTTCTATTCAAACCCCCAGTTTATACTAAGCAGTGTGACGGGCGTATCTTGTGACAATTTGGCACCTTGTTTCTGTTATTTTTATGAAAATCTCAAGTGCCTGTATTTTTCTGAAAAGACATTTCTTTTTTTCAACTCTTGTAGATCTAATTTCGGCTTTTAAATCAAAGCACTTAAAAAACTGACAGATTAAGAGAAATTTTACCACCTACCTAGGCCTGAAATGTTATTGCTACTAAGTTTTCTCACTCAGGTTATATGCAAAAAGGCATACACAAACAAAGATAAGTCCATATCTGATTGTCTAATGATTTGCTAGTCGCAACCGTAGATTGTTTAGTACCGATTAGGTTCCGAATTTTTTTTACATAATGGTGTGTCAATTATAAATATATATAAATGATGCATGTAATTTTGGAATAATTATTGATGTCAGCAATTATATTTTTTTGTTGTTGTTCTTATTTTAGACTAACAAGAAGTTCATGAGAAAATAAGGTTTAAAAAATGGTAATTATCCTTCGTTTATTTAACTATCAAAGTGCATTAATCATCATTTTCTGAAACAAAAAAAACACCAACTTGGAAGTAACTTGATACTTTGTTATCCTATCTTAGTATGATTGCTAAATGAGATTACATTATAGAACTTAAATTTGAAGGCTCTAATGATTTTCTGTCTCATATATATTTCTCCCCATTATTTTTGATCTTTATTAGCCTACAGGGTTCCCAAAAACCCTCGAATGGGATTTTTTTCACCCCCAATTTGAATCTTGTACCCCTAATTTTTGCAAGTAGCCTTCTTTGTTTCATGTAAAGGGGGTACAAGTATGCTGTAAAATGACTGTTTTCTTTTCACCCCAAAATTTAAAAGTCAGTGGGAACCCTGATTTATTATTTACTTGTACAGTTGGTTTGAATTCCATTTTTAGCTTGAATAACACTTACTGTTGAAACTATACAACAGATGACAAACTTGAGCCTTTGGAGGTACTAAGCAACTGCATCAGTCAATAAAGAAGCACTTATCTAACAAAAATGAAGTTTCGATTCTAAAATGGATAATTGAATGGAAAACAATTTCCGATTCAATTCTATTATCGATTCTGATCTGAGTCTGATTTTACAACACTATCTATAACTTGTTTTACCCTTGAAAGTTTCATTTTGATCTCTAACTTAAAGTTTAAGCTCTAGTTTGAATCTGTTAAAAGACCCTTGAAAAGTCATTGGATTTTCCTTCCACTAATGTGTTTTGTGTGGTTAACTTATTGTTTGGAGTATTATATAGAAAATCAAGGGAAAAAGACAAATCCTGCAAAAAATATAGTTTGAACCCTCTAGATCTGTTTTGCAGGATGTGTCATTTGATATTAACGGGTAGTTGCTCTTTAGAAATTGGTTACATCAATGTTCTTATGAATGGCCAATGATTAATGACCAATTTGACCTGCTATGAAAAATCAAGGTCCTGCAATTATGAGGCCATTTGAAGAAAATAAATGACATTTGCCTTGAAATTGATTCTAAACTAGATGTATGATACCAGATATCCATTGTATGTTGTGCATCATTTATTCATCTATTTGATATGTGGAACAAATTATAAGTCCTGTTAACCCTTGTCATGCTGAACAGGGAAAATGACTAACAATTTTAACTTGGGGGGGCCCAGGCTTCAAAAATTCAATATTTAACAATAGAGGCATAGGGATTTCCCCAAAAAATCTAGGGGCCCAGCCTACAATCTAGGGGCCATGGGCGCTTGGGCCCCCGCTAGTCTTTTTCCCTGCTGAATTGAAAACCTTGGCAAAATTATATACAAATCAAAGTGCTGAAAGCTCTGTATTTCCTAATTGTGAGTCAGCACTTACTTGTAAAAAAACAATTTATGAAAGTTTTCTTGATTTAAAAGGAAAATCAGGTGGTATGGACTTAAGATCAGACTGCACATATGTGCAGGCTAATCTTTGTCCATACCTCCTGCCAAAACAGGAATATTCCGGGTTCAGCATGACAAGGGATAATATGTTATTGATTCATCTGGATAACGGTAAGTGTTGAAAGAAATAAAACTGAATAGGCATTGTTTTATGTTGCACTTTTAGGCACAGCACAGTCAGTTGGATGTCGTGTTGACGGTAAAGCTCCTCATGACGTGATAGAGGCCATTGACGAGGGAGAATACGATATTCCAGAGGTAATTATATTAGATGGGAACTACTGACTAGGTGTAAAAGCTTACCTCATTACTCCTTATAAAGGCTCCTGGGAGCTATACATTGAAAGAGCTAAAGTCTTGAAAATAATATATGAATCTTCACTTTTAGTACTTTCATTTATGCAAATTATGTTTCCCAATTCTTATGAAGGTGCTCTAAAATTTCCCAAAAGTAACAGGCTAAGGCCTCTTGCCAATTTCTAGAAAAAAGCCTTGACGTTATTTCTCCTAATAAAGGCTCCTGGGAGATATTAATAACATGGTCCTGGTGTTTTTATGTAGTATGCATTTTTATGCCCCCGATAGGGAGGCATCATAAATTTGACTTGTCCGTCCGTCCGTCCGTCTGTCCGTCCGTCATTCCGTCCAAAAACTTTAACATTGGCCATAACTTCCTTATTACTTAACATATTCGCATCATACTTTACCACAACATTCCTTGGTACATTACCTTTCTGTAGGCACATACTTTGGTGACCTTGACCCCTGGATGACCTTGACCTTCAACATAGATTGGCCATAATTTAAAATCAAAGCGGTGTCGGGGGCATTGTCATCTTACAGTGACAGCTCTTGTCTGATTTTAAAAAAACCCATTGAAATTGAGGTCTTTTAGGTCATTGTCCCTTAATTTGAGTTGAATTTCCTCTAAAAAATCATATAGGAAATTCATCTCCAATTAGAGAAGAAGTCTCAAAAAGTTCCTTAAAATTGGGATTTGAAGTGGGTTTTCACTGTAAGAAATGAAGGGTGCTACCAGGAGGCTATTATAAGAGGAAATACGGTAATACAAGTTATAAAACAATAGCTTTGTGTTAGTAGGACAGGGGTTGACACTAACTCCTGAAATTAAGGAGTCAATTGGACTCCTAACACATGAAATCAAGGAGTCCAAGCTCAAAGTAAGGAGTCCAAATTTCCATAATGGGACCGGTGAACATTGTGGAAAAGAAGAAATTGCTTTTTATAAGCAATTTTTTCTTTACCACAATGTTCTACCAAAGAAGCGTTATTTTTCCTCAAAAGAATACGGGATGCAAATACAGGATGCAAGCGAATGTTTTCTTTAACAACTTTTGCGCATTTATATTTCAAAATATTTCCTTTCAACCCTTAGAATCCAGCAGACTCCTTACTTGCATATCAAAGGAGTCCAACTGGTAAACAAGGAGTCTCGGACTCCCGGACTCCCTTTAGTGTCGAACCCTGTAGGATACCTTAAATGATGAATGATCATAACTTTCGTTCTTCTGAAGTGCTGTAGAAGTTTTAATTTCTGACAAGGTATCAAACTTCACAAATTTTCAAAAAGCAGGTTCTTGTTAAAAAGTCTCTGGCCACACAATTGTGCAATATGATTTACTTAAAGGTTTAGTAAGCATGGTGAATACTTGAGCGTAGCTAAGATGGGATTCCTGTTGGGCTTGGTTGTTTAATGCTAAAGGATGCTGAATTCCCATGCCTGACTTGTCCAACATAGGCTTTTCTACCTGCGGACAAGTACTTTTTTCAAGGCCTCTTGTCTGTTGCTAAGTAAATACAAGGAAAACCCTTGAAATGCTTGAGTTAATCTAAGAGGTTTTTTGTATTAAAAACAATGTTTTATAAAAATTTATACATTCTTTCTTTTTCTGGACAAGTTCATTTTGATCCTGGACAAGTAGAAAATAATCTTCTAATTGTCCAGGGGCAAGTGGAGAAAATGTCTATTTCCAAACCCCTGGGGCACATGAAAAACTTATTCATTCACCTTGCGAGTTACTGCAAAAGGGTGGAAAGTTCCACCTTGTTATGCTCCCCGAAGGGAGAGCATATAGCCGCCGCTTCGTCTGTCCGTCCGTAATTCCGTCCGTCCGTCCCCACCTATTTCTCCATAACCCTTGGGCCAAATCAAATGAAACTTACTATGTGAACTCCCTATGATATAGTGATGGTGCATCTGTGACGGTTTTTGGATTTTAGGCCTCGTCACGGGAAAAGGGGACTTAGGGTAAAAAAAACAGTTTTTCCCAAATTTCTCCTAGTCTAACTGTCAGAATTTAGTGAAACTTCATATTTGATTAGCAAATCAGATGCCTTTTACTATTAATAATTTGAAATTAACGTAAAAAAAATATATATCATGGAAAAAGGGGGCTAAATGTTTGTTACCTTATGTTAGCATGTAAAATAGTAATTCTGTCCGTCCGTCCCCACCTATTTCTCCATAACCCTTGGGCCAAATCAAATGAAACTTACCATGTGAACTTCCTATGATATAGTGTTGATGCATCTGTGACGGTTTTTGGATTTGAGGCCTCGTCACGGAAAAAGGGGACTTAGGGGAAAAAGCAGTTTTTCCCAAATTTCTCCTAGTCTAACAATCAGAATTTAGTGAAATTGCATATTTGAGTAGCAAATCAGATGCCCTTTACTATAAACAATTTGAAATTAACGTAAAAAAAATATCATGGAAAAAGGTGGCTAAATGTTTGTTACCTTTACGCTAGTGTGTGAAATACAGTTATTCTTTCATTTCTCCTAGTCTCATGCTCAGAATTTGATGAATTTTCACATTTCAGTAGCAAATCAGATGCCCTTCACCATAAAGTATTTGATATTTGTGTCTAAAAGTATGTCATGCAAAAAGGGGGTTTAATGTTTGTTACCTTTATGTTTGCTGTATAAGATAACACCTTATTTGAGTCCTTGCAATCTGACCACAGAGCATATATCCTAAAGTATAATAGCTATCAGTTTGAAACCTTATGGGTGGATAGATCTTATGGAGGAGAAGTGCAGTGCACAAGAACTACAACTCTTGCTTGCATAATTTTGGAGTTATTGCCCTTTGTTATTTTTGATACTTAGATTTTGTCTGGAGCATATCTCCTAAAGTATAATAGCTATGAACTTGAATCTTTATGGGTGGATAGATCTCATGGAGGAGAAGTGCAATACACCTGGACTACAACTCTTGCTTGCATAATTTTGGAGTTATTGCCCTTTGTAATTTTTATTACTTAGATTTTATAGGAGGCAAATCTTTGACAGTACATAGAATCTTTTATCTATTAGGCTTCAGTTTACTATCAAGCTTTCTTGGCGGGGGATGTCCATGTCCAATATGGCTTTTGTTTTTTTGACAATGCCTTATTCGGGGAGCATAATCCATCTCTGACGGCTCTTGTTTTTAATGGCAGTTGATTTGAATGATGAGAAACAAGGCAAGAGTTTTCGACAGGATTAAGATATTCTGTGTGATAACACTCAGTTCAAACACTGATCAACTCTATTAGATAACATCTTTTCTATGATCATGTATATGCTGTCCATTCTTCAATGCTCTAGGATCCACTTGTTCACAGATAGAAAAAAATGATTTGCACAAATTGGGCATACAGTCAATATTGCTTGAGTGTGGAAGTATTCAGCAACCTTTTCTGTAAAGCGACCACTTTGAGGTCCTTCCGTAGGCTTATACTCGAATCTATTGCTCTATTAAGCAACTTTTGTCCAACGAGACTGGTCGCTGACTCTTTTGGGTCAATTTCGTCAATTTGACAGTTAATTAAGCGACCATATGATAATATCTCAATTCATATCCTGTCATAAATGCGTGAAAATCATTGATGAATACGAGCATGACAATACAGACTAATTTACTTTTGATAATCCTCTATTTATCACACCTTCTTGTTGGAAGATAAAATGGAAGCTTTAAGGTACTCGGATTAATGTAAATTTGAAAGTTTAGAACATCTGAAATTTATATCATTTAATTTTCTTTTGAATCTATATGACATATGAAAAACTGCAAGTGTGTTAAAGACACATCAAAAGTGATTAAAATGTAATTATACAAATCAAACACATATGTGTTAAGTAAATGTAAACATTGAACATGTGAACAAATCAGCAGACTGATGATCTTTTGTAAGTGATATAAAAGAAATAAATGGCCTAGCTTTATAATAAGTCACACTTTGTAAATGATTGTATGAGTAATATCACTTTCTCTCAGCTACAAAACTCCCAAAATATTTTTTGGGGAGAAAGGGAGGGGGGGCATGGGGGATCAAGTTCGGAGAGAAGACATGTATTTCAATGTATTTTATTCAGCAACCATTTTATTCAGTGACCATTTTCATGGTGTCTCTTGAGAGGTCGTTTAAGGCATGATTGACTGTACTTTTAAGTTTAGCTAAGAAGTAATATAACTTCATGATGCTCACCTAAACCATCAAATATTGTTGGATTCAGTGCTCAATTCAAACAAATCCTTTGACATTTTGCATGAAATATACCTGTTAAAACATTGACACCCTCCTGAAAATTCATGGCCAAAATGGTGGAGTTAAATGATGAGATATAGGCAAGAGTTTTAGACAGAATTTAAAGAATCTGGATGATAACACTTAGTTCAAAAGCTGATAAGACTCCATTTAGAACTAATTAATGTGAAACAAATGATAATCTTAAAATTCCCACTTATTTGAGAATTGCTGAGGTTTTCTTATGAAATCATTAGGAAACTTGGATTAGCACTGTTCCCCAGTTCTATCCTCGACAAAAACACTCATTCTCTCCGACTATTTGTCTGTAACCAATGGGTTGATAATCCTAGACATATGTGAGATAGCAGCTGGAGGCTAGGAAAGGATGTGATGGTAGTTCTGGTGTAAGAAATACCATGAATCCATTGTTAGCTGCTCCAGTCGCTGCGATATAACTGAAAAAATGTTGAAAGTTGAGTAAAATTCCATTCAATCAATCAATAAACCCTGTCAAAGCTAATGACTTCCAAAATGTTGTGACTCTATTAAAGCCCGTTTACCTTAATATCACTAGGATGATGAGACAATTATTATTGACTTTCGTTCTACTGAAGAGTCATGTTGAGCTACTTTGTCTGATAGTGATTGAAGCTATTTTAAACTGGTTAATTGATTATACATCAAAATCTAATGACATGGTAACAAGTTGACCCTTTCATTTACTGTGCAACAAACGATAATCTTATAATTCCCATTTCATTCAGTATTGAGAATTGTTGACCTATGGCTGAAGGCCTGGATGAGTTTGACCTACAACTGAAAGATTGTGAAAAAGTAAAAAAGTTTCCATTTAGGCAGTCTCGGTGAACCTGTAATAGTTCCACATCATTTAGGAACACCCTGATTTCCCATTATGATGACCTAGGTTTTCTAATGAAATCAATAGGAAATTTCAATTAACACTGTTCCCTGGTTCGATCCCTGATGACAGCACTCATTCTCTCCAACTTTTTGTCTCTAACCAACCGGTTGATTCATGTTGACAAATATGAGATAGCAGCTGGAGGCTTGGAAAGGATGTGATGGTACTACTGGTGAGAGGAATACCAGGAATTCATTGTAAGATGCTTCAGTTGCTGCAAAAATACCAGTAACTGAAAACATGTTGAAAGGCACATAAAATTACATTCAATCAATCGATCAATAAACACTGTCAAAACTCATGACTTTGGATATGTTGTGACACTATTACAGGTCCAGTTGCTGCGATATTAGTTAAAAAATGCTCAAAATGGCTTAAAATTCCATTCAATCAATCAACACTATCTAAGCTAATACTAACCTAAGCTGTCTAAGCTAAGCATGACATTACGGATGTATTACAGGTCCATTACCTTAAAATCACCAGGATGATGAGACAATTATTATTGACTTTCGTTCTCCTGAAGAGTCGTGTTGAGCTACTATGTCTGATGGTGATTGAAGCTATTTTAAGCTTGTTAATTGATTGTACATCAAAATTTAATGACATGGTAACAAGTTGACCCTTTTACTTTCTGTGATTACCTGTTTAAATATGTGCACCCTCCTGAAAATTCATGGCCATAATGGTGGAGTTAAATGATGAGATATAGGCAAGAGTTTTAGACAGAATTTAAAGATTCTGGATGATAACACTTAGTTCAAAAGCTGATAAGACTCCATTTAAAGTCATTAATGTGAAACAAATGATAATGTTATAATTCCCACTTATTTGAGAATTGCTGAGGTTTTCTTATGGAATCATTAGGAAACTTGGATTAACACTGTTCCCCAGTTCTATCCTCGACAAAAACACTCATTCTCTCCGACTATTTGTCTGTAACCAATGGGTTGATAATCCTAGACATATGTGAGATAGCAGCTGGAGGCTAGGAAAGGATGTGATGGTAGTTCTGGTGTAAGAAATACCATGAATCCATTGTTAGCTGCTCCAGTCGCTGCGATATAACTGAAAAAATGTTGAAAGTTGAGTAAAATTCCATTCAATCAATCAATAAACCCTGTCAAAGCTAATGACTTCCAAAATGTTGTGACTCTATTAAAGCTCGTTTACCTTAATATCACTAGGATGATGAGACAATTATTATTGACTTTCGTTCTCCTGAAGAGTCGTGTTGAGCTACTTTGTCTGATAGTGATTGAAGCTATTTTAAACTGGTTAATTGATTATACATCAAAATCTAATGACATGGTAACAAGTTGACCCTTTCATTTTCTGTGCAACAAACGATAATCTTATAATTCCCACTTCATTCAGTATTGAGAATTGTTGACCTATGGCTGCAGGCCTGGATGAGTTTGACCTACAACTGAAAGATTGTGAAAAAGTAAAAAAGTTTCCATTTAGGCAGTCTCGGTGAACCTGTAATAGTTCCACATCATTTAGGAACACCCTGATTTCCCATTATGATGACCTAGGTTTTCTAATGAAATCAATAGGAAATTTCAATTAACACTGTTCCCTGGTTCGATCCCTGATGACAGCACTCATTCTCTCCAACTTTTTGTCTCTAACCAACCGGTTGATTCATGTTGACAAATATGAGATAGCAGCTGGAGGCTTGGAAAGGATGTGATGGTACTACTGGTGAGAGGAATACCAGGAATTCATTGTAAGATGCTTCAGTTGCTGCAAAAATACCAGTAACTGAAAACATGTTGAAAGGCACATAAAATTACATTCAATCAATCGATCAATAAACACTGTCAAAACTCATGACTTTGGATATGTTGTGACACTATTACAGGTCCAGTTGCTGCGATATTAGTTAAAAAATGCTCAAAATGGCTTAAAATTCCATTCAATCAATCAACACTATCTAAGCTAATACTAACCTAAGCTGTCTAAGCTAAGCATGACATTACGGATGTATTACAGGTCCATTACCTTAAAATCACCAGGATGATGAGACAATTATTATTGACTTTCGTTCTCCTGAAGAGTCGTGTTGAGCTACTATGTCTGATGGTGATTGAAGCTATTTTAAGCTTGTTAATTGATTGTACATCAAAATTTAATGACATGGTAACAAGTTGACCCTTTTACTTTCTGTGATTACCTGTTTAAATATGTGCACCCTCCTGAAAATTCATGGCCATAATGGTGGAGTTAAATGATGAGATATAGGCAAGAGTTTTAGACAGAATTTAAAGATTCTGGATGATAACACTTAGTTCAAAAGCTGATAAGACTCCATTTAAAGTCATTAATGTGAAACAAATGATAATGTTATAATTCCCACTTATTTGAGAATTGCTGAGGTTTTCTTATGGAATCATTAGGAAACTTGGATTAACACTGTTCCCCAGTTCTATCCTCGACAAAAACACTCATTCTCTCCGACTATTTGTCTGTAACCAATGGGTTGATAATCCTAGACATATGTGAGATAGCAGCTGGAGGCTAGGAAAGGATGTGATGGTAGTTCTGGTGTAAGAAATACCATGAATCCATTGTTAGCTGCTCCAGTCGCTGCGATATAACTGAAAAAATGTTGAAAGTTGAGTAAAATTCCATTCAATCAATCAATAAACCCTGTCAAAGCTAATGACTTCCAAAATGTTGTGACTCTATTAAAGCTCGTTTACCTTAATATCACTAGGATGATGAGACAATTATTATTGACTTTCGTTCTCCTGAAGAGTCGTGTTGAGCTACTTTGTCTGATAGTGATTGAAGCTATTTTAAACTGGTTAATTGATTATACATCAAAATCTAATGACATGGTAACAAGTTGACCCTTTCATTTTCTGTGCAACAAACGATAATCTTATAATTCCCACTTCATTCAGTATTGAGAATTGTTGACCTATGGCTGCAGGCCTGGATGAGTTTGACCTACAACTGAAAGATTGTGAAAAAGTAAAAAAGTTTCCATTTAGGCAGTCTCGGTGAACCTGTAATAGTTCCACATCATTTAGGAACACCCTGATTTCCCATTATGATGACCTAGGTTTTCTAATGAAATCAATAGGAAATTTCAATTAACACTGTTCCCTGGTTCGATCCCTGATGACAGCACTCATTCTCTCCAACTTTTTGTCTCTAACCAACCGGTTGATTCATGTTGACAAATATGAGATAGCAGCTGGAGGCTTGGAAAGGATGTGATGGTACTACTGGTGAGAGGAATACCAGGAATTCATTGTAAGATGCTTCAGTTGCTGCAAAAATACCAGTAACTGAAAAAATGTTGAAAGGCACATAAAATTACATTCAATCAATCGATCAATAAACACTGTCAAAACTCATGACTTTGGATATGTTGTGACACTATTACAGGTCCAGTTGCTGCGATATTAGTTAAAAAATGCTCAAAATGGCTTAAAATTCCATTCAATCAATCAACACTATCTAAGCTAATACTAACCTAAGCTGTCTAAGCTAAGCATGACATTACGGATGTATTACAGGTCCATTACCTTAAAATCACCAGGATGATGAGACAATTATTATTGACTTTCGTTCTCCTGAAGAGTCGTGTTGAGCTACTATGTCTGATGGTGATTGAAGCTATTTTAAGCTTGTTAATTGATTGTACATCAAAATTTAATGACATGGTAACAAGTTGACCCTTTTACTTTCTGTGATTACCTGTTTAAATATGTGCACCCTCCTGAAAATTCATGGCCATAATGGTGGAGTTAAATGATGAGATATAGGCAAGAGTTTTAGACAGAATTTAAAGATTCTGGATGATAACACCTAGTTCAAAAGCTGATAAGACTCCATTTAAAGTCATTAATGTGAAACAAATGATAATGTTATAATTCCCACTTATTTGAGAATTGCTGAGGTTTTCTTATGGAATCATTAGGAAACTTGGATTAACACTGTTCCCCAGTTCTATCCTCGACAAAAACACTCATTCTCTCCGACTATTTGTCTGTAACCAATGGGTTGATAATCCTAGACATATGTGAGATAGCAGCTGGAGGCTAGGAAAGGATGTGATGGTAGTTCTGGTGTAAGAAATACCATGAATCCATTGTTAGCTGCTCCAGTCGCTGCGATATAACTGAAAAAATGTTGAAAGTTGAGTAAAATTCCATTCAATCAATCAATAAACCCTGTCAAAGCTAATGACTTCCAAAATGTTGTGACTCTATTAAAGCTCGTTTACCTTAATATCACTAGGATGATGAGACAATTATTATTGACTTTCGTTCTCCTGAAGAGTTGTGTTGAGCTACTTTGTCTGATAGTGATTGAAGCTATTTTAAACTGGTTAATTGATTATACATCAAAATCTAATGACATGGTAACAAGTTGACCCTTTCATTTTCTGTGCAACAAACGATAATCTTATAATTCCCACTTCATTCAGTATTGAGAATTGTTGACCTATGGCTGCAGGCCTGGATGAGTTTGACCTACAACTGAAAGATTGTGAAAAAGTAAAAAAGTTTCCATTTAGGCAGTCTCGGTGAACCTGTAATAGTTCCACATCATTTAGGAACACCCTGATTTCCCATTATGATGACCTAGGTTTTCTAATGAAATCAATAGGAAATTTCAATTAACACTGTTCCCTGGTTCGATCCCTGATGACAGCACTCATTCTCTCCAACTTTTTGTCTCTAACCAACCGGTTGATTCATGTTGACAAATATGAGATAGCAGCTGGAGGCTTGGAAAGGATGTGATGGTACTACTGGTGAGAGGAATACCAGGAATTCATTGTAAGATGCTTCAGTTGCTGCAAAAATACCAGTAACTGAAAAAATGTTGAAAGGCACATAAAATTACATTCAATCAATCGATCAATAAACACTGTCAAAACTCATGACTTTGGATATGTTGTGACACTATTACAGGTCCAGTTGCTGCGATATTAGTTAAAAAATGCTCAAAATGGCTTAAAATTCCATTCAATCAATCAACACTATCTAAGCTAATACTAACCTAAGCTGTCTAAGCTAAGCATGACATTACGGATGTATTACAGGTCCATTACCTTAAAATCACCAGGATGATGAGACAATTATTATTGACTTTCGTTCTCCTGAAGAGTCGTGTTGAGCTACTATGTCTGATGGTGATTGAAGCTATTTTAAGCTTGTTAATTGATTGTACATCAAAATTTAATGACATGGTAACAAGTTGACCCTTTTACTTTCTGTGATTACCTGTTTAAATATGTGCACCCTCCTGAAAATTCATGGCCATAATGGTGGAGTTAAATGATGAGATATAGGCAAGAGTTTTAGACAGAATTTAAAGATTCTGGATGATAACACCTAGTTCAAAAGCTGATAAGACTCCATTTAAAGTCATTAATGTGAAACAAATGATAATGTTATAATTCCCACTTATTTGAGAATTGCTGAGGTTTTCTTATGGAATCATTAGGAAACTTGGATTAACACTGTTCCCCAGTTCTATCCTCGACAAAAACACTCATTCTCTCCGACTATTTGTCTGTAACCAATGGGTTGATAATCCTAGACATATGTGAGATAGCAGCTGGAGGCTAGGAAAGGATGTGATGGTAGTTCTGGTGTAAGAAATACCATGAATCCATTGTTAGCTGCTCCAGTCGCTGCGATATAACTGAAAAAATGTTGAAAGTTGAGTAAAATTCCATTCAATCAATCAATAAACCCTGTCAAAGCTAATGACTTCCAAAATGTTGTGACTCTATTAAAGCTCGTTTACCTTAATATCACTAGGATGATGAGACAATTATTATTGACTTTCGTTCTCCTGAAGAGTCGTGTTGAGCTACTTTGTCTGATAGTGATTGAAGCTATTTTAAACTGGTTAATTGATTATACATCAAAATCTAATGACATGGTAACAAGTTGACCCTTTCATTTTCTGTGCAACAAACGATAATCTTATAATTCCCACTTCATTCAGTATTGAGAATTGTTGACCTATGGCTGCAGGCCTGGATGAGTTTGACCTACAACTGAAAGATTGTGAAAAAGTAAAAAAGTTTCCATTTAGGCAGTCTCGGTGAACCTGTAATAGTTCCACATCATTTAGGAACACCCTGATTTCCCATTATGATGACCTAGGTTTTCTAATGAAATCAATAGGAAATTTCAATTAACACTGTTCCCTGGTTCGATCCCTGATGACAGCACTCATTCTCTCCAACTTTTTGTCTCTAACCAACCGGTTGATTCATGTTGACAAATATGAGATAGCAGCTGGAGGCTTGGAAAGGATGTGATGGTACTACTGGTGAGAGGAATACCAGGAATTCATTGTAAGATGCTTCAGTTGCTGCAAAAATACCAGTAACTGAAAAAATGTTGAAAGGCACATAAAATTACATTCAATCAATCGATCAATAAACACTGTCAAAACTCATGACTTTGGATATGTTGTGACACTATTACAGGTCCAATTGCTGCGATATTAGTTAAAAAATGCTCAAAATGGCTTAAAATTCCATTCAATCAATCAACACTATCTAAGCTAATACTAACCTAAGCTGTCTAAGCTAAGCATGACATTACGGATGTATTACAGGTCCATTACCTTAAAATCACCAGGATGATGAGACAATTATTATTGACTTTCGTTCTCCTGAAGAGTCGTGTTGAGCTACTATGTCTGATGGTGATTGAAGCTATTTTAAGCTTGTTAATTGATTGTACATCAAAATTTAATGACATGGTAACAAGTTGACCCTTTTACTTTCTGTGATTACCTGTTTAAATATGTGCACCCTCCTGAAAATTCATGGCCATAATGGTGGAGTTAAATGATGAGATATAGGCAAGAGTTTTAGACAGAATTTAAAGATTCTGGATGATAACACTTAGTTCAAAAGCTGATAAGACTCCATTTAAAGTCATTAATTTGAAACAAATGATAATGTTATAATTCCCACTTATTTGAGAATTGCTGAGGTTTTCTTATGGAATCATTAGGAAACTTGGATTAACACTGTTCCCCAGTTCTATCCTCGACAAAAACACTCATTCTCTCCGACTATTTGTCTGTAACCAATGGGTTGATAATCCTAGACATATGTGAGATAGCAGCTGGAGGCTAGGAAAGGATGTGATGGTAGTTCTGGTGTAAGAAATACCATGAATCCATTGTTAGCTGCTCCAGTCGCTGCGATATAACTGAAAAAATGTTGAAAGTTGAGTAAAATTCCATTCAATCAATCAATAAACCCTGTCAAAGCTAATGACTTCCAAAATGTTGTGACTCTATTAAAGCTCGTTTACCTTAATATCACTAGGATGATGAGACAATTATTATTGACTTTCATTCTCCTGAAGAGTCGTGTTGAGCTACTTTGTCTGATAGTGATTGAAGCTATTTTAAACTGGTTAATTGATTATACATCAAAATCTAATGACATGGTAACAAGTTGACCCTTTCATTTTCTGTGCAACAAACGATAATCTTATAATTCCCACTTCATTCAGTATTGAGAATTGTTGACCTATGGCTGCAGGCCTGGATGAGTTTGACCTACAACTGAAAGATTGTGAAAAAGTAAAGTTTCCATTTAGGCAGTCTCGGTGAACCTGTAATAGTTCCACATCATTTAGGAACACCCTGATTTCCCATTATGATGACCTAGGTTTTCTAATGAAATCAATAGGAAATTTCAATTAACACTGTTCCCTGGTTCGATCCCT
Organism: Fragum whitleyi; assembly: GCA_948146395.1. NCBI lineage: Eukaryota > Metazoa > Mollusca > Bivalvia > Cardiida > Cardiidae > Fragum > Fragum whitleyi. Next base: position 12,316,373 of record OX411551.1, on the reverse strand, counting down.
GATGACAGCACTCATTCTCTCCAACTTTTTGTCTCTAACAACCGGTTGATTCATGTTGACAAATATGAGATAGCAGCTGGAGGCTTGGAAAGGATGTGATGGTACTACTGGTGAGAGGAATACCAGGAATTCATTGTAAGATGCTTCAGTTGCTGCAAAAATACCAGTAACTGAAAAAATGTTGAAAGGCACATAAAATTACATTCAATCAATCGATCAATAAACACTGTCAAAACTCATGACTTTGGATATGTTGTGACACTATTACAGGTCCAGTTGCTGCGATATTAGTTAAAAAATGCTCAAAATGGCTTAAAATTCCATTCAATCAATCAACACTATCTAAGCTAATACTAACCTAAGCTGTCTAAGCTAAGCATGACATTACGGATGTATTACAGGTCCATTACCTTAAAATCACCAGGATGATGAGACAATTATTATTGACTTTCGTTCTCCTGAAGAGTCGTGTTGAGCTACTATGTCTGATGGTGATTGAAGCTATTTTAAGCTTGTTAATTGATTGTACATCAAAATTTAATGACATGGTAACAAGTTGACCCTTTTACTTTCTGTGATTACCTGTTTAAATATGTGCACCCTCCTGAAAATTCATGGCCATAATGGTGGAGTTAAATGATGAGATATAGGCAAGAGTTTTAGACAGAATTTAAAGATTCTGGATGATAACACTTAGTTCAAAAGCTGATAAGACTCCATTTAAAGTCATTAATGTGAAACAAATGATAATGTTATAATTCCCACTTATTTGAGAATTGCTGAGGTTTTCTTATGGAATCATTAGGAAACTTGGATTAACACTGTTCCCCAGTTCTATCCTCGACAAAAACACTCATTCTCTCCGACTATTTGTCTGTAACCAATGGGTTGATAATCCTAGACATATGTGAGATAGCAGCTGGAGGCTAGGAAAGGATGTGATGGTAGTTCTGGTGTAAGAAATACCATGAATCCATTGTTAGCTGCTCCAGTCGCTGCGATATAACTGAAAAAATGTTGAAAGTTGAGTAAAATTCCATTCAATCAATCAATAAACCCTGTCAAAGCTAATGACTTCCAAAATGTTGTGACTCTATTAAAGCTCGTTTACCTTAATATCACTAGGATGATGAGACAATTATTATTGACTTTCATTCTCCTGAAGAGTCGTGTTGAGCTACTTTGTCTGATAGTGATTGAAGCTATTTTAAACTGGTTAATTGATTATACATCAAAATCTAATGACATGGTAACAAGTTGACCCTTTCATTTTCTGTATAGTCTTGGGATTTTTATGCCTTTGCAAGGATTTTTTTTTTCCCACACTATTTTCTACCTTCAAGAATGGTTTCATCTGAAATTGCCTCCATGTTTCATTGTGACCTGCAAACAATTTGGAACCTAGTCGGTCTTAAAATCTTGATTAATAGGGAAAGGCAGTAAATCACCTAAATGATGAGCCAATTATCATTGACTTTTGTTCTACTGAAGTGCCCTGTTGAGCAAATATCTCTGATGGTGATTAAAGCATTCCTACCCTCTTTTGACAAAATTTACATAAACAAACATTTGAATGGCCCAAATTCAAAAGCTTCAGATGACAGTAAGATGGGAATTAAAGAATAAGTATTATTATGGGAAAAGTATATTGTTCATGTATATTGGGGAAAAAAAATATTTATAAAAACAAAGTGCTACCTTGGTAACAAGCTATATCTCCTATTCCACCATTTAATTATTGAAATGTTTTATGAAAATGAATTAAATTTAATGTTACTCTCTTTTCAGGCATAAAGACCAAGGCAAGATGAAATGCTTTGTGAAGAGAAAAATATGAAAAATACAAACAAAAAAAGAGAAATTATTATCTATCTTTATTTAACTCAATCCAGTTTTAGACAGAAGTATTTGTGTCCAACATGACCTTAGAAGTTGACGGGCCATAAAACAACATTCATTCATTTACTTCACTCAATCGACCCCGTGAAAAGAGAATATTGCAATAAATCAATGGTTCAGCATGAAGTAGCTGCAACTGCTTACAGTTACAACTGTTTTGCGCTGATCCATTGGAATGTGTTATTATTATGCCTTTGAAGAAGAGGGGGTACATTGCTTTGCAGTTGTCGGTCAGTCCGTCCGTCTGTAGACCATTTTTGTCTGGAGCATATCTCAAAAGTATGCAAGCTACATTTATGGAACCTCACAGGTGGATAGATTTTATTGAGAAGAAGTGCTTTGCACAAGAACCATAACTCTTCTCATCATAATTTGTGAGTTATTTCCCTTTGTTGATTAAAAAAGATTAGGCTATTGATCTGCTTTAATGGGGGTCATAAATTTTTTACGAACATCTCTTGTTCAGATTGACCCAATGGGCCATCACTAACCAACACACTTTGACCCTATAATATTGCAGACCACCAGAAATGAAAACATAATTTTTCTGAAGAAATTAACCCTTGCAATGCTGAATTAAAATCCTCTTTCAGAATTGCACTCATATCAAAGAACTTAAAGCCCTAGAATCTAAGGGTGTAGATAATCTTTCTTTTTGGAGATTAAATTCATTAACAACTCTGTCTTGAAAGGGGACAGACAGGTGGTGTTGACTAAGATCAAAGTGCACATAGGTGCAGGCTGATCTTTGTCTATACCTCCTGTCAAAACAGGAATATTCCGGATCCAGCATGGTTGTAGATATAAAACTAAAGCAAATCACTGGAGGGTAACCTATATATTGTTGCTACAGCTATAATTTCTATGTATGAAGTCTCACACCCACAGAAATAGTGGGAAATGGAGGTGCACTGCCAGGGTTTATCAAGGGCATAACTCACATTGCGCAAGTGCGTAAAAGAAACAATTCCCTGCTGAAAAATACCCTTGATGAATGATCATAAATCAAAACTACAGCTTGTTCAAGCTGTAGTTACAATTTATAGATTATTCACAAATGCTCAAAATCATAAAAAAGGTAAAGGACAGAGGGCAGTCTTCTTTTGTCAGTCCACATATTGCCTTTACCCTATATATTCTTTGGTGGTCTGCTTCTGAGTGTGTATAAATTTCAAAGTCCTAGTTACGCCTATGTATATGACTATTCTTCTGTTGATTGATAGTAGCTTTGGGTCGATTATCTTGATAAGATGATTCAAACAAGCTACTGTCCCCGTCAAAGCACAGTTGGTAGCATGTTGGACTGTCAATCTAAAGATCCCAGGTTCAATCCCTGTTTGTCTCCCACCAATGGGTTGATAGTCATAGACCTATGAAGGAAGCAGCTGGAGGCTAGGAAAGGATGTAATGGCAGAACTAGTGTGAGAAATACTGGGTATCAATTGTAAATTGGTCCAGCCTCTGTGATATATCTGAAAGATTGTTGAAAACAGCGTATTCCCCCATTCAAACAAACAATGCAAAGAAGCACCCACAACAACCCCGTGTTTGGGATGCAGAAGCACAAGCCAGCACCCAAGTGCGAAGCTTACATTAGATATACTTCACTGAGTGTGGGTATAAAAAAATGTAACTGGTACTTCCAGGTTTTTAGCTCCACCAAAGTCTAGCGGGACTATAGTTGTGTCGATTTGTGCGTCCATCAATCTGTTAACTTTTTTAGCTCACCTGAGCACATCGTGCTCAAGGTGAGTTTTTGTGATCATTGAATGTCCGTCGGCCGTCGTGCGTCGTCCGGCGTCAACAATCTTAATGTTTACACTCTAGAGGCCACAACTATCACACAATCTTTATGAAATTTGGTCAGATTGTTGGCAAGGTCACAAGGATGAACCCTTTTGAAAATGGAAAGGATCCATGCAATATTAAGAGAAAAGGGGCTTTAAAGACAATTTTCTTGTTTACACTCGAGGCCACAAATATGACCCAATCTTCATGAAACTTGGTCAGAATGTTCCGCAGGTCACAAGGATGAACCCTATTGAAAATGGGAAAGATCCATGCGAAATCAAGGGAAAAGGAGCCTTATTGACAATTTTCTTGTTTTAACTCTAGAGGCCACAAATATGGCCCAATCTTCATGAAACTTGGTCAGAATGTAGGCCAGGTCACAGGGATGAACTGTATTGAAAATGGGGAGGATCCATGCAAAATCAAGGGAAAAGGGGCCTTATTGACAAATTTCTTGTTTACACTCTTAGAGGCCACAAATATGATCCAATCTTCATGAAACTTGGTCAGGAGGTTGGCAGGGTCACAAGGATTAATCCTATTGAAAATGGGAGGGATCCATGCCATATCAAGGGAAAAGGGGACTTTATGACAAATTTCTTGTTTACGCTCTAGAGGCCTCAAATATGGCCCAATCTTCATGAAACTTAGGGAGAATGTTGATTACGTCACAAGGATGAACCCCATTTAAAATGGGGAGGATACATACCATATCACGGGAAAAGGGGTCTTAATGATTCTCATGTTACGCTCTAGAGGCCAGCCATTTTTGGTCCAAACTTCATGAAAGTTTGTTTTTATTATCTTCTTTATGACATCTGCCTATTTAATTGCTGTGACATCCCAGGGGTCAAAAAGAATCAGGTGAGCGATCTAGGACCATCATGGTCCTCTTGTCTTAAACATCTTCTCTACTAAGTCTGGTCATATCAAGACCCTATGGTAATATTTTGGCACCATCTGGGCGCATCCCTTTTTAGCTCACCTGAACACAACATGCTCAAGGAGAGCTTTTAGGATCACTGAGTCTGTTGCCGTCGTCAACAATCTTAAAAACTTCTGATGAACCACTAGGCAGATTTCAATAAAACTTGGCTAAAATTTCCTTAGGTGACCCTCGTAAAGAATTGTTTGCAAATTTTGATTGGCCCATGAATATGGGCATGGCATTTTTAGCTCCACTGGACCAAATCCAGCGGAGCTTTAGTCGTGGCCTGGTGTTCGTTGTGCGTGCTTGCGTCCATTAATTTTTTCTTCAAACATCTTCTCTGAAGAAACCACTAGGCTGATTTCGATGAAACTTTACCAGAATGACCCTTTTTGAGCCCAATATCTTTGAACGACATCTGATCCACTGGGCCAATTTCAATGAAACTTTACCAGAATATTCTTATGGTAACGCTTTTCAAAAATTGTTTGCGAAATTTAATTGGCCCATAAATACGAGCGTGGCAGGGTGGGGCTTATTTTGAGCGCAACATATTTTAACATGGACTACTGAGTCAATTTCAAACTCTACCAGAATGTTCACTGGGTGACGCTTTTCAAAAATTGTTCACAAAATTTTGATTGGCCCATAATTATGGGTGTGGCAGGGCGGGGCTTTTTTTGAGCCTGAAATCTTTAAAAAACATCTCCTGAACCACTAGGCTGGTTGCAATGAAACTTTACCAGAAAGTTCCTTGGGTGACCCTTTTCAAAAATTGTTCATGAAATTCTGATTGGCCCAAAAAAAAAAGGGCGTGACAGGGCAGGGCTTATTTTGAGCCTGAAATCAAAAAGACGTCACTGAACCACTAGGCTGATTTCAATGAAACTTTACCAGAATGTCTTTGGGTGACCCTTGTCAAAAATTGTTTGTGAGATTTTGATTTGTCCATAAATATGGCTGTGGCAGGGCAGGCCTTATTGAGAGCCTGAAATCTTTAAAAGACATCTCCTGAACCACTGGGCCAGTTTCAATTAAACTTTACCAGAATGTTCTTTCGATGATCCTCTTCAAAAATAGTGTGTGATATTTTGATTGGCCCATAATTATGGGGGTGGCAGGGCAGGGCTAATTTTGAGTCTCCCAAAGTAATAAATGGGTAAGCAGGGTCTATTTTCTCTTTTAATTCTTGGAATTACATCTCCTCATTCAACAATTAGGTAAATGAAACTTTGCCAGAAAGTTACTTGGATGAGATCTACTAGACCAATAAAATTCAGGTGAGCGGTTTAGGGCCATTCTGGACCTCTTGTTTGGATCCATTATAGGGTTCCAGCTGCAACAAATATCTTTTCAGACAACTTTATGCTGCCATTGGGTTAGCCCAAGAATGGTCATAAGCAGTAGATTCACTTATCGTGCTGAAAATGGAATATTTATGCTTTGGCAGATCATATGTGCAGTATGATCTTACTTTAAACCACCTTATTTTGCCGAGCATATAGTTGCCTCTGCCAGTGTCTCATTCATGTTCGGAGCATTATTTCTACATTTACAGATGAATTACGAATTAATTTTGCACAGTTGTTCCCCTGGATTAGATCTAGTATAATGCAAAGAGTTTAACAACATCAAGGTCACGGCTGAAGGTCAATTTGGTCACTGATAAAAATCTAGTTTTTGTGAGAAAATCTGTGTCAGCGACACATTTCTATGTGAATCAAATTTGAAATATTTTCAAATGAATGCATACACCAAATATAGTGAGTGTTTAGTACAAAAACAAAGTACATGTATGCGTCTATACAATGTATAGATACATACTATGTTTTTACTCTAACCCCTTGATATATAAATTGAGTGCATCCTGTGCTTTCAGTGCTTTGATTTTGATGTAATTTTGCCAATGGTTTTATTCATCATGAGAAAGGAGACAGGGTTAAAGAGGTAGTACTGGTACCTTGCTTCAAGCACTGCGTACAGGTGCAACCCTTGGCTGGATAATGCAAAAATTCTATGGGGCATTACTCTTATAAGAAAAATGCTTTCAGAATTACCCCCTTGATAGTCAGGTAGCTCTTGTGATGGTGAACACACATGCCTAGTTTCATGAAGATATTTTCAATGAAAAAGTTTGTCTAGCCAACATCATGCCAAGGTGATCATAATACCTCGGGGTTTCTCCAACTAGAAATTCTTGTAAAGCAATAAAAGTTTTGACTAGACTTTTAGATATTTTGGATTCTACTGATGTTGAAAATGATTTTCAAAGTTTCAACTATATAACATATAGAGAAATGACATCCGCCCATAAAATGCATATTTTCATCTGACCACAATAATTTTTTGTAGACTGATAAAGGGTCACTCAAGGATCATTCGTGTAAAATTTCATTGGTATCCATAAATTACACTGAGAAAATTATTTTCAAAGTTTCAACTATACAACACAGTAATGACTTCTGCCCATAAAATACATGTACATATTTTTCATCCAATCACAAAAATTTTGGGTAGACTGATTTAGGGTCACTCAAGGATTATTCCAGTAAAACTTGGTTGATATCCATTGGTTAGATTCTAAGAAAATGATTTCCAAAGTTTCCACTATATAACATTTAGAGAAATGACCTCCGCCGATTAAATACATATTTTTCATCCGATCACAATAATTTTTGGTAGACTGATAGAGGGTCACTCAAGGATTTTTCCAGTGAAATTTGGTTGATATCCATTGGTTAGATTCTGAGAAAATGATTTCCAAAGTTTCCACTTTATAACATATAGAGAAATGACCTCCGCCAATAAAATACATATTTTTCATCCAATCACTATTATTTTTAGTAGACTGATAAAGGGTCACTCAAAGATCATTCTAGTGAAATTTGGTTGATATCCATCACTTACATTCTGATTAAATTTTCAAAGTTTTTACTAAATAAGATATAGAGAAATGACCTCCGCCCATAAAATGCTAATTTTTCATCCAATCTCGATAAACTTTTAGAGACTGATAAAGGGTCACACAAGGATCATTCATGTAAAATTTGATTGGTATCCATCAATTAGAATCTGAGAAAAGTCACTTTTAACCATATTTAGAAATTAGCCACGCCCATTTAATCCATGTTTTTCATTGGATCAAAATTTCTTTAACAACTTTGAAAGAGGGTCACCCAAGGATCATTCCTTTGAAGCTTGGTCGAAATTCATCCAGTAGTTTCTGAGGAGAAGATTCTTAAAGAAAAGTTTACGACAGGACGCACGGACGACGGACACAACGCCATGACAATAGCCCCAGTGGCTTTCAGCCAGAAGAGCTAACAAGAGGGCCATAGTGGCCCTTAATCGCTCACCTGAATTAACAATCTTAAAATATTTATCTAAGATTTGACCCCATGACCTAGTTTTTGACTCCACTTGACCCAATTCCAAACTTGTCCGAGATTTCATCAAGATAATCATTCTGACCAATTTTCAGGTTGATTGGGCAAAGAATATGGCCTCAAGAGGGTCCACAAGGTTTTTCTAAGATTTGACCCCGTGACCTAGTTTTTGTCCCCACTTGACCCAATTTCAAACTCTTCCGAGATTTCATCAAGATAATCATTCTGACCAATTTTCAGGTTGATTGAGCTAAAAATATGGTCTCTAATGTCCACAAGGTTTTTCTAAGATTTGACCCAGTGACCTAGTTTTTGACCCCACTTGACCCAATTTCAAACTCTTCCGAGATTTCATCAAGATAATCATTCTGACCAATTTTCAGGTTGATTGGGCTAAAAATATGGCCTCTAGAGTGTCCACAAGGTTTTTCTAAGATTTGACCCCGTGACCTAGTTTTTGACCCCACTTAACCCAATTTCGAACTTATCTGAGATTTCATCAAGATAATCATTCTGACCAATTTTCAGGTTGATTGGGCCAAAAATATGGCCTCTAGAGTGTCCACAAGGTTTTTTTAAGATTTGACCCTGTGACCTAGTTTTTGACCCCACTTGACCCAATTTCAAACTCGTCCAAGATTTTATCAAGATTATCATTCTGACCAATTTTCAGGTTGATTGGGCTAAAAATATGTTCTCTACAGTGTCCACAAGGTTTTTCTAAGATTTGACCCCGTGACCTAGTTTTTGACCCCACTTGACCCAATTTCGAACTCTTCCGAGATTTCATCAAGATAATCATTCTGACCAATTTTCAGGTTGATTGGGCTAAAAATATGGCCTCTAGAGTGTCCACAAAGTTTTTCTAAGATTTGACCCTGTGACCTAGTTTTTGACCCCACTTGACCCAATTTCGAACTTGTCCAAGATTTTATCAAGATAATCATTCTGACCAATTTTCAGGTTGATTGGGCTAAAAATATGGCCTCTAGAGTGTCCACAAGGTTTTTCTAAGATTTGACCCCGTGACCTAGTTTTTGACCCCACTTGACCCAATTTTGAACTTGTCCGAGATTTCATCAAGATAATCATTCTGACCAATTTTCAGGTTGATTGGGCCAAAAATATGGCCTCTAGAGTGTCCACAAGGTTTTTCTAAGATTTGACCCTGTGACCTAGTTTTTGACCCCACTTGACCCAATTTCAAACTTGTCCAAGATTTTATCAAGATAATCATTCTGACCAATTTTCAGGTTGATTGGGCTAAAAATATGGCCTCTAGAGTGTCCACAAGGTAAATGTTGACGACGGACGACGCACGACGGACGACGGACATCAAGTAACCCCAAAAGCTCACCTTGAGCACTTCGTGCTCAGGTGAGCTAAAAACAGCAGAGCTAAAAGGGCATTGTATCAAATTGAAATAGTAATCTCTTACCCTTATTGTTAAAATTTCTCCTACATTCAGAGGATTGTGTTCGTTGGTAGCATACTGGTTTCCAGTGTTGGGTGGTCCCTGGTTTGATCCCCAGCTTCTCCAATCTTTCAGATTAGACAAGCCAAGGTCTCCAAATGCCTGAGTTTCTGAGGGGACATAAATCAAAGTACAACAAACAATACCTATATCCTATACATCAAGAAATACTAGGTATCCATTTTTGGGTTCCTTTACTGCAATTTGACTAAACAAGAAAGCCATGAATGGCTTGAGTCGCTCCACAGGCTTGAAATTCTTATAATAGCAAATCAAAGTTTTGACTGGATTTTTAGATATTTTGGGTTCTACTGAGGTTGAAAATGATTTTCAAAGTTTCCATTATATAACATAGAGAAATGACCTCCACCCATATAAGTCATATTTTTCATCCAATCACAATAATTTTTGGCTGCATGATAATGGGTCACCCAAGGATCATACCAATGAGGTTTGATTGATATCCATCAGTTACATTTTGAGAAAAAGGTTTTCAAAGTTTCCCCAATATAACATTTAGTGAAAGACCTCCACCCATAAAATACACATTCTTCATCCGATCACGATAATTTTTGGTAGACTGATAAGGGATCATTCCATTGAAATTTGGTTGATACCCATGGAGTACATTCTGAGAAAATGATTTTCAAAGTTTCCACTACATAACATATAGAGAAATGACCTCCGCCAATAAAAAACATATTTTGCATCAGATCACGATAATTTTTGGTAGACTGATAAAGGGTCATTTAAGAATCATTCCAGTGAAATTTGGTTGATACCCATTGGTTTCATTTTAAGAAAATGATTTTCAAAGTTTCCAGTTTATAACATATAGAACAAGTGCATGTCGTATTGCGATGCAATACAGGAGTTCCCCACCGGATAACAAACAATCCTTTCTTATAATATATCTCCTACTTACTAGATCTATAACTGTATACAAAATTTGAAGTTGCTAGCACAATAGGTTTTGAACAAAATGTCCCAAACAAAAATATAAGAGTAACTAGAAAGCCATGAATGGCACGAGTCGCTCCACAGGCTTGAAATTCTTGTAAAAGCAAATAAATGTTTTGACTAGATTTTTTTTAGATATTTTGGGTTCTACTGAGGTTGAAAATGATTTTCAAAGTTTCCATTATATAACATAGAGAAATGACCTCCACCCATATAAGTCATATTTTTCATCCAATCACAATAATTTTTGGCTGCATGATAATGGGTCACCCAAAGATCATACCAAAAAAGTTTGATTGATATCCATCAGTTACATTCTGAGAAAATGATTTTCATAGTTTCCACTATTTAACATATAGAGAAATGACCTCCACCCATAAAATGCATATTTTTCATCCAATTAGTATAATTTTTGGTACACTGATAAAGGGTCACTCAAGGATCATACTAGTGAAATTTGGTTGATATCCAAAAATTAGATTCTGAGAAAATGATTTGCAAATTTTCCACTAAATAATATAAAGAGAAATGACCTCTGCCCGTAAAATGCATATTTTTCATCCAATCAGTAAAATTTTTGGTACACTGATAGAGGGTCACTCAAGGATCATTCCAGTGAAATTTGGTTGATATCCAAAAATTAGATTCTGAGAAAATGATTTTCAAAATTTCCACTATATAACATATTGAGAAGTGACCTCCGCCCATAAAATGCATATTTTTCATCGGATCACATAATTTTTGTTACACTGATAAAGGGTCACCCAAGGATCATTCATGGAAAATTTGATTGGTATCAATTGATTAGAATCTGAGAAAACTCACTTTTTACCATATTTGGAAATTAGCCACGCCCATTAAATCCATGTTTTTCATTGGATCAAAATTTCTTGCACAACTTTGAAAGAGGGTCACCAAAGGATCATTCCTGTGAAGTTTGGTTGAAATCCATCCAGTAGTTTCTGAGGAGAAGATTTTTAAAGAAAAGTTTACGACCAGACGGACGGACGCACGCACAGACGGACGGACGCACGACGGACACAACGCCATGACAATAGCCCCAGTGGCTTTCAGCCAGTGGAGCTAAAATAAACTAATGGCAAAAACTCCAAAAGTGGGCGGAGAAGAATGATTCTTGTACATGCAACTTGTCCTCAATGAGATCCATATGTACCAAGTTTGAAGTTGGTAGCACTGATTGCTCAGGAGATATGGTCCGGACTCAAAAATACGGGACAAAAATGTTACGATATGTAAACAAAATGTTGACCTTTATCCAGCTTCTAAGGTCCCAATATCTCCTTCAAATAAGGCTCTCCTGGTTAATTAGCATAAGGACTGTATAAAAGGACAATTCAGCTTAATGATGATGATATTTAATGAATGAATAGCCATTTGAGGCCCTTGTTACATCATAATAAAGACATGTGTCATGAGTGAATCTGATACTAAAACTGATCATCTGCCAGGATTTACCCCTATTTATAAGCTTTTGATCACCATAGTGACAACCTTACAAACCAATCAGAGGCAGTGGAAGGTCTCACTTAGCCAATCAAAACATTCCTGGCTGACAGGAATCCTGTCAGGTAAAAATGACAATTCCTGGCAACTGCAGCCATGTTGCCAGGAGCAAATCCTTTCAGATGCAAATGCTACATACAAATAAACAATATGAATTAGTGGTGCACATAAATAGATAGAGCACACCAAGACCTAAACATTGATATCTTACATTATAAATAGAATTCTCAGAAAAGCTAGAATTTGACAGTTGAAAATATGAAGTGGCCAGGAATTCAAACATTCCCTCCTTCCAAACTTAAGGTCATTGCCAGGAATTCAATAACTTGTTTAACACAAATAATTCCTTAAAGTTGATGATGTAAGGACAAACAACAAACATAATGCAGTGTTATTGACAATATAAGGGCTTCTTTACAGAGTTAGATTAGATAATAGAGGAATAAATAGTTTGTAGTCAAGGGAGATAATCACTGCGGTCTTGTAAACAATCAGACGACAAATGTTAAAATAAGCAGATTTCTCTAGTTAACTGCTGCAAACAGACCAGTTTCAACATCAAAATAGTCCTTAAATACTTCACAAACCCAAACAAACACATTTTAATGTAAACTTGGCAGTTCAGCAATACAGTAACTAATGCCAGGAATCCTGGCAAGGCTAGAATAGTGGGTGGGGTAATATTTCCAAAAAGCACTATTTCCTTACACTCACCCCCACTTAAATAAAAAAAGAAATGAAAGAAATTTGATGATGAAAATCACGGAAGAATGTCAAGCAGCTTGGCAAATCTACAGTTGTGTAATCAAATATTGGTAGTAATCTGTTGTTAACAGAATGTTCCACCAGAAGCAATCAGGGTAGTCTTTCATCAAAATCACGAATTCTAGACAGCACTACCACTAGAAGTTCTGTGTATAGACCATTAAAACACCATGGACAAAATCTTCAGCTATGACAAGTTTCGGTGCTTTCCAAGCTAATGGAGAGATGTTTCACCTCCTGTCACACTAAGATAAATACCCTATTCAAAGCTACAACAAGTTTCGGTGCTTTCCAAGCTAATGGAGAGATGTTTCACCTCCTGCTGCACAAAGAACAGTAACACCTCCATACATGACTGGTTCTCCTTAACCATCATTATGGATGAACCTGTAGACTCCATGATTGGCCAGATCATCTTCTACATAACAACAAACTCCACATGAGTTTCACCTGTCCATGTCGTTTCTTCTTGTCTAATACATACAACTTACAATTTGATATGTCTGTCACACCTCTACATCAATTAGAAACTGAACATCTTTATCCTATTTCATTTGGTTTCACCTGTTGAGACCCACGATCAAGATGTCCAAGTTTGTAATTAAGTGTTACAACCATTTATAAAAGAACACTTTTAGTAATTTCATTTAAATTTGTATGAGACATCCAACAAGAGTGTTGAATTTGATTTGATACATATGAATCAAAGTTTTACTCTGCTAAATATGCTACTTGTTAGTTCTAAAATTGGTGCAAAACTTCTGACAATCCATTACAATCTACTTGGGGACGAAAAACTTCTTCAAACGTTTCTATTACATTTACTATATGGGATAAGGTTTGGCACTCTTCTAAAAACACTTGCATTTAATGTCTGGGCTTAGGGTTCTGTATATAAAATGAAGCACAAATTGTTCCTTTGCATTCCCATCCGTTGTAGGGTAAGCTTTCTGAACAAGATGATAAATGGTATCAGAATACTGTGAGATAGTTTCATTTGGATTTCTTTTTCTTGATTCAAGTTCGTACAAATTTTTCAGTCTGTGATTAGCACTATTGAATCTCTCAGAATACTTTTGCACTAACTGGGTATGAGAACTGCAAATCTCTTGTGGAAGAGAACAGTAAAAGTCCAGGGCTGTCTCTTTAAGTGACACTCCTAGTATTAAAGCTTTTTCCTTCTCTGTCCAATGTCCTAATAGGGAATAAGTTTCAAACTGTTGAATAAAATGTTCCCATTCTGTTGATCCATCATAAGGTTCTGGTCGCACAATATCAGCTAATCTGGTCGAATACTCCATCTGAGTATATGAAGAGCTTTCGTTTGATAAAGAGTTACAAATTAATTTTGTTGTTGTTATTCCTAGTTGTAGCTCTTCTATGAACAACAGGGTTGAATCTTACTATCAGGTTCAGACATGCTACAGTTCTTTAAAAATGTAAAGCTGGCAATACAGGTTTCAAGTAAAAGTCCTTTTGGGTAAGAATATTCCTTTCTGTCCTTTCTTCTAATTCCAGTAGTTGAGTTCTTTTAATCCTTTACTTCTGACACCAATGTAAACAAAATGTTGACCTTTATCCAGCTTCTAAGGTCCCAATATCTCCTTCAAATAAGGCTCTCCTGGTTAATTAGCATAAGGACTGTATAAAAGGACAATTCAGCTTAATGATGATGATATTTAATGAATGAATAGCCATTTGAGGCCCTTGTTACATCATAATAAAGACATGTGTCATGAGTGAATCTGATACTAAAACTGATCATCTGCCAGGATTTACCCCTATTTATAAGCTTTTGATCACCATAGTGACAACCTTACAAACCAATCAGAGGCAGTGGAAGGTCTCACTTAGCCAATCAAAACATTCCTGGCTGACAGGAATCCTGTCAGGTAAAAATGACAATTCCTGGCAACTGCAGCCATGTTGCCAGGAGCAAATCCTTTCAGATGCAAATGCTACATACAAATAAACAATATGAATTAGTGGTGCACATAAATAGATAGAGCACACCAAGACCTAAACATTGATATCTTACATTATAAATAGAATTCTCAGAAAAGCTAGAATTTGACAGTTGAAAATATGAAGTGGCCAGGAATTCAAACATTCCCTCCTTCCAAACTTAAGGTCATTGCCAGGAATTCAATAACTTGTTTAACACAAATAATTCCTTAAAGTTGATGATGTAAGGACAAACAACAAACATAATGCAGTGTTATTGACAATATAAGGGCTTCTTTACAGAGTTAGATTAGATAATAGAGGAATAAATAGTTTGTAGTCAAGGGAGATAATCACTGCGGTCTTGTAAACAATCAGACGACAAATGTTAAAATAAGCAGATTTCTCTAGTTAACTGCTGCAAACAGACCAGTTTCAACATCAAAATAGTCCTTAAATACTTCACAAACCCAAACAAACACATTTTAATGTAAACTTGGCAGTTCAGCAATACAGTAACTAATGCCAGGAATCCTGGCAAGGCTAGAATAGTGGGTGGGGTAATATTTCCAAAAAGCACTATTTCCTTACAGATAGAAACAAAAAAGGGCAATAACTTAAAAAGTGGACATGGCAGAGTGACAGTTCTTGTACATGACACTTGTCCTCAATGATATCCATATGTACCAAGTTTGAAGTTGGTAGCACTGATTGCTCAGGAGATATAGTACGGACAAAAAATGTCAGGATAAACAAGATGTGTTTGTGAAACACGAATGCTCCCGTAACAGCGATCTCTTGATTAGGCAAAGGTTAAGTTTTCGGACAGACAGATGGACGGACAGACAGACAGACAGACAGACATGAGTAAAACAATATGCCCCCGATCTCTGGATCCGGTGGCATAAAAACAACAACGGACAATAACTAAAAAAGTGGATGTGGCAGAGTAACAGTTCTTGTGCGTTACACTTCTTCTCGATGAGATCTACCAGTGTACAAAGTTTGAAGTTGCTAAAGCTTATGGTCTAGGAGATAAGTACAACAAAAAGGACAATAACTCAAAAAGTGGACATGGCAGAGTGACAGTTCTTGTACATGACACTTGTCCTCAATGATATCTATAAGTGTAGCAAGTTTGAAATTTCTAGCACTTATGGTTTAGAAGATATGTTCCGGACAAAAATGTAAAGGTAAAAACAACAAAGAGCAATAACTCAAAAAGTGGGTGTGGCAGAGTAACAGTTCTTGTACATGACATTTGTCCTCAAGGAGATCTATACGAGTAAAAAGTTTGCTAGCACTTATGGTTTAGGAGATATGATCAGGACAAGAATGTAGCTAAAAACAACATAGGGCAATAACTGAAAAAGAGGACATGGCAGAGTATCAGTTCTTGTACATGACACTTGTCCTCGATAAGATCTATCAGTGTACAAAGTTTGAAGTTGCTAGCACTTATGGTTTAGGAGATATGATCCAGACAAAAATGTAAGGGTAAAAACAACAAAGGGCAATAACTTTAAAAGTGGACGTGGCAGAAAAACAGTTCTTGAACATGACACTTGTCCTCAATAAGATCATAAGTGTACCAAGCTTGAAGTTGCTAGCACTTATAGTTTAGGAGATATGATCCAGACAAGAATGTAAGGCTAAAAACAACAAAGGGCAGTAACTCTAAAAGTGGGTTTGGAAGAGTTATGGATCTTGAACATGACACTTCTCCTCAATGAGATCTATAAGTGTACAAAGTTTGAAGTTGCTAGCACACATAGTTTAGGAGATATGTTCCAGACAAGAATGTAAGGGTAAAAACAACAAAGGGCAATAACTCAAAAAGTGGGCGTGGCAGAGTAACGGTTCTTGAACATGACACTTCTCCTCAATGAGATCTGTAAGTGTACCAAGTTTGAAGTTGCTAGCACATATGGTTTAAAAGATATAGCCCGGACAAAAGTGTGATGGACAGACGGACGGACAGACAGACGGAATGGAGCAAACCTATAGTCCCCCAACCGGTAACTGGTGGGGGACTAATAAGAGCACATCAAGCAGGTGCCAACGCTCGGCTGTTTATCATTTCTTAGGCAAATGCAAATATATGAACTTGGTACCTACAGAAAGGTCTTATCCCAAGCAATGATCATGTGAAATATGAAGGCACTTTGAATGACCATTCAAAAGTTAAAACCAAGGTAAACAAATTTAAAACAAATTTGACCTTGAAAAAGGACCCTGACCTTATTTGATGACCTCAAACTTGGTACCTACAGAAAGGTTTTGCCCCAAGCAATGATCATGTGAAATATGAAGGCTCTATGACTTATTATTCAAAAGTTACTACCAAGGTCAAATTTTTTTTAAAAAAAAAAAGACCTTAAAAAATGACCTTGACTGATGCCCTTGAAGCTACACAAAGGTCTTGTCCCAAGCAATGATCAAGTGAAATATAAAGGCTCTATGACTTACTATACAAAAGTTATGACAAAGGTGAATTTTTTTAAACAAATATGACCTTGACCTTGAGTGATGATCTTGAACTTGGTATCTACAGAAAGGTCTTGTCCCTGGAAATGATCATGTGAAATATGAAGGCTCTATCACTTACCATTCAAAAGTCATGACCAAGGTTAAAGTTTGTCACGCCCAGCCAACATCAACGACATCGCGAACGACACTAAGGTGATCATAATACCTAGGGTTTTCTTCAAAAATAGCCAAGCTATAAATGACCTCTGCCCATAAATCACATATTTTTCACACGATCACAAAAACTTTTAGTAGATTGATAAAGAGTCACCCAAAGTCACCCAAAGATCATTCATGTAAAATTTAATTGGTATCCATTAATTGGTATCCATAAATTAGAATCTGAGAAAACTCACTTTTTACCATATTTGGAAATTAGCCACGCCCATTAAATCCATGTTTTTCATTGGATCAAAATTTCTTGCACAACTTTGAAAGAGGGTCACCCAAGGATCAATCCCTGTGAAGTTTGGTTGAAATTCATCCTGTAGTTTCTGCGGAGAAGATTTTTAAAGAAAAAGTTTAGGACGCTTGCACGCACGGACACACACACAATGGACACAACGCCATGACAATAGCCCCAGTGGCCTTCGGCCAGTTGAGCTGAAAAGGGTTGTGCCCGGGTGAAGCCCAAATATGACCCCAAGGTCTTGATATGAACAAACTTGGCAGAGGTGGATTTCATTTATTTGAACAACTTTGCTGGAGCTTGACCCAAGGAACATCCCTACCAAGTTTCATCAAGATTGGCCCACCAGTTTAGGAGCAGAAGATGTTTAATGAAATTGTAGATGACAGACGACACACAACTGACGGCGGACATTGGACTATCACAAAAGCTCACCTTGATCACCTCGTGCTCAGGTTAGCTAATAAAAATTCATACAACTCATTTTGCTGATACAATTTTTTTTATTCAAATTGTATTATGTTCAAGATCATAACTAGATCTGTTTCAAAGCAGACTAATAACTTTCACCGGCCCTTACTCAAAGTCATGTAAACAGTTTATGGACAAAGTTTACATAGGACCTTGACCTTAATGACCAAAAAGGAAGGCCTGTTTAATGATTGTAGGTCACTATGTTCTGGAATTAAGAGTCTGGAAATGAAAAACCAACAGAGATGAGAATTTTTTTACCTCTCTGTCAACGGTGAGAAGAATACCTATCTGAAAACATCTGGGCCCAAGATTATGAAACTTTTCTCAGGCTCAACTGAGAATTTTCTCAAGTTTTAAATTTAAATAAACATATGAAAATAAAAGATAATATTAATAAGTTGTTATTTATAATCTTTTTATCTTTTATGTTAATACATTGAAATGAGTATTGAAACAGAATTACAGCTTTAATCTCAAATTAAAATTGAGAAAATTTTGAATTGAGAATGAGAAAAGTTTAATAACCTCAGGCCCTGAGAAAAATGATTTGAAGAGAAGATTATGGTTCTCAGGCACTGCACACCTAATCAATAAGATCAAATGGTATCCACCTGTGAGGTTTCATGATGCTAGCGTTTATTCATTTTGAGTTGTGCTCTTGACAAAACAGTCAGACAAGGTGACCAAAAAGTGCAAAGCAATACAGGGTTTTAATCTGACATCATCAAAATAAGAGTACAAAGAACTCAATCTTTTCATAAATTTGAGAGTCCCTGTTTTAGGTATAGACTTTCTTTTAGGCTATAATCTTGTGTTTTGCAGATTGAGAGCTTATTCCTGGTTAAAGGTAAAGAAAGTGAAAGAAGTATATTAATATTTGGGGTCCAGCTTCAAGAAAGAATTGAAGACTTTTTAAATCAGTCTTCAATTCTTTTCTGAAGTTGAGCCCAAGAGAGTCCATGTTTTGAGGGTCCTGGCTACTTATTTTTGTGTCACAGATGCACAAAACTTGCGCCCTAAAAATCCTGGCAATATACCCCGTTCTTCAAAGGGGGGGGGGGGGGGGGGGCATAAAAAAACATAACTTGTATGCTTCAAAGGCATTTACTCAGGTTTAGAATATAATCAGTTTTACAATATAATACATACATACATTAACATTTTAATTAATCAATTCATTTGAATAACAAAGCTCTTTAAAGGAAATTATATAGAGGATAATTGTTTGTTTCTATGTAAGATAGTTATATATTTCATCAAGTGAACAGCAATTTTAAGCTATAATTTCTCAAGTGGTGTAGCCATGAGTTAAATTATAGCTCTTGTTGTTCACAAAATGAAATATAAATCAATCTAACACAAAAAACTAACATATAATCTATTTCTTTAATGCAAAAATGACACGAAATGTGAAAATTTTAAGACACATTTTCTAAAAGAGCAACATTTTGCACATGATTGCTATGCAACATCAATGGTGACGTCACCTATTGGGCTCTGATTTGATAACATCGGATTGGGTTTAATGAACAAAACAGGGGCATTAGATTTTGATAATTTCACTAGTTGAGCAGTAAGTTTATGAAATGATAATCTACCATTATTTCTCCATAATCCACCAAAAAGCATTAAAGAGAATAACATCACTTAACATGGTATACATAGAATATTGAATGATTGGTCATTTATTAAACGAGTCATCTATCAACAGATAACTAGAAAGCCATGAATGGCTTGAGTCGCTCCACAGGCTTGAAGTTCTTGTGAAGCAATAAAAGTTTTGACAAGACTTTTAGATATTTTGGATTCTACTGATGTTGAAAATGATTTTCAAAGTTTCAACTATATAACAAATAGAGAAATGACATCCGCCCATAAAATGCATATTTTCAACTGATCACAATAATTTTTTGTAGACTGATTAAGGGACACTCAAGGATCATTCATGTAAAATTTCATTGGTATCCATCAATTACATTCTAAGAAAATGATTTTCAAAGTTTCAACTATATAACACATAGAATAATGACCTCTGCCCATAAAATACATATTTTTTCATCTGGTCACAACAATTTTTGGTAGACTGATAAAGGGTCACTCAAGGATTATTCCAGTAAAATTTGGTTGATATCCATTGGTTAGATTCTGAGAAAATGATTTCCAAAGTTTCCACTATATAACATTTAGAGAAATGACCTCCGCCGATTAAATACATAATTTTCATCCAATCACTATAATTTTTGGTATGCTGATAAAGGGTCACTCAAGGATCATTCTAGTGAAATTTGGTTCATATCCATTGATTAGATTCTGGGAAAATGATTTTGTAAGTTTCCACTATATAACATTTAGAGAAATGAACTCCGCTCATAAAATGCATATTTTTCATCCAATCACTATAATTTTTGGTATGCTGATAAAGGGTCACACAACAATCATTCATGTAAAATTTCATTGGTATCCATCTATTAGAAACTGAGAAAACTCACTTTTTACCATATTTGGAAATTGGCGCCGCCCATTTAATCCATGTTTTTCATTGGATCAAAATTTCTTGAACAACTTTAAAAGAGGGTCACCCAAGGATCATTCCTTTGAAGTTTGGTTGGAATTCATCCAGTGGTTTTTGAGGAGAAGATTTTTGTAGAAAAAGTTTACGACCGGACGCACGGCGGACACAACGCCATGACAATAGCCCCAGTGGCTTTCAGCCAGTGGAGCTAAAAACGAGGCTGCCTTAGATGTCTGGTTAAATAAATTCGGTATTGAATGAGAACAAATTTGATATTCTATTTATAATATGACCCAAAAGTGTGTTACAAAAGGAGGAAATTACAATATGTATTAATTCAAGTAACTGCTCATAACATACAAGGCTGTTTGCGAAATGACGTCAGTAAATCCATTATAACTTCATTTTCCCAAACAAAAATATAACTTGCTATGTGTTCTTAGATAATTCGCAAAGTAATACCACTAGTGCAACAATACCTGTGTAATTGCTAAAAAAATTCAACAAGGTCATTTCACCTCAGAGACGTAGGTCATATTATTAACATCTTTCTTCTGGACATTCTGAAAATTGGCTTAAACTTTAAAATAATAATCTATGAAAAAAAAAAAAAAAAAAAGAATCTGTAACTTATTTTCCTTTCAACAAACTGATCTCAACCTCATCTACAAATGAAAATCCATGAAACTTGTAAATACTTGCTTATAGCAGGTATTTGCCTTTGCATCTAAGCTTGACCCCCAGTATAGCCTAAATAATACCACTGCCAAAATTATCCTGTTTACAGTATATCAAAACATGTCTTTTAAGTCAACATATTTACTTATAAAATATATGATGAGGTGGATCTATACTTAGAAAGTCAAGTGTATAAGTTAGAGTGAGTGATTAAAGGTCAATTTTGTCTATACAGGTATAGACAAAATTGACCTTTGATTCCTCACTTAAGCTTGTACTTATATAAATCACATCTACATCAACAAGAGAACCACGGTGTACCTACTTTGCATTGTGTTATCCATGATTGTTGCCTTGGCAGAGCTGAGCCTAAATAATTGGCCCTTGCACTTAAGGTACATCAGCTTTTATTTACAATTACCTATTTTCTATAGATAGTCATCATAAATAATGAGACCTTAAATTGTACATTGGATACCAAACTCTTGTAGCTTCAGCTTGTTACTAGTCTTTGATAACCGAACGATGAATGTGCTCTGTGAATAGTGAAATGACTCTGCCAATAAAATACATATTTTTCATCTGATCACAATAATGTTTGGTAAACTGATAATGGGTCACAAAAGGATCATTCCAGTGAAATTTGGTTGATATCCATCAATTACATTCTGAGAAAATGATTTTCAAAGTTTCCACTATATAACATAAAGAGAAATGACCTCCGCCCATAACATGTATATTTTTCTTCTAATCACAATAATTTTTAGTAGATTGATAAAGGGTCACTCAAGGATCATTCATGTCAAATTTAATTGGTATCCATCTTTTAGAATCTGAGAAAACTCACTTTTACCATACTTTGAAATTAGCCACGCCCATTAAATCCATGTTTTTCATTGGATCAAAATTTCTTGAACAACTTTGAAAGAGGGTCACCTTAGGATCATTCCTGTGAAGTTTGGATGAAATTCATCCAGTAGTTTCTGAGGAGAATATTTTTAAAGAAAAAGTTTACGACCAGAGGCACGGACGCACATACGGACAGACAGATGGAGGATGGACACAATGCCATGACAATAGCCCCAGTGCTTGAAAAATTTTGAAATTGCTACTCGTCCTGCTATATACAAAAATTTAGTGATGCAATTATTTCATAAGTGAAATTTTGCAAAATCCACTCGTCCTGCTTATAAAGACAAAGAAAGAAAAAATCTTGCAGGATGAGCGGACGAGTAGGATTTTCAAGCCCTGCAGTGGCTTTCAGCCAGTGGAGCTAAAACCTCGAAAACGTCGAAGTTTATTTCCTTTTGTTGGTGACACTATGTCTTGGTTATTTGGAGTTGTGAGTGAGTCAGATATAAAAGAAATACGTAGTCAAGTTTCTTCTTTGGCATTAAATCAAAAACAGATTATACATGTTGTTGAACAAAGTCTTACGATTATAAACGAATTGCGAGTCTTAGTACGCGAAAACAGACAGTCAATTATTGAAATTATTGGAAGCATCCGTGAAATGGACGCGAAAGTCAACTATATCACGCATGAATTAGCTCAAGGAATAAATGAAAACAGACGTTTTATTGAAGCATATAGTCGCTTTATTTTAATAATTAATGAAATTCGAATATTGATTCAAAATGCGAAAGAATTCCTCTTGAAATTAAAATCCGATTTAGATTATCTCTCACTAGGAAAATTGTCTGTACGAATCATAAATCCACTCAGGTTACAGAGGTTGCTTTTAGATATATTCAAAACTCCTTACCCGACCTTATGTCATTGATTAATGACCCGAGAGAAAACGTATGGGAATTCTACAAATACCTGAGAACTGAAACTGTTTTCGTAGACGGAAAAATAATGATTATTCTTTCTATACCAGTCATGAGATTAGATCATAACTATGAAGTATATGAAGCTGTTTCTATTCCGATTCCTTCACCTGTTACTGTAAATTATGACCTGAAATCAGGCAAGAATGATCTGTTGGCTACGTACCAGTTAGAAGCCAGAGGTTTCTTAATTGACAAGGCTAGAACTCATTATCATCTATTATCTGACAAAGAAATTCAGGTATGCGGACGCAAAAATGTAAAATTTTATACTATAATTAGTCCAGAATTTCCCATGAACGTAGCTCGCATGTGTCTTATTAATTTGTTCTTACCTTCGGATAATAACAGACAAAATTCGTGTATGACCCAGGTATCTCATGAAAGATTACCTATGGCTAAACATCTCTTTGATTCTACATGGCTAGTTATCTCAAGGACCGGCTTGAACTTTGCTTTGGTGTGTAATGGCCAACATACTGAAGTACGGACAAGGCCGCCTGTTGACATAATTAAAGTTGAAAATGGATGTATTGCATCGAATAATCTATTTTCTTTATATGAACCCTATATAGTTGGTAGATCTAGCATAGACAATGATCAGTATATTAATCTGAAAATAACCAATTTCACTGACTCAATTATTTGGAAACCATTTAAAGATCAATACCCAAATATGACAAGTATTGACATACCGAAACGATTGACCTCTATGGATGACATGTCACTGGACAATTTATTACGTCAGTTACGTTTGATTAATTCAGTCCACAACTACGACAAAAGCATTAGCCCTTGGTATATTTGCTCTCTCTGGTGTGTACTTCTGTTGTATTATATTATTGCATTAAACGAAAGTATAGTTATGTTCTGCCAGATTGCTTATGTAAAAGGTGTGTGAAGAGACAACTGGGCGCAGAACCAACTGTAGTTGAACTCCGATCCAAGGAGTCGGGCAGGAATGAACTGTCCACTGCACCTGTGTTGGATGGAACCTACCGACAGAAGCAAGCTACATTGTACTCTTATACCTTAACAGAAAGTTTACGGGCATGAATCATAAGTCCACAGTGTTACTCTCAAAGTGCTTTGTGGTGAAGAATGTGTTTTTTTGACCTTGTTGTTTCACCTGTTTCACCTTACAACCTATCCAATTAGAACAAAACTGACATGTTTATGACTTTAGGATTTTTTTCTCTAACCTTTGAAACTCTAACCTTTGAACATTCTGTAAGTGTTCGCTGAACTGAGTAGACGTAATTTTAGTTAATATTAATACACCATGAATTCAGATTGGGAAGTATTATCGTTCGAGATATCCAAGATAGCTGAAGAGGTTATCACACCACAGATACCTCAACTACCATCACGATATGCTGGACATTTAGCCACTGAGCTTGGCTTTCGTTTAGCGACGCAAGTGGTCAGACGCAATCAATGTGTCTGGAACATATTATCTGGGGACATGGACTCAACGTATACTTATGTCGCTATGCGCGACGTCGTTGAATGCACTACTGGTACAGAGACGCCCGGGCCACGAACGCAGGCGATGTTGGCTACTCTCCAGCCCGATGACCAACTACGTCAAGAACATCAAGAAACAGACTCTGGATTTATCTTTGGATTATTTGGATTTAAATTTCTCTGATACCTGTATTTTGGATAATATAATTACGTGACTGATACATTTTACTTCAGGAATTGTTTTATATGTTGTATTACTTACTTGAAATTTTCTTATTCAATTAATTTCACAAATTTTATTGATACACAAATTTATTTTATTCATTTACTATTGAAAAGTTATTGTTAATACTTTGTAAGAATTCTTAATTAGGAATTAATATTTACGATTTAAATTTCACTGAATTTTCAACCAGTAGAAAATTTATAACTTGGGGAGGCATGTAACATAGTAGGCCTTGACAGGTGTAAACACCGCAAATCTTATTGTTTTACGAGGCTCCGCATCACGTTACCTTGTTACCTTGTATGATAATTGTATGAATCACCTAGGTATTCCTAGGTAGTATAAATAATCCCGCACTGCTGCGATAAGGCAGAACTTTGTAGACTTATTCTGGGTTAAGATTACGAATAGGAGTCGATAGCTTATTTCACTGATATGATATTCTGTCGGTAGCTTGTAAATAAATTATGTAGTTTGACTTTTCACCAGACTCACGGTGTTTGTTACTTTCTCCCCATCTTATGTACCTGGACTGCCGTATTGCTGTGCCACAGAATATGGCTTCTACAGTGTCTACAATTTTTTTTCTAATATTTGACCCCATTACCTCCTGATAGTATAGGTTGCTCTTTTAATGGTGGACATGTGTGCCAAGTTTTAAATGAATGCCTTAACCCTTGTCATGCTGAATAAATTTTGGCTAAAAATTTGCATCAAAGTCAAAGGGCAAAAAGCAATGAAAGTTCCAACTGTAGGTCAATTTTTATTTGAAAAACTTAATCTATTTACAATTCTGGTTTGAAAGTGAGAAACAGGTGGCATAGACTAACCTCAGACTGCACATTTGTGCAGGCTGATGTTTGTCTATAACTCCTGACGAAGCAGGAATATTCTGGGTTCAGCATGACAAGGGTAAGGTAAAACCATATGTTTTTTTTCAGTCGCAATTCATTAATTTTCACCATATTTTTTTTTGCTGCATATACAAAACATTTGGAGATTCATGGGTTTATCTGTTTAAATCTACATAAATGTTAAACCACAGTTCACTGTACTTACTTGTTAATTTCTACACATTCAAGGGTTCATAAATGTATAAAAAATGGAAGAGATTCCAAGTAAGATGTTGCTGTAGACAATGATAAATGGTAGGAGAAGAAGAAAAAGGAAGATGAAACCCAAGCTGGACCACCCCTTGATTCAGACATACCTCTTTTACCATATTTTGGTTAGAAAAAATTCCAAGGAAATACAAGAGCTATTCCTCAACATTTTAACAGAGGTCACATTCATCATCACGTCATTGAATCAATTCAGTTTATGAACAAGTCTGATGTTGACAATGATAACAAAGATATAAAGGATTTGCAAACAGCGAAACCATTAAAAAGGAGGTGAATATTTCTTCACAATAACCGCATAAAAAAATGCAGGATAATGCAAAATCAGGTCTTTTTTTTTAAAGGCAAAAATAATGGCATCTTATTTAAACACTGAATATGATGTCACTGTTACATTGTCACAGACAACTGGATTTGTATGAGATGCTTCGTGTACTTGCAAAGCTTCAGCAATGGGTTGATGTAGCGATGTTACTGCACTTTTAATAGCCCTTGAAGAATATGTTAACAAATCTAGTTCAGACCTAAGGTCGCATATTAGTTCCCTGCCCATGGAAATAAGAGTCGTCAAAAACAAAGGGGGTCCAAGACTTGTCATACAGCAGTAAAAAAATGTAAGTGCCTTGAAATAATTAATTTTGACCCTTTCAGAATTCTGAACAGTTGAATGAATATTTGTTGCAAAACAGAGAATCTAGCAATCTATCAGATTGTATGTGGTATTCTTTGCTTGAGAGGAAATAATCTAGGATTTAAATACCTCTTGTATAGATGTTATTAAACAACTGCGGGTGATTCTTCTTGAGGATTTAAACGTGCCTAGTGACATGGATGAAGCTGACCTTCTTGTATGTGATCAGAAGAATGATCATTGGTATGTTGAGTGGCAAGTTCGATAGACTGCTATTGAATGTCATACTGTTATTTCTCTTCAAATGCGAGGAAATTGACTGCAGAGGGGTATCAGGGGACCTACTCTCTGGTTGATCAGGATGACTGATCAACCAGAGAGCAGGTCTTCTGCTACCCTCCTGCAGTCAATTTCCTTGCATTTGTCTAATTCTCTAAGGCCAGAGGAAGCAGGCATCCTCACCACGCAATTGAAGAATCCAACACAGATCAGCAGCACATCTTATATCAGCTCTAATTCGAGCAATCCGACCCTTACATCCAGCTCAAGTACAGCTACTACAGTAGTCAAAATAACCAAGAAATGACCAAGAAACACAGATTCACACAACTTGGTTCTGAAGAAGCAACTAACAAAAGATGTGCTTTAGAGATTGAGGTTAAACACCCTCCAATGTGTCAGTATGAGAAAAGAACACATGCAGTCAATTTCCCTCATGTTATTTCTCTTCAGCCCGTGAAAGCAATTGCAAATTATTTATTTACAAAAATTATGGAAAAGGGAGAATGTCTCAACTGTTGCACTGAGGTATGGCAATAAAAAATTCAGTTGGAAGGCAGTCGTACAAGTCAATAAAAGAGAAAATCGCCAAGTCTACGAAACTGGACTGTGGGTCAGTTATTTGATCCAGAGCTTGCATGCTACCCTGATGGTATTGTCTTAGAACTAAATGACCATGATAGGTATGGTTTGATCGAGATAAAGTGTCCCAAAATCCTTGAAAACCTAGCAGATATTTTAAGGATATTTTGACATCAATACAGTTGTATCAGTTTGTTTAAAAAAAAATGACAACAATTTTCAATTGAAAGAAAAAAAAATCATATTTTTATCAAATTCAAATGGGAAGTACAGGTCTTAAGTTTGGTGATTTAGTTTTTTGGCCTGACAAGGAAACTTTTATTACCCACACATGATTTAATGAATATGTATGGAAAGATATAAAAGAGAAACTCTACAAGTTCCATCAATCCTTCTTGTGTCCAGAGTAGTTTGAAATGCAAACACCCAGAGAACTTTCTGCTGTAGCAATTTCATAATTTGTTCAATAGCATATAAGAAAGAACGGCTAGTTCCAAAAATTCCTTCTCTCTACAATGATTTCTTGAATATTGTAAGATACCAAAATCTTGTAACTACATGTTTATTCAAGCTGTAATAATGAAGTTTTGGTTGCTCATCTAAGGTAATGGATAAACAAGAGGCCCACTTGAAATAGAGGTATTGAAAATAGAAGGTTATGAAAGTCACCAACATTCAGAAGGAATTCTGACTTTTTCAAAATTGAAACTGAGCTATTAGAAGTGAACTCATATAGCAAATATGTAAAATTGCATGGAAGAAGACTATTAAGGTATCACTTTGAAACAAGAGTACCAGATTTCACCTGAATTTTATAAATCCAGAAGATCTAATCCTAGTATTTTTCTGGCAAAGTTTCATTCACATTTACCTAATTGTTGAAGGGGAGATTATTTTCCAAGAATTTAAATTGATGATGGACCTTTACCTTCCATTTATTACTGATAAAACTCAAAATAAGCCCTGCAAGTCCCAAATTTTTCAATAGAGTTCATCCTTGTAACCTGACAAAGGTCAAGGTCATCTGTCAATGTCAAATTTGTAAATAAAAATGACGTTTCTGGGGCATTCTTGTTTCACAGACATCTTGTATTTCAAACATAATTTATTATTTTTTACCATCCATTCTTTAGCTGCTTATATGAAATATTTTGAGGTTTTGTGGGTTTATCTGTTTAAATGTATGTAAAGATTAAACCACTGTTCATTGTAAATTCTTCTTTATTTCTATACATTCTAGGGTTCATGACTGTATAAAAAATGGAAGAGATTCCAAGTTAGATGCTGCTGTAGACAATGGTAAATGTTATGAGAAGAAGGAATACGAAACCCAAGCTGGACCATCCCTTGTTTCAGACATACCTCTTTAACCATATTTTGGTTGGAAAATTTTCCCAGGAAATCCAAGAGTTATTCCTCAACATTTCAACTGAGGTCATATTCATCATCATATCATTGATTCTGTTCAGTTTATGAACAAGTCTGATATTAAAGATGTTTACAAATATGCCCAGGATTTGCACACAGCAAAACCATTAAAAAGGGGGGAAACATAAATAGAATGCAGGATCCTGCAAAATCAGGTCATTATTTAAAGGCAAAAATAATGGCATTTTGTTCAAACACTGAATATAATATCACTGTTATATTGTCTGACAGGCCACTGGATTTGTACGAGATGCATTGTGTACTTGCAAAGCTTCAGCAATGGGTTGATGAAGCCATGTTACTGCACTTTTATTAGTTCTTGAAGACAAGAGGACCAAGATGGTCCTAGATCGCTCACCTGAGTCTCTTTGACCCCTGGGACAACACATTAATTAGATAGGCAGATGTCAAAAAGAAGATTATTGCCTATGATCAATACCATGGAACGTTTTCAGTGAAGAGCAAGACAGAAATGCCTTTTTGCTCTTTGATTCTATGCACCCGGGTGGACCCCAAATGTGACCCCAGGGTCTTGATATGAACAAACTTGGAAGAGGTCCATAAGATGATGCTACATACTAAATATGAAAGCTGTCTGCCTTCTGGTTTCAGAGAAGAAGATTTTTTGATGGTTTTCCTATTTTCACCCAACATGCTCAGATAAGCTGAAACTGATGCGCCCGGGTGGAGCCAAAATATGACCCAAGGGTCTTGATATGAACAGACTTGGTAGGGGCCCATAAGATGATGCTACATACCAAAAATGAAAGCAGTGTGCCCTCTGGTTTCGATTAAAGAAGATTTAAAAAGATTTTTGCTCTTCTATTCTATGTAAAGGGTTGCGCCCGGGTTGGAGCCCAAATATGATCCTAGGGTCTTGATATGAACAAACTTGGTAGAGGTCCACTAGATGATGCTACATACCAAATATGAAAGCTGTCTGCCTTCTGGTTTCATAGAAGAAGATTTTTGAAGATTTTCATTTTTTTACCCTTTGTGCTTTTAAGAGATAAAGGGATGTACCCGTGCAAAGCCCAAATATGACAAAAGGGTCTTGATATGAACAAACTTGGTAGAGGCCCACTAGGTGATGCTACACACAAAATATTAAAGCTGTCTGCCATCTGGTTTCAAAGCAGAAGATTTTTAAAGATTTTCACTCTTTGATTCTGTGTAAAAAGGGTTGGACCCGTGCAAAGCCTAAATATGACCCCAGGGTTTTGATATGAACAAACTTGGTAGAGGTCCACTAGATGATGCTACATACCAAATATGAAAGCTGTCTGCCTTCTGGTTTCAGAGAAGAAAATTTTTAAAGATTTTCATATTTTCACCCTTTTTGTTAAGGGTAAAGGGAAAGTTAAGGGTGGATTTCATTTATATGAACAACTTTGGTAGAGCTTGACCCAAGGAACATCCCTGCCAAGTTTCATCAAGATTGGCCAACTGGTTTAGGAGGAGAAGATGTTTAAAGAAATTGTGGACGACGGACGACGCACGTCGCACGACGCACGACTGACGACGGACATTCTATGATCCCAATAGCTCACCTTGAGCACTTCGTGCTCAGGTGAGCAAAAAAATGTGGTCTTGATGGTTACATTAAGAAACTATAATGAAAAAGGACTTAACGGTTCGTTAGGTAAGCCAATGAAGAGGATTTTTTTTAAAAGCACATTGTAATGCTGAAGTGAAAAGTGGACTCTGCTACACCATTGACATTAGGCTAAACCAACAAGAAAGTAATGGAAACCCAATGTGAATGAGCAGCAGGAATGGGGCCTACAGCACACTGCAAGCATGTGCACTTGGTTTTATACTCAGCAGCTGTGTTCTGAAAGACAAAAAGTATAAAGACAGAACAGATCGGTACTCAAAGGCAGATCATTCACCAAGTAAGAAATTTTAATGGAAGTCCTTTAAAGGCATCATCTCTGAATCTTCCTGGAGCTGGTGAAACTATATGAAGAACAACTTCTACGGTTTGCAAGGTTAGTCAACAAAGATGATGTTTTCTTAAAAGCAAATTGTTATGCTGGAATGAAAAGAGGGTACTACACCATTGACATAAGGCTGAACCAACAAGGAATAGTAATGGAAACCCAAGGTGAATGTAGGGCAGGCACACTACAAGGATGTGCACTTAGTTTTATACTCAGCAGCTATGTTCTCAAAGAAAATAAAGTATAAAGACAGAACAGACCTGTACTCAAAGGCTACTACCTTTCACAAGAGTAAAAAAGTTTATTGGAAGTCCTTTAAAAGCATCTTCTTTGAATTTTCCTGGAGCTTGTGAAATCCCAAATATCAACTTTGATCCTAGCAACACTTGTGTAAATCTTTCTGAAATTTCAAAACTACCTATTTTTCAAAAAAAATTGAGCCAGCAGATATAATAGCAGTTGCTCTTGACCATATTATTTACCACAAACTCCTGAAGAAAGGTTTCGTGATATTTTTACAATTACGGAAATCATTATTAGAAAAATTAAAGAGAAAACTGTTGGTCAAAATGTTAATAGTGTTATGTATATATATAATCATGTTTTTTCCCGTGTCTATTTTTAGAATAAGTCTGCAAATTTCTGATCCCTTGGCTATTGGCTATTAGGTAAACATGTACGTAGAATATTTTAGATCTTTCAATAAAGGACTTTTAGAAAGTGATTCAAACTCTAGGGTCTTCTAATGTTCTATGCTATTCTAGATTGTTCTATGGTACTATATAAAGGGATTCCTACAGCATTCACTTGGTTTAGACTAATGGTTTCATTGATTAGTACTGTGTTAAACTAAAAGGGGATTTCTAGTTATCTTAAAAGTGTGTTTAATTTTAAATTCGAATATTATTGGACTTATTATTTGTGGACTAGGAACTTAATTCAATTGGATCTAAAATTAAAAAACTTTAGGATTAAACATTCAAGGTTATTGAAATTTGTTTTTGTATTAATTTCATATTTTCAATAATTTTGTTATTGTTATTATATATGTGAGAAGAAATGTAAATGTGGTGCAATAGTTTGTCCTCTAATGCATAAAGTAATTACTTAGTAACCAAATATTGAAGAGGAAGAAATGGAAGCAGTGACGAGAGAAGTGTCTGAGTAGTAAAAATTAGAAACAAGAAAACAGGAAACGAGCTTAACATAATAATAATAATAATAATGAAATAAAAAGGGAGAGCTGTATTTTCAACATTTGGGTTTCTAATCTTGAAATTTTAATCTAAGCTGACATCGAAATGGAAATTGTGTTCATGCACTGTGGATGTATGTTCATTTCTTTAAAGTTTGTGTGATTTCAGTTCATCAATTCTTAATCGGGCACTTCTTTAAACTGTCTCCATGTGGCTAGGGCAGCCAGCTGTTAACAGATTTCCTGTTGTCTACTTGAAGATTGATTTATTGTGAAATTCAGCTAGGGTGCCTCTTGAATCCCACAGGCAACCTTATTGGTGCCCAATTGTTTTGGGCAGCCCATTGTGACATTGACATTATGACATTATATTGCTCTTGAATTATTGCTAATTTTTGTATTGTGTAATATTTTAAAAAGCCAAGCCATATAAGGGCAAGACAATAATTATCATTAATCTAGAACTATCTTCTTTTGTTTAGCCAACTCCGCAATAATGCCATTAAGTTGAAAATGGCTACTAGTAAGTGTTGTTCAGGCTGAACAATCCAAGTTTGGACGGAGGGGCCAATAAGCAACATTTTATACAAATGTGCCCAGATCCTTACACCAGATGATGTTACGAAACTTTGTTCAATCTGGTCATATGAAACGGCAGTCACTGTTTGTAACAACATTTCAGATATATTTGGTGACACAGAGATGTACATGTATCTTTCTGAAACAGACTCCAGTTAAATAATTTAACTCTGTTCCAACCTTTTATTTGATTCTTTTGTTGTCCCTGTGGCAAAAGCAACTGTTTAACATACGCTGTTGCTTAAATACAAGAACATATTCCCCAGGTAAAATCATATTGATAGTGAATGACTAAAACATTGTAAACCTGCTGATTCAAGAAACATCTACATTGTTTTGGTCTCCAATTGCCAATTTGGAATACTTTTGATAGGAATACTACATTTTTGTGGACACATCTGATGGAGTAATGATATTAGCAAATTGTTGCTCATCTCAGCAGCTGCCAAGAAAGGTGACAGATTTCCCTTTAGCGGCCAACTCCTGAATGCGGCTCATTTAGCCTTGTCCCATAAGTAGCTGCTATTGACAGATTTGACTGTATAGATAACCGTTGTCCGTCTGACATCAGTCTATCTGCAAAACTTATCATTGCCAATTACTTCAAGGCTACTAACCATATAATGCTCATATTTGGTATGATGATATAGATCTCGATGATACGTATCTGCTGGTACTAAAGTAAAGCTAAGGGGGAGTGTTGAAAATCCGACAAAGCATAAAATAAACAAGTCAAGTCTATGGTCAGATATAAACAGTATTTTTCCGATAAATTAGGCTATTTATAGCGATTACCGCATATAGAAGTTTTGAGCTGGTCCCCCACTCAAAATCGATGATTTATTACTAAGCAGGTAACCCGACAAAGAGCATGGGGGGCTAGTTCTTTCCGTTTCTGGTTTCTTGAAAACATATTGAACTTTCGACGAACAATTGTTTAAAACCATATATCATGGCGCCAAAACATTCCACCGACTTTTTCAAGAGCCCCAATATCGGCGTTGGAGGGGTGGATGATTCCCCGGATGAATCCAATCAATCGGCTGCAATTATATCACAAGAAGATGGTGAAAATCAAGTCAATCAAAACCAAACGGACGCCGATTTCCCCCTTTAGATTTTGTCACTCCCCCCCATTTCAGTAATGTGATGGGGGAGCTCCCCCTCTTGGAAGAAATCCTGGATGCAACGCTGCAGCAAATTGTTACACTAAGAATAAAATGAAAAGAGAACTCTGCTACACTATTCGCATTGGCTGACCTTTCGAAGAACATCACTTAGCCATTTCAGCAAACTACAACATACCTCGGATGTATGTAAGGCGGATGGGTATGTAACAAAATCGTGCATTTTGATAGGCCAAAACAGTGTAAGAAAGACTAGCCCTGTAGATAACTGTAAATAATGGCTGAAAAATCTAAATTAATATTTTTTCAGCTGTTATTTAAGAATCCAAAGATATTTTTATTAGGATTCGATGGTTTCACGTCAGTGACTTAAACAAGAAGCGTTGGCGACGTCGAATGTTTTCACTCACAGTTTAGATGGCAGTTTCGAGGGCTAACGCTACTTTAATTGACGTCATCAAGTTTTTCCAAGGTTTTCCCGTAATTTTTAAAAATAGTCCCTCTATGTACATCCGAGGTTGATCGTGAGATTGGCCGAGTGGTGTTACCAATGTGGCTGACCCAACAAGGACTAGTAAAGGAAACCCATGTGAATGCAGCAGGAACGGGGCCTACAGCACACTGCAAGCATGTGTGCTTCGTTTTATACTCAGCAGCTATGTTCTCAAAGAAAACAAGAGCTGTTGGAGGACAGTGAAGCTCAACTATTCCTAGTGCTGGATAGTAACAGCAAATCAATTTTGACATTGGAAAATTCCATTAAATGAAAGTCAAGAGAAAAGAATCTTTGTCTAGAGGCTGATACTATGGTTACAGAAGCATGTGCGAAGTTTCCAAGCAAAAGCTTAAGTTAATATAGAATTATAACTGACATACAACATCTGCATATAAAACCTTAACCAAGAACTTTTAAGTCTGTAAAGGGCTAAAATTCCACTGAATTCAATATCAGAGTTATGAATCTTTGTCTAGGGACTGATATTATTGTAACAGAAGCATGTGCAAAGTTTCAAAGCTACAGCTTAAGTAGAAATAGAGATATTCTTGATATACAATATATACAATTCAGTTGCATGTAAAAACTTAACTTAGATTTTTAAGTTCATAAAAGGTAAACAAGGTGCCAAATTGTCACAAGATACGCCCGTCACACTGCTTAGTATCAACTGGGGGTTTGAATAGAACTGAGGTTATTTTGAATGAATATTTTTTGCACCCATGAAGTTTCATGATCCTAGCTATTATACTTTTACAGATATACTCCGGACAAGATTCAAGTCTGAAAAACAACAAAGGGCAATAACTCAAAAAATAGGCCAGGTAGAGTTATGGTTCTTGTGCACTGCACTACCCCTTGGTGAGATCTATACTCCCATGAAGTTTCATGATCCTAGCTATTATACTTTAAGAGATATACTCCGGACAAGATTCTAGTATGAAAAACAACAAAGGGCAATAACTCAAAATATAGGCCAGGTAGAGTTATGGTTCTTGTGCACTGCACTCCCCCTTAGTGAGATCTATACACCCATGAAGTCTCATGATCCTAGCTATTATACTTTAAGAGATATACTCCGGACAAGATTCAAGTCTGAAAAACAACAAAGGGCAATAACTCAAAAAAAAGGCCAGGTAGAGTTATGGTTCTTGTGCACTGCACTCCCCCTTGGTGATATCTATACACCCATGAAGTTTCATGATCCTAGCTATTATACTTTAAGAGATATACTCCGGACAAGATTCTAGTATGAAAAACAACAAAGGGCAATAACTCAAAAAATAGGCCAGGTAGAGTGATGGTTCTTATGCACTGCACTTCCCCTTGGTGAGATCTATACACCCATGAAGTTTCACGATCCTAGCTATTATACTTTTAGAGATATACTCCGGACAAGATTCTAGTATGAAAAACAACAAAGGGTAATAACTCAAAAAGTAGGCTAGGTAGAGTTCTGGTTCCTGTGCACTGCACTCCCCCTTGGTGAGATCTATACACCCATGAAGTTTCATGATCCTAGCTATTATACTTTTAGAGATATACTCCGGACAAGATTCTAGTATGAAAAACAACAAAGGGCAATAACTCAAAAAATAGGCCAGGTAGAGTTATGGTTCTTATGCACTGCACTTCCCCTTGGTGAGATCTATACACCCATGAAGTTTCATGATCCTAGCTATTATACTTTTAGAGATATACTCCGGACAAGATTCAAGTCTGAAAAACAACAAAGGGCAATAACTCAAAATATAGGCCAGGTAGAGTTATGGTTCTTGTGCACTGCACTCCCCCTTGGTGACATCTATACACCCATGAAGTTTCATGATCCTAGCTATTATACTTTAAGAGATATACTCCGGACAAGATTCTAGTATGAAAAACAACAAAGGGCAATAACTCAAAAAATAGGCCAGGTAGAGTTATGGTTCTTATGCACTGCACTTCCCCTTGGTGAGATCTATAAACCCATGAAGTTTCACGATCCTAGCTATTATACTTTTAGAGATATACTCCGGACAAGATTCTAGTATGAAAAACAACAAAGGGCAATAACTCAAAAAGTAGGCTAGGTAGAGTTCTGGTTCTTGTGCACTGCACTCCCCCTTGGTGAGATCTATACACCCATAAAGTTTCATGATCCTAGCTATTATACTTTTAGAGATATACTCCGGACAAGATTCTAGTATGAAAAACAACAAAGGGCAATAACTCAAAAAATAGGCCAGGTAGAGTTATGGTTCTTGTGCACTGCACTCCGCAATGATGAGAAGTATACAATTGCCAAGTTTGAAGTCAATCGGACTTCAAGTGACAGAGTTATGCTCCGGACAAAGAAGTGGACGCCGCCGGACGCCCGGACGCCCAGACACCCGGACGCCCAGACACCCGGACGCCACGGGTGATCCCATAATACGTCCCGTCTTCGACGGGCGTATAAAAATCCACTAAATTCAATATCAGAGTAATGAGTCTTTGTCTAGAGGCCGATTTTTTAGTCACAGAAACATGTGCAAAGTTTCAAAGCAATAGCTTTAATAGAAACAGGGATATACAACATTTGCACTTAAAAACTAAACCAGAGCAATGTGCCGACGCCTGGGTGACTGGAATAGCCCCTCTATTCTACGAATAGTCGAGGCAAGAAGTATACAGACAGAAGAAAGCAGTGGTTGCAAAGGCTTCAGACCTTTCACAGGAGTAAGAAATTTATTGGAAGTCCTTTAAAGGCATCATCTCTGAATCTACCTGGAGCTGATGAAATTACTAATATTGACTTTGACCCTAGACCAGAAAACTTAAGAAATATTCTCTCATGTCTGGACTATTTTAGCAACTCTTGTTTAAATCTTTCTTGAATTTCAAAACTACCTATCTTTCAAACAATCGAACCAGCAAATAGGATTGCAGGTACTCTATGCAAAATATTTTGCGCAAACTTCCGTGGAAAGGTTTCTTCATATCATGAAAATTACTACAGTTACAGAAGACGATATTAGAAAAAATTGAAAAGAAAACTGTTGGCAAAAATGTTTATAGCTCGTGGAGGGTAGAAAGAAAAAAAAGGCTGACTTCTTCCTTTTTTGGGTGTACAGATAACAATAAACTAGCCAATTCATCAACTGAGACAAAAATCATAGCTGCAGACCCTTTAGAACATGGTCTTAACCATGAACCATTAAACATTTGAAAACAGATAACAGGATAGGAGTCAGGCCCTGTGGGCTTGTCATCTGTAAATATAAGCCATTTTTTCTTGCTTCTCCAGTTGGGATCATCAATGATACACATATTGTTGAAGTAAAATGTCGATACATATCTAGGGATAAAGAAATCTCTCCTAAAACTGTTCCTTACTTAAAAGACAGTGCAAATGGAGATCTTTACTTGGTTGAGTCCCATGATGATCTTTATCAAATTCAGGGGCATTTACTCTTTCTAACCAAATTTCAGGTTGATTGGGCAAAAAATGTGGCCTCAAGAGTGCTTCCAAGCTTTTGCAAAGATTTGACATGTAACCTAGTTTTTAACCCCACTTGACCCAATTTCGAACTAGTCAAAGATTACATCAAGACAATCATTCTGACCAATTTTAAGGTTGATCTGTCAAGTTTGGCCTAATGGTTATTGAGGAGATGCTTAAAGACTTGTTGACGACTTCAGATGGATGACGCAGGATGGACAAAGGTGATTACAAAAGCCCACCTTAAGTGAGCTAAAAACAGTAAAATACATAGACGCGTTGTCTTCTGAAAATTATGCTTTTCAGGCCTTGCTTAAACCAGACAGCTCAAAACCTAAGGTTGCAAAATCTTTGTGTATTCCAAGAGCATTTAAAAACTTAGTTTCATCTTATTCTCCACCCTTACCAATGGAGCAGTACATTTCTCTAGGGTTATCATATGTGCCGGTATATATAAAAACTTCAACATCAATGTGTACAATTGAATTTGCTGGTACAAAATTCAAAGTGGGAAATATTAAGTCTTGGAATGGGTACATTCAGAATGCGCAGAGAAATCTTCAGGGTATCTTGAAGCAGTCTCCTGTAGAAAAGGTGGCGATATTTAAGGAAAAAAATAGCTTAACCCCTGATGTCTTCAAATCAAGTACCCATGAACAAAGGAAGGGAAATGAAAGAAAAATGGAACGGATACTAGTTACCTAAAAGTCAGTGACAATGTTCTCAGTGATACTATGTATGACAATAATTTCATAAAAAAAACAATTGAAGGCAAAAGGCTTATCAGTACATATCTTGCCAAAAACATTGAAAAATTGAGATAAGGCAGAGATATAGAATTTATTGTAGACAGTGAATTCACTTCTCGGAAAGAATTAGAGGATAATTGTTTGTTTCAGTGTAAGATTGATTAACGTTCATTGAGTGAACAACAAAAGCTATATTTTCACAAGTGGCAGAGCCATGAGTGAAAATTTAGCTTTTGTTGTTCACGAAATATGAATCGATCTTACTCGAAAACAAACGATTATTCTATTTCTTTCATGCAAAAATGAGACAAAAATGTGAAGTTACTGGGACATTTTTTCGTAAAGCGCGTCATTATGCGCGTGATTTCTATGCAACGTTCATTGTGACGTCACTTATTTCGCCCCGCATAGATGACGTCAGATAGGATGAAATGCACAAAAGCAGGGTAAAAGTTTTTGATAATTTCACTGTTTTTGCAGTGAGATTATCAAGTGATAAGCATTAAAGAATGTGAGTGTATTTCTACATGTTCCTGTTAGATATCATACACTCTATAGTGTATGTTCAGTGTAGAAAGTGACCAAGAAGTAACATTACTTTAAAATGTCAAACAAAGCAAGGGTGTATCTGAAATGGCTGTTGGAGATTGGCTAGTGCATCTTCAAATTTACCTAAAGCCTGGTCAAAATGCAACTTGCTAAGTCACATCTGGTGATATGGATGCTGTATATCCATCTGTATGTAGTAAGTGCAAAGTTGAATAGAAATGGAGACTACTCATTCAAAAATAATATTTATGTTATACTTCAAAAATCTGGTGGAACGTTTAGTGTGTATAATGTTACAGCAATTATAGTACATCTCTTAGAAAAAATATCAAGAGGGTCAGAGAAATTGGACTGAAGGTTATTGAGCAAACTGTCAACAACAGCGGTGAAGGCCAATCCTTCAAATGGACTAATGCCATGATGGCATGGGCGCAATAATGAACTAGAAAGCCATGAATGGCTTGAGTCGCTCCACAGGCTCAAAATTCTTGTAAAAGCAAATAAATGTTTTGACTTGATTTTTAGATATTTCAGGTTCTACTGATGTTGAAAATGATTTTCAAAGTTTGAACTATATAACAGATAGAGAAATGACCTCTGCTCTTAAAGACATATTTTTCATCAAATCAAAATGATTTTTGGCTGCATGATAATGGGTCACCCAAAGATCATACCAGAAATTTTTTATTGATATCCATCAGTTACATTCTGAGAAAATGATTTTCATATTTTCCACTATTTAACATATTGAGAAATGACCTCCACCCATAAAATGCATATTTTTCATCCAATCAAAATAATTTTTGGTTCACTGATTAAGGGTCACTCAAGGATCATTCCAGTGAAAAATGGTTGATATCAAAAAATTAGATTCTGAGAAAATGATTTTCAAATTTTCCACTATATAACATATAGAGAAATGACCTCCGCCCATAAAATGCATATTTTCCATCCGATCACAATGATTTTTTGTAGACTGATAAAGGGTTACTCAAGGATCATTCCAGTGAAATTTGGTTGATATCCATGGGTTACATTCTGAGAAAATGATTTTCATATTTTCCACTATATAACATATAGAGAAATGACCTCTGCCAATAAAATGCATATTTTTCATCCAATCACAATGATTTTTTGTAAACTGATAAAGGGTCACTCAAGGATCATTCCAATGAAATTTGGTTGATATCCATCAGTTACATTCTGAGAAAATGATTTACAAATTTTCCACTATATAACATATAGAGAAATGACCTCCGCCCATAAAATGCATATTTTCCATCCGATCACAATGATTTTTTGTAGACTGATAAAGGGTCACCCAAGGATATTTCATGTAAAATTTCATTGGTATCCATTGATTAGCATCTGAGAAAACTCACTTTTTACCATATTTGGAAATTAGCCACGCCCCTTAAATCTATGTTTTTCATTGGATCAAAATTTCTTGAACAACTTTGAAAGAGGGTCACCCAAGGATCATTCCTGTGAAGTTTGGTTGAAATCCATTCAGTAGTTTCTGAGGAGAAGATTTTTAAAGAAAAGTTTACGACCGGACGCACGCACGCACGGACGGACGGACGGACGGACGCACGACGGACACAACACCATGACAATAGCCCCAGTGGCTTTCAGCCAGTGGAGCTAAAAAATTGCTGAACATATGAACTGTGAACTTTTGTAAATATAATGTTTACTGATGTGAATAATTATGATGTTTACTGATGTGAATAATAATGCTGTTTACTGGTGTGAATAATTTCCATGTCTATTATTTCAATACAACGTAATCATATATCTGATCGGACTTCAGCTTTTATCAAAAGTGACCTGTCTAATTATAGGCAGATGATGTTCCTGTAATGAAAAAACACTATTCGGTGGACAAACCAACAACATCATCAACATACCCTACTGGATACCTGATTAACAAACACACGAGGAAGGGCGAACAACTGAATATCGGTCTTCCTGAAGTACCGCCACAAACACTAAAGTGGAAACTAGGAACCGTCACATACGAGCTAAAGAAGTTGATAGATGGACTTAAGAAATAGACATTAATAGAAACATTCAATGGAGTTAATATCTTTTTTAATTGTATTGGTTATGTTTTGCATGCATTTATTATAAATCTTCATTGTTTATGTTAAGTTTCAAATGGTCAACCTGTGTGTGAAAGAGTGAGAAATAATTTTGAGAATCAATTAAATAATAAATTAATCTTATATTTAAGGGAGGGATATAACATAGTGACCTATATGACTGACAAATTAATCTGAGAACTCATTAAGTAATTAGGAATTTTAACTTCTCTTTTATAAAGTTTAATATATTGTTATAATACATTATCTCTGACATGCAGTACATGCAGTATTATACATGGTTGTTTTTATTGGACAGAGTTCAAGTCAGATTTGACCTCTTAAACACGAGTTCAATGTTTAATGTCAATATGTTTGTTACCTTAGGGAATGTCCAGAATGCATGATGTTGCCAATTGTTTATGGTCAACATGTTTACTGTCTTCATTGTTATGGGTTTTTAAGTATTGTTTAAAGTCAAGTTGTTTACTGACATTTTAATGTTTGTAATTGAAACTCAAGTTTTGACAGATAGTTTAAAGTTAATGCTATAATTAGTAACAATTATCTAAAACAATTCATAAGCTTGTAAATAGCAAATGTTGGCATCCATGAGAGTGCCAAGTCCTGAAAATTCTTAAATGTATAAATAATGCATGCTGGAGAGAGAGAGGGTAGTCTTGTTTGAGAATCTGAACTGAACAGTCAAGTTGTTCTTTTCAGTCTTAATAAACTCATTATGCTATATTGACTGTTGTGTTTACTTTATTGCGAAGTACTAACCACAACAAACTACTATGTTACAATTGCCAAAAATGATAGCTAGGTCTGGTAGGATTGAAAACAGGGAATCTAAGCGGCACAAGTTGTTTCATGACATCACCAATGCCAATGCAGGGAAATCTTACGAGTTTTGTGCATCTCCTCTGACCTGAGTTGGTATCGACAAGGAGGTGGTTGTAACAGAAGAACTGTCCCAAAATTGTTATACCACACCACCTCCAACTAACATTTTGTACACAACAACGGAAATAAGGACCCCCAAATAGCCAATGTTTAGTCTACATAATTTTGTTGGTGATGATTCTGGTGTACACTTTTATACCGGTCTAGAGTTATGTGAAATTGACATTTGTATTGCAGACTCTAGGACCAGGGGGCTGTTTTACTAAAGATCTTACAGTCATTTTTTGCCTAAGTCAAAAATGAAAGTAGTAGTAACTTAATAGGGAATTCTGCCATGCATTATCTCATTGGAATCGTCTTCTAAAGACGATTTTATTGAGTTAATGC
This sequence comes from Fragum whitleyi, assembly GCA_948146395.1. Lineage (NCBI taxonomy): Eukaryota > Metazoa > Mollusca > Bivalvia > Cardiida > Cardiidae > Fragum > Fragum whitleyi. The sequence goes on along the minus strand of OX411551.1, from coordinate 12,274,056 downwards.
AAGACAGAATCTAACAATGAATAACACTAGGTAAGATTTATAATTGGACTTACAATCAATTTTTTCATAAGACATTTCATAAAACAGGCCCCAGCTGCATACTGTCTCAGATATGCATACCATCAAGTGGCAAATTTAGGCATTGAAGACCAATGGTGATAAAATCAAGACAACAAGCTAACTTTGAATTATCGTAATTATTTTGTGTATTGGAGAGTGTGGTTTCCAATATCTTTGTCACACGGATTGTTATTATGTCAAAACAGTAGACATTTGGCCTGATCAGAAGCTTGCGAGATACTTTTCTCCACAAGGATTTAATCTCTCTTTCCCTTAGACAAAAGCCATCATAGATGGTACAGAATGCCCAGTCATGAAACCAAAAAGACCTCTATCCCAACAAGCAACCTTTCCCACTTATAAGAACAGGAATGCAGTGAAAGTGCTTGTTGAGTGTACTCCAGGTGGGCTCATGATTAGCAAATTGTCAAATGAAGCTGCTTCATGTAAAAGTGTGATCCAAACAAGTATTATGGCAGACAAGGGCTTTAATGTTAAGGACATGTTTGCCCCTCATGGCATACAGATCAATATCTAAACAGATGTCTGGAAAAACTGTATTAGGAGACAGAAAAATATCCAGTAAGTGGGTACATATTGGGCAGGTAATGGGGCTTGCAAAAACATACAAAGTTTTGACCGAGCAAATGATAGCAAAGAAGACCAAGAACACTGTAGTATATCTACCCCGGCACTTTTGGATTTCGTCCTTCCGCCGGTGTCGAAGTAAACAATCGAACTTTGTCAGCTGTTTATACGGATCAGTAAAAGGTTGGTTAAAAGTGTTATTTTCGATGACCTACTGCATTAAGCATGCTGGTTTGATAAAGAACTTACGAATACACTGGGATTGCAAACAATTTTAGTGATATAAATCCTTTTTTGAAGGATTTGAGGCGGGCGGGAAATTCAGCTAATTCCGGTTTAGTCCTGAAGTGACCATGCTGCCAGTGATCCGTTTCGTTATCAGAAATGAACGGTTTTGTCAAACTTACATGTGTGTCGTAATAGAATTCTGGGGGTACATGATAATTTAACGACTACTTGCACCCAGTACAGTTCCAGTGTAGATTTAACAGTTACCATCCAGAGGGGATTTACGGATTTTTAACCTCGCCCAGGGCAGAATTATTTATGTATATAAATTTAGAAATCCATCAAAATAATGATAATAATATTAAAAGATAAAAATCCCAAAACAAACAAACTTTAATTCCCTATCCCTGAATTCTTTAGATCTAGAATCTATTATTCTTATAATCTTTTTATTTGAATTTTTCAGACAATGGCATCTATACTCGTAGCTCTGGACGAGTCCTTTCACGGGGTCAACCAAAGCAACTCTAACTTTATCTGTCCGACTTGCGGCAAGCAACTGTCCACAGCTAGTGGTTTCAGGCGTCACGTGTTGGGACATGGGGAAATGCTCTTTTAGTGCTTGATATGTAAACTAAGGTTCACGGAAAGACATCACTATGAAGGCCATGTCAACAGGCATCAAAAGATCACCCCATACTTGTGTTTAAATTGCAAGAAAAAGTTTTCCTACAAAGCGTCGTTTAACAGACATAAGACTGTATGTCCCAAAGAGGAAAAAAAATCTAACCCTGGATTTGAGTGCGATATCTGCAAGATGAGGTTTGAGAAGAAAGATATTTTACGGGATCATGTGAAAGGGAAACACACTCCTTGTGGTCTGTATGAATGCGACATTTGTGGCAAGAAGTTCAGGTGAAGAAAGCTAGTGAAATTATTCATACCGGGTTCAAAAGGTATTCGAATTTGGCTTACAGTATTGTGCATGTATGTGCACAGTTCAGGTAAGTCAATTTGTTTAATTGTGAATTTGAAAGCAATTGACAGCCTTGTTTTAGAAAACGGTGCATATTTCAGTGTACATTTCCCTCATCTCTAATTGTTGAGCATAGACCAAAACAACGCAAAATTTTGCTTGGTAGGGTAATAAGCACTAATGTTTAATTTTGTTTTTGTGCGGCATCACTCATTCAACAAACAGAGGTTATTTTACCTCCATGTGAGTTATGTGCAATTGGTCATTAAGTGTTAAGAGGGACAAGAAATGTCATAGCAACCAATTTGAGAACTAAAGTGTTATAATTAGCTCATTTAGGACATCCAGGTATTATAGGTATTATAGTCATGAAACGTATTTATGTTCACAAGTATAGTGGCCTGGAAGCGATAACAAGAGGACCAAGATGGTCCTAGATAGCTCACCTGAGTCTCTATGACCCCTGGGACATCACATTAAATAGATAGGCAGATGTCAAAAAGAAGATAATTGCCTAAGATCAATACCATTGAACGTTTTCAGCAAAGAGCAAGACAGATATGCCTTTTTGCTCTTTGATTCTATGTAAAAAGGGATGCACCTGGGTGGACCCTAAAAGTGACCCCAGGGTCTTGATATGAACAAACTTGGAAGAGGTCCATAAGATGAAGCTACATTCTAAATATGAAAGCTGTCTGCCTTCTGGTTTCAGAGAAGAAGATTTTTGAAGGTTTTCCCATTTTCACCCATCATGCTCAGATGAGCTAGGAGGGATGCGCCCAGGTGGTTCCCAAATATGACCCAAGGGTCTTGATATGAACAAACTTGGTAGGGGCCCACAAGCTGATGCTACATACCAAAAATGAAAGCAGTGTGCCCTCTGGTTTCGATTAAAGTAGAATTTAAAAGATTTTTTAGCTGTTTGATTCTATGTAAAAAGGGTTGCGCCCGGGTGGAGCCCAAACATGATCCTAGGGTCTTGATATGAACAAACTTGGTAGAGGTCCACTAGATGATGCTACATACCAAATATGAAAGCTGTCTGCCTTCTGGTTTCATAGAAGAAGACTTTTGAAGATTTTCATTTTTTTACCCTTCATGCTCATAAGAGATAAAGGGATGCACCTGTGCAAAGCCCAGATATGACCCAAGGGTCTTGTTATGAACAAACTTGGTAGAGGCCCACTAGGTGATGCTACACACCAAATATTAAAGCTGTCTGCCATCTGATTACAGAAAAGAAGATTTTTAAAGATTTTCGCTTTTTGATTCTATGCAAAAAGGGTTGCGCCCGGGCAAAGCCCAAACATGACCACAGGGTCTTGATATGAACAAACTTGGTAGAGGTCTAATAGATGATGCTACATACCAAATATGAAAGCTGTCTGCCTTCTGGTTTCAGAGAAGAAGATTTTTAAAGATTTTCATATTTTCACCCTTTTTGTTAAGGGTAAAGGGAAAGTTAAGGGTGGATTTCATTTATTTGAACAACCTTTGTAGAGCTTGACCCAAAGAACATCCCTGCCAAGTTTCATCAAGATTGGCCAACTGGTTTAGAGGAGAAGATGTTTAAAGAAATTGTGGACGACGCACGACGGACGACTGACGACGGACGACGGACATTCTACGATCCCAATAGCTCACCCTGAGCACTTTGTGCTCAGGTGAGCTAAAAATGCAGAATGGTTCTGTAAGACTTGCTATGGTTGCCAGTTAGTATCAAAATTTCTTTAGACCTGAGCCAGTGACCAGAACAAATCTACCTGCTGTTCCTTTTAAAGATTTAGCCCTACATTTTCCTTATTTTTTGTTTAAATGAGCACTCTGTTCTTAGTCTAAACCACCTTGTTTTAACATACATTTACTGAGTTATGTGATTTTTTTGTTTGTTATTTCTGAATATGGTGAAAGAGGGCATGTGGTCAAACATTCCTATAAGTGGAAATTAATGAAGAATTTACAGAGAGGATCAGTTTTTGCAGAAACAGCTGAATATCAAGAATAATTTGAAGACTTAAAAAAGAAATGTACTATCTGAAAGAATAAATTGCAGTACTAAAGAAGATGTGTTTGTGAAACACAAATACCCCAGAAACAGTAAATTTCAGAAGATTGACCTTGACCTAGACGAATGACCTACATCTGCAGATGGGTATTCATTAGATCTGTCATCATGCCAAATATTTACAGTGTAACTTAAGCTTACAGTATTTGGCAATTTCAAGTTATTTGGTTGAGTTAGGCAAATAATTTTGGACATTCCATTAGTCTCGAAGGTTGTGGTGTGCCAGCTTGTCCACTGGTGTAGTGCCCAATAAGGACACAGTTTCCCTTTCATTCCATGAGCCCAAATAGGAAACATGATCAAATAAAAATATTTAAATACCTACTCAGAAGAACTAATTCTAATAAAAAAAGAAAACGATCAAAAATGTAAAAGAAGCACTTTGTGCTCTAAGAGCACAGAGTAGTATTATGCAATATGTTAATATTCAGAATGGATCCTGGTCTACTATCAAAAACAAAGGACAGACTAAACTGCCAACAGTATTACTTATATACACATCAAAAACTGACAAAATCGAGCCTGAAAAGCTCAGCACTAAGTTTAAAACTACAAAGAAAACTGCTTATACAATGGAGTCAGCTCAAAAAGTTATTGATGAAATGGACCTAAGCTACAACCTGTATCAAGTGAAATCATAATAATGAGAGCCCTGGACAGAGCGTATGTATGATGTCATTGGTTCGTCATATGTGCCTTGAGGCCCCGCCCATTTTCTTAGTTCATGTGCCCCAACCCCACTCTCCAGTATTCAAGGGAGGAATTCAAAGCATGAGTACCGAGTAATCAAGACTTGTGTGTGCTTGGAGTATAATTCTTCTTTGAGACTTCATCGGATTTTAACAGTGAGTAGCCTTGTTTTAATGACTCATTTACAATAGACCCCGAACCGCAAATTTTATGCATAAAGTATTTACATATCAACCAGAGATTGAGGAGAAAGAAATTGTAGGAATGACGAGAGATGAAAAATTACTTGTGTATCAAAGACTTCATGCTACTTACTTAACTTAATTAAGTTGATAATGACTACACCATCACACCACTTCGTAGTTGCTTTGATATTTGTGAGAAGAAATGTAAATATGGTGCAATAGTTTGTTCTCAAAAGCATAAAGTGTTTACATATCATCCAGAGATTGATGCAATGAAATGATGCAATGACCAAAGAGGTGTCTGAAGAGGAATAATTACTTGTGTATCAGAGACTTAATGCCATTAAGTTGAAAATGGCTACTAGTAAAAGTGTTGTTCAGGCAGAGTTAATCCATGGTTTGTCTGAAGAGGAATAATTACTTGTGTATCAGAGACTTAATGCCATTAAGTTGAAAATGGCTACTAGTAAAAGTGTTGTTCAGGCAGAGATAATCCATGGCTTGTCTGAAAAGGAATAATTACTTGTGTATCAGAGACTTAATGGTATTAAGTTGAAAATGGCTACTAGTAAAAGTGTTGTTCAGGCAGAGTTAATCCATGGTTTGTCTGAAGAGGAATAATTACTTGTGTATCAGAGACTTAATGCCATTAAGTTGAAAATGGCTACTAGTAAAAGTGTTGTTCAGGCAGAGATAATCCATGGCTTGTCTGAAAAGGAATAATTACTTGTGTATCAGAGACTTAATGCCATTAAGTTGAAAATGGCTACTAGTAAAAGTGTTGTTCAGGCAGAGTTAATCCATGGTTTGTCTGAAGAGGAATATATACTTGTGTATCAGAGACTTAATGCCATTAAGTTGAAAATGGCTACTAGTAAAAGTGTTGGTCAGGCTGAATTAATCCATGGTTTGTCTGAAGATGAGGCAATAAGCAACACTGTAGACAAATGTGCTCAGGGTCCAAAGGCTATATAACTTTTCTCAGGCTCAAATCAAAATTTTCTCAAATTTCAATTTGAGATTAAAGCCGTTAGTCTGTTTTATTACTCATTTTAATGAATTAACATAAAAGATGATGTTAATAAGTTGTTATAAATAACAACTTATTAATATTATCTTTTATTTTCATACATTTATTTCAATTCAAAATTTGAGAAAACTCACAGTTGAGCCTGAGAATAGTTTTATAACCTCAGGCCCTGATCTTTAAACCAGGGCCCATGTTTGAAAATATAAATCTTTTCTCATTCTCAAGTGAAAATGTTCTCAAACTTAGAATTTCAATAACTGAGCACAAAAGATAATATTAACAAGTTGTTATTAGTTAACAACTTATTAATATTATCTTTTAAATTCATACACCTATTACAGTATTATTGCAGAATCATAGCTTAAAGTGCAATTTGAAATTTGAGTAAATTTTGTTTAAAGAATTAGAAAAGTTTTATAACCTCGGGCCCTGATGATGTTATGAGACTTGGTTCAATCTGGTCATATGAAACAGTAGTTACTGTGTGTAACAACATTTCAGATATATTTGGTGACACAGATTTCCATAAGAAGCCATCTTCCTTAACCCTTTGCTGTTTAACCCCAACTTTTTACGTGCCTGTGATTTTATGATTTAGAAAACATTGTGACAAGCAATTTCTTCTTTTTCCACACTATGTTCTACCCTACTGAATGGTTATTTTTCAAATTGAATACACTTTAAATTTTCGTCTGCAAAACCTTTGAATTTGGACAGGTCAAAATTTTATAAAGCAGGAAAGTGTTATGCGGCAAATTTTGACTTGTCCCCTGAGTGTCCACTATTGACAGTTTTACTGTATAGATAATTTACAAATATTTGTATAAGTGAAATCTATAACTTTCTTATTTTCCTACAAATGATTGTTTATTCTAGCAGACTGCACAAGTGTGAAGGCAGCTAACCACAAGGGGATCATGATGACCTTCATGGATTCTCTCCCTTGTAAATCAGCAGCAGCAACAGGAAGCTGCGGTACTTATTTCCTTTTCTTCAGGGAATTCCAGCAAGGATCTTGCAGAAATTTTATTGTAAAGCAATCTTAAGTAATAATAAGTTAATATGCCAAAAACAAGAAGACAAATTACAGTAAAAAGAGGAGAAGTACCCTAAGAAAAGGATCCAGAGGATAATTAGACTGTGGCTAATACCCCCTACAAGTGTTTGTTAATAATGAAAAGCCATTTCCATCAAATGGCCATAACTCTGTCAGTGGTCAATGGATAGTAAACCAAAATATCATGTGCACATCTTTGCCTGATACTGAGCACAGCAGCTGTAAAGCAGGGATGTGGAATTCCCATGCCCTACTTGTCCGACATGGGCTTTCCTACCTGCGGACAAGTACATCTTGCAAGTCCACTTGTCCATGGACAAGTAAATACCAGGGCAAATCTTGGTATGGCACTATATAGATCAAAGAGATAAAGAAGATTATTGTTTGTACCAATGAGAAGAAAACACTGTTTTTAATGAAGAAAATGCTGGTTTCAGCATTTTCTTCTTCAAAAAACAATGTTTTCTCAAAATCTTTCTATTTTATTTTTTGCGGACAAGTACATTTTAATCCTGGACAAGTAGAAAAATCATACTTTTCTTGTCCACAGACAAGTAGAGAAAATCCACACACCTGTGTAAAGTTTAAATGAAATCTGCACATTAGTTGCTGAGAAATTTAGCAGACAAAAAATGCTTCATGCCGATGAACTGAAGGACTGACCAACGAGCTGACTCTTATATACTCCATCAAATAGGGGTATAATTACAAAACTAGAAAGCCATGAATGGCTTGAGTCGCTCCACAGGCTTGAAATTCTTGTAAAGTAGTAATAGTTTTGACTAGATTTTTAAATATTTTGGATTCTACTGATGTTGAAAATGATTTTCAAAGTTTCCACTATATAACACATAGAGAAATGACCTCCGCCCATGAAATGCATATTTTTCATCCAATCACAATAATCTTTTGTAGACTGATGGAGGGTCACTCAAGGATAATTCCAGTGAAATTTGGTTGATATCCATCATTAAGATTCTGAGAAAATGATTTCCAAAGTTTCCACTATATAACATATAGAGAAATGACCTCCGCTTATAAAATACATATTTTTCATCGGATCACAATAATTTTTGGTAGACTGATAGAGGGTCACTCAAGAAAGATTCCAGTGACATTTGCTTGATATCCATCATTTAGATTCTGAGAAAATGATTTCCAAAGTTTCCACTATATAACATATAGAGAAATGACCTCCGCCCATAAAATACATTTTTTTCATCCGATCACTATAATTTTTGGTAGACTGATAACGGGTTACTCAAGGATCATTCCAGTGAAATTTGGTTGATATCCATCACTTACATTTTGAGAAAATGATTTTGAAAGTTTCCACTATATAACATATAGAGAAATGACCTCCGCCCATAAAATACATTTTTTTCATCCGATCACTATAATTTTTGGTAGACTGATAAAGGGTCATCAAAGATCATTCATGTAAAATTTCATTGGTATCAATCAATTAGAATCTGAAAAAACTCACTTTTTACCATATTTGGAAATAAGCCACGCCCATTAAATCCATGTTTTTCATTGGATCAAAATTTCTTGAACAACTTTGAAAGAGGGTCACCCAAGGATCATTCCTGTGAAGTTTGGTTGAAATTCATCCAGTAGTTTCTGAGGAGAAGATTTTTAAAGAAAAGTTTACGAAGGGACGCACGGACGGACGCACGACGGACACAACGCCATGACAATAGCCCCAGTGGCTTTCAGCCAGTGGAGCTAACAAAGAAAGATTGATGAGTGTAATCTGAGATATTGTCAGTGGGCAACCAAAACCTTGTAACTACAGCTTATTCAAGACGTAGTTAGGAGATGTGACTGCCCATCAACATTATAAGATTGATACCACATGCTTGATACTACAGACTATCTGCAGCAGCTAAGACAAAAAGTACTTCTCTGACTTATAAGAAAGACAACTCTGTCAATCTTGTCTTTAAAAGAGTTGTCCTTCTTTGTACTCAAAGTTCCACTAGATTAACCTTCCCTTCATTCCATGAGTTTAAATAGGAAATAACATAAGAAATAAAATAAATCATCAGAATACAAAACTTAGAAAATGTCAGGAAGAAGAAGAGGGACAAAAAGGAAGGCAGGAGGGTCTAATAGAGAAGAGGAAACAGAAACTGTACAAATTCTGCAACAATTGCAGCAATCTAATGATGATAATGAGATTGTTGACATTGATAATGTCTTTTCTCAAGAATTTAACTGGGTTTCATAAGATCAAATGGAGTGCATCTGAGTGATGTAGCCAACAAATTGTTAATTTTCAATATTAAAGAGGCTATACAACATTTTAATGACGACAAACAGAAAAAATACATCAAGGGTTGAAATAGCCTATGATATTGGGGGACAAATTTCTAGTGTAATTTGTTGTGGCAGAATATCATAGGCTAACACTGTCGTACAAATGAGATTATCAATGGGATGATGTCAGTCTAAATTGTCATAGAATCTTTTTAGCAAATAAATAAACAACTTAAGTATGGATGGGTTTATCTGTTTGGAATATGGCTAGGAAATCAAACATCCTTCCTCTTGAAAACCAGTTATAAACAGGTCTCATCCATACCTGATCATAGACAATCATTATGCAATTCTCAGTGGGCACAAATGCATTTAATTACCACTCAAAAAAAATCTGAAGAATCATGCCAACAAAGAGGAAATCTGACAACTGAAAAATAGGCAAAAAAGCCTAGGAGTAATTGTACATCAGTAGATGTGGACTCTGGTGAAGAATTTCAAGAATTACAGACACATCAGTTGGTCCCAAAGTTAATGCAGCACATAGACTTTGACAATGTTTGGCACCATTTGACCCTGTCAGTAGTGGGGTCCTCTTAAGATCAAAGAAAAAAATTGGGAAGGTCAAATCATAGACATTTCCCAAGCAAAAATGGACTCTGAAAAAATCTCAATTGACAAATGGACTTCAGCCTTTATGATTTACATGAGTGTTGTGCTAGAAAAAACACCGAATCAGGCCCAAGGGTTTTTAAAATACATGAGGAACATAAGGCTAGCAGCAAGTAGAGCCCCTGGGTGGTGGAAGGGTGATGAACAATTTAGGCTACAGAAAGCAAACAATCCATTGTTGTCTAGGGAGGTTATTTACCCTGAATTTGGGTTGTTGCATGTAACAAGCATTAATGTATTGGTAGAGCAGACACAGGCCCATAAAACTCCAACCAGATTGACAAATAACAAGAGCCGTCAGAGACAGATTATGCTCCCCGAATAAGGCATTGTCACAAAAACAAGAGCCATGTTGGAAATGGACATCCCCCGCGAAGAAAGCTTGATAGTAAACTGAAGCCTAATAGATAAAAGATTCTTTTGTACTGTCAAAGATTTGCCTCCTATAAAATCTAAGTAACAAAAATAACAAAGGGCAATAACTCCAAAATTATGCAAGCAAGAGTTGCAGTTCTTGTACACTGCATTTCTCCTCCATGAGATCTATCCACCCATAAAGATTCAAGTTGATAGCTACTATACTTTAGGAGATATGCTCCAGACAAAATCTAAGTATAAAAAATAACAAAGGACAATTACTCCAAAATTATGCAAGCAAGAGATGCAGTTCTTGTACACTGCACTTCTCCTCTATGAGATCTATCCACCCATAAAGTTTCAAGTTGATAGCTATTATACTTTAGGAGATATGCTCCAGACATAATCTAAGTATCAACAAGAGCTGTCACTGTAAGATGACAATGCCCCCGACACCGCTTTGATTTAGAAGTTATGGCCAATGTTAAAGTTTTTGGGCGGAATGACGGACGGACAGACAGACAGACGGACGGACGGACAGACGGACGGACGGACAGACGGACGGACAAGTCAAATTTATGATGCCTCCCTATCGGGGGCATAAAAATAACAAAGGGCAATAACTCCAAAATTATGCAAGCAAGAGTTGTAGTTCTTGTGCATAGCACTTCTCCTCCATAAGATCTATCCACCCATAAAGTTTCAAGTTGATAGCTGTTATACTTTAGGAAATATGCTCCAGACATAATCTAAGTATCAAAAATAACCAAGGGCAATAACTCCAAAATTATGCAAGCAAGAGTTGTAGTTCTTGTGCACTGCACTTCTCCTCCATAAGATCTATCCACCCATAAAGTTTCAAGTTGATAGCTATTATACTTTAGGAGATATGCTCTGTGGTCAGATTGCAAGGACTCAAATAAGGTGTAATCTTATACAGCAAACATAAAGGTAACAAACATTAAACCTCCTTTTTGCATGACATATTTTTAGACACAAATTTCAAATAGTTTATGGTAAAGGGCATCTGATTTGCTACTGAAATGTGAAATTTCATCAAATTCTGAGCATAAGACTAGGAGAAATGAAAGAATAACTGTATTTTACGCGCTAGCATAAAGGTAACAAACATTTAGCCCCCTTTTTCCATGATATATTTTTTTTACATTAATTTCAAATTGTTTATAGTAAAGGGCATCTGATTTGTTACTTAAATATGAAATTTCACTAAATTCTGACAGTTAGACTAGGAGAAACTTGGGAAAAACTGTTTTTTACCCTAAGTCCCCTTTTCCCAAGACGAGGCCTCAAATCCAAAAACAGTCACAGGTGCATCATCACCATATCATAGGGAGTTCATATGGTAAGTTTCATTTGATTTGGCCCAAGGGTTATGGAGAAATAGGTGGGGACAGACGGACGGACGACAAAGTGGCAGCTATATGCCCTCCCTTCGGGGAGCATAACAAGAAATTCTTCCTGTAAATATTATTACTCTAGTGTTAAGTGTCCTTTCTTGCCTAATTGCAGATTCAGCCACATCTGCCAGGCATGCAGCGGAGGCCACCCCAACTCAGTATGCAGGAATGCCAAACAATAATTTCAAAAGCATACCACTTTACAAATTAGGGAATATCCCCTAAAGGCGTAATTTTTTTTGTATTTTAGGTTACCCAACCATGTCTAATTCACAGCCCCCAACTGCATTTGTTTTTGCTGTGCGTCTGTGTCTATTTTTTTATTCACCATTTTTTAGGTCTGTTAATTCAGTTGGATTCCTTTAATTTCTCGCAATCTCTAGATGCTTGCTTTGGAAGTTGATAGCGAAAATACCTAAGTGTCTATGAGACTTAACTATTGATTGGTTGTGATATTTTTACATTAAATTTCTACAACTGACTCAAAAAAGTGCATAAACCATTCCGCATCATGGCGAGCGCTGTGCTTTCTGTCACTGTGAAAAAATGCCCTCACATAACATGCTTTTGCACTGTATCATGTGACATAAATATGACACAGGTTTTTGGGCAGTATCACCTGAAGTCTGATATGGTCGCCTAATCTTTCACAGTTGTTGGGAAGAAGAATATAGAAAAGGTAATCAAATTGAAATGATGGGTGGGGTAAATTATGATTTACGAAAACACGCTTGCAGGAATATAGTCAGCTGCATCAGGTGTCAACATTGAAAACAAGAGGACCATGATAGTCCTATATAGCTCAACTTGGTCTCTTTGGCCCCTCCCTCAGCAAAATTAAATGATTTAAAGATCATTAAATGACCAAAAAATCTTTCAAAGAAAAACATTATTCTATTCCTATTATCCCTACATAAGTTTCTAGCCTTTTCTTAACAACTTTCATGAGACCTGGCCATTATTCTGACCAAGTTTCATGAAGATTGGGCCATATTTATGGCCTCTAGAGTATAATGAAGAAAATTGTCATTAAGGCCCCTTTTCCCGTGATATGGCATGGATCCTTCCAATTTTAAAAAAAGATTAATCTTTGTCATCAGGCCAACATTCTGACCAAGTTTCTTGAAGATTGGGTCATATTTGTGGCCTCTAGAGTGTAAACAAGAAAGTTGTCATTAAGGCCCCTTTTCCCATGATATGGCAGAGATACTTCCCATTTTCAATAGGCATCATCCTTATGACCTGGCCAATATTCTGCCTAAGTTTCATGATGATTGGACCATATTTGTGGCATCCAGAGTGTAAACAATTAAATTGTTGACGCTGTACGCCGGACATTCAATGATCACAAAAGCTTACCTTGAGCATGATGTGCTCAGGTGAGCTAAAAAAAGTTGACAGCAATTGAATGTCTGTTTATTTGCCATGGGGTCAAGACCTACTAGCTGTCTTCTTGTTACATTGAGCAAAGACAGATTTCTAAAGTACTGGTGAACTAGCGAGGAAGCAGTGGCTCCATGCTAACCATTAACGGATACACCAGGGTCTCCCTATTTGCTACGCTATATCGACCCCTGGGACAATTGGTCGATTTTTCTCACATGTTCTCGCTTGCCAGATTCTGCCTTTTCATTGGTGCCTTCATGATTTTCAGATGGAGTAGTCGGCCAATAAAAACTATCCTAATAAAACAAGTTCAGTTCATTTGTCAAAATCGAGGACAACTATTGCTTGACTTGCTTGAAAATAAGGTGTTTTGAGCATAAAAGATTTTCAAAAAGAATGTTTGGAGAATCTAATGCAAAAAAGGACATTTTCTTGTCTGTGAAAACTGGAAGCAGGAAGAGTTTGTGCTATCATGCATTCTTCATGATATGGAGTGCAATAAACAAAAGTGAAAATTGCCAAGTGCTGGTAGTTGCGCCGCTCATTTCAATTATGAGAGAACAATGTAACTATCTAAATTCGGTTAGACTAAAGAGTACCTACTTTGGAAGGACAGTTCTGAGGATTCTAATATTCTCAATGGACAATATGATTTCATATTTTGGTCAATGTTACTCAATGTTAGCAAGTGGCGCCAGATGTTGCTGAAAACTGATTCATTTCACCTCATGGTTGTTGATGAAGCACATACCATTTTCTTTTGTCCCACACAGGCTCTCCTACAAGTTTGTGTATAATTACATTTTCCTAAGTATTTTGTCCATGGACAAGTAAATACCAGGAAAAAACTTGAAAAAATTCTAAATAAATGTTTGAAATTAAATTTTCCTAATGGGTATATCAAAGTATAGAACAAATCATTTTTAATCTCATTATTATCTTCATTAAAAGCAATGTTTTCTTAGACTTTATTTGCTTTTTTGCGGACAAGTTCAATTTGATCCTGAACAAGTAGAACATTTTCTTATACTTGTCCAGGGACAAGTATAGAAAATCCATATTTGCGCATCCTTGGTTTAAAGAACTTGTGGGAAACAAACATTAAAAGCTGTATAATTTGCATTTAACAAATTGTCTAATACTGTTTTTCTGCTAGGGAATTGGAAGCAGGCCTGAATGTAAGTAAAACAAGAGCCGTCGGAGACGGATTATGCTCCCCGAATAAGGCATTGTCACAAAAACAAGAGCCATGTTGGACATGGACATCCCCCGCCAAGAAAGCTTGATATAAAACTGAAGCCTAATAGATAAAAGATTCTATGTACTGTCAAAGATTTGCCTCCTATAAAATCTAAGTAATAAAGATAACAAAGGGAAATAACTCCAAAATTATGCAAGCAAGAGTTGTAGTTCAGGTGTATTGCACTTCTCCTCTATGAGATCTATCCACCCATAAAGATTCAAGTTAATAGCTATTATACTTTAGGAAATATGCTCCAGACATAATCTAAGTATAACAAGAGCTGTCACTGTAAGATGACAATGCCCCCGACACTGCTTTGATTTTAAATTATGGCCAATCTATGTTGAAGGTCAAGGTCATCCAGGGGTCAAGGTCACCAAAGTATGTGCCTACAGAAAGGTAATGTACCAAGGAATGTTGTGGTAAAGTATGATGCGAATATGTTAAGTAATAAGGAAGTTATGGCCAATGTTAAAGTTTTTGGACGGAATGACGGACGGACGGACGGACAGACGGACGGACAGACGGACGGACGGACGGACAAGTCAAATTTATGATGCCTCCCTATCGGGGGCATAAAAAATAACAAAGGGCAATAACTCCAAAATTATGCAAGCAAGAGTTGTAGTTCTTGTGCACTGCACTTCTCCTCCATAAGATCTATCCACCCATAAGGTTTCAAGTTGATAGCTATTATACTTTAGGAGATATGCTCTGTGGTCAGATTGCAAGGACTCAAATAAGATGTTATCTTACACAGCAAACATAAAGGTAACAAACATTAAACTCCCTTTTTGCATGACATATTTTTAGACACAAATATCAAATACCTTATGGTAAAGGGCATCTGATTTGCTACTGAAATGTGAAATTTCATCAAATTCTGAGCATGAGACTAGGAGAATTGAAAGAATAACTGTATTTTACGCGCTAGCGTAAAGGTAACAAATATTTAGCCCCCTTTTTGATGATATTTTTTTTTTACGTTAATTTCAAATTGTTTATAGTAAAGGGCATCTGATTTGCTACTCAAATATGAAATTTCACTAAATTCTGACTGTTAGACTAGGAGAAATTTGGGAAAAACTGTTTTTTACCCTAAGTCCCCTTTTCCCGTGACGAGGCCTCAAATCCAAAAACCATCACAGATGCATCATCACTATATCATAGGGAGTTCACATGGTAAGTTTCATTTGATTTGGCCCAAGGGTTATGGAGAAATAGGTGGAAATGGACGGACGGACGGACGGATGGACGGAATTACGGACGGACGGACGGACAGACGAAGCGGCGGCTATATGCTCTCCCTTCGGGGAGCATAACAAAACTTAGCCTGGGTGGTCATATCTAAGTTCATTAGCAATAAATCAATTTTCTGGTGGATTTTTAGCTCGGCTGTTTTTGAGGAAACTCGGGGTAATGCTATCCTCTTTGCGTTGTTATGGTCGTCCTCATGCCAATACTTTGACATTATGTGATATCTCTGGGTCAATTGATGGCATTCACTTGAAACTTTGCGTACATTTTCACTATCCAAAGAGCAGCCTTTACTATCAAGGAGGATAACCCTAAAGGAAATGCAACCCAATGGGACTTTGCAACTAGCCAATATATAAAATTCTAATGTGAAATCATGAAGGTAGGGAGGAGGCAATCCAGTGCCTACTCAAAATATATCTGCCCTTAAAATTCAAAATATAAAAATAAAATTAAAAAACATAAAAATTCTGCTTCCAGGACAGTATTAATTTATCAATTAGTATTTTCAGAAAAGTCCAAATTAAACATTGTTGGGTTATCCTATGTCTACTGGGCTGGAATAGCAGCAGCTGAAGGGAACTGGCGAGTGGACAACTTGGAAGTCAAATAGTGTGGAAAAAGGGATTCAACTATTAAAAAGCTAGATTCAGAGAAGGACAAACTGTATAGGCAGGATAAGTATCCAATGTTATGTTTATTTATTGTGGCTCTTAAGACCTTACAACGAAGGGATTGACAGGTAAAGAGATCAAAGGTTGGATGAGGTAAAACAACATTAAGTTGGTCAACCACTCAACCAAGAAGATATTGGCACTATGCACCCTTTGGCATGGGAGCACAAATTGACAAGAGGAAGAGTGTAAATGCAGCTTTCAGAGCATTTGTGCTACAATCAGAGGGAAAGGTATTAAACAATGAGAGTGTGTTTAATGCAAATGAGGTAAGCTTGTATAGGCCAGATGGGTCACACCTGTCAAAAGAAGGTAATGAAGTCTTGTTAAAAAACTGGAAGACCTGTTTGTCTTACTTAGTGCGGAAATTGAAATGATGAACCCAGGTCAAATTCTTTGGCAGATGAATCATCAACGTAGATGATTCTTTGTGGCAGTCCTGGGGAGACAGCAAGCATTGTTGGGGTTTTCAGCCTGGCCTTATTCCAGGCCAGACAGTATCTCAAAGTGCTGGTAAGGTTGTGTCTGTTGGAAGTTAAATGTGTTTAGTGGT
Organism: Fragum whitleyi; assembly: GCA_948146395.1. Classification (NCBI taxonomy): domain Eukaryota; kingdom Metazoa; phylum Mollusca; class Bivalvia; order Cardiida; family Cardiidae; genus Fragum; species Fragum whitleyi. The sequence goes on along the minus strand of OX411551.1, from coordinate 12,257,355 downwards.
GTTCTGCCACGCTCATATTTGGGGGGTCAATCAAAATTTCAATATAAAGTTTTAAGAAGTCACCCAAGGAACATTTCTGGCAAGTTTAGTTGAAATCCATCCAATGGTTACCAAGGAGGTGTTTAAAGATTTTAGGGTAAAAAACTGCCACGCCGGCCACGCCCATATTTGGGGGGGTCAATCAAAATTTTATGAACAAGTTTATAAAAGGGTCACCCAAGGAACATTTCTGCCAAGTTTGGTTGAAATCAGCCCAATGGTTACTGAGAAGATGTAAAAAGAATTGTTGATGACTTCCGACACATGATGGTCAACACAAGACAGACGAAAGGTGATCACAAAAGCTCACCTTGAGCATGTTTTGCTCATTTGAGCTAAAAAACAATTTGACTGGGTGCACAGGCGCAACAAAGCACAGGTGGACAGATGCGCAATGGACACAGCACCATGACAATAGCCCCACTGACCCTCAGCCAGTGGAGCTAAAAACAATGGCACCATCCCATGGGCATCAAGACAAATTATTTCACATGGTAATTAATTGCAACCAGTGAAATTGATTAAAGGTTTTTCAGCAGGGATATACAGGCCATGCTAATATACATCTGAATTATATTGTTAACTTGAAATTATTTCATTAAATATAAATACAGGATTTTGTTAAATTATTATGTCTTATATTAAATGGCAACTAAATGGTTTCATCATGTCTGTCATGTACCTGTCTTGTCACAATTTTGAGTCAAAACATAATTGGTTGGAATTATGTCTTTCTGTCTTAAATAATACATAAAATCCCATCCCACTAGAGACTGGAAATTAAATGAAAGATGTTTTAAAGAAGTTTGTGACTTTCACCACCCCGTACAAAAGGTAAACCCATGACAAAATGAGACGATTCAAGTTTATGCAGGGTTAAATTGCATTGGGTGAGGATGCATTTTGTTGGCTCAGTGTGAACAGTTGTAACTGCCTATATATTTATTGAAGTTCTGCCATACCATGCAGTGCAGAGACAATTGGTAGGCTATTTCATTGATTTAAAATTGTGTTTACCCTTGTGTATACAATATGACTCTTCATTTTGGAAATCTTGTTGTTTTTTCTCAGTATTCTCATAATATCTAAGATGTTTTTCTGTACAGCCTTTTACATTAACATTCAAACAAGAGGAACATTGGCCCTAAAGCTCTCACCTGAGGTACTGTTTACAAGACGATGCAAAGTGCCAGAACTACTATATTGAAACTGTAACTTTCAGATAAGAAGATTTTTGAAGGTTTTCCTATTTTCACCCATCATGCTCAGATAAGCTAAAAGGGATGCACCTGGGTGGAGCCCAAATATGACCCAAGGGTCTTGATATGAACAAACTTGATAGAGGTCCACTAGATGATGCTACATACCAAATATGAAACCTCTCTGCCCTCTGGTTTCAGAGAAGAAGATTTTTAAAGATATTTGCTCTTTGATTCCATGTAAAAAGGGTTGCACCCGGATGGAGCCAAAATATGACCACAGGGTCTTGATATGAACAAACTTGGTAGAGGTTCATTAGATGATGCTACATACCAATTATGAAAGCTGTCTGACTTCTGGTTTCAGAGAAGATTTTTGAAGATTTTCCTATTTTTACCCTTTAAGTTAAGGTTTTAGGAAAAGTAAAGGGTGGATTACTTTTATTTGAACAACTTTGGTAGAACATTCCTGCAAAGTTTCATAAAAATTGGCCTACTGGTTTAGGAGGAGAAGATGTTTAAAGAAATTGTGGACGATGCATGACACACACAGCACGATGGACATTGTACAATCACAATAGCTCATCTTGAGCACTTTATGCTCAGGTGAGCTAAAAACATTCTGACCAAGTTTCAATTAAGACATATAAGCAAAAAAATGTTGCCTTTAGATTTGCACATAAGATGTTGACAGAGGCCATACACACCATGATCACAAATGCTCGTCATGAGCACTTCATGCTCAGGTAAGCTAAATATAAGATGTTTTGTGAAACACAAATTTCCCAGAAACAATTAATTTTACAAACTTCAACCTTGACAGATGACCTGGACCATGTCATAAATGTGAGTATTGTATTATGAATAGGGAATGGTAAGTTGTTCACTTTTCAAATAGACAGACAGACGGACAACAGTAAAACAATATGCTCCTGATCTTATTTATGGGGGGCATAAAGAGTGTGATTCAAGTATATGACATTTAGCTTTAGGACTCTCTTTGGTAAGCACGTTTTCGTGTATATTATTGCACCAAAGATTTAAACTGTTTCTACTGTTTTCTATTTTAAATATCTTTCTAAAATTGAAATATATTAATTCTAAAGACCTTTTTAAAATTGAAATATCTTAAGTGGGATAGGTATCAATTTAAGCAATATCAATTTTGAACATGAAATCTAACATTGGTTTGAAGTAGTTGGAGATAAGAGTTAATTGTAGCGAGCAGGGTTTTGGTGCAACTTCAACAAAATTTGGTGCAAAGGACTCACCAATTTGGATCTTGGGGGTCTTTTCTTTATGACTTGAAGTCTCTGCTTTAGTTGTAGACCAGTGCATCTAAGCCATAATTTTGTTTTTGTGTGTATTTAAGAGTCATTTCTAGGTTAAAGGTGTATTTAAAGTCTTGGATATATTTGAATATAATTTTTGGGCTCAACATCAAGAAAGAATTGAAGACTGTTTAAAACAGTCTTCAATTCTATTTTTAAGTTGATCCCAAGGGTAGTCTAAGGGGCTCAGATAGATCTGAGGGTTCTTGCTACCTATTTGTGAGTCAAAGACTCGCAAAAAAAAACCCTGGTCCCTAAAAAACCCTGAGCAAGAAAATTGGTTTCTTCTGAAAATCTTATCCTAATTAACAGAGTTCTTCGAGCTTCATGTAATTTTCATTCAAATAAAACTAGGCATGCAATAGGTTCCATTAGGTTCTCTTATTGATGTAAATCAATAAACATCTTTCACATCTTACACATATCCCTCTATCATGCATTTTGATTTACAGACGAAATACACGTAAAATGTTTGAAAAGATTGTGCAAAAAGAGAAAATTGCTTTCAAAGAAGCAATTTTCTATTTTTGATTTTACAGAAATTACCTTTACATACTTTCAGAAAACATTGAGGGAAAAGAGAAAATTGCTTGCAATAAACAATTATCTCTTCCTAACATTGTTTTTAAAGTACAAGGTACATAAATTTGTTGTATTAAGTTTAATTGCACAATGAAATGTTGACTACAAGTTATTAAATTAAGAGGAGTCTATAATTTTAGTCTTTAAATTAGATTAACCCATACCCTACTAAATTTAAATCTAGTTTTAAACCAATTGCCAATTTTTGTGATATTTCAACCAGTCTTACACAAGTTTTTCCCGTTATTATTAAGTAGAAAGCAGACATTGTAGGCTACGATCAGACTGCAAGTCTTTGCAGGCTGATCTTAGTCTATATTGTCTGTCAAAGCTTTGTGTGCATCAGAAATATGCAGTAATAAGATCTATAAGAATCCCCCTCCAAAACCCCTTTTGATTTACTTTTTTACACAAAGTAGGCAGCCAATTGAGCCATCTTATCTTTTGGTTTTCCACGACCTCTACCCCTCGGTCGTCCTCGACCACCGCGTCCTCTGCCTCCTCTGCCCCGACCTCTAGATGCACCAGTTTTGAGTCTCGTGATGGCATGATGCATCTCGACTAGATTCTTCAAGATTGGATCGCAGAAAGCACAGCCTTGATGTTTTGTGGTACCATCCTCTAATGGTGTCTTACCCTGAATATAAACATCATTGTGAGTAATTTTGTCAAAATAGAATAATTCGTTATTGGTCACTCAAACACTATATATATATCTTTAGTTAATGATTATTGGCCACCGGTCTTTACATTTAAATGGTACATTATCAATATAACATATAACTATGTTGTGAGTACTCAATGGAACTATCTTATCAAGACAATTTTCAGACAAGCCCATTTCATGTGGGCGTTATCAAAGACTAAAGCTGTTTTTTGGGTATATAATCTAGATCTAGTAACATTCCAACTCACCTTACTAAAGTCCACCTCTAATTGGTTAGAACCACAATCATCACATGTCTCCTCAGACACGCCCACTTTATGGGCATTCTCAAAGAAATTGATGACAACATTACATCTGAAATGATAAAACAACAAACCATGACCTTGATACATCATTTTTTAATAGCACTTAGACTCATGATTGAGACTAACAAGCTCACCCCCTAGGGTTGCTAGCACTTGGCTGTAGGTACTGGTTAATGCAAAAAGTCTAAGTTGAAAAAGGGGCATAACTCTTACAACAGCTGCAGGTGCTAGATAATGCATAATATTTACGCCAAAAGGGGGCATAAGTTGGCAAATGCGTTGTTAAGCACAGACAGCTACAAAAGTACATTGTTGGAATCTAGCATTTAACCTAAGCATATCTTAGTCTTGTTAGAAGACAACAAAAATCACCAAATACATACTGACCTATTGCATGCCATTCTCCATTTTGGTCCTGAAGTCGGATCCAACACCAACACTCCGTTGTCACACTCCACACACTCGGACACACCATTATTAGCCAGGGAGTGTTGACATGTAGGGTGTGTACACTCGCTACACCCCATACCCTTTCTCATGTCTTTAAATGGTGGGTGATTGAAACAGTATGGACATAATGGGTAGGTCTGAAAGAAAACAATATTTGGTAATGCAAGTTCTAGAGAAGAAATAAGTGCTTAAGATAACTCCAATTATTAATTTACTTATATAGAATTAATTGTGAGTGTTTAGAGTAGAACAATTGCAAGCACCTGTAAATAAAAGGACATTAAAAACAATACTGTATAACTCTTATTCCTTTTGGTGTCTCTTGATTATCAAATAAGATTCAAAACATTTTTAATTTGTGACTGTTTTGTAATACTTATGCAGACTGTCTACATAAAGTTGTTCAATATAATAAATTCTTCAACTCACACTTTTTCTAAAATTTAAGTTGTCATACACAGATTCATATAAATTTCTTACTTCATTAGTGACATCAACAAATAATTTGATTTTAGATGATTCAAACAATTTTTGTACATTCTGATTGGCAGAATATTTTGTTTTATTTCTCAATGAAAACAATTTTGAGTGCACAGATATTTTGTAAGCTTCTGCAAAAAGTAGTCCCATAAGAAATTGCTTTCATTATTGACGAATCTTTCATTTTGCTTCATGATATTACATTATAAGATATGAAGAGATTACACTTCACGCATTCATACAGTATGATTAGGTTTCTAGTTTCATACCTCTATACAATCAACAAATACTATCTTAATCTCACAACGTAGTGAAACCTTAATAGTTAAGCAATATTTCTGCACTCATGAACTTTCACAATGTTGACCGAGGTTTCCTAATGAAAATCATTAGGAAACCTCGGTTAACACTGTTAAAGTGATTACTTCCAAAACGTTGCGGAACTATTACGGGTCCACTACCTTAAATACAATTACCTTTCCTTTGGCACCTGTTGTCCACAGAACTAGTTCAAAATCATCTAATGGACATTTCAACTCCTTGTACAGCTTAATGTTACCATTCTGTGGAAGGCTGTAGGTCTCGTCACATGAGGCACAGTGTAGACGGCAAGGTTTGGCTTGAATATACTTCATGAATCGACGGCATTTACCACACCTAAAAATTAATCACTTGAAGATGTATTTGTGGCCCATCATTAGAAAAGGGACCATCTAAGCAGTGTGTAAAGTGCTTTCCCTGATAAGACTGCTCAAAATGCGTAGACTGACCAGGGTTGAAACATGTCGTAAATTTTCTGAATATAAAATAATTTTTCTACCTTCCTAGGTAGTTATTACTGAAATCAGCCTCCTAGATAATCTATGCTGGATCCAGTTCTTTTTTCACATATCAATTTCACAGAGTTCCTAGATGGTCTTTTATTGTGTGATGGATCACATTTTTGAAAGAAATAGCCAGCTTTACTTTTCAAGTGTCCTGAATAAATGCTTTATTCCATGTAAATTGCTTTAATCAAATCAACTTTGTATCACTCGCACATTTCAAAGGTAAAATTGTTAGATTCAGATATATAATCATACCTCAAATGGTAAATAGGAAAATGTCTCCTTTCTTTCAAGTATAAGAAACATTTGAAAGAGGGAATTTTCATATGAAATTGATCATGTGATTGATGTACACTTGAAATAAGCATTAAGCAAAACCTACCTAGACAAAGCTTTCCCAGAAGCAGACAGTGGTGAGAAGGACACTTCAAAGAGTTCATCCATGCCTGCTATATTGTTGACAAAAAACTTGAACTTGAGATGAAATATGTTGATAGCATGTTGTAACACTGCCTGATAATCAGCCTTCCCCTGGGCGATCAGGTTTAACTGTTGTTCTACGGCTGATCTCATAGTGGGAAGGACCAAATCTGGATCTATCTGGAATCACAAATGTAGACTGGATATGTCAACTTTATTTTCATGGTCTTATTTGTGTTTCTAGTTGGTAACCTTGAAACATCTGAAAGGACCACTCTAACACTTACACAAGTGTCCAAGGACAAAACTTGTCGCGCCCACAAATGTCTGACATTGAAATCTGATCCTGACCTTTGAGATTCAGCCATATTAGTCTTAGGCATTTCTATGCCTTAAGGAAAACATCTAGCTACATTTTTTTTTCCAAATCCATCAATGACTGTAGGAGTTATGGTCCCAACAAAAACAAGAGCACCGCCTACGGGTGCCTACGCTCGGCTGTCGAGTGCTGGATGGTGGGAAAAAATGCACGATGACGACAATGACGATGACACTGAGGCTATAGAAATACCTCAGGTTTTCTCCGAAAACAGCCAAGCTAAAAATTGATATTCAGTATGACCTTGACCTTTGGGATTCAGAATAAAATTCCTTTAAATGGCAAATTTGCCAATTGTTGGGGACAATTGTGAGAATTTATTTTAAATCTATCCATAAAGGTAGTAGAAACATATCGCCTAATTAAGATGGATTGATGGATGGACAGACTTACGCACTCACACGGACTTGGTGTAAAGAAAACTAAGTCTTTTCAAAAATTCAAAAATTGTGTAAACTACATTTCAAAAGATTTTTTTTTTCTACTAATTATTTTCTTGTAATATTTAGAATGCCATCACTTTTCAACTTTACCAATTCTTCTTTGTTTTTTAGATAACATATCTTATTATCCTTCGACAAAATTCCTAAATGACCTCACCTTTTGATATCCATGCACCAACACAATTCCCAGAGTTGTAGGCTTCAATTTTCTCCCAGGCTGGATGGCAACATAATTTCTCTCACAAATATTATTAATGTGGACTGGTATACTAGCATCAGTACCAATTCCATGCTTCTCCATTAATGTGATCAATTCTGCTTCTGTCAGATAGTCTGGTGGACCAGTCTGTCTTTCCACCATTTTGACCTAGATTAAAGAAATAATTAGTAAATGACCAAGTATAAACAAGAGCCGTCAGAGACGGATTATGCTCCCCGAATAAGGCATTGTCACAAAAAAAGAGCCATGTTGGACATGGACATCCCCCACCAAGAAAGCTAGATAGTAAACTCAAGCCTAATAGATAAAAGATTCTTTTGTACTGTCAAAGATTTGCCTCCAATGAAATCTAAGTAATAAAAATAACAAAGGGCAATAACTCTAAAATTATGCAAGCAAGAGTTGTATTTCAGGTGTATTGCACTTCTCCTCCATGAGATCTATCCACCAATAAAGATTGAAGTTGCTAGCTATTATACTTTAGGAGATATGCTCCAGACAAAATCTAAGTATCAAAAATAACAAAGGGCAATAACTCCAAAACTATGCAAGCAAGAGTTGCAGTTCTTGTACACTGCACTTCTCCTCTATGAGATCTATCCACCCATAAAGTTTCAAGTTGATACCTATTATACTTTAGGAGATATGCTCCAGACATAATCTAAGTATCAAGAATAACAAAGGGCAATAACTCCCAAATTATGCAAGCAAGAGTTGTAGTTCTTGTGCACTGCACTTCTCCTCCATAAGATCTATCCACCCATAAAGTTTCAAGTTGATAGCTTTTATACTTAAGGAGATATGATCTGTGGTCAGATTGCAAGGACTCAAATAAGGTGTTATCTTATACAGCAAACATAAAGGTAACAAACATTAAACCCCCTTTTTGCATGACATTTTCTTAGACACAAATATCAAATAGTTTATGGTAAAGGGCATCTGATTTGCTACTGAAATGTGAAATTTCATCAAATTCTGAGCATAAGACTAGGAGAAATAAAAGAATAACTGTATTTTACGCGCTAGCGTAAAGGTAACAAACATTTAGCCCCCTTTTTTACCTTAATTTCAAATTGTTTATAGTAAGGGGCATCTGATTTGCTACTCAAATATGAAATTTCACTAAATTCTGACTGTAAGACTAGGAGAAATTTGGGAAAAACTTTTTTTTACCCTAAGTCCCCTTTTCCCGTGACAAGGCCTCAAATTCAAAAACCGTCACAGATGCATCAACGCTATATCGTAGGAAGTTCACATGGTAAGTTTCATTTGATTTGGCCCAAGGGTTATGGAGAAATAGGTTGGGACGGACAGACGGATGGAGGGAATAACTTTTTTACATGCTAATGTAAAGGTAACAAACATTTAGCCCCCTTTTTCCATGATATATTTTTTTTACGTTTATTTCAAATTGTTTATAGTAAAGGGCATCTGATTTGCTACTCAAATATGAAATTACACTAAATTCTGACTGTTAGACTAGGAGAAATTTGGGAATAACTGTTTTTTACCCTAAGTCCCCTTTTCCTGTGACGAGGCCTCAAATCCAAAAACCGTCACAGATGCATCATCACTATATCATAGGGAGTTCACATGGTAAGTTTCATTTGATTTGGCCCAAGGGTTATGGAGAAATAGGTGGGGACGGACAGACGGATGGACGGACGGAATTGCGGATGGACGGACAGGCGAAGTGGCGGCTATATGTTCTCCCTTCGGGGAGCATAAAAATGGGAAAGCACAAAATATACAGCCAGTTACAACTGTTTTGCACTGAGCCACCCAATTAAAGACTGGTGTACTAACATCAGTTCAAATTCCATGCCTCTCCATCTTTGTGATCAATTCTGCTTCCGTAAATAAGTCTGATGGGCCAGTCTGCTATTCCACCATTTTGACCAAGATTAATGAGTATGATAGAAATATACAAAGATGTCAGTGTTGCTTTGTATAGGGTGGGTGGGGGCACTCATCTTTCCCCCTACAATTTTTCACTAAAATTGTATTGATTGAATCTAGGTCTTAAATTTTCTTTACTTATCTCATGCCTAAATGACAATTGGCATCACTGGTATTTAAACTAATGAAAGTAACAACTTGTAAATTGTATGTAGGACATCTTGCATGTAGACTTAATTAAGCATTAGCAACAATTCATCCATAGAGAATATTTTTCCTGTTCCATCAAAAAAACTCTATGAATTAGGAAAGACAATTTGCATGTCATAGCCTTTTCATGACAAATTCAAGTAGATTACAAAGTAGAAGCACAAGACCAGTGCAACAGATAGAGTTTACATTCCAGTTTTTCAAATAAACTTGCAATGTAAATAAATACGATATGCACTAAAAATATATGTCTCATGGAAACTATTCAAATCAGTGCCAACATTAAAGGGTTTCAGTGAGCAACTAAATTCTGCCTTTTTACTCCCTCCAGAGCTGCAGGTAGAGGGGTTGTTTTGGATTTAAGATCAAAGTATTTACATAAATCTAGTACAACCTCTATGTTGAAAGTACTCATAAAAATGATCTCATTGAGATGATAAAAATGATTACCCACAACAGAGGGTTTAAATGAGAAATGAAGATTTTTTAACTCTTATCTATACCTTTGCCCATTTATCTAAATATCTGCATAAGACAACAAGGCGGCAATTATCACAAGATATGCCCGTTGCAGTGCTGGATGCTCAACTATGAAAAACAGTAAAGATAAAATACTTAAACATTAAGCTAGGTAGAGTTTAGGTCCTTCCTTTCTGCACTCCGTAATCATGAAAGGAACATAATTGCCAAGTTTTAACCATCCCTGCTTTTTACATGCCTATGATTTTATGATTGAGAAAACATTGAGAAAAAAGAAGAAATTGCTTCTGATAAGCAATTTCTTCTTTTTCCACACTATTTTCCACCCTACTGAATTGTTATTTTTCAAATTAAATCCACTTTAAATTTTCGTCTGCAAAACCTTTGAATTTGGACAGGTCCAAAATTTTGTAAAACAGGAAAGGGTTAAGTCAATTGGTTATAAGGTGACAGAGTTATGCAGACAAAGAAGTGGACACTGCCTGCCTGTCTGCTAGATGCTGGAGGTGGTCCTATAATATGTCTCGCCTTTGACATCCGTATTTAAAAATAAAATAATGAAACTTACATCATTCACAGGACACATCTGTTCTCGCGTAAAGTCTGGCATTTTCTCATCGCTCGTCAAAGCCTGCCATGTCATAACATTGGTATACCCAGGATCAATCAGCTGTTTACCGGTATGAGAGAATTTCTCCCCAGCAAGATCAAAGTACACAGTTGTTTGTAGGTACCTACAGTCTGGACTTATCTGTAGAATCGAAAAGATGTCTATTGTGAAATACCATATTTCCTCTAATAAAAGCACCCATCCTAATAGAAGCACCAATACATTTTTTCCTAAGAAAACCCACTTCAAATGCCTAAATTTTTGGAATTTTATGAGGCTTCATCTTAAATTTGAGATGAATTTCCTCTAAACAATCATTAAGTGATTGTTTAGAGGAAATTCACCTCAAATTGAAGTGAAAGGGGCCAAAAAACAAGAGGGCCATAGTGTCCCTAAATCGCTCACCTGAATTCACAATCTGAAAAGGTTTTTCTAAGATTTGACCCTGTGACCTAGTTTTTGACCCCACGTGACCCAATTTCAAACTTGTCTGAGATTTCATCAAGGTAACCATTCTGACCAATTTTTAGGTTGATTGGGCTAAAAATATGGCCTCTAGAGTGTCCACAAGGTTTTTCTAAGATTTGACCCAGTGACCTAGTTTTTGAACCAACTTGACCCAATTTTGAACTTGTCCCAGATTATCTCAAGATAATCATTCTGACCAATTTTCAGGTTGATTGGGCTTTAGATATGGCCTCTAAAGTGTCCACAAGGTTTTTCTAAGATTTAACCCCGTGACCTAGTTTTTGACCCCACTTGACCCAATTTCGAAATTGTTTGGGATTTCATCAAGATAATCATTCTGACCAATTTTCAGGTTGATTGGGCTAAAAAATATGGCCTCTGGAGTGTCCACAAGGTAAATGTTGACGACGGACACCGCACGACGCACGACAGACATCAAGTAACCCCAAAAGCTCACCTTGAGCACTTCGTGCTCAGGTGAGCTAAAAATATTCAAAGAATATTCATGAAATGGCGATATTTTTACTCTAAACGCAGACTGGGGCTTTTAAAGGAAAAATGACCTATAAAACACCAATTCCAATGATTATTTTAAATGAGAAAATGCATACTAAATAAAAGCTTCCTGACCTTGTTTTGAATAGCTCCTGGGAGTGTTAATCGGGAGAAATATGGTACATACTTCTCAAAAACAGCAAATTTTTCAAACCTTTGTCCTTGAAATAAGACCGTGACCTTGTCTATTGATCTATACCTTTGTACCATCATGCTTAATATGAGCACTGTTTCTTGAATAGCCATAAAGGAATTGGTAATATGAAATTTTTGGTAAAGTTTTGCAGACAAACCAATGGACAGACATGGCCCCTAATCTCATCAATGAAGGAATATAAAAGAGTCTATGCATGACATTTCAAACAAATTAACATGTGCATTAAAAGTGGACATTGAGTTACATGGAAATAAAAACATAGATAACACAAATATTCACAGATTTTCCAAAGAAACTTAAAAGAACTTGATAGCTATTTAAAGAGCTTACAATGAAGACTGATCAGACTATGCAGCTACTGTCTTCATTTGTGCACACTGGAACTTTTTGGGAATCTAACACACATAGAGGATATTGAATGAGTGTTCATTGGTTACTGAATTTATTAAACTAGTCATCTTAAACAGATAAAAAAGAGGCTGGGCTGAACAAATTTGATATTCTATTTATAATATGACCCAATTTTCGGTTATAAAACAAGTAAATTACCATATTTTCTCAATTCATGTTATTCCCCAAAACATATAAAACAGTTTGCGAAATGACATCCGCAGATCCATTATGATATCATTTTCCTAACACAAAATATAAACTTTCTTCGTTTTAAGCTCATTTGCATAGTTATTCCCCTAGTGTAATAACACTCATGTAATATTAAAAATATTCAATGGGGTTATTTCACTCCGGACAAGTAGGTCATATTTCAAAAGCTCATATTATTGTTCACTGGTAACAATACTCTAGCCACAGAAGAAAATGTAACCCATGATTTTTTTCCATACAAGACTATTTAGAATTACAAAATCAACACAGTGCAATTAAAAGATTACCTGACTATCTACAGATACAGAGATTTACATGCGTAGTGAAGACAATGGCAAAACTGTGAAGTTGCACAGGTTGGCCATAGCCTTTGTGTGGCAGACTTTTGATATTGAAAGAAAGGTCAGGCACAGACTTATAAGTCATGTAAGGACTTACAGTGGCAATGAAATGTCTGGTGATGTAGTCATACAATCTAAATGCATCATGTCCAAGCTCACTCTCTGTGGCAGATTTCATTGGAGTAATGGGTGGATGGTCTCCTGCATCAACACCTCGTCTAAAACAGAAAATATAATTGAACCAATTTCACAATGAAGGACTATGCAAGAATTGAAGAATTATCCTTTTATCGGAATCTTTCTTTCCTTTATATCATTATTTCCTTTGTCCTACTCAACAAATTTGTGGTAAATGACAACTTGATAAAAGCAAATGAGTAATTGAGCTAAGATCTGACTTTTCTCCTATTTAAGGTGGTTAAAACCTTTTATCTTATCTACATAAATAATACTATGATCATTCATTTTCAGTCATTTAATTTTTGAAACCTTCTATCAGTCAGTTATTTTTAAATTGGGAAGAGACACAAGGGGCTTGCACAATTTGGCACCCTTTCAAGCCTTTCCCAAATGGCACAATTTAGGGTGGTCCAAATTTAAAGGTGTTGAAGAGGACAGAAATGATGTCTGTCAAAATATAATTTGTGAACATCATAGCCCAGGAAATGTCATAGCAAAAGGAGAAAATGCTGGGAAACTTGGACAGAGAGAAGCACCAATTAGGGGCAGTAAATCTTAATTTAATAGTTGACACGATAACCTTGATGATATGCCCATCTCCTCTTTGCAGTAAAGCTTTTCACAAAGTTTCCTTGAAGTCCAGCCAATGGTTTCCAAGAAATAGCATGGAAACAAATATTACTTTGTATGTACCGTATATGGCTTCACTAATCGGGGTGGTATCTCTAAATATTATAGTCAAGCTATGTGACCCTGATGATATACTCATCTCCCTTTTGCAGTGAAGTTTTCTACAATTTTTTATTGAAATCAAGTCAATGGTTCCCAAATAGGGAAATAGGGCGGAAACCAATATTCATTCTGTATACATATAGCTTCACCAATCAGGGGCAGTAACTCTGAATTTAAATGTTAAACCAGATAACCCTGAAGATATGCCTATCTCCTCTTTGTAGTGAAGCTTTCCACAAAGTTTCATTGAAATCTAGCATAAGGAATAGAGTGAAAACAAAACCAGAACATGCAGAGGGGAAGGGTGGATGGACGGATGACACAAAAACAATATCCCCAGATGATTTCATCAGAAGGGGATAATTAGTATTAAACAGAGTAGAAGGCGATGTAGCTAAAGAAAACAAGAGGACTATGATGGTCCTATATTGCTCGCCATCATCTCCTTGACTCATCCCTTAGCAAATAGAAATGTCTTTAAATATCATTTAATGATAATTAAAGCCCAATTTTTGGCATAAGTCATTACTGTTGTGCAAACAAGGAAACTGTAATATAGGCACCATTTCTTGTGATTTTCAATGATGTTCATTCTTGTGACCAGACAAACATTCTGACCAAGTTTCATGTACATAACGACATATTTGTGGCCCTAAGAGTGTGGATAGGAAAATTGTCAGTAAGGTTCTTTTTCCAATGGTATCAGATGCATCCTTCCTAGGTTTCATCATTCTGACAAGACAATATGCTGACCAAGTGTCATGAAGATTTGGCCATATTTGTCGACAATGACATAATAAAGCTGACTATCAAGTTTGTTCACTTACTTTGCTTTAGTGATGCCATCATTCAGCAAGTCTCTACAAGCACTACCCCAATCTGGATGATTCTGTTGTATTTTCAGTGTCGATCTGAAATAAATTCATTTCAAGAATCAGTGACTGATATTTTCACATGCCAATGTGAGTGTGCATTGAAAAAATTGAGCAGCCCAGTGGATTTAAAGTAGCTTTTCTAAGATTACAGATTGCAAGGTGAAGACCATGATCAGACCATCCAGATGATAAAAGTCTTTTATTTGCAAGCATACAAGATTATTGAAAGTGTCACACACAGGGTCATATAATACAATATTATACAGTAGCGGTGATCTATGTGCCAAGTTTCAACAATTTTTTAACAGATTAGTAACAGAGACTTAACTCAAAGACAGAAAATTGTATTTTTTTATAAATATTAAAAGAACAAAGCATAACATTAGCAATTAAACTTTTCCAATCATGGTTTTTAAATCAATAATTCTTTTGGCCAACCTTTTTCCTATTCTGTTTCAGCTTGGTAATTATAGCTTGGATTTTATATTAAAACAAGATGTGTTTGTGAAACACAAATGCCCCCGGAACAGCTTTTTTTTTCAAAGTTTGACCTTGACAGATGACCTTGACACATGACCTTGACTTTGGTACCAGCAGATGCGGAGCATTGAGATCTATCATCATGCCAAATATGAGCCTTGTATGTCAAATACTTTTGGAGAAAAGGCAAAGGTTAAGTTTTTGGACAGATGGACAGACAGACGGACAGACAGACAGACGGACATGAGTAAAACAATATGCCCCCGATCTCTCAATACCGGGGCATAATAAAAAAGCTTTCAAGGAAGAAAATATTACTTTTATTCCAATGCTTATTTGAACAAAAAGGCATATATAATCCATTACTGGTTCATATGACTATGTTTCCTTATTTTTTAAAATCAAACTACATGATTCAGTCAAATCAATCAACAGCTTCATCTACTGACTGGCTATGAGACTATTTAATCCTTTTCTTTTTAACTTTAATCATAATTCAAACTACAAATTTACCTGATATTTCAACCAGTTTGCCTCAAGTATGCCTCAACTTTAATTAAGTAATGAAGCAGTCAGAATATTTGTGTACAACTACAATATGTCCAAAACAGCATGACAAGGCTGTAACTGTGAGTGTAAAAAGAGCCATGTTGAGGTGACTTTTTTATGTAAAATTGGAAAGGATGAGGGAGAATTCAAACACAAGATCCAAGGATGAAATGTTTGTTTGAAATTATTTAACATATCTTTCAACAGCCCAAAAACAAAAGGGCACTTCCCCGGGTCATAAGCAACATTTGTACAAAGTTTCATGATTGTAGCTTGCTTGGTTCTCGAGTTAGAGTCCGGAAACGAAAAGTAAAGAAAGGCTGACTGTTAACCTGACCTTTGACCTATGTGACCAAAAACAAAAGGGCACTTCCTTTAGTCATAAGCAGCATTTGTGTAGAGTTTCATGATTCTAGGTCACTTGGTTCTTGAGTTAGAGTCTGGTAATGAAAAGGTCTACAGACTTACAGATGAACGGATGGATGGACAGAAGGATGGATGGACAGAAGGATGGACAGTCAGACAGACATGGTGAAACCAATATACTATTGGTGGGGTCTTTAATGAAATCGACCCAACTGTTGCTGAGAAATTGAGCTGACAAGAAAAAGCTAAAGACAGACAGACAGACCAACCAAACAACAAGCTGACTCCTATATACCCCCCAAACATAGTTAAAGGGGGTTATAATAAAAGTCAAGAGTAAACTTACTCAAGATCAAAGTTCTCTGGATAATGTGTGGTTTCTGTTCTGGGATAACTGATGTATCCCTGCGTGTAGAGCCTCTCAGCTATCTGCATGGTCTGCTGGGGACCAATACCTAAACATATACAGGTGCTTTGTATTACACTTGGGAACAAGATTTGAATTCAGCAAGTTAAGGGTCTAAACATTTGCTTTATCTCTATTATTTCTGTACATTAACATACATTCTGAATTTGGGCTCCACTGCTGGCCAATTTTGGGAGATTTTTATCAATCTGACTTAAGTTTTACCTACAATAGTAAAGTAGAAAGCAGGCAATGTAGGCCAAGATCATACTGCACGTCTGTGAAGGCTGGTCTTATTCTATAGAGTATGTCAAAGCTTTGTGTAAACTAGCCTCTTTTAGTATAGTTTGCTCTTTTGAGGGTGAATGTACAATGTTCCTAAATTCATATTGATAATGTATTACAAAGTGTCAAAATTTCAAGACATTTGTAAAAGCCACTGAAAATCTAAACTGCATGAATTCAGTATTTGAATAGATTTTAAAACCGTTTTTTGGGGATTTTCAGTCACATAACGCAGCCTATATTGTCTAAGCATGAATTGGGTGGACTATTTCTTTCAGCAGTACCACGATTCTTTCAGCAGTACCACAAATATATTTTTTAAGAGCCTCTGGCTGCTAATCCAACATAGGTTTACAATTATCCTCTGATTGGTCGTAGACAAATGTCTGGAAGGATATATACATCTGCCAGTGACCAAACCCAGCCATAGAATCAGAAATAAGTTTGCATTTCCAATAATAAGAAATCAGAAAGAAATCTTACCCAGCCCAGAACTAGCAACTCTCAACATTTCCACTGTGTTGAGGGCTTGGGGTCTACTCTTTGTCTTCTCTTTCTTCACAATATCTGTCACTCTTAAATAAAGAAATAATCCATCAAAGACAAAAGCACCGCCTACAGTTGCCTACGCTCTGTTGTTGATCTTGCTGGATGGGGTAAGAAAATCTAAGTTGATAAAGAAGCATTATTTGCACAAAATGCATCAAGAGTATTTCCCCTTGATAATATAGGTTGTTCTTTTAAAGTTGAAAATGTGTCTCAAGTTTCAAGTGAGGGCCTTCAGTCGAACTAGAGATATCACAAAATGTCAAAGTTTTAGCTTGACGATGACGTCAACAATGACAACTAATACACCAAGGCTTTAGCAATTCCCTGGGTTTTTTCGAAAAATAGCCAAGCTAAAAATGCAAGACAGTTCAGATCTCCAGTTAACAGGAGTGATTTTTTCATATTCAAATCCCTATGTTGTGGGTACTCAATGGAATCATATAATCAAGATGATTCTAGTGAGTACCCACAACATATGGTTTGGATAAGAAATAGTAGATTAAGATTGTCATTGTTTCTTGTCTAGAGGCCTACATTTTGTTTTATCATTCCTTACAATGTCTGTCACCCTTAGATATGTAAATCTTTCAAAATTTTGTTTTGTTTGTTTGCTTGAATGGGGTTTTAAGCAGCTTCCAACAATCTTTTCAGTTATATCTTAGTGGCTGGAGCACCAAACAATGGATTCCTGGTATTTCTCACACCAGTACTACCATTACAATCTTTCCTAGCTTCCAGCTGCTATCCCACATAGGTCTACAATTATCAACCCATTGGTGGGGAGCAAAACTAAATAAGGTAAACACTGCTTAAAATGATTTCAGTCTAAATGATACAACACTTGAAATAAAGTTCATTTGAATGTTTCTACAAAATGAAAGTTTACATACCTGGCAGAATCAGAAGATTTGATGATTCCAATAAACATCTGCGCCACTTCTTTATCAAACAGTCTAACTCTCTCCCAGTCTAGGTTGATCAACTTGCTATGGCCATCAAGTGTTACCTTTGATACACATATAATATGCACTTAGTACATTGTATAAAAAAAAGTATCAAACGAGGTTGGGTGCATCGATAATTGTCGAGGCTCTGTAGTTATCTGATAAGTAATGTTAGAACAATAATGGTTTGGAATAAGGACAGATATTATGAAACACCCTATACTTATAAAAAATATCAATAATTATCTTCTAAAACCTCTAAACTACAGCTTGTAAAAGGCTGTGGTCACAAGATTTGGCAAAAAATCTATGAAATACCATACCTGTACTTGAAATACTCTGTTTGACAATATTTTGTCATGCCTGCCTAAACAGAATCCTAGAATTGGTGTTTGACATGGCCTATAGGATATCAATATACTTACAAATATCAATAATTTCTTTCTAAAACCTCTTTTCTACAGCTTGTATAAGGCTGTTGTCACAAGATTTTGGCAGAAAATCTATGAAATACCATACCTGCACTTGAATAACCCAGTATGACAATATTTTGTCGAGCCTGTCTACAGAGAATCCTAGGGTTGATGTTTGACATGGCCCATAGGATATCAATTTACTATCTAGTTTACCATTCTCAAACCGAGAATATCATTGATTTCTTATAAAACCTCATAACTACAGCGTGTATAAAGTTACAGTTACAAGGTTTGGCAGAAAAATAGATGATGTATAATTCCGGTACTTGCATTACCCAGTTTTAATCTGGTTTACAGGGGTGTGGATTGATTGATATTTTTTTCATTTATATCACAGTGGCTGGAGCACCTAACAATGGTTTCCTGGTATTTTTCTCACTAGTACAACCACCACATCCTTTCCTAGCCTCCAGCTGCTATCTCACATAGGTCTACAATTATCAACCCATTGGTGAAAGACAAATAGTCAGAAAGAATGAGTGCTGCCGTTGGGGATCGAACCCAGGACCTCTAGATTGACAGTCCCATGCACTACCAACTGCGCCATGAGGACGGCCAGGGGTGTGGAAATATGAATTTTCTCCACTTGCCCATGGACAAGTAAAAGTTTATTTTCTTCTTGTCTAGGATCAAAATGAACTTGTCTAAATAAAAAGTAGATTAATAAATACTGAGAAAATGTTGTTTCTAATGAAGAAAATGCTGTAACCCAGCATTTTCTTCATTAGAAACAACATTTTCCATCCTTTGATACAACCATTAGGATGACTTTTCTCCTAGATCTTATAAGAACTGTTCCAAGATTTTCTCTGGTATTTACTAGTCCACAGACAAGTAACCTAGAAATATGTACTTGCCCCCAAGTGGAAAAGCCCATGTCAGACAAGTCAGACATGGGAATTCCCCACCCCTGGTTTCAAAGACAATAACACAGGCTTTTTGGCAGAAAATCATCATAATGCCACACCTGCACTTGAATAACCTATGGATTGATTGAATGGAGTTTTACGCCGCTTTCAACATTTTTTCAGTTATATCGCAGCAGCTGGAGCACCTAACAATGGATTCTCTCACCAGTACAATCATCACATCCTTTCCTAGCCTCCAGCTTCTATCTCATAAAGATATGATAATCAACCCATTGGTACTTGGCGTTTGTCATGCACCATAGGTAATCAGAGTACTGTCCAAGATACCATACTTAGAGAAAATACTGTCCTTTTTCTTCTGAAACCTTGTGACAACAGCTTTTTAAGGCTGTAGTTTCAAGGTTTTCACCATACCTGTACTTGAATAACCCAGTAAGACTCTGGTTTAAATGACAATATTTAGTCATGTCTGTCTACACAGAATCCTAGAGTGGATGTTTGACATGGTCCATAGGATATCAGAATATTGTCCAAGATACAATACTTATAGAAAATATTTTCTAATTTCTTCTAAAACCTTGTGACTACAGCTTGTAAAAAGTTGTAGTTATGAGGTTTGGAAAAAAGTTGAAGATAAACCATACCTGTACTTGAATAACCCAGTAAGACTCTGGTTTAAATGACAATATTTTGTCATGTCGATCTACACAGAATCCTAGAGTTGGTGTTTGACATGGTCCATAGGATATCAATGTACTGTCCAAGTTACCATACTTCCCCTGTTTAAAAAGAGACAAAAACAAAATTGATTTACCATGAGTTTACAGGATATTCAATTCTCATACAGAAGTTGCATATTTGACCTAGCGCTTGAAGGATTTATTTTTTTTAAACTTTATCTTGGGCACATCATATCAACTGTAATTTATGCACTTTAATACCGAATTAAACAAGAGATGTTTGTAAGGCATTAAATTTTATGCCCCCCCCCCCCCCAAAAAAAAAGAAAAGAAAAAGCAGGTCAACGGCCTTTTCTTTGTCAATCAACAAAGGGCAGTAACTCACAAAATATGACGAGTAGAGTTATGGTTCTTAAGCACTGCAGTTCTCTATGAGTTCAGCATGAAAAGGGTAAATTTTACCAGAGCACCAAGCAAATCATTTCAGCCTGTGCATCTGTAAACTCTAATCAGTTTTCGCAATGCCTTCTGTGTTTGTTTGTTTGCATGGGATCTTAAACTGATTTCAACAATCTTTCAATCCTATCTCAGCAACTGGTGCACCGAAAATTGATTCCTGATACGTGTTTTTCTCGCATCAGTACTATTATTACATCCTTTCAATGCCTCTAGCTACTAACCGGAGTAGGTCTATGTTTATCAACCCACTGAAGGGAGACAAATTGTCAGTAAGATTTAGTGCCGCCATCATATATAAAACCCAGGACCTTTAGACTGACTGTCAGACAAACTTAACTGCCCTTTGACAGCAGCTTTTTGATAATGGAGTCTTATTTGCTGCCTTAGTTCTGTGCTATGGTGGGGGTTCTATGCCTTCTGTAAAATGCTTTTGATACACTGTTCTTTTTAACAATCTGCAAATAGTTTATAATACAACGTCGCACTGTTCAGATTGCTCAGCATACATGCCAGTGATGGGATTTAGCATAAAAGCCTTTATCAATGGCTAGTGTTGGGCAATCAGTTTCAAATCACAGGCAATAATGGGATTTCAGTAGAAGAGTAAATCAACTAATGATCGATTGTGCAATTGTTTTTTTTTTTTTTTCAAATAAATAATACTGCACTCCCAGTATCATCATTTGAAGTATAGAAAGTGACAGTTTTAGTTAAAACTAATGACCTAAAGACTCTACCTGCAGATTTTTCTACTAGCTTCATGGCTCAGCATGAAACAGTTGTAACTGCCTATAAACATATAGGCAGTTACAACTGTTTCACCCTGAGCCAGCAAACTGATGTTGGTTTCAAAAACAATATATAATGGCTTTAATGTATGTGTTAGGAGCTGATTAATAAATTATGAAATTTTCTTAATTGATTATCACAATCAAAAGCCCAAACCAACTGATTATCGATTATATTCGATTAATCTGCCCATCACTATTAATGGCTCAGAGAGAACAGTTGTAACTGCCTATCAACATATAGGCAGTTACAACAGCTTCACCCTGAGCCATTGATAAAATAATCATATGAAATAATATCACTGTCACCAAGTGTTAATTAAATATAAATCTTTTTTTTTTAACTGAAGACTTGAATTTATTTTCTGTCAGCAAGATAGAGCAACAAATCATCTTGCATACTAAATCTTAGGATGTATTCTTAGCTTGATAATGTCTAATTGCTGGCAAATATGAATTATACACTTAGTCAAAAAAGTTTAGCAACACTTGATATTTTTCACTAAATATATTTCTTTTGCAGAAATATTGTAGTCGTATGAAGTAAAACATTGAGTTTAATCTCTAAGCAATAGATACATGCTTTTCTCTTGTTCCAATGGTGACTCTACAATCACAAAACATAGTCAAAACGGCGCGAGGGCGGATTTAAAAAGTCACAACCTGTCAGTTTTTGTCCCAGATTTCTGCTTTGCGTTTCAATATCAAGCAGTCTGGAGCGACAAGCATTTAAGCAAATGTTATATTAGGTAATTGGCTGTCTTTCATACCAAAACGAATCTTCTGCATGTAAACGTTTTGTTGACGTTACGTGATTAACGTCTTCCAAATTTCTAGATCTATAGCTGATGTGGCAGATTTCAAATTATCAGGTCAAATTGAAGTGATCATGGGGAGGTTCATGGGCCATTTTTCCCTTCTTTTACACCTTTGAAGTCGTAGAAAATTGACAATAAAAAAATACCGATGTGTGATCATCCTCCGTTAATGGCCCTGTCACTGTTCTGTTCGATATTTTGAGTGGCTTTTTTTGAATTGTTCTAGTACTCATTCAAAGTGATGGAAAGCGGAAATATCACACTGACTGTAGCTTGTAAATTGGAACTACCAACATAAAACGCATAAAACCTCACGTTACGCCTTAACTGGTGATCTGCTAAGAAAACATTCTTGATTCCGAAAGCCAATTGATAAGCTTAACGGTCTTACACCAACTCGCTTAATTGAAATTAACACAAACTTTTTTACAATATAACCAAAAGTGTTGCAAAACTTTTTTGACTATGTATGTCTTTAGTCTTGACCAAATTCAATGTCATATTTAATGTTTTTTTAAAACTATCAGGAATCTTGACGCTAAACAAACCTGAAAGTATTTTGTCTGATATCGTGTAAAAGCACAGCCAATTCTCAGATCTAATTCCTGTCTGGCATCCACAGACAGGGCCTCATTCTTGTTGGGCTCACCAAGGGAGTTCATAGCCTTTCTGATATCAGAGTCTGTGATGGCACTGAAGTGGGCTCTGAATATTGTCTGAAAGTAGACATTGCTTTATTAGGGTTTTAGTTTGATGTAAAAACATGATAGCAATAATGGCCCTTGATCACTCACCTGAAGTATATATCATATAAATCAGAAAAACTTGCAAACAAATAGATGTGTTTGTGAAACACAAATAACCCCGAAACAATTTTTCAAGCTTTGACCTTAACAGTTGACCCTTGTCACATAATCTTGACCTTGGAATCTGTAGATGTGCATCATTGAGATCTATCATCGTACCAAATATGAGTATTGTATCTTGATTAGCCTTGAAGTATTTGGCAATGTTAAGTTTTTTGGTTGGGTATTGCAGACAGACAGCCGACACACAAGCAGGTGGACAGACGGACAACAGTAAAACAATATCTATCGATGCAGGAGAATAAAAGGGAATGAAGCATCAAAATAATCCCCTGACCTACCATGCCAATATTTGGAAATATTTCTGCCAAGTTTGGTTAAAATTATGGTTTTGGGGGTATCCCTACTTTGAATACTGAACTTTTCTAAACTATCATCAGTTTGATATTGTATCAAGCTATTATCTAGGGAAAAATTGGATATATAGGAAAATTTAGGGATCACTCTCAGGAAAGAATTGAAGACTGTTAAAAAACAGTCTTCAATTCTTTTCTAAAGTGATCCTCAGAGGGTCTATGAGGCCACACAATTTAGATTTTTCGATAAAATTGCAATACACCTATTTGTCTACATTTTTTCTTCATTTCACCACTAAAATCTTTGTTCCTTGATAAAGAAACTAATTTTTCTGTCTGCCAGAATAATCATTTTTTTGTCTAATTTCAAAATGAGTGAAACATTTTAGTACTTACCTGTCCTCCGACATTTTTGTTCATCACGGCACGTACACAGTCTAATACCTCAAAACAGATATTCTCCCCCTCCTTGTCACAATCCAACCATAATACAATATAGTCAACTCCTCTAGCCTGTAATTACAGAGTGCAATATAGTTTGCTCCTCCAGCCTGTTTTACAAAGTACATATAGTCTACTCCTCTAGCCTGTTTACATGGTACAGTATAGTCTACTCCTCTAGCAAGTAATTTAATAGTACAATATAGTCTACTCCTCTAGCCTGTTTACATGGTACAGTATAGTCTACTCCTCTAGCCTGTTTTACATAGTACAACAATTATAGTCTACTCCTCTAGCAAGTAATTACATAGTTGAATATAGTCTACTTCTTTAGCCTGTAAACTCAAAGTATAGTTTGGCCTTCTCATCTATCCATTAATAACATAGTATAATATTGACAATACTGACAAGAAATTTAAGAGAAGATTTTCTTATTTTTCATTAAATAATACCATTTTTAGTTACATAAGGGCCATAACTCTGTCAAAAGTCAAAGGATCATAACCAAAATATTACTTGCACTTCTCTGCTTGATACTGATCCTTTCGGTAAAGTTTGAAAGAAGTTGCTGAGAAATTGAGCATACACAAAAAAGCTACAGATGGACTGACCAACAAGCTGACTCCTATATACCCCCAAACATAATTTTTTCTAGATATAATAAGTACCTCTTTCTGCAAGAACTGTGGCATGTGAAGTTTCTCTGTGGCTTCCTTCTTGTGGGTTATGGCATGAAATAATTCAACCTAGGATAGCAAAATAAAGGTTATTAAATCAGCAACTGATCTTCAGATGGGCAATGTGCTTGTTCAGGGTGTGGAATTCCCATGCCCGACTTGTCCGACATGGGCTTTCTAACTTGTGGGCAAGTACTTTTTTCTAGGTCACTTGTCGGACACGTGAATACCAGAGTAAATCTTGTAACAGTACTAAACAAATATAAGATAAAAGCCATCCTATTGTTTGTATCAAAGAGGAGAAAACATCGTCTTGAATAAAGAAAATGCTGGGTTACAGCATTTTCTTCATTAAAAAACTTCATTAAAAAACAATGTTTTCTCTATTTCTATCAATTCATTTTGTTTCGGGCAAGTTCATTTTGATCCTGGACAAGTAGGATATCTTCATTTACTTGTCCATGGACAAGTTGAGAAAAGTCTTATTTCCACATCCCTGTTGTTCTCCAACATGATCCACATTGATTTGAGATCAGACAATGATACAAGAGGCCCAAGAAGGCCAGTATTGCTCTGCTGGTACTTAATGCCTAATAGATTTATGAAAATTCATTAATAAAATGCATTTAAAGTATTATGCTAGACCATCATCTATTTGTATGTGGGTAATCATCTTAGGACAAGGTTGGCCAATGCATGAAATAAAACAAGAAATACTTGAGTAGGGCCAAGTATTGCTACCAAGGAAAACAGAAGAAACATTCATTTGCTTTAAGCTTAATTAAATAAGTAATGATTTTAGAGAGCAGGCTTAGGTCTGTGAAAATGAAAATCTTATTATTGATTTAAGGTTCATGTAAAGTGTTTGAGACCCAATTTTAAGGGCACTTCATTTACCAAGTTCAGGTATATGATATATCAAAATGAAGCTACTTATGAGCACAAGTAGTTAAGCAACTAAAGTCTGCCAAAGCTGTAGCGGTATAGCCAAAACATTGTGGAAAAGGGTCATTTTGTACAGAACAAGCAACTGCATGGCTGTTGGATAAAATTGGCTCACATTTTAACAAAGTACAGTCTAAAGTACTACCCAGGTACTACTACAACAGTAATTATAAACTCAGACCCAAAACGTAGTTATGCAAGCAATTTATTTTGATTTACAATTATATATTTTATAAACACATTATGTCATTCTAATTTTGTAAACGTGTAGATCGATGTAAGGTATGGTGTGAGGGTGTAGTTTATTACAGATCATTGAATTCAAAAACTATAATTTGAAACAAATCACAGAAAATATGTCATTATATGTGTGATGTTGCACCATACCTTACAACAAACCAAACCGATCTGACATGTATGTTGACAAAATAAATGAAAATCGATTGTTTCAAAAGAGCTTTTTGAGACTGAGGTTGTAGTAGTTCCTAGTAGGAACATTTGCCTACATTCTGATCATTTAGGCAAATTTTTGAAAATGTTGGTTTTGAACAAAATACCCCTTTTCCAAAATGGTTTGTTTCTTCTGTTATGAGATGGCACAACTTATATTGTGTGATTGCTAGTGCTCATCTAAAGCTACAATTTGATCTATTTTTTAGCAGGGCAAACACTCTTTTTTGTAAATAGAAGCAGTATAAAGTTTTGATCACAAAACTCTTTACAAGAACCTTAATATAGTAATCAACACTATCATTTTAAATTTAAGAGAGTAGGTCAAAGGTCATTGTAAGGGTCAAGGGTTCAAACAGGATGCAAGAATAAAAGAAAATCATCCCCAGACACTTTATAGCAAAAAACAAGATGTGTTTGTGAAACGAGAATGCCCCCGTAACAGCATTCTTTTAAAAGTCTGACCTTGACAGATGACCTTGACCTTGACACATGACCTTCACTTTGGTACCAGCAGATGCGGATCATTGAGATCTATCATCATGCCAAATATGAGCCTTGTATCTTGAATAGGGTTGAAGATATTGGCAAAGGTTAAGTTTTCGGACAGACGGACGGATGGACAGAAAGACAGACAGACGGACATGAGTAAAACAATATGCCCCCGATCTCTCGATACGGGGGCATAAAATTAGTTTTTGACCTGATAATTCAATATTTTAGAAAGTAGGTCAAAGGTCAAGGTTGGGATCAAGCATCTAACATGATGCCAGAATCAAAGACAATCTTCAACTTTCCTTTAATATTGATTTCAAGCAGTCCTAGACCCTATAAATATGAAGTTAAGAAAGTAGGTCAAAGTTTAAGAACTGGGTCAAGGGTTCAACATGATGCCAGAATCAAGACAATCAAAGACAATCATCTACATACCATAATTATTGACTAAACACAGTTCTAGGGTCAAGGGTTCAACATGATGCCAGAATCAAAGACAATCATCTACTAACCATTATTATTAACTAAACACAGTCTTAGCCCTAATAGTTTTATATTTAAGAGTGTAGTTCAAAGGTCAGTCAGGGTCAAGGGTTTATTACAATGTCAGAATCAAACGCAATCATCTACCAACCTTTAGTATTCAATTCAGATGGTTCTCTTCCAAATAATTCAAAATTCAAGAAAGTAGGTCAAAGGTCAAGGTATAGGTTCAATATGCCAGAACCAAAGACAACCATCTACCAACATTTATTAACGATTTAACACAGCCCTAGCCCTAAAAATTCAATATTCTGGATTTTCAAACCTTGTTTTTTGGCAAAAGGGAATGTAAAGTAAATGTAATTCTCTCTACTAGTCTTTGACTGTCATACTGTGTTAATGCAATAAGGCCTTTTCCAACCTTGTTTTTTGTCAAAAAGAAGTCTACTAAATACAATTCTTTTCTATGTTTTTTTGACTGTTATATTTATGTTTCAGTAAGGTACTTTCAGGCTTGTTTTCTGTCAATAATTTGTTTATTTGAATGGGTTTAACGTCACTTTCAACAATCTTGCAGTTATAACGCGGAAGAAGGAGCACCTAACAATGGATTCCTGGTATTTCTTTCACCTGTACTACCATTACACGCTTTCCTAGCCTCCGACTGCTATCTCACATAGGTTTACGATTATCTACCCATTGGTGAGAGACAAACGTCGGAAAGGATATTTGCCGCCACCTGGGATCGAACCCACGACTTCCAGATTGGAAGTCTAATGCCTAACCAACTGCGCTTTAGTGGCAGCATTTTTGTCAATAAGGAATGTCTTAACTTTCTTTTCTGCTCCTCTTTGAAGGTCACATTATGTAAAAACTGAAACATATTTTTCAAAAATGTTTTATGTTAATATGGAATTTCTACTAAATACAATTCTTCTCTACTTGTCTTTGACTGTCACATTTTGTAATGCAGTAAGGTATTTTCCAACCTTGTTTTAGTCAAGAAGAAATGTCTAAGATATAATCTTTTCAAGTCTTTCACTATCATATTGTGATAAGGCTGTAAGGTATTTTCCAACCTTGCTTTTTGTCAACACAGAATGTCTAGTAAAAAAATTCTTTTCTACTAGTCTTTGATTAATATATTGTGTTAATGCAGTAAGGTATTTTCAAACCTTGTTTTTTTGGCAATAAGGCATGTCTTATCAATGCAATTCTTTTCTACTGGTCTTTGTCATATTTTGAAAATGCAGTTATGTATTTTCAAACCTTGTTTTTGTCAATAAAGAATGTTTAAGCAATACATTTGTTTTTCTACTTGTCCTTGACTGTCACATTGTGATAATTGAGTAAAATAGTTTCCAATATTGTTTTTTGTCAGTAAGGAATGACTAGTAGATACAATTCTTTTCTTATATTTTTTCATTGTCATATTGTGGTAACACAGTAATGTTTTTTTTTTTTTTTTTTTTTTTGTTTGTGTTTTTTTGTCTTTTTTTTGGTCAAAAAAGGAATTTTAAGTAAATAACAATAGTCTTTGGCTGTCATATTTTTGTGAAAATACTGTAAGGTATCAGACTTCACAAAATACACATACTGTTTACCAGACTGTGGGTCTGGTAAACAAACTTGAACTTTTTACCAGACCGAAGTAAACTACACTAGACGGAATAATAGAACACATTATGTATGTGGCTAGAATTTACAGGTCAGACGGTCCTGTATTCATGCAAAACTTACCAGACTGGCATGATTTTTACCAGACATGTCAGTGGGACCGGCAATATTTTATGAAGTCTGAAGGTATTTTCCAACCTTGTCTATAAGAAATGTCTAGTAAAATCAATCCCTTTCTATTAGTCTTTGAGTGTCATATTGTGATTATGCAAATAGGTATTTTCAATACTTTTTTGTCAATAACGAATGTCAAATAAATACAATTCTTTTCTTCTAGTCTTTGACTGTCATATTTTAGAGAAAACTAGAACTGTCGCAGAGCGGACTAATACCCCCCACAAGCGCTTTGTCAGAAAGCAAGTGCTATTAGTGAAGGATGTGTTTGAAACTAATATTGAGGTCATATGTAGCATTTGCATGAAGTTTCATGGTTCTAGGTCGCTCTAGTCTTGAGTTAGAGTCCGGAAACAAAAATTGAACAAAAATTTACTGTGACCTTGACCTTTGACCTATATGACCCAAAACAATAGGGCACTTCCTTGGATCATAAGTAACATTTGCATAAAGTTTCATGCTTGTAGGTCACTTGGTTCTTGAGTTAGAGTCCGGAAACAAAAATTGAACAAAAATTTACTGTGACCTTGACCTTTGACCTATGTAACCCAAAAACAATAGGGCACTTCCTTGGGTCATAAGGATCATTTGTATAAAGTTTCATGATTGTAGGCCACTTGGTTCTTGAGTTACAGTCCGGAAACGAAAATTGAACAAAGGCTGACTGTGACCTTGACCTTTGACCTATGTAACCCAAAAACAATAGGGCACTTTCTTGGGTCATAAGGATCATTTGTATAAAGTTTCATGATTTTAGGCCACTTGGTTCTTGAGTTAGAGTCCGGAAACGAAAATTGAACTAAGGCTGACTGTGACCTTGACCTTTGACCTACATGACCCAAAAACAATAGGGCACTTCCTTGGGTCATAAGGATCATTTGTATAAAGTTTCATGATTGTAGGCCACTTGGTTCTTGAGTTAGAGTCCAGAAACGAAAATTGAACCAAGGCTGACTGTGACCTTGACCTTTGACCTACATGACCCAAAAACAATAGGGCACTTCCTTGGGTCATAAGGAACATTTGTATAAAGTTTCATGATTGTAGGTCATTTGGTTCTTGAGTTAGAGTCCGGAAACGAAAAGGTCTACGGACGGACGGACGGATGGACGGACGGACGGACAGACAGACAGACATGGTGAAACCAATATACCCCCCTCTACTTCGTAGGTGGGGGGTATAATGAAGTAGTGTTGACTGTCAATCTATGATAATGCAGTAAGATATTTTCCAAACTTTTTTTTTTTTTCAAAAAGGAATGTCTAGTTTACACAATATTTTTCAAATAGTCTTTAAATGTCACATTGTGTTAATGCAGTAAGGTGTTTTCCAAACTTGGTTTTTGTCAATAAGGAATGTCAATTTGATATAATTCATTTCATTTCTACTACTCTTTGACTCTTACATTGTGTTAATGAAATAAGGTTTTTCAAACCCTGTTTTTGTCAAAAAGGAATGTCTAATAAATATTTTTTATCTACTTGTCTTTGACAGTCATATTGTGATAATGGAGAAAGACATTTTCCAATCTTGTTTAATTGTCAGTAAGAAATGTCTAAGAAACACAATTCTATTCTTATATTTTCTATTGTCATATTGTGAAAATACTGTGAGGCATTACATTTTCAACAACAAATGCAGGGTTCTCCCCAGAAAATTTTGAAGGCGTAGTGGTATATGCGCGCGGCTATATTGTCAGATTACTTTGTATTTCTGTTAATAATAAAGGATGGTTACAGTGGTTTTACTTGATAAGGATTTTGATATTTGTGAAGCAGAACTTCTGTTTTTCTGAATATATAATTTGATTTGAACTTTTTTTTTCTTTGACACCTTTATAGCATCTCATAAATAGCTGAACTCCCAAATCATCAATAAAATTTTGCATGATGGCTTAAAAAATACCCCCTTTCCCTCCTTCCCCTTGTATCCCTTCCCTTTAATAGAATATACTGTGTACTAAAAGACTATTACAAAAGAAATGAAGAAAATTGGAATATTTAAGAAAATTAAATTAAAGAGTCAAAGAAAACAGTAAATCAACTGCACTTAGGCTGTGCTCATATATTTGAGAGTTCCAAGGACAGCACTGCATGTATTGTCAACTTTTATAGGTCTCTATTTAATAATGTATATAAGGAATTTTTAAAATCCTTGGGAAGTCCTTGTATGATTGAGGAAGGCCCTTTTCCTGAAATAAGTAAAACTAGATTCTATTACAGTTATTTTCTAATGTGTTTACAAACCCTTTTCATATCTTCCCCCCAAAAATATCTCTAAGAACATTATTTTATTCTACAATAACCATGTAACAAATTTAAAAGTTGATACCTAGTTTGTTTAGAGAAGCCTGTGAGAGGACTTTTAGCACTTTGATTTTACAAGGTGGTTTTATTTTTTTTTTTTTTTTTCTTCTTTTTTTTTTTGTAATATTTATTTCCTATATCAATTTCTATGACCTAATTTAGAAATAATAGAATTTATCTTGATTTCAATTCTGGAATGAACAAAAAAAAAAAGAAAAAAATGTTTTGGGTTGAACATATCTAGTTAAGAAATGGCGTTCCTGTGGAGAATTATCAAAAGTTTTGTTTCAATTTTCTAACTGAAATTAGATGTAATGTCCATATAAATTGGGTAGTAAGCTTGAGGTAAGTGAATTTTAAACAGACAGACTGTCTGCAATTTCTTATTCTGCCTAAATCTCGGTAATAGAAAGTTCGCGAAAACTGCATATTCTTGTCGATTTTTTGTTTGATATAATCAAAATTCACATTGGAACATAAAGGTAAATCTAGTTTGACTTGAGCAAATACACTGCAACTCCATTAAAACGCTGTGGTCGGGGTCCAAGAAATGAAACAGCGGAAGAAGTGGACCCTGTACCCCGCCCCTGCCGATCCCCCCCCCCCCTCCCGCGGTGAACAATAACGTAGGGCCTACCGCGGAAACGTAACAGACACAGGGTCATTATTGATAACGATATCGGATATCTAAATAGGCCTATACATGTACATATTTAGGCCATCGCATTTTATATTTTTAAAACTCGGCAATGAATTGAAGAACAAACGCGGTTTATTACTTTGATATATTTTATTTTAAGATCGTTTTGTTGTCCCCAAGCTAAACAAAACTATCTTTGATAAATTAAGTTAAACGATCGCAGACTCCTCTTAGTTCTCTGAATCCCGATTTCTCGGGCCTACCTGCCCGGCAGCTGAGAAACGCCGATAACGACAATCTCAAAAGGGTAAAGTTAGTAAAATCCATTAAGTTTCAGATCAACGAATTTCATATTTTAAATGTTGTCTTCTGGAAAATAGGAGAAAATAATTAGGCTATCTACGCAATCAAAATAACAATACCCTACGTCCGATCGAAACTAAACCAAAGTAATCAAAGCTCTCGGAGTGCAGGACCGCATTCTTCGATGAGCGAGAAAAAATGCCGTAAATTCAATTAAATGAATCTGTAGTTACGACATTTGGATCGCCGGTTTGCAAAGATCATCTTCACAGGTCAAGGGGTATCGAAAGCTTCTTCTCGAAAACCGTATAAGTCATACGTTCGTTACCCTGGGTTTGACAAGATTAATTCACGGCTTTGATTATCAGATAGTAGATCGTCAGGAAAGAAAGTCCAGACAAATGCGAAGCAACGCGGTCACCATCTGTTTCGCGCCATTTTCAGTTTCTTTGTTAGACTCTTCGGAGTGTGTGTTTTTCCGTCTATTTATCGTCGCTACCGTAGCACATGCCCATATGAGCGACGCCCCCAGAAGACGGTTAGTTATTACGGGGGATAGTGCAAGGATACATGACGAAACTACTGCTGAGATTTGCCATGGTTCTTTTACGTGCTCGGTGTAAAGCACCGTCTCACGGGGCCTCGGTTTAACGTCTCATCCGAAAGACAATTAGTTTTTGTTAGTGTGCCAGCCCGGGCTTGAAGCCACGCCGTCGAACTTCAAATGGTTTTGAAGTCCGGTGCTCTTCGGAGCGGGAAATGTAGGTTTATATATAGCTTCCTGTTTAATACTCAATGAAGTTGTCTATTTAGTGAGAGATAAGAATCAACGATAATGATTCAATCGGGCTTTAAATTTTCAAACCCTGTAAAACATGACTATAATATGTATAAGTTTAATGAAAAAGAAACAAAATTTTATCATATATTTACAAGAAATGTAATATTTTATAAGAAAATTCAACGGGATTGACAAAGGGAGGTAATAAACCAATAAATTTGGTCAGGGGCGAGTCGCTTTTTGAATCGTTTGTCAACAGCGGTAAATGTTCAAGATTTGAGAATAAAAAACGAGATTAGCTTATTTTGCGAAAACACGGCTTCTTCTGAAATTTATTAACTTGGATATAATCGCATGGGAGCTAGACTTTTTGGTGTCCAATTTCGTCCCTGCCGTCGACAAAGCGCAGTTGGTAGCGCGCCGGACTATCAATATTGGGATTCCGTGTATCTCCGACGGCTGCACACATTATTTCTGACTATAAATCACTCACCCATGGGTTAATAATCATAGAACTAAGTGAGGTAGCAGTTTGGGGTTAGGAAAGGATGTGAAAACAACCTTTTCCGTCGTTTCCGGTGGATCTCGGTAAAAATTGGCAATTTTCGGTAAATGAAGTGGACTGTAAGTGACCGTTTTCGTATTGGTACCCATCTGTTCTTCTCTGTTACTGGAAGTGAGGAACCAGCGAAAATCAACCAACCGTGAAGAAAAAATTGATAATCACCAATTAGCAAGAGTCTTATCAATTAGCAAGGGTCTTATCAATTAGGGTCTTTGTGTATACATCTTCCCAGATCGCGATTATGTAATGACCGCGCCTATGCAATCAGTTTTATTGCTCGTTTTGACCCTTTGTTCAGAAAGAAATTAAGCTGTATCGGTGATCAAATTAAAGCGTATCGGCGTTCCTAAGGTGTATCGGCAACCTGTTAAATTTCTTTAAGGCGTATCGGTCCCGATACGCCATAAGGGCCTGCGGAGAACGCTGAAATGTCAAGTTAATACAATTCTTTTTGCAGGTCTTTGACTGTTTTACCGTGTTAATGGAAGGTTATTTTTCAACCTCGTTTTTAGTCAAAAAAGGCAAACCTGGTAAATATTTGTAATTCTGTTCTACTAAATAAGCGCCTATTTAAGTGCACAATGTCTTTAGTTGTCTGTACAAGATTGTACGATCCCAGATGACTCGAAAGGGTATATGTTCATTGATTAGTACAGCCAGTCGTAGTAGGGATTTTCTTATTCGATTTCAAACAAAGATCGCACAACATATCCTTTCCATCTTCATTATTCAACCAGGAATTAGTCTTTTTTCACGATTCCTGGAATCTGAGTTCAAATATTTTACGTGTTTTCGTGACCGGGCTGTTTCCCAGGGAACATCCTTAGCTCACTCTGAGTCGACTCATTCCTGTCTGATTAAGTTGTCGGGTCAATACCCGATCTGAAAAGGCCTATCATCCATTTAGGTAGCATAATCTAATTGAAGAAATACAATTATCCCTGGATGCAACACTGAGGATGTCTAGAAAATCTAATTCTTTTTTACTTGCCTTTGGATGTCACATCGCGATAATGCAGTAAGCTATTTTTCAACTATTTTCATGCAATCCATGGTTATATATGCAATACTGTTCTACAAGTTCTAGACTGTCCATTAGTATAAATGCAATGAGGTATTTTCAAACCTAATTTTTATTTCAGCATGTCAATCTTATGAATTCACTTCTTTTTTTATAAGTTTCTGATTGTCCATTGGTGAAAATGCAATAAGCTATTTTCCATTCCTTTTTTTGTGTAAATATGTTCATTTAGTACAATCAATTCTTTTCTACTTTTTTATTACTATTGCTTTGTGTAAATGCAATATTTCTTTTAAATAATCATGTTTTACACACATGTCTGGCTTGTTAATATAATTCTTTTCTTTAATTTTGAGTGTCAATTGGTGTAAATGCAGTATGGTATTTCCAAGGCATGCAAAAAAAAATAATAATACACTAGTCTTTCACTGTCATGGTGTGATAAATACAGAAAGGTTTTTACTACCTTGTTTTGTCAATAAGGAATGTCCATTAAATACATTTCTTGTCTACTTGTCTTTAGTTGTCATATTTTTTATTATTGTCTCAAAATTTAAAGCCATTTATGATAAATTCATCCATACATTCCGACACAGTAAAATTAATTTGTGGCGGAAGGACCATCATTGTAGACTTCATTGAGAAACAATTTGACAATCCTACTGATTTGTTAAAATTTCAGTTCTGAGAAAGAAGCTTCTGCCAGACAATTGTATTCAAATGTCAATTCTTTATCAGATTGCCAAACACGGATTTTGGACAGAGGAAGATTGAAATTATTTGATAAATACATGTAGGGATGATCTAGTTCGCCGAGAATTGGCTAAGTTTACAAAGGAACACGACTGAACAACAAAAAGCCTAACTTGCACTAGTTTAAATCCCCAATGAATTTTCAGTCGAATATTAAGTTGTTTTGAAAACTGGATAATATTTTTTTTAATAATAGGGGACTTCGGCACAGGCATTGATGACGTCATCAAAATATGAGTGGTTGGCGTTGCCAACCATTTTTACATACACAAAGAGCAAAAAATCCAATTTTCAAGTAGTAAGAATATACATTTGTAATGATTTATTCCTAGTGAAAAATATGTCAAAATGTAGATAAATCACCCCTTCTTTTGATTATGCAGTTGTCATCATGTGACAAAGTCTTTGAAACGAATATTTTGTGTCGAAATATAACCACCCGGAGAGGCGTATGAATCCAAATGAATCGTAGTTGAGAAACCAAAGTATCGGAAATAGGACACGAACAAAGCTGTACTTACGGTATTTTGGCCATTCAGCAACGGAATATGTAATATACTACCTACTCCGCGTACATTTGAAATTTAATGTTGATGTTTCTTTATCCCAGTTACGATATTTGTCACGCCTTAGATCATCCAAACATAGATATGTTTTCTATTTATCCTTAATGGTCTTAACAACACAAATCCAATCATTTTTACCTATGAATATTGAGAATCGTCAAAAGCTGTCTTTATATTAATTAAATCCAAATTGATAAAGATGGAAACACACACACATGTTCAGAAAGTAAGGTCACGGTTAGATAATAAGCGAATGTTGCAAATCCAAGATATTCGGATGAAACGGCTTTTCGAACACATACTGTTAGGTTTAAAAACCCTAACGGAGAAATTTCATTATGGGACATGAAACACATCGGGGCTTATCACACAAACATGTGTCATACTGTTTGCTATTCCTAACCAAATGATCTATACTACAAGGCGTATCTCTTTGATCTGACCATAACCGGATGCGCTAATCAATATTGTCAATGTCATAAAATAGTAGCCGCTAATTACAGACACGTGCACGGGTCATAAAGATCGCCCTTTCTTACGCAACGTTTTATATCACGTTCCTAATTTTCTTTGATCTGACCGTGGTCATGTCCCAATCAATAAGCCATGTCATATGCCACTGATTGGTTGCTATCAGTTTGACACAACTAGACTTTAAAGCAATGTGTGAATCTTAGTTGACACATCAAATAATATGCTTAATCAGACATAGAAATAAAATGTTGTCATACAAAAAGTCAAAATAATTCACATGCTTCAAAACATTGCAACTAAAGAATTGTAACAATCGACTAATTACAAACCTCATAAGGCCTATCTCGTTGAAATTATAGAACTATTACAGTCACTAAAACACGTACTTTTTAATCGTTGTAATAATTAGCAAAAATGTAGACTTCCAACCAATCAAATTATTAACGGATCCAAAGCGGCTTTGCAGTGAGGAGTGAAAGAGGGTGTCATTCAATTATCATAGAGAACTTCAATTTAAATTGGGCACTAATGGGAAAAGGCACCATCTTTATTTTAAGTTCGAAACCTCTTTTAAGAAATCCTGTATCCACCACGACAATTGATATAGATGTTATATGATAAAATCAAATTCATTTTCTAACTTGCTATAAATAAATAACATTCGTTCTTCGGTTCTTGCGTTCGTTCGGTCGTTCGTTCGATTGTTCGTTTGTTCGTCGTTCGGTCGTTCCTTTCTCCCTCCTTCCTTCTTTCTTTCCTTCTTTCTTTCTTTCTTTCTTTCCTTCCTTCCTTCCTTCCTTCCTTCCTTCCTTCCTTCCTTCCTTCCTTCCTTCCTTCCTTCATTCATTCATTCATTTCTCGTTACATGCACAATGTTCCATCATTCGTCTGAAATTCTTACTTTCGTAAGTCATTCACCTATCTGTGTGTTTTCAAATGATCCACCCATCCGTCCATCCGTCCGTCCGTCCGTCCATCCGTCCATCCATCCATTGATCCATCCAGTCCATCCATCTGTCTGCTCGTTCATTCGTTCGTCCGTCCGTCCGTCCGTCCGTCTTACAAGCTGACTTTGAATTCATATATCCGTCAGTCATGGAACTTTCTTAGCAACATAAAAAATCTTCATTTTGAACACTTTGTATTCAAACAGTTCAATTAGCGCAAATCGAATGCCTTTTCACTGTTTTTCAACAAGATGAAAGGGTTTGTCAAACAAATAATCGATAATGACACCACTTGTCATTCAAGAATCAATATTCCCTAATTAGGGAATGCCATAAGGCATCTAAGAAAAATTGTAACATGCCGAAATTTTTTGTCATAGTGTTATAGATATTGTTTGGATATATTTGTAATGGTTATATTTTGAGCGATTGGGAAAGACTATCAATGCCGATTTACCGAACGATTTTGTTCGCATAAACTTTCAAAACATAAACCTATTTTTCTTATAACAATAACAAGATTTTAAAGAAAACATTAAATCAGGATTTAATAAAATCAAGATAAATCAGCGTTAAAAAAATAATTAATGCTTGCATAAAATCAACCAAATCGATGTTATTCCGTTTTGATAGTAGTGTTTTCAAAGAACGGATATTTATTCTAAATTCGTGTCATTTTCATTACAAACATGTTTTCTGCAAAGTTTGAATGTTTGACTTTTCAAATATGTATTGGTTTGATACCTTTTTCTTCAAGTAAAGCGAAAAAAAGTAGTTTAGATTGGTCGATATTTACATAAATTAAATAGAGCTGGGCGATTCAACGCCAACCACTTTTATTGGCTAGTGGGCTCTGACGTCATACCGAAGTTTCCTATTAAACTTTTCCATATAATAGACATTTTTATTAGGGTTTGAAGATTTAAAGCTTAACTTGAATTATAATTGGCGATAATGCATTATGGCATCTAAAATCTTATTTAGCAGGGATTCTCATCCTGCTCTAACAATTGTGCCTCTGTAACCTGGTTACAGTTACTGGTGCGGATAATGAGAATAAGAAACGGTGTGGCAAGATGCAAGTCTTACAGGATCAACTTTGTCCCAATTGTTGTACTTTCCGGTGAAGTCCAAACCAAAAACATGACCACAGACCGATGTCATTTTAAATGTGGCGATATCGTTCGTGTAAGGGAACTTGGCGCGATATTCGTGTATCGAGCAAGCTCCATTGGATCCCTTTCTCGTGGTCATGTTGCCATTTGACAAGATTTTTGCGATGGATTGCGCCAAAGATGGCTTTTCAGCTACCATCAATACAGTTCTCATTTTGAAACAAGTATGTGTTCTCTCCTTAAATGGGCATAATTTAAATTTTTCCTTAAAAAACCACGATGCAGTTGTTGTTGTTCTAAATTGCTGTTGTTGTGAAAATGTTTATTTTAGGCTCCTGTTGTACCCTATTTCCGTCAGTGACGTTGAAGTTGACGTATCACAAAAATTTTGAGGCCAGTAGTGTTTAAGGGACTGCTTAATATAGGATTCACGAAAATATGAGCACTGTGGGTTTAAATAGGTATTTTATGAATGTTCAAAGGGAACCAATCAAACAGACCCCTCGTCAGACCGACCCCCGGTAAAACCGACCCCAAACGGTCAAACCGTCCCCCAAAGAAAGTTAAACCGGCCCCGCATTCATATTACGGTCAAACCGGCCCCTTATATTTATTTAATGATTATTTTTCCGCATTATGCATCCTTTTTTCAAAGTAATATGCTAGATAAAACGCCGTTGAAACTAAAATTTCAAAATTATTCTATTTCCTTTGAACTAAAATACTACATCATGTTTGTTTGCCTATTGGTCGTTTCGTTTACGGGAGTTAAATGATTAATTGTACATAAAATTAAAACCAATCCCAAATTGATGTACTTGAAGCTGAATGTTAAAGCATTCGGAAAAGCTTGCAGACAAATATTTGCCGAGAGTCCGACGCGCTACCAACTGCGCTATGACGGCGGCGACGGGTTGCTAGATAACGAATGTGTTGACTCAAAGCTAAACCATACAGATATAACCAGAAAATGTCGATAAAATCTCTATAATGAATAAAAAAAAATCGTTATTGATTTAGAATTCTGAATATTTGGACAAAATGGAAATCGCAAAATGAAATAAAAATGAAATCAAGAAAACACTCGTTAACAAATGTTAGTAAGCGCTGTCCTTTCCTGATCGTAAGGTATACATCTCTATCTTAAAATTAATATACCTAAACTGTTTTGTCTTGTCATAATTTGCACCTGATTCTTGAGATATATTATTTTCATAGGTTAAATTCACGTATTTAGGGCTTAACATTTTCACTGGTCCGAAAATGATCATAAACTAACGTCCGAATACGAATCGCTTGTGCTCTGCGTTATTATTCAACTGGAAGGGCGTTTTGTTCATTTCAGTTTATTTATCGTCGCTACCGTAGTATATGGCAAAGAAACATTACGAAACTAAAGTACTGCTGAGATCCGCCATTGTCCATTGTTGTTTTACATCATTTTGTCTGACATTTCAAATAAATGTCCATTACACACAAGCATTAGATTCAGTTTTTATTCCGTCCAGTAGCAATGCATAAATATCTCTATCTTTTTAGAAACTGATTCAAAGAGCTGAATTTGAAAAGAATGTGAACATCTCAGAAACCTCGCAAGTTCCCAACAAACAGTGCTTTGAACGCAGATTGATGACTTGGACTCGATTTACCCACATATTGTTGATCTTGCAGTGACGGATTCTGTGTAAGAAAAAGAAAACTATCTGGTGTATTTTATCTATGAAATCTCAAGTTTTGTGTGCCCGAAAAGAAAGAGATCTATATAAAGCATGTATAGAAGGAACTAAGTAGACAAGTTTGTTGACCAAAAGAAACTGCCAAACACAAGTCTACAGGTAAATACACAGAATTTCGAACTTTTTTTAAACCACCCTATTCTATACAATTTATTTTCACATTCTCCAGAAAGATACATGTGTACATGTACTAGAAACACATTGTCCTGGCTATTCAAACTAATTAAATTACTAGTAGTCAAAGATGAGTACGAGGCAATTCGGTAAGATTGTATAAGATCATTTGAATAAAATGTTGTGATTTTTATGTTTTTTCACGCGTGTATAGTACACCAATATTTCAGTTAAAAACATCGTGAAAATGACACTCATTCGGATCAAAATCATAGTCATTCTAAATCATCCATTCAGTGCTCCATTCATTCCAAACACTCACTCAAATCAATCAAATACGCTCCGAAATCATAAGAAAACGTTTCGAAATCGTTCAATAGGACTAATATTTAATTCAAATTGATCAGATCATTCCACGATTGTATTGGCTAGTGTGGATTTTAAAGGGGCTGGTTGCTCCACGGAGACACATGAACAGAAAAGTACGTATATTTTATCAAAGGGGTGTGACAAATATCGCTATTTTTTCATCTTGAGGATGAAGGGATTTAACAAATATCACTAATTTTGTTCATCTTGAACAAAATTAGCGATACTGGATAACCTCTCTTTAATTTCACCCAAAACATCGCTCCACACTCATTCAACTGCATTCATAAATCACCCAAAATCATTCATCTTGTCAATTTCACGTTGATCTTCAAAGTAACAAGGCAGAGGGATAAATTAATTTTCGTCGGCTTACCGACGAAATGAGGTCATTGCATACGCAGATATCCAGGGTTAAGTTTATATCTATTCAACAGCGAAGCAAATATACGGGATGTTAAATGATTTGTTTTAGCTTCGCTGTTTTATGGAGAAAACCCGAGGTATTGCTATAGCCTTGTTGGAAATGTAACTTACGCGCTCAATTTTTTTCATGTGTCTATTTTCAGGAAATGCTATGTAATTATTCGATCCAGTTTTAGTGGGTTTTGGGAGAGTGCTTACAGTTTTCGACCAAATCAAAGCGGATGTTTGTCGCCTGAAACGTGGTAATATCGGTTCTCCACCTGGAATACCCAACATTACAGACGACTTATAAAAGGAGGGTTTGATGTATTTTTGTACACAGAACAGACAAGGACTATGTAGAACCATGTACCGCAATTTGAGATATATGTCGAAATCTAAATATTATTAGTGAATATGTATTGTAATTTCTGGTTGCTGGAACAACGTTTTGTTTAGTTTCATTTTAGCTCAACCGGACAAAGTCTAGAGGGCAATTGTCATGGCCTGTGGTCCGTTGTGCGTTCGTATGCCAACTTTTGCTTAAGATGTCTTTCTCTCTGAAACTACTGGGCAGAATTTAACTAGTTTTAAAAATGAATAGCCCTTAAGTCTAAAATTTATTGCGCCTTGATACTCGCCGTAATAAAAAAAAAAAAAAAAAAAAAAAAACATGCGATGTTTGTGTTGCGATATACAGAGTCTTAACGAGAGTTGCACGAAATTTACAGAATCCGCAATTATTGTGATTTCGTTTATCAAAAAGTTATACGAGCTTTAGTCTATAAGCTCTAGGATTACCCCAATTAATTTTGTCTTGAAAAATTGATTTCAAAAATATTTTGTTATCAATGAAAAATAACTATGTTTTCTACAATTAGTTTTTGTCCGAGAGTGGTCTTGGTGCTTTATACAGTTCACCTGGCATCAATATACAACATGATTTTGGTACACGGAACACCTAGACATCAATGAACATCATTTTGCTTTAATATGAGAATATTCTTTTACCTTTTCAAGCAAGAAAATTTGATGCTTATTTCAAATGAATACTAACTATGCAGGCAATAACTCGTATACCTGGCATAAAGGCATTGCACGATGGTCTTAAGGACCGAGGTGTTTTGTGAATAATTAACATCCCATTCTTACACACACTTGTGCAGTAATCTGAAAGTCGCCGGATTCTGTTTTGAGTATTCTTCAACCGCAAAGTTTTCCAATTTGTAAATCGTGGGCATATTATTTCTTCAGTGACCATCAATTCACATCCTAGTCCCTCAGATTTAGAACCAACATCTAGCCAAGGATCGGTAGCTATACAGTCAGAATCGCGTTGCTATGTAATCGATATACTGAGGTGCGTTCGTCAGAGAAAGATGAAAAATCCATCTAAATGAGATTTCTAAGACGTCGTAATGAACGATTTTTGATATTTTGAGTGAAAATATTCGACGTCGTCATGACTACTCGTTTTAAGCCAATGCAAAACCATCTTCGTTTCCTCATCGAGATATCTTAAGATTCTTATTGAGCCGCTTAAAAATCTCGCTCTACCGAACGCTTTATCTTAAAAATCTTAATAAGATTCTTAAGAATCTCGCTCTAAAGAACGCACCTCCGGTAGCTCAATGAAAGAGTACATGCAACTTATTTTTGGATCGACTGTTAAGGAAGAAAAGGTCCATATATTGTCATCACCCTGATATCAAACGCGATGTCTACATTGTTCTCATCAAGAGGCAAAGCTCTTGCAGCATTTTTGTAACAATTATGAATCTTTTTCGACTTAGATTTCTTACATTGTCATGTTCCTGCGACCGAGCGTTGGCGCTCGCAGGAATTGCTTTAAGCTTTACTGACTAATGCAATGGCGTGTTTCTCGTCTGTCTGTCTGTAAAAGATTCTTGTTTACGCGATATACTTCACTAATCTTATAGGATATTCTTGAAACGTTCACAGGATAATTGTAAAGTCATAAGCAAAACTTCAATTCCAAAATGGGACTAGTTTGTCAGAAAAGGGGCCGCAGTCTTAGTCCATTGGTAGCGCGTCGGATTGTCAATCTTCAGGTCCTTGGTTCGATTCCTGACGGCGGCACTCATTCTTTCCGACTATGTGTCTACTATCAATAGGTTGATAATCATAGGCCTACGTAACATTTGCTGAAAATGGCTAGAAAAAGGAGTAAAGGTTGTATTGATGTTAGAAATACCAGGAATCCTTTGTTAGGTGTTCCACGGCTCTGCCACATGAATTGAAGATTGTAAAAAGCGTCGTTAAACCATATTCTAACAAAGTTCAGAAATATTATCGGATTTCCTTGAAAGTTTCACAGGATAATTGTAAATTCTGAGGAAGGTTCTGGGCCTTTCCAAAATGGGGTTGTTCCATCGGAAAACACAGGAAAATGGGACCAATATTAATTGTTTTTCTACCAAAATGACCTAAATAGAGTATAAACCAATCTGTACTTACGACATTTTGACACCTCCCAACCCACACACCGATATTTCGATTACGCGCCTACATTTCTATGAATTGAAATCCACTAAGCATGCCGGTCAGTGTCAACAGTATGTAAATCTACTTATTTTAATTTATGTAAATTCATATGCCAACTTAATACCAACGTTCACCAGTCAGTGAACCAACGAAAAACTAACGTTGGCCTATCCATTTGCTTGTGCCACCATCTATCCAACGTCGGTCCAACGTTCAGCCAACGTTGAACCAAGTCGGCTCAACGCTGCATTTTTACACCTGGGTCCGATAGCCAAAACTGATATAGATCCGACCATCAGCCAACTTAATACCAACGTTCTCCAGCCAGAGAACCAACGTTGGCCCAACGAATTGCTTGTGTCACCACCAACCCAACGTTGGCCCATTATTCAGCCAACGTTGAACCAAGGTTGGCCCAACGTCGCAGTTTTTTCCGCCGTTGAACCAACGTTGGCCTGACGGACAAAATGACGTTGGGCCAACCGCTTATGCCGACGTTGGCCCAACGGATGTCACTCCGTTGGGCCAACGTTGGCCCAACTACTTTGTGCTATCTGGGATTCGTACCCATATTTTTAGTAAGAAACAATTAAGATTGAAGAACTGACCCAGTAAGCATAAGATTTTGGGAGCCATGTGGACAGAATCTGGGTAAAATGGTGATATGGGGCTAATAAGGATCCATTTTGCAAAATAATTGCCCATGAAGGTCCCACATAGGATCCAATTGACTATTATCATGTATGTGAGATTCATATGGGCAGATTGTTGGCAAAATATCTTATGGGTACCTCGTGGGTAGACTGGTCCCACTGTCGTCTATTATAAAAGTAGACTGGTGAACCTGTCCCAATCTACGCTACCCTCCGATACTGGGACAGGAAAAACCTAATTTTTACCATGCAGGTTTCTGCATGGTAACAATTGCGCATGCGCAAGAATGGGCGGAGTTTATTGGAAGAAAATATCTTGTCGAACCACGGGTTACGAACGTTTTACTTACTATCGATTCGATATCCCTTGACTCGTGAAGTTGGGAAGGAAATGACTTTTTTATATACTATTCTGCCGCTATTTGTTCACTTATAGAACTTTTTATTTTGATGATCAATCTGATTTCATCATTTAAGAGAAAAGAAATTTAAATATGATTAAGTTGATGTTCAGCAAAACTTCTATTTACACAATTTCTTTATAATGTGACATTAGCATTCGTTTGCAACGGAAACGTTTAGAACACTGATTGAATATTTTTTGTTACCCGCATTCGGTTACCTGAAAGAGTTTTATGTTCTTTTTCCGATTGATGTGTTTGTGGTGAATAAGCACCGAAATTTTACATGGAAAGCGAAGGCTTTTCATAAATACGAAACTTTATCACGCTTCGCCATTAAATTTTTACAAATAAACCAAACAAAGTATTTTTCTTGTATTTTCTTCCGACAATACTTATCTACTTTTTATCTACTTTTATACGGCATGACATTGTTTATTTTCTCTACATGTATGTATTGTTTATTTATTTGTCTATTAATATTTATCAATATTTCGTGATTATTTTTGCAATTTGAATTGCGAAATCAGTGGCTTTCACAGAAGGAAC
Organism: Fragum whitleyi; assembly: GCA_948146395.1. Classification (NCBI taxonomy): domain Eukaryota; kingdom Metazoa; phylum Mollusca; class Bivalvia; order Cardiida; family Cardiidae; genus Fragum; species Fragum whitleyi. The sequence continues at coordinate 12,212,587 of OX411551.1, read as the reverse complement.
GATCATAATAATTCTATAATTTCAAAAAATTAAGAGCTAATATTTGTAAATTAAATCTTTAAATAGCAACATATTTCATACGCATCGTGACATCAACGAGTTTTTCACTGACTTTCGAAAATTCAGAGTAGTATAGAACCGGAAAATTAATGGACAATGAGGAATTTTCGAGTATATTCTACAAATTTCTGTTCTGTTGCTCATGTTGCGATAAAGGGAAATTCATAATCACTATTCAGACAGCGCGAGACGCGATTGACTAAGTGAAACGAGTCAACACTTTTTATTTACACACAAAAAAAATCTTCATGTTCGTTTAAACGTGCAATTAATGTATGTATTCTGGCATAAGGTTCAGGTTCCATTTTTTTCTAATGCAAAAACATTAAAATTGATATGTAAGATAACTTAGATAGTGAAAATTTCTCTCAGTGTGCAAATATCGCTCAGTTTTCATGATAAAAGTATTTGGATAATTTTAATCGTCGATGTGCTACCAAAGCCGCGCAACTACAGTTTTATTCTAACTATACTTGCGTGATTTTAGTGGCCCATCGAAAATATGATAAACCTAAAAAAACCTGGGGAATCATTTTAATAAAAATAGAGTAAAGAGAAAGAGAGAATTTGAAAATCTATCTTATAGATGTTTCGGAAAGAAGGGAACCCAGATGTTTCAAGGCTGAATATACATGACACGCGATTCCAAAACCGCGGTCTCTTTCATCTTTAAATTAAAATCGGGAATTTAACTGTAATTAACCCTTAAATCTGTCTGCGTTATTATATCGTTTTGTACACAGCCTTTGTCGACACGCCACGCCCATATGTAATACGACCAATCAGAATCATCATTGCATTATGGCCAATGAAACGAAATGATACAACGGACCAATGATATCCATGTTAACATTAGGTTTTACCTGTCTCAATATCGACAGATTGAGACAGGCTCGCCAGTTAATTATAAAAGCCGACAGGTAGTCACCAAAATATTGTCACACAGTATTGGCTTTTCAATGTTTGATGACGTATGCGCACCTAGCACTTCTGATTGGCTAATGAATTGTTTGTAAACAACAAGTCAGGAGGGGGCGCCATTTTGCCTTTCGCGTATGTTTGTTTTTTGATGTTTTGCCCGTAAAGAAAGTAAACAGTCATAGATAATCTATATCACCGTAATGTTTTTCGTCAATATGTAATCTTTTAACACATAGATTAGTGAATAAACGCCATTATCGCTTCAACTTTGTAACGGACCGGAGCCTCGATTTCACTTTTATAGACTAGAAAATTTGAAGGGATAGGTCTCTAGACTATGGACGAAGAAATCGGTGTTTACCTCTCGGCTTCATACATGAGTCGACAGCAGAACCAGTCTACCTCGTGGGTCCCTTACTGAAAAGATTGCCCACAAAGGACCCACGAAGGACCAATAAAACCTAAAACTTTCGAAACTTTGTCAGTGGCAGTCTTTTTTCTATCTTTATTTATGTGTCTTTTATCAATTACGATATGTTTAATACTAAATGAATGTTTTACACGATAACTGTAACAAAAAATCTGTATATCATTATTAAAAACTTCTGATATCAACCCAAAATGAATTGTTAAAGCCGTTTTATGTTTCAAATGTCGTAAGTTACATGAAGTTTGAGATGTTAAAATTTTAACTTAAGGTTGTGCTGACATTGGTGTATCTCAAGCTAAAACTTAGACTGTGCAGTAGCCTGCATAGTATGTTTATCAACTAGAAAATGGATTAAGAAGAAATTGACGGGTTGACGGCCGAGCTTTACACAGACCGAGTCGACAGGACACCCATCTGGAATATAAGTGAATTAATTTTGTATCTACAAAATATTCTTTTTTTGTTTTAATATGGTATTTGAAAATGAAAAAAGGTGTGTCAGATTTTTCTAACTAAAACAGGTTTTCAACCACAGACTCTTGATATTCAGTTTACACATTTAACAAAATGAAAGAAATTGGGGTTAAAAGTGTGTAACAAATATTTATGTTTCACCATGAAGATTTACAAAAATATATTAAAATCAAATCAAGGGCGTAACTCCCATTACGTAATTTACCCAAAAGAGTAAAAGAAATAATCCTCTGTTGAAAAATGTCGTTCAAAAATGATTATAGCATCAAAACTACATCTTATTCAAGCTGCAGTTACGATGTTTTGATTATTCACCAACAATCAAATCATAAAAAGAGAGTGGACGGAGGGCATTCACCTTTTGTCACAGTTTTGCAATCGTCTTTATCCTATATAATCTTAAGTTGTCGCCTTCTGAGTGTGGATAAATTTCAAAGTCCTAGATACGCATATGAATAATAAGTGGACGAACGAGCATAAAGTTGTTTATAATAGAGTTGTACTTTATTATCTTTGTTAACACATTTTGTTACTATAAGAAGATTTTTCACTAGTCCGCAACATGTGTACGACACAGATTTTTAGCTCCACTGGCTGAAAGCCACTGGGGCTATTGTCATGGCGTTGTGTCCGTCGTGCGTCCGTCCGTCCGTGCGTCCGTGCGTGCGGTCGTAAACTTTTTCTTTAAAAATCTTCTTCTCAGAAACTACTGGATGGATTTCAACCAAACTTCATAGGAATGATCCTTGGGTGACCCTCTTTCAAAGTTGTTCAAGAAATTTTGATCCAATGAAAAACATGGATTTAATGGGCGTGGCTAATTTCCAAATATGGAAAAAAGTGACTTTTCTCAGGTTCTAATTGATGGATACCAATTAAATTTTACATGAATGATCCTTTGGTGACCCTTTATCAGTCTACAAAAAATTATTGAAATCAGATGAAAATTATGTATTTTATGGGCGGAGGTCATTTCTTTATATGTTATATAATGGAAACTTTGAAAATCATTTTCTCAGAATGTAATTGATAGATATCAACCAAATTTTACATGAATGATCCTTGGGTGACCCTTTATCAGTCTACAACAAATTATTGAAATCGGATGAAAATTATGTATTTTATGGGCGGAGGTCATTTCTCTATATGTTATATAGTGGAAACTTTGAAAATCATTTTCTCAGAATCTAACTAATAGATATCAATCAAATTTAGTATGAATGATCCTTGGGTGACCCTTTATTAGTCTACAAAATATTATTGAAATCAGATGAAAAATATGTATTTTATGGACGGAGGTCATTTCTCTATATGTTATATAGTGGAAACTTTGAAAATCATTTTCTCAGAATCTAATTGATAGATATCAAAGAAATTTTACATGAATGATCCTTGTGTGACCCTTTATCAGTCTACCAAAGATTATTGTGATCGGATGAAAAATTTGTATTTTATGGGCAGAGGTCATTTCCACTATATGTTATATAGTGGAAACTTTGAAAATCATTTTCTCAGAATGTAACTGATGGATATCAATCAAACTTCATTAGTATGATCCTTGGGTGATCCATTATCATGCAGCCAAAAATTATTGTCATTGGATGAAAAATATGTCTTTTATGGGCGGAAGTCATTTCTCTATATTTTATAATGTTGGAGACTTTGAAAATCATTTCAACATCAGAAAAACCCAAAATATCTAAAAATCTAGTCAAAACTTAGATTTGCTATTACAAGAAATTCAAGCCTGTGGAGCGACACAAGCCATTCATGGCTTCATAGTTCATAAAATGTACATTTTCTATTTTTAGGTTGTCTACACATATACAGACCCAAACATACATGAATAAAGAGAGGGTTGATAGTATAGAGCAAACAAGTTACTGAAGCCAAGAAAAAAAGACGCGTCTTGTTATATAAACAGTCTTACGGAAATGAGTAGATGAAGAATTTTAAACTCTTTGAAATCACATTCCTTTCAATAAGTTACAATTTCATGTACTGACAAATGAAGAAAACATGATCAACAACGTTGATTACCTACCAGGTCTTGGAAAAAGTGATCACCTTTGACTACTGATGAACTTCATCTGTTATACAACCAAACTATCATACATCTCACGAAAGAGAAACTACTCTAAAGGCAATTACCAAATCATAAACGAAGAACTGAACTCAAAAAACTGGGATGACATTCTAATGGGTGATGTTGATGAAATATGGAAGTCTTTTGTCGATACCCTCAATTACATTCTAGATAAACACATACCAGTGTGCAAAGACAAAAATAATTCATCTAACAAAATCCCCATCTTGAATGCTGAAACCAAAACGAAAATAAGGAAAAAACATTAAAAATGGTCAAAATTCAAACACTGCCAATCAACAGAGAATTACAACGTCTACAAAATGGCAAAAAATGAAGCAACATCAGCAATACGAAACTCAAAATACCATTTCGAAAAAGACCTATCAACTAAAATAAACAGCGATAATAAAATCTCCTGGAAGTATCTTCGAGATAACAACAAAACAACAACCAGTATTGGAGCCACACAAAATGAAAATGGAGAATTAGTCTCAGATTGTCAATCAAAAGCAAACATATTAAACAACTACTTTGCTAGTATTTTCATAGAAGACCAGGTAACATCTGATAAGCAACCAGCAGTAAGGGAAATCAAATCACCAGATGACTATGCTGGAAATTACCTATCCGATATCCAAATAAATGAAGACATTGTATTTAAAACTCTGAAAGGAACTAAAAACAAATAAATCACAAGGGCCTGACGGAATTCATCCCAAGGTAATTCAAGAATGTTCTAAAATACTAAAATATTCTTTGACAGGGATATTTCAAAAATTAATCACTACAGCAAAAGTTCGTGAAGAGTGGAAGGAAGCCAACGTTACTCCAATTTACAAATCTGGTGATAAATCAATGCCCGAAAACTATCGACCAATTAGTATTAGTTCGGTCTGTTCCAATATCATGCAAAAGATAATAAGAGACAACATCCAAAAACACGTGAAAGAAAACCAACTTTTTACAACAGCACAGTATGGTTTCTTAAAAGGAAAATCATGCACTCTACAACTTCTAGAAAGTATGGACGACTGGACAGAATCATAGACAAAGGGGAGGGGGCAGACGTGATCTTCTATGACTTCAAAAAGGCCTTCGATACAATCTTACATGAAAAGTTAATAACGAAATTGGCTAAGTATGGAATCATAGGAAATGTACAAATTTGGATTAAGGATTTTTTATCAAACAGATCCCAAAACGTAATTATAAATGGAAAAAACATCAAATTCAGTGAAAGTGACCAGTGGAGTCCCTTAAGGTATCGGCCTAGGACCCATCCTTTTTCTCATTTTTATAAATGACCTTCCAGAAGAAGCTACTACTCAAATTAGATTGTTCGCGGACGACACCAAAACCAATACAGCAATAAGAAACGAAAATGATAATACATCACTACAACAAACCACTGATAATTTCTTCAAATGGTCAAAATACTGGAAACTCAACTTCAACCCCAACAAATGCAAACATCTACATATTGGAAAAAGGGACCAAGAAACAACATATAATATGACACATGAAGACAACAAAAGAGTAAAAATTAATCAAGTTACAGAAGAAAAAAACATAGGCAGATGAACAACTATTATTTGAGCACCACATCAACAACAAAATCAAAATAGCTAACAGGAACCTTGGTGTTTTCAAAAGGACTTTTTCATGTATTGATGAACATATCTTTCTTAACCTGTATAATGCTCTGGTAAGACCGCATCTGGAATACGCTTGTACTGTATGGGTACCACATCTAAAAAAGCACAAAAAGCGACAGAAAATGTTCAACGAAGGGCGCAAAATTAATTCCAGGACTAAGGCCATTACCCTATAATGAAAGGCTAAAACAACTCGTTCTTCCAACTCTAAATACCGCAGACTAAGAGCTGATATGCTCAAAACCTTCAAAATCCTGAACAAATGCGACATTAAAACTAAGCCGAATCTACTAACCAGAAATCTATCGTCACGTACTAGAGGAAATGATCTTAAACTATTCAAGAGATACTCAAGAACTAATATTAGGAAACAATCATTTACAAATAGAGAAGTTGATATCTGGAACGAGCTACCAAGTGAGATAGTAAATTCCCCCAGTATAAATGCCTTCAAGAGCAGAAATAAGAACTATTGGCGTAACCACCCCCAAAAATTCACTGAGCAGATTGCCTAAAAAATGAAGTGAGAAGAACTCAAACAGATGAGTCCCCAGAAGCCGTAGGCTTACCAATGGCCTACGAACCGTAAGTTAAACCGCAAGTTAATAACTACAGAGTTTTTCATGTATTCAAGATTGAATTCCAGCAATAGCGTATTCATAGTGCGCCCAATGTACGATCTATAGAAATCTTGTGGGTTTTTCCAACGAGTGTTTTATTTTGAATTCTTTGTTTCATTTCAAATATATTCTGATTCTATGCCACATAGACTGGGTGTTGAAGCTGTATGTGTTTTAATGATCTTGGTACATCTGTGGTATTCGTGAATAAAAATATTATGTCTTATCTTCGGCAACTAAAAACTCATAAAAAGTTCCATCTCAAAAATGAGGTTGAAGTTATGAAGTTTCTGTGAGAAAAAACACTACGACCTTACAAGCAATTACAATGTACGTTTCTCACCAATTTCTTACCAACGTTGACATATAAGTGGGCAATATTTGCCTTTAATGATGCTTTTGTACTTCGTCTTCTTTGATATAATTGTTTTTGTCGGGAACATAGCATGCTGGTTCAAACTTAATTTTACTGTGCTTCCAGAATTGATTAAGCATACTTTTCAGGGTGTTCACAGAGGGTGATAAGATAACATTATCGGGGAGAGAGTTCCAAATGTTAACTACACGGTTACTGAAGTAATTTCTCCTAAGGTTTAATCTTGACAGTTTTTTTAAAGATCTTGGGGGAATAACCCTGAGTATTTTGTGTTGACACTAATTTAAAGAATTTGGTGTGATCTACGTCATCATGATTTTTTAATATCTTGTATACTTGAGTGACGTCTGCTCTCGTTCGTCGGTATTCTAGGGATGGTAAGCCAATTTGTCTGAGCCTTTCACTGTATGGGAGTTGTTTGGGGTATGGCACCATCTTTGTGGTCCTTCTTTGGACATTTTCCAACGCTATTTGATCTTTTTTGTAGATTAGGGACCATACACGGCTAGCATACTCAAGATAGGGTCTAACCATGGATTTGTACAGTAGCAAAAAATCTCTTTGTCCACAAATGAAAAGATCCTAAAAATCCACCCTACATTACTATTGGCAATTTTAACTTTCTGTAAATCTTTCTTTTCTTTTTTTCTTAGACGACACTCAACACAACTTTCCCCCGCAAAATCACAGAGAATTACATTTCTATAAAATTATCACCCTTTATTGTCTTTATTATATCAAGGCCGGTTTTAGGGCCAGGTTTAACCGATTTGACCGTTTTGGGACCGGTTTGACCGGGGCCGGTTTGACGAGGGGCCGGTTTGACTGTAAAGCTGTCCGCATAATAGACAAAAATGCGTGGCAGATTTCCCACAAGTCCTTGTAAAAATGTCAGCCTCCATACGCCGTAGGATTGACAAAATAAAGAAATGAAATGGATCAAAATTCGTGGAAAAAGATTGTCCAGAAGCGTCTTTATGATGTTATATCACATCGATATGGCATACTAACGCTGATTATTGGTGCAATCCTGATTGTCATTTCTGCTTTTCATTTCGGCGAGGTAAATTTTATGATGACAAAATAAAGACATGGAATAAATCAATATTTTTTGCCACGCAGGGTTTCACCAAAGGACTGCTGTAATGAAAAATCGTTTACAATTTCATTTTAATCAAAGAAAACTGAAATTAAACGGTTACAAGCATGCAACTTGGGAATAACAAGACTTGTGACTACCGAATGTTCACACTAAACTAAGCCCAACTGAGAGGTTCACAATCAACTCGGCCAGTGAATAATGCAGCCCGTCAACTCGTCCTGTTAACTCGGCCCATCAACTTGGCCTGTTTATATATTATATAGGTACAAATAAAAAGTTCTCTTCTTGAGATATATACTTTTAATAATAATAATATTATATTTATACACTAGCTTTCAGTGGCACAGCCACCTTCATCAGGTGAAACCTATGAATTGAACCGCTATGCATGATGTCAAGGAAACAAAATACTACAATGACCCGCAATAACGTACAAGCCTTAAACCAGCCACAAAGACCCAATGCATGCGGGAACTACAAAATTCCATAAAAAGTGTTTTTAAATAGATAAAAAAAGTGATTCAAAAATAGTAGTGAAACTTTAATGCGAGAAAATGGGTCAAACAAAACTTTTATCATTATTAGTATGAACAAACAGATACACGTGCATAAAGTCCTTAGGGAGGGGACACACTGAGCAACTGATGGATCGCCTATCATGCCTATTCAGGTAGTGGACCCGTAATATTCTCTCAATGTCACCTAGGAAACCAACCCCAACAGTGCTAACCAAGGTTTCCCAACACTGCAGAAGATCGTAAGTTCCGAGACACCATGGCATAACCATTACGTGTCCACAAACTTAAGATACGTCCTTGTAGGTACCAGACAAAAAAAGATTGCAAATATATATATAAAAAAACCCCAGCTTAATAAAAAAGAAAGGGGAGAAAAATATGGACGATATAATAGCTATAACAGAAGACTGAGCATGTCTCATTTAAAGCAATTGCGCCACCCAACAATCCAAAAAAAACAGAGGTCAATCGCTTATTTGTAATTGAAATATATATCCTTTTAAGCTAAACAGCGGCAATACATCAGTTATGTTAGAAATATGATTATGAGCCTTTAAATTCTCACCCATATCAAATGCATGGCTATCAAATTTTGTGAGCCATATGTGATCGCCATAAATGTCGCGACTACAGCATATTCATGCTGATGCCATGATGCACAAGTCGCGCATAATCGAACAAAAATATATAAAAGGTCAACAGGCATCTCTACACAATCAGTATAAGATAACCATTGGTCACAATTGGTCAGAGGACCATTATCACTGTGTCTATGTTGAACCAGGGCTGTGGAAATATGAGTTTTCTCCACTTGACCCTGGACAAGTAAAAGCGGATTTTCTACTTGTCCAGGATCAAAATGAACTTGTCCGCTACAGAGTAAATAGATAAAATTGAAAAAAAACATTGCCATTTGATGAAGAAAATGCTGGTATCCAGCATTTTCTTCATTAAAAACAATGTTTTCTACCATATGATATGAACATTAGGATGATTTCTCTCTTAATTCTATGAAGTAACATTCCAAGTTTTGCCCTGGTATTTACTTGTCCTTGGACAAGTGCCTTAGAAAAATTTACTTGTCCGCAAGTACAAAAGCCCGAGTCGGACAAGTCGGGCATAGGAATTCCACACCCCTGTGAACAATGCAAAAGTCACAACTACAGCTTATTCAAGCTGCTGTTCCGACCGTCTACGTCCTCCACCCACGAAAATATGTAAAAGGAAATGCACAGTGAACGGGGGTCAACCAAACTATATTTGATCATTACCTGTCAGAAAGGTATATCAACATGGGCATTAAACAAAAAGCGGCTCGATATTGAACACCCAAATACTGCAGCTTTAGATTATTTAGATTATAAAGGTAAAAAACGAAGGTCAATAATCATCCCATAACAGATAGTACATGTTTCAATTCTTATAAGTTAGAAAAATATTTTGCTAAGTAATTGAGATAAATGCCCTACGTTATGAGCGACCCAAACATTGTACCTACAGCTTATCCAAGCTGCCGCTATGACGTCTAAGTATCCCATCCCCAAAATTAGCAGTAATTAACGGAGGTCAACAATCATCCCATTATAAATGATATTAAATTATTCTTTATCAGAAAGATATTTCTCTGTTGACAACAACCAACAGCAAAATGTTGGTGAGCACCCAAACGACTCAACCATTGCTTATTCTGAAAAGAGCGGCAAATAACGGAGCTCATAATAATTTCATTACAATGATACCAATCCTTATAAGTCAGAAAAAATATTTTCATCGTAGACATAAAACAGAACGAAAGTCGTTAGCGAGCAACCCAAACATCATTACTACAGCTTGTTTAGAAAAAAGCGGTAAATAGCAGAGGTCAGCAATCATCTCATTATAATAAAATGTGTCTACAGCTTACTCATGCTGCCGTTACGAAGTCTTATCCGCATTTCCATGGAGGATGTAAAGAAAATAGTGTTAATGATGGAGGTCAATAGTTATCTTATTTTGAATAGTATTATATCATTATTTGTCTGAAAATATTTTACAATAGACATAAACCAAAAAGTGATTCATGAGTGGGCGACCAAACGTCGAACCTACAGCTTATTTAGCTGCTGTTACCACGTCTGAATCGCCTAACCGTGAACTTATATACATGAGAACAGTTGTAAAATACGAAGGTCAAAAGTAATCTTTATTACAAAGGGTTATTCTAATTGGTCATTTGTTAACACTATAACTGAAACTACAGTTAACATCGTGAAACTGGTAAAATGAATGAATTTGGAATGATTAAGGAATGAAATTGAATGAGTGTGTTGAGAGCATATTGAACGAAATTAAAGATGAACAAAATTGGCAATATTGATTACATCCCTTTGACAAAATATGCATACAAGTGCTACGCATAGCTTCATATTTATTCAAAAGCCCATGCAAAGCTAACAATTTGAAATATGTCAGTGAACTCACGATTTTTCTCTATCAAAAAATTTTTATTGAGAAATGTTTTTGATTCCATATTATTAAATGGGTTTGAGCGTTTTTGAATGGTTTGAGTGAGTGTTTGGAATGAATGAAAGGAGGGCCGAGTGAGCGATTTAGAAGGCTTTTGATGAAGGTGAATGTCAATTTCAAGAAGCAATTAACTGTACTTATCATGGACCATCGAACCTATAGGCTGTCATTATTAATGGCGTAAATCTATTTGTTTAATATTTAGACCCTACTCAGTCAAACCATATTTCTTTTTCAAAATAGACTCCCTCTGTTGACGATATAGTGTACGCTCCTCACTTACTCTGTCCAGTCCAACATAGTGAAAGTCTTCTATATTATGGTGAGTTTGGTTAAAGTGTCTAGGCACCGGCTCATGGTCATTCCAACGTCAAAGATAGATGATTAGACATTCTGGTTTTCAACATATTTCTCGTTTCCCCAATATATACAAGACAGCTACATTTCTTACAGTACCGGGTATATTCCATATATGACGTTATGTGTGCGGCAGTTTATCGTCAAATCAGTTTGTACCGGCTTGCCAGTCATATCCCTGATATGTGTCGTGATAGGTTTCTCACATAGTTTACAGTCTTGTCCACATCCTTTTGTCACGTGTTTTGGAGATTGTTTAGACTTGGTTCTTAATGATTTGTTTCTTTTTCTATGAACTATGAACTAAAATGTCTGTAGGAAATGATTGGTTGGTCAGCAAACACCTTCCTCAATCTGTCAGACTTCATTAAGATCTTCTGATTGAATTTTAGAATCTTATTTATATCTGGTTGTTTTTTACTATATGTTAGTACTAGGGGAACTCTTTTTATCTTTCAGCACTTTTCTTCCGATACTCTAGAAGGTTGTCCCATTTCTTTTCATCCGCCTTCCTTAACTCTACCTCCACCTTGTCGCCCTTTTATCCTCTTTTAATGAGTCTATTTTAATCTTTTTTCGTTCAGTCGCATATTCTCTCTATGTCTGGCTAATCCGTTCTAGGTCTAGCCCTTATTGCTAAACTCTGTGGTATAGATTTTTTAGCTCCACTGGCTGAAAGTCACTTTGGCTATTGTCATGGCGTTGTGTCTGTCGTGCGTGCGTCCGTCCGTCCGTCTGCATGTGCGTGCGTGCGGTCGTAAACTTTTCTTTAAAAATCTTCTCAGAAACTACTGGATGAATTTCAACCAAACTTCACAGGAATGATCCTTGGATGACCCTCTTTCAAAGTTGTTCAAGAAATTTTGATCCAATGAAAAACATGGATTTAATGGGCGTGGCTAATTTCCAAATATGGTAAAAAGTTAGTTTAATTGGATTCTATTCAATGGATACCAATTAAATTTTACATGAATGATCCTTGGGTGACCCTTTATCAGTCTACAAAAAATCATTGTGATCGGAAGGAAAATATGCATTTTATGGGCGGAGGTCAATTCTCTATATGTTATATAGTTGAAACTTTGAAAATCATTTTGACAGAATGTTCCTGATGGATATCAACCAAATTTCACTGGAATGGTCTTTGAGTGACCCTTTATCAGTCCACCAAAAATTATTGTGATCAGATGAAAAATATGTATTTTATGGGCGGAGGTCATTTCTCTATATGTTATAAGTGGAAACTTTGAAAATCATTTTCTCAGAATCTAATCCATGGATATCAACCAAATTTCACTGGAATGTTCCTTTGATGACCTATTATCAGGCTGCACAAAATTACTGTGATTGGATAAAAAATATGTATGTAACAGGCGGAGGCTAATTTTCTATATGTTATTCATCAATCATGAATATTTCTTTGCAGAAATATTTCAGTATGTGACACTTAAAAACACATAATTACTTGTTTTAATTATGTTCCCATGACTTTGACAAAATTGCAGTTATCTTAAACATCCTTTTGGCTGTTACAGCCACATATATTTATTATTAAAGACTCATAAGATCATGAGAGCAAATTTCAGCTGGCATCTTTATTTGACTGTTTTCTTGCATCTTTATTTGACAAAAGTGTGATTTTCTAGCTATCAAAGTTCAGGTGAGCGATTAAGGACCATCAAGGTCCTCTTTTTTATGTGCCCTTGAGTTTGAAAAAAATGTATTTTTCGAATTTATTATTACTCCAATATCCATCATGGTGATTATCACTACAATATCCATCAATTAATTAATCAATTAGTCAGTTCGTCAATCATTTGCTTTCTTTTGCTTTAGCCACATTACTGCTTTTAAATTTGTGTTTGCACTAAGAACTCAAAATAATGAAAAATAATATTGAAAAATGTAGTCAAAACTTTGATTTGCTATTACAACAAATTCAAGCCTGTGGAGCGACTCAAGCCATTCATAGCTTTCTAGTTGTAGGTAATCATTTGAAATGTCTCATCAAGATGATTCAAATGAGTACCCACAACATAGGTTTTCAACAGTAAATAAAGATTTTAGACTATCCCCTCTCATCTGGACCCTGACCATCCCTCTTTATTCCCAACCCCATGAGTACAGACGATACAGAGATTAGGGCAGTCAAGCTACATTTTTTTTAGCTTGACTATTTGTAGAATAGGGAGGCTATTCTGGTCACCTGGGCCTTGGCGAAATGCTTTGGTTAAGTTTTTACATGCAAGTGATTAAATCTCTGTTTCTACTAAAGCTATTGCTTTGAAACTTTGCACATGCTTCTGTGGCCATAATATCAGCTTCTAGACAAAGATTCATTACTCTTCAGTTGACTTTAGTAGAATTTTAACCCTTTTTGGACTTCAAAATTCCTGGTTAAGTTTTTACGTGCATATGTTGTATATATCAGTTATATCTCTATTTCTACATCAGCTATTGTTTTGAAACTTTGCACATGCTTCTGTGACCAAAAAGTCAGTTTTTAAACAAAGATTCATTACTCTGATATTGAATTTAGTGGAATTTTAATCCTTTCTTGGACTTAAAAATTGCTTGTTAAGTTTTTATATGCAAATGTTTCATATCAGTTACTTTTCTATTTCTACTTAAGCTATTGCTTGGAAACTTTGCACATACTTCTGTGACCATTATATCAGCCTCTAGACAAAGGATCTTTACTCTGATAGTGAATTTTGATGGAATTTGAACCCTTTTCGGAATTAGAAATTCCTGGTTAAATTTTTACTTGCAAATGTTGTATATCAGTTATATATCTATTTCTACTTTAGCTAATGCTTGGAAACCTAACACAAGCTTTCGTTACCATATCAGCATCTAGAAAAGATTCAATACTTTGATATTGAATTTAGTGGAATTTTAACCCTTTTCAGACCAAGAAATTCTCGGTTAAGTTTTTACATGCAAATGCTGTATATCAGTTATATATCTATACTCAGAACATAAAGTTAAGCGCCACTAAGTTTTAAGTTAATGAAATTTCTATCGAAAACTTTAATAATGTTTCTATGTTGTCAAACAGTAAGAACTACCTTGTAGCTATTGATTAAAAACGTTTCGGATGCACATGCATTTTCAGCAAGTCTCGTGCAATGACTGTAAAGCCAGGGCTCGTGCAAAGTGGAAAATCAGCTTTTCTGTCAGAGATACTTACGTCGTGTAGCTCGTGCAATTGTTTACATTTCGATTTGAAACTCAGTCATGGCAAGGCGTAGATTGTCTACAAATGAAAGATGGTGAATATGCGAGATTCTGGAATGGCTTGTAGAGCCATTGCTAGACAGCTGGGGTATCACCACAGTGTCATAACACGTTTGGTACAAAAACACGCACAGACAAACAACGTTAGCAGGGGTGTGGAATTCCCATGCCCGACTTGTCCGACTCGGGCTTTTGTACTTGAGGACAAGTAAATTTTTCTAAGCCACTTGTCCAGAGACAAGTAAACACCAGGGCAAATCTTGGAATGTCACTAAAAATAATTAAGAGAGAAATCATCCTAATGTTCATATCATGGGGTAGAAAACATTGTTTTTAATGAAGAAAATGCTGGATTCCAGCATTTTCTTCATCAAAAGGCAATGTTGTTTTCAAATTTTTCTATTTACTCTTTAGCGGACAAGTTCATTTTGATCCTGGACGAGTAGAAAATCCGCTTTTACTTGTCCAGGGACAAGTGGAGAAAACTCGTATTTCCACACCCCTGACGTTAGGGACCGTGTCAGATCTGGACGCCCTAGAGTAACGTCTATTCGAGAGGATAGAGCACTTTTACGTCACGTCAGACGTCTGCCCTTCACCAGTGCGCCTGTACTAAAGGACAACTGGAATACACACAGAGGGGTCTCTATTTCAACAGTGCGAAATCGACTTCGGATGGCTTGGTATAAGGCACGAAGACCCCTCAAACATCCAAAGTTACAACAGAGACACATCAATGAATGTCTAATATGGTGTAGAGCGAGGGCACGTTGGAACTTGGCATCATGGCGTCGGATCCAATGGTCAGATGAGTGCAGGATGTTGTTGCATGTCACCCATGGCCGAATTTGTGTTTGGAGACAACCTAACACCCGATTTGCACCAAAGTACGTCCAGCCAACCTATCAGGGTGGCGGTGGCTCCGTTATGATATGGGGTTGTGTCTCCTACGGCTGTAAACTGGACCTAGTGACTGTTCGAGGAACATTGACTGGCGATAAATATCGTGATAACATCCTTTTTCCTGTGGTAATTCCACATTTTGACACCCTCTTCGAACAAGACCAGTGTACATGGATGATAACGCCAGACCCCACAGAGCAAGAGTCGTGGCGGACGTTATGCAACATGAAGCCATCACTACCATTCCATGGTCAGCTTGTTGTCCCGATCTTAACCCCATTGAGCACCTGTGGGACATTTTAGGGGGCCGTATACGTCGGAAGCCTCCTGTACAAAATGTGGTTGAGTTAGAAGCAGCACTGCACCAGGAGTGGCAGCAAATCCCTCAACACATCATCCAGAGGCTGATTCGTGGCATGCCGAGGAGGGTGCGTGCAGTGATCAATGCTCACAGATCTTACACACACTACTGACTAAGATGTGACTGGAATTAATCGCATTTGTGTTATCTGACTTCTAAAACCAAGTTTCGTGTCATAGACAACACCGTAAGTCGGCTTTGACAATAGTTTTTCATGTTTTAAAAAAAGGTGAAAATACATCAGTTACATTTCAAGGTAGAAAGTCAATAAATTTATCACCACCCATGTATTGTTGTGAAATTGTTAAGTCAACATACCATTTTCAACATTGGAACTCAATATTTACATCTCTGTTATTTTTAATTAATGCAGGCTCCCTGCCTTTAAAAATCTTCTGTCTAAAAACTGGTGGCGCTTAACTTCTGGTTTTGAGTATATTTCTACTAAAGCTTATGCTTGGAAACCTAGCACATACTTCTGTGATCATAATATCAGCATCTAGACAAAGATTCAATACTCTGATATTGAATTTAGTGAAATTTTAACCCTTATCAGACTAAAAAATTATTTCCTAAGTTTTTACATGCAAATGTTGCATATCAGTTATAATTCTATTTGTGCTGAAGCTATTGCTTGGAAACTTTGCACATGCTTCTGTGAACATAATATCAGCATTTAGACAAAGATTTTCTCTTGTTTTTCATTTAATGGAATTTTTTCTACAGTTGATATTGATTTGCTCTTACTATCCAGCACATGGAAAAGTGGAGCTTTGCTGTCCTCCAACAGCTCTTGTTATTACCCCCAATGTTTTTCAAAGTGGGGATATTAACAAGCTTGATCTCTCACTCCATCACTGCATTTCTTTAAAGGTGGATAGGTCTCCTTAGGGAGAATTGCAGTGCACAAGAACCATAACTCTAGTTTACTTAATTTCAGAGTTACATTTGCTCTTTTTTATTTTACAGTCTTTATTTTTGTCCAGAGTGTTTCTTTGTTTCTACGTCAGTCCAAATCTAAATTTTTGTCTGTTTTTAGAGTGTGATGGAATGGAGCACTGAAAAATATGCAGCTGTGTTTAACTCATTTTCTGATAATGTAGCGGGGAAATCATTTAGAGGAAGGTAAGTAGCTTTGAATTATATGTAGACACAAACATTTTACACACAAATTATCCCTCGTCATGCTGCACCCGAAATATTCCTGCTTTTGCAGTAGGCATAGACTAAGATTTGCTTGCACATATGTGCAGTCAAATCTTAGTCTATACCACTAGATTTTCCTTTTTAATCAGAAAAATTCAAAAATTATATGAGCATGTGGGTGACATTTCCAACAATTTCACAAGTGCGCAAAGTTAAGACTCTTGCCAGCCTGTGCATCTTCACAGGCTGGTCAGAGTCTTTACTATGTGCCTAATAGATAGCTACAGACCTATTGTGACTGTGCACAATCGCAAAACATTTTTGATGCAGTGCTAGATGTCCAGGTAGCTAGATGTCTGTCCATCATGCATGAATCAAATTGTTGGAAATGTCACCAATAGGCACATATTCTCAAAACATTTTTTAGCTCACAATAAGTGCTTCCAGCACTTAAAGCCCTTAGATTTTACAGCAAGGTTTTGATTCAGCAAAGCCGCCACCATAGTGCAGTTGGTTAGGCATAAGACTTCCAATCTGGAAGTCGTGGGTTCCATCTCCGGTGGCGGCAAATATCCTTTCCGATGTTTGTCTCTCACCAATGGGTAGATAATCGTAAACCTATGTGAGATAGCAGTCGGAAGCTTGGAAAGGATGTAATGGTAGTATAGGTGAGAGAAATACCAGGAATCCATTGTTAGGTGCTCTAGCCACCGCGATATAAGTGAAATAATGTTGAAAGCGGCGTTAAACTCCATTCAATCAATCAATTTTGATTCAGCAAGGCAAGGGTTAAGGCAAGTTGATTACAAAATTTGCTTTGTTGAGTTAAAAATTAATTCATACTGACAAGTTAAAGAAAGTTAACAATTGAAAGCAAAAGGGAGAAAAGAGATTAATCTACTTTTGTAAAGGGATTCTCTCTTTCTTCAATTGTTTTTTAGCCCATAAAGGTACTTCATTCATTATTGTCCACTACATTGTTTTATTTCTGCTGTTATGTAACAAAAGTTGGAGTTCTTGTCATAACCTTGTTGATGTAGGCTTACATGTAGATGTAGGAATTTGTGGCAAGACAAATATAATTTTGGCCATGTCTTGGCTATTATAAAAGATATTTGCATGAAACTTCTTGTTAGCTCTACTGACCAAACAACATTAGAGAAAATACAATTATCAAAACATTAAAGCTCAGGCTAAATGCCAAGTTCAGAAACACTAATCCACACATTGAAATTGGAGCATTTTAGGAAAAGGGGTGTTATTATCACCCATGCAATATAAAAAAAATGATCAAAGAATTTATATCAAATTCACTCCTTGGTAGTAGGTCATTATTATATATAGTATATTCAATCTCTATCACCTTCCTCTGTTATCTAAAGGCATTGTCTGCCCGTTCCCATAAATGTTGTTTATAGACGGGTAAATGGAAACTGATCTGAAACTGATCTGGACCTCATACTGTCACTTCAGAGACACGAACTAGACATACAAGATGAGCTCAACATCTTGAATGTATCCTTAATGGGTGCCTAAAATATCATCTATATACCTTTCAGGGCTTCTGTTTGACCCTTAAACCAGGGTTTTGACTCCCCCCAAATCCCATTTTGACCCTCAATTTTTTTGCAGGGGGTCATTTTGACCCATTGACTTTCTGGTGGTGCAAATTAAGAAAAATGAAAAACAATTTAGATCAAATATTTTCTTTATTCTATTACAAAAGATCTAATTAAATGATAGAACATAAATAATAAAGAGAAGACACACATTATTGTCTATATTGTTTCAGTTATATAGATTATTTTAAAAATTGATAAGTTTTCATGTTCTGCTCTTTCTTGACTACTTCAAACCCAGTTTTGACTCCCATATGGTCGAGGGGTCAATGACTCCCTAATTTAAAAATCTAAGACAATCCCTGCCTTTTTCAGCTTGAATAAAGCTGTAGTCGCAACATTTTGTGTGCCAACTGATAATAATATATCTATAACTGCGATTTTTTTTTTATTATTTTCAGGTTATGTCTACCTGTTCCCATAGATGTTGTTTACACATGGGTCAATGGGACAGATCCGGACCTTATACGGTCACTTCAGAGACTCAAACTCGATATGCAAGATCAGCTAAACATATCCAGGTATGAATATAATAAAAGAAGATTATTGTTGGGTCAGTGTATTTCTGATGAGTGAGACAACAAAATCTATATTTTCATTCAGTGTATCTAGCATTGGGTGAACTGTAAAAGCTATATTTTCACCCTCTGTATCTATCAGTGTAAATTTCATTGATTGAACAACAAAAGCTATATCTGTACTTGGTGTTTGTTTCAGCAAGGGAAAAACAAAAGTTATATTCATATTCAGTCTATCTTTCATTGTATGTTTCATTTGGCAAAAGACAAAAGCTATATTTCTACCCTGTGTATCTTTCATTTAATAAAAAAAACCCCAAAAGCTATTTCTTTGCTTGTGGCAGATCTCAGCAACCTACGCAGTCTGACTTAGGTTGATACTTTTCTAGATGGTCCCTTTTTGCTTGATGGGTCACATATGTTTACCATTTCCAACTATTTCATTCTTTATTTGAGCTATTCGTCATGTGATATGATCAAAGTATGGGGTGTTTCATCCATGCCCACTATGTTGTCCACTTGAAAAAATGACATCATTATGTTCATCTGTAATTTATTTGTGGAGTGACATTCTCATATGAATTTCATATTTTGTTTTCTGTCTCTAATTCTAAAATCACCTTTTCTTCTCTGTCTCTTTTTGTTACAAATTTTTGAATGAAAAAAAAAAAAAACAACTCTTTTATAATCTTGTAATAAAACAGTTATTGTATGTGATTTGTGTAAAAGTGAAAAATTAATTCTGAACTGTTACCCTCTCCCTTTGGCATCAGACAACAGTTTAGATTTATTTGTTTGAATGGGGTTTTTGGTCGCTTTATAACATTATTTCAGCCACATCGCAGCGGCTGGAGCACCTAACAATGGATTCCTGGTATTCCTCACACCAGTTCTACCATCACATCCTTTCCTAGCCTCCAGCTGCTATCCCACATAGGTCTACGATAATCAACCCAATGGTGGTAGACAAATAGTCAGAAGGATGAGTGCCGCCGTTGGGGATCGAACCTGGGACTTCTAGATTAATAGTCCGTCGCCCTACCAACTGCGCTATGATGACGGCTGACAATAGATTAGAATGTCATCCCCTCTACCTTGGGACAATAGTTTTTACTCTCAAAACAAACCACCATGAATTAACTGTATACTGATAACTGTTTTATGATATTAACAACCATATTTATTAATCAACCACTCCTAAGTGACCATTGCCTAAAGTCATTTATCAACAGCAAATTCTATAAAGGATGTTGACCTTTCCATTCTAAACTTTTCTCCTATTCAATACTATATGAGTTCCAACAACTTAGAAGTCAATGACCATTATGAAAAAAGCATGTTATTGCAATGAAATTTTTTTTTATTTGCCTAATGAAGTCTTTTAAGCAACCATTAGTTTTAGCGACAACTTTTTGGTAATGTCTTGTGTGGTAACAATATACAAGTTTTACTTTAGCTTCAACTCAATCCAAATCGTTTTGACCAGTCTCCCGAGGCCGCTGTCATAGCACAGTTGGTAGCGCGTCGGACTGTCAATCTAGAGGTCCCGGGTTCGATCCCGGATGGCGGCACTCATTCTTTCCAACTATTTGTCTCTCACCAATGGGTCGATAATCGTAGACCTATGTGAGATAGCAGCTGGAGGCTAGGAAAGGATGTGGTGGTGTACTGGTGAGAGAAATACCAGGAAACCATTGTTAGGTGCTCCAGTCGCCATGATATAACTGAAAAAATGTTGAAAGCGGCGTTAAACTCCATTCAATGAATCAGGAAAGAATTGAAGCCGGTTAAACTCTATTTAATGAATCAGGAAAGATTTGAAGACTATTTAAAACATCTGTGTCCCTTTAAACTCTGCTGTAGGTCTGTTTTGGTGAAGGTAGCACTTCCTCTCATCCTGTGCATGCATTCTTACTACTCTATCTTTGGAATAAGGTAGAAAAAAATGTGGAAGAACATATGAATTGAATTTGTTAACAGATTATTTCTCACCAATTTAATTGCAATCCAATTAAATGAATAATTTTGATTGGTTTAAATCGCATCACGTGGGGATAACTGCTGCACCTTATATACGTATAAAATGTTTATTTTGACTCCAAAGTGTAATCTCTTGCACATTGGAGTTTTTGGATAGAAACAAACTATTTGAGTAATTTGAGTTTAGAAGTGCATCATCCTTTATGTTGAAGACCTCACCAGTATGCCATTCGAATAGTACAAACAATGATTTCATGTACCATATTCTCCAAATAAACAGTTCCCTGGAGTTTATAAGATCTATATTAAACATGAACAGCAAGCTTTTATTTAAAGTCACCATTTTGGGAAACACGATTTATATTAAATAACTGTCATTTTTGATATTTACCACTTTTATTTGAGGTCATTTTCCTCTATGTAATCATTTATTTATTCAAAACTTTTATTCAGGAAGCCTTAAGGTAGTGGAACTATAATTGTTACCAGAACTCATGAACGTTCACAATGTTGACCAAGGTTCCATAATGAAAATCATTAGGAAACCTTGGTTAACACTGTTAAAGTTTATTTCTTTCAAAACGATGCAAAACTATTACGGGTCCACTACCTTAAGGTTAAGGTCACAGTGGAAGGTCACTAGACCAGTTCTAGCTAAATGTAAATAACCTATGATTTATTTTAGAGTTCATAAAGATAAAAACGGGTAAGTACATCATAATGTCAACTAGCTGCCAGCATTAAGTGCTTGAGATTTTTTAGATGCTGAACTGTGTTGGTAATGATTTAACCCTTGTCATGTCAAACAGAGAGTCATAAATTCTGCTTTGGTTATGAAAAAGATCAGCTTGCACACATTTTCAGTCTGACCTTATTTTATATAAATTAATGGTACTCAGAACCACAGTTACAGGGGGTATTTTGGTTTTCAAATTTGAATATTCCATTATTTCTTGCCTAACCCTTTGCTGTTTAATCCCTGCTTTTTACGTGCCTCTGATTTTATGATTGAGAAAACATTGTGAAAAAAAGAAGAAATTGCTTATGACAAGCAATTTCTTCTTTTTCCACACTATTTTCTACCCTACTGAATGGTTATTTTTTACATTAAATCCATTTTAAATTTCATCTGCAAAACCTTTGAATTTGGACAGGTCCAAAATTTTGAAAACAGGAAAGGGTTAAAACCTATTTTGTCAGTACTCATTTGAACCGTCTCATAGAGACGATCAAATGAGTACCCACAAGATAGGGATTCATTGTGAAATAAAGATTTTTGAGTGGCTTTATCCCCTCTTATCTGTACCTCTGGTACTTTAAAGCTAGACTTGTTAAGACATATGATATATATATGGTCAAAACCTTTCTAAGGATGGATTTCAGAATAGCTTGGCATTAATTTTCATCATCATTAGTAAATGTGCAATTTGAAACAAAGTTTCAATTAGTTGAAGGTCAAGCCTACTGCTTAAATGTTGAAATTCAGCTTCTCTTCTAGTTATACCATATGGTAAGGGTTTATTGAATATGGCATGTTTGAAATGTTTTCAATAGATGACCATTTAAACTTTATTAAGTAAGATGAAAGAATAAGGGGTTAAAAAACAATGAAATATATACCAGCATGAAAATGGATTTTTATTTCAATTTTCACAGTGATTTAATAAACTTTATTACATAGATAATTTTAAAAAGATTGAAATGTTGTAAAGAATGAATTGGGTTTGTTTGCATTCTGTGTGTTTTTTGACAGAAGACTTGCCTATGGCCAACTCATACATTCATACTTTCAATGTCAGATTCCTCAAATAATAATTGTGTTATTGGGTTGTCTAGAAAAGAAAAAAAAGGTCTCATATAGTGAAATCTCTGAACCTAATATCAACCTTATTTCAGAGAAATGCTCTCAAAGAATCTTCTCTCAGATTCCTTCCAGAAATAGTGATTCGACCAAAACGTCTGTTCAATTGGCTGTTCAGTTAGCAAAATATTGGCCTAAACACAGTGAAATATGAAAAATTCTGTTACTTAGACACAAATCATTGGATTTGAATGATATTTAGCAGAAATTTTCCTTGGGGAGTTCTTTCAGATTTCTTTATTGTTTGGCCATATAATTTTCTGTTATGAAAATAGGGGTCTTCATGACATACAATTTCTTTAAAATGCTTCCTGTAAACATTTTTTTTTTCTACATTTATGCACAGGTTTTCATGAAACTTTTACAAAATATTTGCATCAAGTGACCATGTGCATTTTTTTATTTTATTTAACAACATTATTCTGTGTAATAGAAAAAAGGGCCTGTATGTAAAATTCTCATTCGAAACAATTCTTCCCATGATTTCTATGAAATCACAGAATGTTACTTAACCCTTGTATGCAGATCATGAAGTTAACATGGCTGTTTAATGATGCTATGTTATAAAATGTTAAAAAAAATATACATGTAGTTGTTCACTTTAATATTTGTATTTAGTCAATAGTCTCAGGGAGGAAAACATAATATACTGTGAAACATTTAAGCATCCTAATTATCTCTTGGAAGGAAGACTTATTCTTTATATTGACAGTCATATTTTCGTTATCAGAAAAAAAAGTCAAACGAGAACAGTATTTAAGCCCATTACTAAATGACAAAATTTAGGCTGGTCAATGATGGAAGTATTTAAGCCAGAGGAACAAGACAGGCCCTTTTTGGCCTCTTGTTGTGGAAATTATTCGTCATTGTTTCATACTTTCTTAGACATTCTGTGATATCTCTGTCATTTCTAAAGGTATTCACCCGACACCTCAATATATGTTTTCTTTCAAAAGTACAGCCTATACAATTAAGAGGGATAATTCTTAATTCATTTTTATGCCCCTACATTGATAAGAGCATGAGTATGTTGGTTTTACGTTGTCTGTCCGTTCATCCTTCTGTCTGTTCATCTTTCTCGAAAACTTAACTAAAAAACTTCCAAGATTCCATGCTCATATTTGGTATGATGATAGAATTTGATAAAATGCATCTGCAGGTACAAAGGTCATGTTAAAAAGTCAAGGTCATTTGTTAAGGTCAAAGATTTAACTAAAAAATAATGCTGTTTTTTGGGCATTCTTGTTTCACAAAAATATCTTGTTCAAGGTATACCCTTTTATTGACTGAGCTATTTATCTGCAATCTGCTATCCAGTCCTGACCAGCTGAGCATTGGCACCTGCATATGGTGCTCTTGTTATTTAGCCAGATAATGATAGACATGATAGACTTTATTTGAGCATGTGTGTGACATTTCCAAAAGTTTGACATGTGCATGAAGGGTCACAATAAGGCATCCCAAACAGCAAAATAGTGGAATGGAAAGATTGCCTGACTATTTGAAGTCACTCTGAGATTTTAGTTATTTAAAATGCTCAAAGTGAAGACTCTGGCCAACTGTGTAAATGCACAGGCTGGCCAGGGTCTTTGTTTGGCACACATTCGAAATTGTAGGTAAGGCCACGCACACTCTCATTTTATTTTATCACCACAAAAAATTTGGCAAAGGGCTGTTTATAGTGTAATAGATGGCAAATCAATGGGTCAGGTGGTGGACCCTTGCATGAAGCTGATGTTTGAAAAGCTCTTTTATTGGAATATTTGAAAGTGGTTATGGCATGCCTACAAGCTTGGTATTTTGGAATAAGAATTTAAGCTATTGCCATCACCTTGACTTAGATGTTAATACATGTACTATCTGTTATAACTGAATATAAATATGTTGTCCCTATTCTGCAAAGAGAAGGTATTTGCTTTAAGTTTGTGTTAAGTTTGTGTTCATAATCACAAGTTCAATTCATTCAATTAATACAAGGTTGTTACTGAGAAATTTGATCCATTATCCAGCTGACAGCTGAGTGTCAGACAACCTTATCTTTATTGGCTCAGCTCGAAACAGTTGTAACTGCCTATAAACATATAGGCAGTTACAACTGTTTCATGCTGAGCCACAGAATAGTAGTGCTGATCTTCATAGAATATCTTTATTAGTTAGGGTGGTTACTGGTTTATTTTTATGCATGTTTTAGAAAAGGAATGATATGTATTGAACTCACTAATTATAAAAACTTACTTTACTTATTACTGTATTGTTGAAGTAAATGGTAATTCTTCCGTCAAATGATTTATTATTCAAAGGGCATTATAATATGAGTTTCGGAAGGTTTTTGGAATAATGAAATTCTAGCCTTCTGTTCTTTAAATCTGAATCTTTTGCTATAATTTTGAATTGAAATGTTGTCTTGAATTTAAAGGAAGACAAAGGATTTTCGTGCAGGAATTCATCAAATAAGGAATTCTGAATTGCTTGTCAAAAGATACTGAATTGCATGTCAAAAGATACCGAATTGCCGGGCAAATGATACCTCCAATGATGATCAACAAGATACAATGTAAGACACTTAGAACTTGATCTTGATCCTATGTGTATTTTTCAGACAGACAACCTGCATGTTCAGGAACTGTCTCCCTAGCAACATAGTAATGCTTTACCCGGTGCTACCTATCAATATGACCTTGACCCAGTTAGGTGACCTTGTCCCAGAATTTAAACATGCCAAGAGAAAATTTCCTGTGAGTTCTCCAGTGGACTACAGAAATTACACAGCAGTAGAGTTTATGGAAGAAACCCATGGTAAGCTGAAATATTTTTTTAGCTTAGGTAGAACTCTTTTTATACCCCCAACCTACGAAGTAGAGGGAGGTATATTGATTTCACCATGTCTGTCTGTCCATCTGTCCATCTACATGTCTGTCCATCAGTAGACCTTTTTGTTTCTAGACTCTAACTTAAGAACCAAGTGACCTGGAATCATGAAACTTCATACAAATGCTGCTTATGACCAAAGGAAGTGTCCTATTGTTTGGGGTCACAAAGGTCAAAGGTCAAGGTCACAGTCATTTTTGTTCAATTTTAGTGTCGGGACTCTAACTTGAGAGCCAAGCAACCTAGAATCATGAAACTTTATGCAAATACTGCTTATGACACAAGGAAGTACCCTATTGTTTTTGGGTCACATTGGTCAAAGATCAAGGTCACAGTCTATTTTTGTTCAATTTTGGTTTCCGGACTCTAATTTGAGAACCAAGCTTCATGCAAATACTGCTTATGACCTCAATATTTGTTACAAACTCATCCTGCACTGATAGCACTTACATTTTTACAAAGCGCTGGTGAGGGGGGGGGGGTTTGTTATAAGTCTGCTTTTCGACAGTTCTAGTTAAACTTGTTTTGACATATTGTCACCTGCTTGATAACATGAAAAGATATGCCATATTGCTCATATTTGTGAATGTGTGTGACTCTATCAACTATCATAGGGTGCTCTCGTAATTCAATTCTTCTATTTTCAGTTCTAGCAGTTGTCATCATGACATAATGTCACCTGCCTGATAACATGAAAAGATTTGCCATATTGCTCATATTTGTGAATGTGTGTGACTCATTTAACTAATATGGGATGCTCTAATACCCCAATTCTTCTAATTACAGTACTAGCAGTTGTCAACATGACATTACATATAGATGGCCAGAATACCAGTATTGTACGCTGTCACATTGTAAGTTCTCATTTATCTGCAGTTGAAATTGCTTGAGCGACCACTTCTATTAAGCAACAATTTTTATTTAGCAACTATCATAAACAGTCCTTTCACCATAAGCAGCATCTCTGAAAAATGAACATTCTTAAACTAAAAAATGTTTAGGATTGAATCCTTTGCTCTTGGAACCTATTAGAATCATCTCAATTTGGCGGTTCAAAAGCATCATAGGATTGAGTAAGAATTATGCCACAATCAACATCTGCTATCAAAACAACTTCTCTTATTTATCTTGAAATTATAAATAAACCTTTCCTGTTTTACAAAATTTTGGACATGTCCCAATTCAAAGGTTTTGCATACCAAAATTTTAAGTGGATTTAATTTGAAAAATAACCATTCAGTAGGGTAGAAAATAGTGTGGAAAAAGAAAAAATTGCTTGTCAAAAGCAATTTCTTCTTTTTTCACAATGTTTTCTCAATCATAAAATCACAGGCACGTAAAAAGCAGGGAATAAACAGCAAAGGGTTAAATGATCATTCTCATAAGTGACCTCTTTTTTGTGGTCCCCTTAGAGGTTATTTAATTCAAGTTTTACTGTATTCAAGGTTGAACACTGACCACTTTTTGACATCAGCCTGAAGGACCTATAAGCCCATACTCTTTCAGGTCCTCCCGTATAATAAAAGGTCCTGCATGAAATTTACATTTATTTTCACCAGTTTAGAGACTAAATTTTGAGAAAAACATTGTGGTAAATGAAAAAATTGCTTGTGACAAGCAATTTCTTCAATGTTTTCCATAGAGCAATGAAAAATAAGGTATTGAAAAAAACACTATTTTGTCAGAACTAGACTGATTAGAAATGATAAGACCATTAACAACAGGCCTTTAAAGACCCATAACACAGTTATTTCTACCAGTCCTCCCTGAAATCCACAGGTCTCGGGCCCGGGGACTTCGTGTTAGTGTCGATCTCTGGTATGTACTAGCAATCATCAAACATGATACTTTCCAAAGATAACAGTTAGAAGGTTTATTTATACCATGGATTAAATTTTTTAAAAGATATTGCAATAGATATATATACATATATAAGAAAGTTACCACCCAAAATACCCTAGGATCTTTCGAAGAGTATTGTCCTATGCAAAATACTATGTAGGAAATTTTTACTAGGTATAAATGTGCAGGCAAAAACAAGCTATTGAGTTGATAAAGTGTTTTCATAATCGACACAATACATCTCATGAAAAATGGGTAATTCTTAGGTGTATGCAAAATTTATCACAAAATGTTTATGAATTATGCAGGCCAGTAATTATGGGGAAATAAGGACACTTGAGTTCTTAGAAATTTCGCACAATGAGACGTGTGACTAACGAGCAATGTCATTGGGTTTTCAGTATGGTTAAAGCAGGTTTGTGTTTTCTCTAAACTGTAGGCCCAAAAGGCTGTCCTCACCAAAAAACAATGGAACTTGCCTGTAGCCATAAAATAAACTTAGTCTGTAGATGATAGGTACCGCCCAGGACGCCAAAAGGTGATGTCAACACAAACTGATGGTCAAATTGTCCAATGGCATGTTCACGGCAGGTTTGGATTGGCTTCGAAGACAACACAGGAGACACATAAGGACCTCAAAAGGGATGTATGTTCGCATCTACTATACTTCATTGTTTAAAACAGGTCCTGTTACGCGCTTATAAAGCTTTCTGGCAGAACGTTTCAACACCAGAACGTCAACAAGATCATGTTCATTCAAGTACTTTGTATCGGAGATAAAATAATTGACATTGACAAAGTGTTCTTTTCACAGTAGAATCAAGACTCTATCTCGATATGGTTGACAGTGTGAATAGGAACATCATGTGTTATGTTGTGTTAGACAGGCAATTTGTTGAGTGGTGGAAGTATAACGGCATTTCAAGGAGACTTAGAACACAAATCACGTTTTGATAGATGGAAGTTTACAGTGAAACGTTATGTTGAGAACATCTTGAGATCATTGATTGTCCGTTCTCAATGAAACACATTGAGATCGACATTTTCCAACAGATCAACGCTTGGTCGCATTCTGCATTGTTGAGTTAGGTTTTCTAAGAGTCAATGATGTTAATCTGCTTCCTTGTATTGCCTTTTCTTGTGATTGCAATCATGCTGGGCATGTGTGGGCCAATTAGGACGTATGGTGTTTGACGATTGATATCATATCGGAAACCAGTAGCAGCTCATCAAGGCTGTTACAGATGTATGGCAGACAATTTTCTAATAACGCATACAGCGCGTGATAAGAATTTTTGGCACAAAATCACTGCACTTTCTCATGAAAACGGTGGCAATTCTCATTATTGATTTGAATGACTTTTCAATTTTAGGTTTGTTTCCTCAAGCCGGAAAAACAAGTCGTTTACTCATAGCCTCTGATTAAACACAATTGTTTATGTTTTCCCAGCACTCCATTGTCATTGAATTAAATAATTTTATTGCTACATTCAAAATGTTCAATGTAGTATGGGTGTTTTTGTTGGTGGTAACTTTCTATTGATGCCGAGTATATTTTATTGTAGGTACTTATCTGAATTATCTGTACATCTGTGCTGTATGATCTTTGTATATACTACCTGTAAAAAGTTTTTGTGTACAGTAGACATTTCAAGGGGGTGATGCAATACTATTGTAAGTGTCTATAAATATATGGGCACTTATAATAGCGTTGCACTGACTCATCAAGTTTAAACAAACCCCATGAGAAGGGACAACATAGTTTCATGTAAAGTTGTTTGAATATGTATGACTAAAATCTAGGCTAAAAAATCAAATATAAATGATTACACACACATTTGCTATATTTCAGACCCCAGATTCCACAGTATCCAACAGTTTACGTCTGGAGAACAGGATAATTATGTCAGGATTTCCACACACACTAACAGGGGATGAATTGAAGGCTAAACTACCTGATAACCTACAGAAAGGCGTAGAGAAGGTAAAGGTTTCAGATATACAGGGGCTTGTTTATTTTGGTATTTTCTTCAGTACTTTCTGCACCCAGTTGTATAGAAAATATCTGTTGATTAACTTTAAACCAATAGATATTTTAAGTAAATCTGCCCTGCATTCAGGATAATAAAACAGTGCAAACTGTTTGCAAGTTATATCCTACTTTGCATTTGCACTTGCATGTAAAGCGGGGCATAATTTGCAAACAGTTCGCCTTGAATTATTATCCTGAGTGTAGGGCAGAATTACATTAAATATCTAGTGGTTTAAAGTTAATCAATGGGTATTTTCTTTAAAACTGGATACTTGCCTTGTATCTTGTTTCAATTGTACAATTTAAAAGACCTGATTTTCTGAAATTAACTTAGAACTGTTTAAGATTTAACCACTTGTTAACTTTTTATAGAAAATGGGCCCTTTTGGATTGATAAAATTTCTTGATAGACCCTAACTTGATGATTTCTTTGCTTAACCTGTGTTATGATCAGGGGTCGATACTAACATTTTAAGGTGGGGTCCCAAAGGGATCCCTGCTTTTTACCTAGAGGGTCCCCTTAAATAATCAGCGACCCTCTTCATTTATTCAGGTAGAATTTAAAAGGAAGGCAGGGTTTTAGTATCTCATCAACAAAATTTGGTTCCAAGCTCTTATGGGTTCTTGCTTAAGGTTTGGGAGCCCCTGCTTTAAGTGTAGACTATTTTCTTTATAGCTTTATCCCCATGTTTATGTATAAATGTTAAATATTCTCTGGATTAAGCTGTACAAGGCATTGTATAGGTATATATAATACATACCTAGTGTATTATATAAAAAAATATCTAACGAGGTTGGGAGAATTGAAAATTGTCGAGGCTCTGCCGAGACAATTATCAATTCTTTCAACTGAGTTAGATATTTTTCTCATACAATACACTTAGTATGTATTATATTTATCTTATAACCTCTATTTGTTTTCTTTTTGTCGATGTTTCTAACTGAAATGCAAGTTTCTAAAAATAACTGCATTATATCATTGTTCTAAAAATAACTATGTGATATCATAAAAAAATATCATACAGGATGTTATCAAACGGATATTTGTATAGTAATAAGATAAATATAGTTTTTGGTGTCAACTTGAGAAAAGAATTGAAAACTGTTTAAAACAGTCTTCAATTCTTTTCTCAAGTTGATCTTTAGTGTCAGTGTCAAACCCTGAGTATTAAAGTGGCAAGCTAATTGTTTTGATAAATTGTACCTAGCTTTCCTTTCTTTATTGTGGCCCACTGTACCATTAATGTCTTCACATGTAAGATTTGAAATTTAATATTATACAATCACATAGGGACCCTGGTGGAATCCCTTGCTTTGAACTTATGGGGCCCTTGAGGTCCTGGGACACTGTTAGTGTCAAACCCTGATTATCAAAGTGGTAAGCTAACTGTTTTGATAAATTTTTCCCAGCTTTCATTTCCTTTGTATGGCCCACTTTACAAATGATGTCCTAACATAAGAAAGAACATTTGAGCCTGTGCGTCACATTTCAAACAACTTCACAAAAGCGCAAAGCAAAGCCTCTGGCCAGCCTGTGCAGCTGCACAGTCTGACCAGATTCTTCACTTTGCACTATATAGATAGGTAAGGTCTTAAACACTTCTTAAGCGGTCAGCATATATTCTTATTGTATCTTGTCGTTGTCTATACTGCTCAAAGTTTGTACCTTGTGCACATTTGAAATTGTTAGAAATGTCAATCTCAGGCTCATTTAAAATTAGAGGCTAAAAGATGAAAAAGAGAGAATTGTTTATGGATTGTCAATTGTTTCTTGAATCTGAATCTCATTACAGATAGAAGTTAATTCAGAAAAAGGAATTGCAGTTTTATATGTACCAGTGAAAGAGGATTTTGACAAGTTACTTCAAGTAAGATAAAAAAAAAATAACTTTTGTATTCTTAAGAAACTGAATGCTGTCTTTGACTTGTATATTGTGGGTTTTTACTGAAATGATAATCTATTTTGTTAATTGGTTGTTAAGATATGAAATTTGTTGATGCTTTTTGGTGGATTATTGCGAGATAACAGTAGATTATCATGGGATAAACTCACTCCCTAACCAGTGTAATTATCAGAAACTTATACAATTGCCTTCATTTCGCCCTATGTGACGTTGCCTAAATGGAGTCCAATAAATGATGTCATCGTGAAAGTTGCCTAGCAAATATGTGCAAAATTACATCCTTTAAGAAAATTTGTCCTAAAATTTTCACATTTTGGCATTTAAGAAAAAGAAAAATTGTTGTTTTTTCAAGTAGGATTTATTGATGGTTCATTTAGTGAACAACCAAACTATTTTTTCACACAATGAATTTATATGTTCTATCTAACTCTGAAACAATTATTTATTCTCAATATTCTTGGAAATTGAATGCTGACTTTGAATTTGTATATGATGCTTTTTCACTGAAATGAAAGAAAGTCTTTATTGTTAATTGGTTGATAAGATCAAATTATAATTTCTTTGTGCATTTCACTTACATTATATAAAACAAAATTAAGCATAAATCACAAAGAATTTTATCATGAGATTTGCATTATTTGAACGATAAATTAAGATGAAATAAGTCTATTTGTGCAGATAAGATTCCATAACAAAATATCGTCAGTGTTCTGCCAGAACCTCGTAACTACAGCTTGTATAAAGCTATAGTTACGAGGTTTTAGCAGAAAATTGACAATATACCCATTAATGTATTTTTCATGGCTTTGGTATCCTTTTTCTCCTCTAGGTTTCCAATTTTACAATTGACAGCAAGCAACCAGAACTCAATGCAGCACATCTTGTGTGGGATTTGAGAGATGTAAGTTAATTGTTAATCAATTGATAATTGTTAATCTGCTTTGATAATTATATCCCCCAAAATTATGTTGGGGGGGGGGGGTATAGGCATATATTGATTTTTAGCTCGACTATTCGAAGAATAGGGGGCTATTCCAGTCACCCGGGCGTCGGCGTCAGCGTCGGCGTAATGCTTTGGTTAAGTTTTTAAGTGCAAGTGTTTAAAATCTCTGTTTCTATAAAAGCTATTGCTTTGAAACTTTGCACATGCTTCTGTGACCATAATATCAGCATCTAGACAAAGATTCATTACTCAGATATTGAATTTAGTGGAATTTTAACCCTTTTCGGACTTGGAAATCTTGGTTATTTTTTTACTTGCAAATGTTGTTTATCTGTAATATTTCTGTTTCTATTAAAGCTATTGCTTTGCAACTTTACACATGCTTCTTCGACCATAATATCAGCCTCTTGACAAAGATTCATTACTCTGATATTGAATTTAGTGGAATTTTAATCCTTTTCGGACTTAGAAAATCTTGGTTAAGTTTTTACGTGCAAATGTTGTATTTCTGTAATATCTCTATTTCTACTAAAGCTATTGCTTTGAAACTTTGCACATGCTTCTGTGACCATAATATCAGCCTCTAGACAAAGATTCAATACTGTCATTTTGAATTAAGTGGAATTTTAACCCTTTTCGGACTTAGAAATCTTGGTTAAGTTTTTACGTGCAAATGTTGTACATCAGTTATAGCTCTATTTCTACATAGGCTTTTGCTTGGAAACTCTACACATGCTTCTGTTACCATGATATCACCCTCTTGACAAAGATTTATTACTCTGATATTGAATTTAGTGGAATTTTAACCTTTTTCAGACTCAGAAATTCTTGGTTAAGTTTTTACGTGCAAATGTTGTACATCAGTTATATCGCTAATTCTATTAAAGCTATTGCTTTCAAACTTTGCACATGCTTCAATGTTCATAACAACAGCCTCTTAATAAAGATTCAATTCTCTGGTATAG
This sequence comes from Fragum whitleyi, assembly GCA_948146395.1. Taxonomy (NCBI): domain Eukaryota; kingdom Metazoa; phylum Mollusca; class Bivalvia; order Cardiida; family Cardiidae; genus Fragum; species Fragum whitleyi. Next base: position 12,179,298 of record OX411551.1, on the reverse strand, counting down.
AATTTAGTGGATTTATAACCCTTTATGGACTTAGAAATTCTTGGTTAAGTTTTTACGTGCAAATGATGTATTTGTGTAATATCTCTATTTCTACTACAGCTGTTGCTTGGAAATTTTGCACATGCTTCTGTGACCATTTTATTAGCCCAAAGAAAAAGATTCATTACTCTGATATTTAATTTAGTGGATTTTTAACCTTTTTTGGCCTTAGAAAATCTTGGTTAAGTTTTTACATGCAAATGTTTTATGTTAGTTGTATATCTGATATCAGCCTCTAGACAAAGAGTCTTTTCTCTTGACTTTCATTTTATTGAATTTCCAATGTCGATATTGATTTGCTGTTACTATCCAGCACTAGGAATAGTCGAGCTTTGCTGTCCTCCGACAGCTCTTGTTTACAGATGTGATCAGTATTAGGCAGACATCTGCAAGTGATATTTTGGTTACAATCCATTCACTTTTGACTGAGTTATGGCCCGTTGATGGAAAATTGCTTTTCATTATTGACAAGCACTTGTAGGGGGGTATTAGTCCACTTTGCGACAGTCTTTTTTGAGCAGAGATGGAAATTTATGGAAAAGGTGCTTAAAATCATTAAATGACACAAAAAATGCCATTCCAAGGGCACTTCTATTTTACAAACACATTTTGTGAAAGACTAACTTTATCGATTGGTGATCAAAATTATTTCTGAAACAGTTACAAGTGAAGTATTTGTAGACTTGATCATTTCACTTTTGTTTTTCTCAGTTTTCTCGAGATGAAGACACGTCAGCCAGTCGGTTTGAGGACAATGAGGAACTCAGATACTCTTTGAGGTCTATAGAGAGGTTCGCACCTTGGGTCCGACATATATATCTTGTAACAAATGGACAGTTACCATACTGGTTGAATCTGGAGAACCCTAGATTGACCATTGTAACACATGAGGTTTGTAGATTTTAAGGTAGTGGAACTGTGATAGTTCCGCAACATTTCGGACCACATGTTCTTTCACAATGTTAACCAAGGTTTCCTAATGGAAATCATTAGGAATCCTCAGTTAACACTGTTAAAGTTTGTGACTTTCGAAACGTTGCTGAACTATTACGGGTCCACTACCGTAACCATTTCCAAGCAGCTGGAGTTGGTGGCAAGTCAGACTGTAAATGATAATGTCCCATGTTCAATTACTAATTGCAGCACTTCTTTCAGACTATTTGCCCTCTACCTACACTCTATTACGACAATTCACCTTCAACCAATAGGTTAATGATGGTATACCTATTTAGGGTAGTAGCTGGAGGCTAGGAAAGGGTTTAATGGTAGTACGGATGCAAGAAATACCAGGAATGCATTATTACATGCTCCAGCTGTGATGATATGACACTATCACGTGTGGATAAACCTGTTGTTAAAAAAATCTGCTTGTGAAAGACAATTTCTCAACATTTTATCTCAAGAACAAAATCATAGAGATCTAAAATTTCAGAACTGATGTAAAATTAAAGACAGGGGTGTGGAAATTTGCATTTTCTCTACTTGTTCCTGGACAAGTCAAAGATGATTTTCAACTTGTCCAGGATCAAAATGAACTTATCCGGAAATGAAAGAGAATAAATTATTTTTTAGAAACATTGAGAAACCCAGCATTTTCTTCATTAAAAACAATATTTTCTACCTTATGATATAAATATTAGGCTTGTAAATCTCTTATATCTATCTAGTGCCATTCCGAGATTTGCACTGGTAATTTCTTATCCCCGGACTAGTAGCCTTGAAAAGTGTACTTGTCCGCAGGTTGAAAAGTCCATGTCGGACAAGTTGGGCATGGGATTTCGACACCCCTGAAAGAGTTAAAAAAAAAATAAGTAAATTAATTTAGTTTGGCTCTTTGCCTACACAAAAGCAGATATTTTCCTACCCAAGAAATTGTGATGAATGCTTTTATTGAGTAATTACTATACAGTAAAACTTGTTTTAAGCGATCAAAAGTGGGGCCACCAAAAAAGCGGTTGTTGAAAAAAACGGCTTCTTGATACATGTTTTGTTATTACACACAATAGAATCGTCTCATTGAGATGATTGTGTTGAGATTTAACAACATAGATTTCATTTTCTAAATTTTTTTTAGACCAATAACGACTCACTTTTTAAGATATTTTGATTTAAAGGGGATTTTGAAACGGTCGCTAAATAAAATCGTTGCTTAATAGACCTGGTTGCTCGAGCAAGACTATATTTTTATTTCAGGAGATATTTCGCAACAAGAGTCACCTCCCTTCCTTTGGCTCTCCAGCCATAGAGAGTAATTTACACAACATTCCGGGACTGTCTGATAAGTTTATATATATGAATGATGATGTGATGTTTGGTAAGGAGGTTTGGCCAGATGACTTCTACACACATAGTTCTGGACAAAGGGTAAAGAATGATAATTGTTTGTATATGAACAATAATTTCACCTCCACTGCCTGTAGGCCACTGGGGCTACTGTCATGCATCCAGTCGTAAACGTTTTATTTTTTAAATTTTCTTCTTAATTTCAACCAAACTTCACAGGAATGATCCTTGGGTGATCCTCTTTCAAAGTTGTTCAAGAAATTTTGATCAAATTAAAAACAATGTTTTAATGGGCTTGGCTAACTTCCTTATAAAGTAATATGTGACTTTTATCAGAATCTAGCTAACTGATGGATATCAACCAAATTTCACAAGAATGATCCTTGAGTGACCCTTTATTAGTCTACAAAAAGGTATAGTGTTTGGCTGAAAAATAGGTCTTTTATGGGCAGAGGTCATTTCTCTATATGTTATTTTGTTGAAGTTTTGAGAATCATTTTCTCAGAACATATTCAATGGATATCAACTAAATTTCACTGGAGTACTCCTTGGGTGACCCTTATCAGTCTACAAAAAATTATTATGATTGGATGAATAATAAGTCTTTTATGGGCAGAGGTCATTTCTCTGTATGTTATATAGTGGACAATTTGAAACTCATTTTTTTCAGCATTAATCAATGGATATCAACCAACTTTAACTAGAATGTTTCTATTTTGACCCTCTATCAGTCTTCAAAAATAATTTTGACCAGATTAAAAAATATGTCTTTTTGGGCGGAGGTCATTTCTCTTCATGTTATGTAGTGAAAACTTTGACAATCATTTTCTCTGCAGATTATCAATGGATGTCAACCAAATTTCACTAGAGTGTTCGTATAGTGATCCTTTATCAATCTACAAAAATTTGTTGTGATCATTTGAAAAACATGGATTCTTTGGGCGGAGGCTATTACACTATTTTTATATAGTTGAAACTTTGAAAATCAATTTCTTAGAACCTAACTGATGATGGATATCAAACAAATTTCACTGGAAAATTCCTTTAGTTACCCTTATCAGATGCACAAAATTATTGTGATAGGATTAATAATATGTATTAAACTAGTGGAGGTCAATTTTCTTTATATTTTTTCATTGATCATTAGGTTTGTTTTTTTTTATTGAAGACAGGTTTACCTGTCTTTCAATATAGGGATCGTCGCCATCGGATTCTTATAACAAACCTACATGTGTCATTACGCTCAAAAAAGTAGACCCATTCATAAAAATAAACGCGGCAAAAATAATCAATAGTGTAGCAATATACCGTAAAATTTTGGTGCTGACCTAAATTCTGGCCAGGACCTCAGGGGAGTGAACACGTTATCTATGCAGAAGTTGCCTGCAGAAACGTGTTTTACTTTCGTAAATGGTGCTGTTTTAGGGCGTTTTCGGCTGCAATCTTTTGCATTTGCTCTTAATTTTCAATTGCATCCTACAACTGTTTTTATACATAGCATTGGCAAGCTATTTCCAGTTCCCCATTTTAGACTCCCTATTTCTCGTAAAATTGTGTGTTTGTGTGTCCTTAAGGTTGCTTTATTTATCCGTCTCCCGGGCCTGTCGTAGTGTAAATGGATAAAAACTAAAATAGCACAAGGCTATTTGAATAAACTCATAAACCCTTTGAATTTCCTAGGTTTGAATTTTTACCTGGATTTACGGAGAAATTTCGATGGCTTATCAAATTACTTTATTATTAGGCTTGTTTTGTCTATCCATATTGTACAGCATTTGGAACATCATTCGGTCATATCCGTAAACGGCAACAGATCGTAATCGTGATATTCACTCGGCAATCATCGGGCGATCTCCGAAGTCTCAGATAAATGTAGGCTACGGAATCGGCCGAGTTGTGACGAATGTGTTAGATTGGCCGAGTGGTGTTCCGAATGGCCTATACAGTAGTACCCCGCATGCGCGGTCCCGGTTTTGAGTTTCCGCTTTTGTTTTCGACAATTTTCTGACAATAACAGAAACTGTTTTGGAAACTGGAATGGATTTTTTTGTAACATTCTGGAGTGGACTTTGAAAGAATTCTACTCAAGGTGATAAATGCTGTAGCTCGGGATTTCATTTAACGATCTGTCATTTTGGCAGTTTGTCAAAATTGATTGTTCACCGGATAGTTCAATCCAAATCTTGATCTAGAAAAGCAGTAACGTGGAAAAGGCCTGAAAGGTTGGTTGTCTAAACAGGTTTATATATTATTTTGTAGTAAAAATAATTTTCTACGTAGTAAGACCATATGCAAGGAGAATAACCTGAAATGGAGATCGAAATATCTCAATGGAAAAATAGAAATAGAATGTTTCACTCCTGGAAGAAACTTAAACGGTATTCATTAAAAAAGCTACAGCTATTGTACGGGAAAATACTTCTTCTTAGTATTGACTTTGACTAGTTAAAGTATAAGAATATTGGTATTACTTTCATTGCTTCTTCTATGTGGAGATAATTAGTCAAATCCTGGATCAGATAATAAATGTAAAAGAAATTTGAACAAATTTCCAATTCAGGGCAATATTCACCATGGCAATGAAATGTTCAGCTCTTCATCAAGGGGTAAGCAATGTGTGTCATGTGGATTAACATTTTATTTAAGATTTTTACACATCCACTTAATAAGTTTGACTGGAAAAAAATCGGATTTGGATCATATTGGATTGCTGGGGATAATCTATACAATTTTATAAAACAGGGTTGCAATAATTCATATGAGTTTTTAGAATACAGGAATTGACACCATATTTCTGTTGGTTAAATGTATATTTTTCATTTAGGATATTGCAAACTTACGATTATGAAGGCAGTTACCCTCTTGTTAAGCTTGAATTGGCTAGAAGGATAGGTTTATCTGGAAGTGATGAGTCTTCAAAGTAAAGCATATTCGTTCGTTAGGAAGGTGCAGTTTCCATATGTAACCATCAATGATTGTTTTAAATTTTTGATTCCCACTCAAGAGATCTTCCCAAAACGCCACAATTTTCATTCCAATTGTTAATATTCAGTCCTGTCTTCAATTCAGGCCTTTCAGGCTTTTGATTTCAGAAATATTTCAGCATGTGAATTATTATTCTTGTAAAAAAGTGGAAACTCACTTATAAACACTTGAATTCTCACTTATATTCTCATCTCATCATATCAGTTGATTTAGGCCTGTAGAGCAAATCAGCTGCTTAAGCAGCTCTAGTTGTGTTGATGTCCATGAATTCAGATTAATAGAGGAGTTGTATGCTAAAGGTAAAGTCCGGAGCTGGAAGATTTTGCTTTGCATATAACTCTCCCCCCCCGTATCAGACTTTAAATATGAATTTATCAATGCAAAAATGAATGTATATTCATTAATAAACAATTACAATTCTAAAATTAGTTTTATTACCCTTTTCTGGCTGTATAATAGTTCTAAATTTTTTTTGGTGTAGAATTTATTTAAAAAAAAGTATTGATATCGACGTTAGAATATCACAGAAAGCAAAGCACATCATTTAGCTCACGGGTTATTTGACGTCAAAAGCATGATGACGCTACAGATGACATTATGTATGATAAATGGGCAGAGCAATTTGTACACAGTAAACACATGACATATGAATTTTATTGCGAATAAAGTTCTAAGTTATTTCATACATGTGTTTTACACCATGGTGTTATAATATTGTTTATTCTTTCATTGTGTAAACAGCCAAATATATTTTCACAGGGAAACAGCCCAAAGCTATTTTTTTCTTTCACTCTTGAAAATATAGTTTTGGTAGTTCATGGAATCTTAAAAGAACAAAAAAATGTATATGAAAATATTCTATTTCTTGAAACAAAATAGAATTATAAGATAAAATCAGTGAAAATGTATCTTTTGTATCTTTTGCAAGTGAATGATAAATTAGATTGCACATGTATGATAGGCTCATCCTAGTAAAAAGAAAATAAAGCAAGGTTGAAAAAAAAAACTAACAGTTTTCACTGAATGTTTCATATGAAATGTTGATTAGAGTTTCAAAACATGGTTCTAACATAGTTCTAAAGATATCAAACTTGGCTTAACTGAGGCGTCACGCTTATGCTATTTCTTTGGTTGTGTATTGTTGCAGTATTGATTCACATTGCCTGAAGGTAGTCAAGTCATAATAGTTCCGCAACATTTTGGAACTCATGATCTGTGTCAATGTTGACCCAGGTTTTCTAATGAAATCATTTGAAAAACCTCAGTTAAGGTTGTGGACCCATAATAGTTCCACAACATTTCGGAACTCATGATCTTTGACAATGTTGACCCAGGTTTCCTAATGAAATCATTAGGAAACCTGGGTAAACACTGTTAAAGTGCATTACTTCCCACATGTTGCAGAACTATAACAGGTGCACTACTTCAATGATTTTTGAAATTGTATGTGTGATGTTTATATTTCTTCAGGTATATCTGACATGGCCTGTCCCAAACTGTAATGAGGGATGTCCATCTAGCTGGATTAAAGATGGATATTGTGACAAAGCGTGTAATGTGTCTGAGTGTGAGTGGGACGCTGGGGACTGTGATGGTAGGTAACAAGTTTAGTTTGATATACTCCAACACAATTATTCATTCTTCATTGTCAAGCGAGCTTGCAGTGAGCGAGAAATTGGTGTAATTATATCAAATTGTTGTTGGGGTTTTATTGAGTGTGTCAGTCTGTTCAGATTTTTTCCGGAACATTACCCCTAAATATATTGATGAATTTCAAAATAAATTTGAACAATAATGTTCTTTGCTATGAGCAGAGCTGCTATGTAAAACACATTTTCAGGAAGGTCCAAGGTCAAGATCTCGGCTCAAGGTGAAAGATTAAAATTTAGCTTTTCCAGACCATTACTTCAACACTAATTGATAGATTTCATTAAAGTTTGCATGCAAAGCAAAATTTTGAAACAGTTTGCCCCATTTTGTTATCCTGAATGCAGGGCTTGTGTACAGTTTTACTATTATGAATATTACGATATTTTACAGGATCGTCCCCAAATCAGAATGTAGGAGGTTGGGCAGGTATGGGTGGCTGGCAACAAGATACAACCAGTAAGTAAAAATTTATTACCCTGTCTTTTCAGATTTGTTTTAAAGATTAACCCTTAAATCTGTGAGATGTTGCGAAAAGATTTATTTGGAATGAGTTCTTAAATGTGATATGCATGAACTTGATAAAAATGATTACTAATTGATTTAAGAAATCTGATGAATTTCCCTGGTCGACAATTTTTTCCTTACACATATGAAATTTGATTTTTAATGGCAACCACTTAATTGTCTGGAATCCTTTTAAATTTTGGCTAGTCTAAAATTTACTAAAACAGGAAAAGGTAAAGTCAGAGTCTGTTGAGAAATATTTTACTCATGATGTTGAAAGGGACCAACTGGGTAGTGAGTGTGAAGTATTGGCTCTGGTCAGACTTTGCAGACTGTCTGGGGACCAGAACTTTTCAAACTTCGCTGAATTTCTGAGTAATATGATTTTATCTTCCTCTATAAGAATTTGTGAAATTCAATCTTCAGTAAAAAAAAATGTTGACCACTTCTTAATCAGCATCTTTTTCAAATATTTATTTTACTGAGTTCTCAGATATTCCTTTTATGTTTGATGTCAAATTTACCATGCCATGAAGTGTGCATTGACCTGATATCACTTGCCTGATAAAATGATACCAGGTAGTCTAGAAACATATTGCATATTTATGATCTTAACCAGAACAACATTCACCTGAACTTCCTTGATTTCAAAGGTTTCCTAAATTTAAGGTAGTGGACATGTAATAGTTTCACAATGTTTCAGAAGTAATGAACTTAAACAGTGTTAACCAAGGTTTCCTAATGATTTTCATTGGAAAACCTTGGTCATAATTGTGAAAGTTCATGCATTTCAGAATGTTGCGGAACTATTAGGGTTCCACTACCCAAAGCACTGAAAAATGTTTGTATGAAAAATAGAATGATATGTTATGTGCTAAGATACCTAGACAAAGCCTAGTCATCATAAATTCTCTCAAAGTAAACCACATAACATTGCTATTGTAAGATACTTACGTATTATTCTCTATATATTTTAGATTACTGCAATGCTGGATGTGCTAATAACTGGATAGCTGACAGATATTGTGATACTGTAAGTACTGAAATAACCCTAAGATTTCAGACACTAGAAAGAAAGACAATTATTGTTCTGTTGCTATCATAGGGAGGTTCGTAGCACCTCCGACTGTAAATCTAGAGGTCCATGGTTCAATCGCTGACTCATCCTTTCTGACTATTCGTCTCTCACTGATGGGTTGATAATCTTAGACCCATGTGAGTGCAGCTGGACACTAGGAAAGGATAAATGGTTAGAGAAATACCAGGAATCCATTGTTAGGTGCTCTAGCCTCAGTGATATAACTGAAAGATTTTTGAAAGCAGGGTAAAACCCCAATCAAACAAACCGACAAACAAACAATTATTGTGGAATTCAAACTTGTTAACCCTTGACATGCTGAATAAAAGTCTTTGCAAAATAAATGTAAAATCAAAGGTCTAAAAGCACTGGAAGTTACCATATGAGAGTGAGTATTGATTTTGGAAATGCATTGTTTTACACCTTTCTGGTTTAAAAATGAAATTCAGGTGGTATAAACTAAGATCAGACTGCACATATGTGCAGGCTGATGTTTGTCTATGCCTCCTGTCAAAGCAGGAATATTCCGGGATCAGCATGACAAGGGTTAATGTGCCAAAATGAGGCTATGTGAAAGGAAATCATTGAAGACCCTGATCCAACTGTTCCTTGAGGATCTGTTTGATCTGGTCTACAATGTTTGCTTTAACATGTCTGCCCAAATATTTAAGCCTGTTTGTGACATTTCCATCAATTTCATTTGTGTGTGATGGGTAGACATCAAGCGTCCTTGACAACCACAAATTACATATGAAATACAGTCAAACCTGCCTTACGCAAGCATCCAAGGGACATTCAACAAGTGCTTGCTTCCGACAGGTGCTTGCTTAATATAAGTTGATTTTAGTGCCATTGTTAGATTTAAGAATTAAATGGCTGCTTGCTGAATACAGGTTGCTGTTAACACAGGTTCGACTGTATTCTGCTATTGTGAACAGAGAGAATGGGGCCCTTACTACAAATTCAGTGTGTAGTGAAAACACTAATTAGACCGTGGATAGGGAAAGGCTGTTTAAAGTCTTCATGTATGCACATGTGAAATTGTTGGAAACCTCATGCTTAGGCTGATTAATCTTCATGTATGCACATATGAAATTGTTGGAAACGTCAGGCTCAGGCTGATTAGAGTCTTCATCGATGCTCATGTGAAATTGTTTGAAATGTCACACACAGGCTGATTAGAGTCTTCATGGAGGCACATGTGCAATTGTTGGAAATGTCACACAAATGCTGATAAGAGTCATCATGGATGCACATGTGAAATTGTTGAAAATGTCACGCACAGGCTCATTTAAGAGTCAATATGATGTTCCATTGTTGCCTGATTGTTTGTCTGTTTGCTTGTCTACAAATGTTAAATTCGACCTAATATTTGACTTACAGCCTTCTCAGTCTTATTCAAAAGATATTTGAAGAAGACAAAGGTTAAGCCTCTGTGTGGCGTTCCAACATGCTGACTGTCTGTTTATCTGACAAAGAAGCTTTCAGTATACCTGTAGAGTTCCCATCTTTTTGACCCATAAAATCTTAATTTACGATGACTTTAACAATACTTGAATATTATCGGAGAAAACTCAAGGTATTGCTATAGCCATTGTATTGTGGTTGTTGTTATCTTGTCATTATGCAAAAACTTTGACATTTTGTGATATCTTGGGTTCTATGAAGGGAACCCATTTGAAACTTGGCTTAATGTTCAGTATCAAAAAACAACCTGTACTATCAAGATGGATAACTCTATATGCATTTATTGTAACTAATGCCCCTTCTTTGACTTTTATCTGTTAACTAGCATCCAACAGTAAAGCTTAAGCTCCAAAAGGCAGAGTTTTGTTTTACTCTTTTGTACTTTTCCAAAATGAGTCTGTATCCCCATTGAGCCGCCATCATAGCCCAGTTGGTTAGGCATAAGACTTCCATTTGGAAGTCGTGGCAAATATCCTTTCCTCTCTCTCCAATGGGTAGATAATCGTAAACCTATGTGAGATAGCAGTCGGAGGCTTGGAGGGGTGTAATGGTATTACAGGTGAAAGAAATACCAGGAATCCATTGTTAGGTGCTCCGGCCGCCGCGATATAACTGCGAAATTATTGAAAGCAGCGTAACACCCATTCAAACAAACAAACTGTATCCCTATTGACAAATTTTAAGAAAACTATACAAGTATTGATATATAGTCTAAACTGATTCATAATTTATGCTTTAGAAATTTGCAAGCTTGTTTTTGTTGTTAAAGAAAATTGTAACAGGATGAATAGAATAGATTATAGGTGACTTGAGATGGAAAAGTTTATTGGGTGCGGCTGCAGAATTTATCCTGTTCGCCTCCGGCTCACCTGATAAATTCCTTTGCCCTGTCAGATAAACTTTTCAATCTCAAGTCATCAACCATCTATTATCTATATGATTTATGTTTAAGAAATTCGCTAGCCTGTTTTTGTTGTAGGCCTGTAATGTAATCCAGTGTGGGTTTGACGCGGGTGATTGTGGAACTAGTAACTTTGATCAACTTCATGGATTTTCTCTCTTGTCCAAGGAAACACATTACTCTTTACCTAAAGGTAAGGAAACATAGGGAAAGTTTTGATGAACTAGTGTGAAAAAAGAAATAAAGGAATGATTTAATTAGATCTTAAAGACACATCTTACAAGTAATTATAAAATCTGCATAGAGCCGCTTGCTTTTCAAAACACTGCTATAAAAGTTTGAGGTTTGGGCAGAAATACCCCCTCATACAATCATTGAAAGGCCATAAAGAATGCATACCTGAAAAAAAAAACCATGTGAGACCTGCAGTATTTTTACAGGCAAGGAATAGAAAATGTATATATTGTTATAAGGAATACAATGCTTAACTACTTAGCCAGAGAATATTTTCTTAAACTTAGTTGTGGGCATTTTACCTCACCAATATATGGTATGGAATGACTATTCCGTATGTAGAATATGATTTAAGTATATAATAATGAAATTTAAATAGTAACTTAAATTCTTTTTACCAGATGACTGAATTGCATGTATGTAAAATATTTAAATAGATATCTTACACTGAAATTTAGAGTTGGATCTTTTATTCCTTATCTAGGTGAATGTATTGGATACTTTAATTTATCTACAATCCTAACCGAGAAAAATGCCACCCTGAAAGATGCATTTTACGATGACAACAAAGCCATTAGAACAATAGCTATAGCCAAGAAATTCCATGTGATGACAGTTATTCTACACTGTAACCAGAACAAAACCCAGATCAATTTTACAATTCAGTTAGATACCAATTCTCCACACAAAGAGGTACAAAACAGTTTTGTGTTAAGGATGACAAAACGGTACATAATGTTTGCAAACTTTTCTCCTCTTTGCATGCAAGTACATGGGCAAAGCAGGGTATAATTTGCATATAATTTACACCATTTTGTAGTCCTGAACACAGGGTTGATGCTTTCTTACAGAGACTCTGTAGATACACTTAGTATAATAGCCAATTCTCTCTAATAACTTATAATGAAAATTTTCTTATTCGTTGAAAGTTTGATAAGTGCATCATTTGCATTAATTTTGGGTACTGAAAATATTCCAAGCTGATTCAGATTCATAGTTGTTATATTTTACTATATTGTGAAATTCATATTACTATTGAAAGAAATGTAATGTTCATAAAGCAAACTCTGATTATGATAATACAGTAAAACTTGTGTTAAGCGACCACTTAGGGGACCACAAAAAAGCAGTCATTTATGGGAATGGTCGCTTTATATAACATATCATGATAAATGTGACAGGTCAATTTGAAAGCATTTATAGATTGTCTGCTTAGTCGTACCGTATCTTAAGATTTTTGAACCCATTAGGATCGTCTTTTTGAGAGGATTCCAATGGGCTCAAACAAAATAAGACTAAATCATAAGTGATTTTTCGTCAAGAATGTCCTCTTTTTCAAGATTTTCGCTTACGATGAGGTCTTTAGATGGTGGTCCCTAAATAAAATTGGTCACTTAATAGACGTGTTGGAGAGCATTTTTAAAGACATATGCGTAATAACAAACTTAACAAAGTTTCTGTGGGCCCAAAGGTGACCTTAGCAAACTTAGACTCCATTTACAGTACATATTTGGGAAAATAAGCACATTCTAGAATAAGCAAATCCTGATTTCTGAAATTGAAACATTTGGGCTATGCAACTTCTTTGATAGGAATGATGTATACTAGGTGTATCACATATTTAACCCTTGTCATGCTGATCCCGGAATACTCCTGTTTTGACAGGAGGTGTACACAAAGATCAGCCTGCACATATGTGCAGTCTGATCTTAGTTTATACCTCCTGAATTTCATTTTTAAACCAGAAAGGTGTAAAACAATGCATTTCTGAAGTCAATACATACTAACATTTGGTAACTTCCAGTGCTTTTAGTACTTTGATTTTACATTCATTTTGCAAAGATTTTTACTCAGCATGACAAGGGTGAAGTAATAACATCTAATTTATGACCCTGTGTATGCGATATAATGCAATCGACCCTCGTTTTGGACTTTGGTGTTTCTCCTTGATGACTTTAAATAACTTTTTTTTGAAAAATTGGTCACTTATTGTAGATGAATTTTACGATGGATGCAGACACTTATGCAGTTAAAACTAAAGAGGTATCTGACTTATCTAAGAATGGAACAGATGTAAAGCGAGAAGTTAATGAGACCAAAGTAGTAGATACTGTAGCCAAAGTTAACAAGACTGAAGAAGAACCTATCTCTTTTGAAGATATTCCAGAAGAATTAGTGTGAGTTTTTTTATAATTGATGATTTATTTAGTGCTATATTCAATCAGCTTGATAGTCTCACATTGTTAATTATCAGAAGGTTTGAATTTGATTTCAATTTCATTTCTCATTAATGTTCTGAGGATGGATGAAAATATTTTACATGTGATTTTCTTCTCTTGTAAGCTCCATTGGCCGAAGGCCAGCGAGCTATTGTTATGGCGGATTTTTATGAAACTTGGTAGAAATGATCCTTTGTGACCCTCTTCTTAAAGCTGCTCTTTCACAGAATGAGAAAATGTGATTTTTGACAATTTTCGTAAAATCAATCAGAAGTAATGACCTCGTCATGTTTAAACCTCTGAAAAAATAAGATTCAAACTGGTAATGCATGGAAAGAAAGTCCGATAAAAATGAATTAAGCGAAATTCATTCTGAAAAATAAAGCATCTACTAAAGCCTTCAATTTCAAGCCAACTATTTAAACATGTGCATTCCGAATCTTTGTTCTATCCAATCAAAGATGAAGGTAAAAGTCTTTGACAGCTGGAAACTTCATATCAAAATAAGCAAAAAAGAAACATTATTCACAGAAAGAAACAGTTTTGCCTCGAAATAAATAGACTGGATCCCTTATTGATCCTGCCGCTTCCAAAAAAATAAGTTACAAAATTATTGAAATATGTTGTTTTTAGTGCCAATGCCCTTAGGCCATTCTTAATTGTCTAAAAATACACACATTTCCAAATCTTAGAATAAGTTTTGTATTTTTCTATGAAAAACTGTGAAAGAACAGCTTTAAATTGTTAAAGAAATTTTGATTGACCCCCAAATATGGGTGTGGCAGGGCGTGGAATTTTTTCATGTGAAAATCTTTAAAAATCTTCTCCTTCCAAACCATTGGGTCGATTTTCAATATTGCTTGGCATGAATGTTCCTTCGGTGACCCTTTACTTAAATTGTTCAAGAAATTATGATTGACCCCCAAATATGGGCATGGCAGGGTGGGGCATTTTTTCAAGTTAAAATCTTTAAAAATCTTTTCCTCCCAAAGCTCTGGGCTGATTTTAATGAAACTTGTCATGGATGCTTCCTGAGTGACCCTTTACTTAAATTTCAAAAGAAATTTTGATTGACCCCCAAATATGGGCGTGACAGGGCGGGGCATTTTTTCACATTAAAATCCTTCAAAATCCTCTCCTCCCAAACCATTGGGCCGATTTCAATGAAACTTGGCATAGATGTCCTTTTGGTGACACTTAACTTCAATTGTTCAAGAAATTTTGATTGATCCCGAAATATGGACGTGGCAGGGGGAGGGGGATTTTTTTACGTTAAAATCTTTAAAAATCTTTTCCAAAGCATTATGCTGATTTTTATGAAACTTGGCATGGATGCTCCTTTGATGACCCTTTACTTAAATTGTTCAAAGAACTGTGATTGATCCCCAAATATGGGCATGGCTGGGCAATAGTCTGGGGTTATTAAAGCCAGTGGAGCGATACAGGCCCTCTTGGGCCTCTTGTTTTTCCAATCATTCTCTGTTAATCATTGTCAGAAAATTCAGGCCTATGGAGCCTTAATACCTCTTGCCTTTGTATAAACCTATTTGGGTTCATTTGTGTTGCTGAAGGCATTTTGTGTCCTTTTAGAAGATCAAAAGTAGAGAAGTTACTTCTATTTCCACAAGTTTTGCAATAAGAAAACTGGTGATTCTATGGAATAGACCTTTGGAATAATAAGGGTGCAGCCATGAAAATGTATCATTTCACATGTTGGTTTGCATGACATCACTATTATCAACCATCCAGCTTAGGATGATGTTGCATAAAACAAAATTAAAAAAAGAATATAAGTGGGCAAATTATTTTGATAACAAAACACAGATCGAGGGTTCGTTGCAAGACTGTAGTAAGTGTATATACACTGTATGTACACTTACTGCAGTCTTGCACCGAACTTGAGATGTGTGTGTGTGTGTGTTAGTGCATCTGTCTGTGCATTGGTCATCCCATCCCTTTTTGTTTTGACAAAAACTCTTACATTCATGGCTGGATTTCAAAATAACTTGTCATTATGAGAAGATATATGTTTTGAAGGATATTTTTAGATCACTCCAAGGTCAAGGCTCATCTTGAGCTAGGGCGTAAGTCCCATAATGCAATTATCCATGTGCGTATAAGAAATGATCTGTTGAAAAAAAAAACAAAACAGCTGTACTTACGATTTATAAATAACAACTTAATAATATTATCTTTCATTTACATACATTTATTTGAATTTGAAATTTGAGAAAATTCTCAGTTGAGCCTGAGAAGTTTTATTACCTCAGGCCCAGATGATTTTTGTGTGAAATTGATGCCAAAGATGTGTTAATGGAAGGAACATTGCACAAACAGAAGAAGGTTCAAATTCACATTTGTTTTAAAGTCCCTGCACCAACAAATGGGATGCATACTAGTGAAAATCCATATGTTCATTTGTCTTTCAGTTTGTCTGTCTGAAAAAGTAAACCTACAAACTAAATATTTTCCTTAACAAAATATTTTCCTTTAACTTGAACATTTTTCAAGTAACAATCAAATCACATTTTGCTTGAAGGTTCCTTTCATCAATTCTAATCGTTGAATGTCAAAGGTAAAGGTCATTTTATAAGGTCAAAGCTAACTGTCAAATATCTGAAAAATTGTTGTTTTTAGGACAAAAATGTTTCCCAGACCCATCTAGTTTGAACCTCTCTATATATTATTGTTGCTTTGCAAAAGCTGTACTTCTTATTGCTTTATGTCATTATTTTCATTTTCAGAGGTCCCCACATTGTTATACCATCCCAGATACCAGATAATTCACAACATATGAAGGCTTTCCCTGCCAATATGTCAGAAGTCCCCCTCCCAAATCATTTAAAGGCTGTGTATAATGATCTAAACAGTGAACTTAAAAATGGTAGGTGCACTATTTGGTTATCTGTGTTAAAATTACTATAGAGGGATAACCTTTTGTCCCTATTTGATGGAAACCATTGACCTTCTGAGTTACTCAATTCTGAAGCAAAGCTGCAATATTACAATATTATTGCAAAATTATTGCCATGCAGAATAAAAATCCTTGCCAAAATCATATTAAAATCAAATTGCTGAAAGCTTTGATTTCCTTATTGTGAGTCAGTATTTGATTTAAAAAAAAATATGATTTTGAAACTGCTTTGGTTTAAAAAGGAAAATCAGGTGGTATAGACTAAGATCAGACTGCACATATGTGCAGACTGATCTTTGTCCATAGCTCCTGCCAAAGCAGGAATAGAATAAGATCAGACTGCACATATATGCAGACTGATCTTTGTGCATAGCTCCTGCCAAAGCAGGAATATTCTGGAATCAGCATGATAAGGGTTAATGGATATGTATCTCAGATGATGAGGCCTAACCCAGTTAGCTCAGTTGGTTGAGTGTTGGGTTCTTAATCCTGGGGTTGTTAGTTCAATCTCAGACTTGCCAAACTTTTATGACAAATATTTGAGAGAAGTCACTTTGACATATGAGCCTGTGTGTGACATTTGAAGTTGCTCAACATCACAAGAGCTACTCAAACTATCAAGGGGGGTAACTCTGGAAGCATTTTTGAAAGAGTTATGCCCCTTTTTCAACTAAAAATTTTTGCATTATCCAGCACCTGCAGTCGAGGATTTCAAACATGGGGGTAGCCCTTGTTTTTTAAGAAGTGCTTGGTTGGTGCAAAATGTTTGTTTTGAAGCCCCAGGATGAAAGTCTTTCAGTTTTAGTCAAACAACAAAAAAGTGTTATGCATTTATGTATGTGATGTACATTTCTATGACAAGTTTCCATAAGATTTTACATTCTTGGATCCACAGATGGTCCCTTTTCGTGTGACAGGCTACAAATACATGTACATATAATGCAGATATTGTTCATTTGATATTCTCTTTTTGTCAGATGAGCTTACAGAGATAGGCTACAGCTTGAGGCTAAAAGCTTTGTGGGTATCCTATCAACAGTATCTTGTTTCCAACCAAACAAATATCCTTTTAAACAAGGCGGAGCCTGACACACAGGGAGCCAATGACAAGCCCATCAACGTAGATCCTAATAAAAGGAGACTCAGCCGTAGACTAGATGCAGGAAACCAGCCTGTCAGAAAGCTTTTGAATATTCATGAGATTGAAATGGATATAGAGGAAGAGGCAGAAGAGGTTGAGAAAAAGATGGATTCCTTTGTTCAACATGTTGATATTCAACCTGAGGATGGAAAGTTGTTACCATGGGAACGAGGGGCTTTTAATGATATTGTGAAGGTAATTCATTGAAATTTGAGTGAAAAATGTATTACTTTTGTGTCATTTAATTGTGCTATCAAAGCAAAGAAAGCAATTATTGTTTTAGAGAATAAATCAAACTACTTTGTTCTATACTGATATTGGAATTAATTGAAATTCTCAATATTAGAAGTCCTCATTGATGATAACAAAATTAAACTCTCTCAAAAACACAACCATAACAAAACTAACAGCAATATGAATTATTGAATTGTATCAATATTCCATTTATGTTTTATGTTTGGAAAATAATTGTGACCAGTTAAACCAAGTGGGACTGTCTTGGAACTCTTTGAGACAACTAGAACTCAGATATGATAATATGAAAACAAAAAAATATACTGTGATATGATTATTACAAAAACCAGAAAATTTCTTGAAAGTGAAAACATTTGCCTGTGTTCAGGCTGTGTCGTCTGCCCAGCCCTGCCTTCAGGATGACAAAACAGTGCAAACTGTTTGCAAATTATACCTGGCTTTGCACATGCAATTGCTTGCAAGGCCAGATATAACTTGCAAACAGTTTGCCATTTTGTTATCCTTAATGCAAGGCAGGATGTGTACTTACCTCTAAATTCCTAATTACTTATTTGATCTCTTTGTACAGCTCCAAGCTAAGAAAGAAATCCAAGATACCTATAAAGTCGAGGTCCACAGAAGTAGACGAACATTGGATACATTTGGTGACTCTTTACGTCATGTGAATAACCTGTACAACAGGGCGTTTGGTTACACAGCTCGTAAAGTACCAGGTCACATGCCCCACATGATTGATAAAAATATCATGGCTGAACTACAGGCAATGTAAGACTTGAATATTTTATCTGTTTGTAGCTAGATGTTTCATGATT
Organism: Fragum whitleyi; assembly: GCA_948146395.1. Lineage (NCBI taxonomy): Eukaryota > Metazoa > Mollusca > Bivalvia > Cardiida > Cardiidae > Fragum > Fragum whitleyi. The sequence continues at coordinate 12,160,816 of OX411551.1, read as the reverse complement.
ATTGAAAGAGGCAACTTTTTTCGACAGTAAGGCGTAGTATTGCTATGGACCCTATTGTGCCTGTTGTTTCTCATAGTCAAATTTTATCCCTTTTCCGGCTGCCGTCAAAGTACAGTGGTAGCGTGTCAGACTATCATTCAAAAGGTCCCAGGTTTGATGAGGTTGACGGTAGCAGTCAACCTCACCACCATGTATTCCATCAATTTGTTGATAATCATAGAACTACATGTATGTGGGATAGCAGCTATAGGCTAGGAAAGGTTGTATGTTATAGTACTGCTGGTGTGAGAAATACCAGGAATCCATTGTTAGGTGCTCCAGCTGTTAAAATATAACTGAAAGATTGTTTACAGCGACATAAGACCCAATTATAAAAAAACCAAATTAACCACCATCCGAATGTTCACAGTATATTCCTGCTATACATGAAGCTTGTGGAATATTGCAGACAGTGAAGATCCAGAGTAGTCTGCACTGCCTACATTTTCTGCTTAGGTATTGCGGGAAATTCTTTAGCCAATGAGTAGATAATCGTTAACCTATGTGAGATAGCAGTCGGAGGCTAGGAAAGGCTGTAATGGTAGTACAGGTGAAAGAAATGCCAGGAATCCATTGTTAGGTGCTCCGGCCACCACAATATAACTGGGAAATTGTTGAAAACAGGGTAAAACCCATTCAAGCAAATAAACAAATACAGCAATTTGTTTGAAATTAAATTCAAATTCATCATGCTAAGAATAGAGTAGCTTTACAGATAATGACTGTACTTTCACTAAGACATCGATAAACCTTCTTCTATACAGTCCATTATGTCCCACCGATTTATAGTTTAGAAAATATTGTTGAATAAAGAGTTGTTTCAAGCAATTTCTCCTTTTCCGACTATATTTTCTACAATTCTGGATGATTCCTTTTAAGATTGCACTCAATTTTGATTGTCCTCTGCAACTTTTTTCAACTTTAACAAGTCATTTTTATGCCCCCGTTTCGAGAGATCGGGGGCATATTGTTTTACTCATGTCCGTCTGTCTGTCTGTCTTTCCGTCCGTCCGTCTGTCCATCCGTCTGTCCGAAAACTTAACCAAGGTTAACCTTAAGGTTCACCGTTGCCAATAGATGCTGTGACGGGGGCATTAGTGTTTCCACATCTTGTTTTTCCAAAAATAAGGCTTAACCCTTCAGGTTTCCAGAACAGTGGGATGCCATCTCCTTCCACAAAATGAGACATCCTAAAGACAGGCAGTAGGGGTGTGGGATTCCCATTCCTTACCTGTTCTAAAAAATTGTGGAACATGAAGAAATTGCCTATAAGCAATTTCTCCTTTTCAAACATTATTTTCTACAACATTGGTTGATGCATTTTTAAATATCACTCAATTTTGATTGTCTATTGCACCTTTTTTTTCAATACGGACAAGTCAAACTAGTGAAATGCAAGGCTTATCCCTACAGGTTTCAAGAAAAGTAGGATGCTACCTCCTCCCACAAAATGAGACATCCTAAAGACATACAGCAGGGATGTGGGATTCCCATACCTTACCTGTTCGAAAATATTGTGGAAAAAGAAGAAATTGCTTGAATCAAGCAATTTCTCCTTTTCCAACAGTATTTTCTACAAATTGGTTGATTCCTTTTCTAAAAAAAATCACTCAATTTTGATTGTCTTCTGCATTTTTTTTTTAAATTTTGACAAGTCAAATTTTTCGGGAAAAAAAGACTTTACCTTTCAGGTTTCAAGAAGACTGGGATGCAATGTCTCCTTTTCCATCAATTTCTCCTAAAACACTGGATGATTCCTTTTAAAATTGCACTCAATTTTGATTGTCTTCTACAACTTCTTTCAATTTGGACAATTCAAAATTTAGAGAAAAAAACAAGGCAAAGGGTTATGTTTTCAGGTTTCCAGAAGAGTGGGATGCTACCTCCTCTCATAAAATGAGGCATCCTAAAGACATGCAGTACGCTTTCTCCTATTTCTACTATGTTATGGGCGTAAAGAAAAACACAACAGCTGCTGATGTGTTTGATGAAATGGATACAGATAAATCAAGGTAAAGATTTTATAAAAAAATGAGACATCATAAAGACATGCAGTATGCTTTCTCCTATTTCTACTATGTTATGGGCGTAAGAAAAACACAACAGCTGCTGATGTGTTTGATGAAATGGATACAGATAGATCAAGGTGAGGATTTTATAGATAATACTACTACTAATAATGCATATTTCTATAGCGTTATATCCTAGACAAATAGGCTCATAGCCCTTTAACCCTTTGCTGTTTAATCCCTGCTTTTTACGTGCCTGTGATTTTATGATTGAGAAAAGATTGTGAAAAAAGAAGAAATTGCTCCTGACAAGCAATTTCTTCTTTTTCCACACTTTTTTCTACCCTACTGAATGGTTATTTTTCAAATTAAATCCACTTTAAATTTTCGTCTGCAAACCCTTTGAATTTGGACAGGTCCAAAATTTTGTAAAACAGGAAAGGGTTAAAATATTATACAGGGTGTTTTATAATGAAATTGATAATTCAAGATAAAGACATGACGTCATTATAGCCTTAAATTGGCGTCATGTTGTAAATCTTGAAAAAGATCGATGTCAAACAGACTTGACACCATTATAGGCACTACAACATATCATATATCATTTTCTTTAATTTTTTCTGTCTGTGTAGCAGATAAATTTTTACACAAGTTATCTAATTAGTCATGTCAGAACAAGAAGGGTTTAGAATAAGGACAGATATTATGAAACACCCTGTACATTGGTTCAAAACAGACATATAATACTACAAACTAAAGTGAAAAAAACTGAAATCAAAATTAAGATCAAATCAAGATTTACATAGTTTTTCATCTTATAAGGTTGTTTGGGTTTTATAGAGTCTACCATGAGGAGAAAGATATATTTCAATTTTATCTTACAACTATACAAATATCCGTGTGATAACATCTTGTATGATATTTTTTATGATATCACATAGTTATTTTTAGAACAATAATATCATGCAGTTATTTTTAGAAACTTGCATTTCAGTTAGAAACATCTACAAAAACAAGACAAAAAGAGGTTTCAAGATAGATATAATACATACTAATTGTATTGTATGAAAAAATATCTAACTCGGTTGTGAGAATAGATAAATGTCTCGGCAGAGCCTCGACAGTGATCAATTCTCCCAACCTCGCTAGATATTTTTTTTCATACAAAACACTAAGTACGTATTATATATGTCTATACTTTGTATGGTGTTCAAAACCACTTTGAACAAAATTGAAGTTAAATTTTTGGATTTACCCATAGTTTCCTGATGTTTCTCACACCTGTACAGCCACAATAACTTCATCCGAGCCACCAACTTTCCATCACACCAAGGCATACTACATCGATGGCTGAGCATGAAACAGTTGTAAATGCCTATATGTTTATAGGCAGTTACAACTGTTTTGCGCTGAGCCAGCGACATGTACTTATCATACATCCATTGGTGGAGACAAATGATTTGTGTCATGATGACTTTGGTCTAGTGCCAGATGAAAGTTGGCCAACCAAGGAGTAAAAAAAAGTACATATCAGTTACAAATTTTTTGTCCCCTTGGAAAATTACATGTGATTGCAGAAAGATGATATTTATCACATTACTTCAAATTAAACTTTTTTATTTGGCATGTTTTATTTAGGGTACTGTCAGATAGAGAAATCAGAACATTAGCAACAAGATTGTATGAACTACCACTAGATTTACCTGTAAGTATATGAACTTTTTCTTGATCTTCTAGGCCGCCACCATAGCGCAGTTGGTTAGGCATAAGACTTCCAATCTGGAAGTCGTGGGTTCGATCCCTGGTGGCGGCAAATGCCCTTTCCGACGTTTTTCTCTCACCAACGGGTAGATAACCGTAAACCTATGTGAGATAGCAGTCGGAGGCTAGGAAAGGATGTAATGGTAGTACAGGTGAAAGAAATACCAGGAATCCATTGTTAGGTGCTTCGGCTGCTGCAATATAACTGTGAAATTGTTGAAAGCGGCGTAAAACCCATTCAAGCAAACAATTAATCTCTAGATTTTTAGCAGTATTATAGCTATCTTATTGCAACCAATGCACCCAACCATGGTTTCCTGTTATTTTTCACACCAGTACAACCTCAAAATTTCTTCCAAGGCACCAACTGCCTATCTCACTGAGGGGTTCTACTTAGCACAGGCCATCAGCCAGCATTTGAAAAAAGTCATAATAACCTGCATCATTTGGTGGTACATAAATGATGCAGGTTATTTTGACTTTTTCAAATGCTGGCTGAGCCAGGGATCAAACTTTTTACACCATGGTTGTTGTAATCTTTAAGAATTACTAGGCCTAACCTCTTATTTTAAGAATTACTTAGTGTCCTTGAAAACATTGAAAATTATTTGTAAAGGATATTAATGATATCTGCTTGAAATAAAACAGCATTTACCTAAAGCCTAGAACTGTTGAAACCATAGAATAGAAGATCTTCCACGTGATAAAACTGAGATAATTCAAGAAAGAAAAAAGAGACAAATAAGTTAAATTCTTATAATTATTATTTAATATTTAACCTTGATAGCAGAATATGGGTTTAACGGTTATAAACATATATATTTTATATTGAAGACATTAACCAAGCTGGAGTTTACTTTTGTGAACTGTTCAAAGAATCTCACAAGCTTTCAGATGTATCAACCAGATGCTAGTATTATGGAAAGTTATTATGAAGCAGAAATGGTAATTATATTTAACCCTATTCATGATGTTAAAGGCAAATAATTTAAGCCTCCTTTTGAAGAAGAAGAAGTATATTGCTTTTTACCTGTCTGTTGGTCGGTCAGACTGTTGGTGAGTCCTTGTGTAGACGTTTTTTGTCCGGAGCATACCTCAAAACGTATGCAAGGTAGAATCATGAAACTTAACAGGTGGATAGATCTCATTGAGGACAATTGCAGTGCATAAGAACCATAACTCTTCTCCTCATATATTGTGAGTTATTGCCCTTTCTTGATTGACAAAGAATAGGTCATTGACCTACTTTTATGAGGGCATAAATGTTTTACAGACATCTCGTGTTACTACAAACATAGCTTTGGCAGGGAGTGTAAACTAAGATCATCCTGCACACATGTGCAGTCTGATCTTAGTCTAAACTGTCTGCTTTCTATCTACTTTTGTGGGAAAACATGAGCCAGACATGTTAAAATGTTCTTAAGAAATTTTTTTGCTTGGAAAAAAAAATGATGGAGGTTCAGACTGTTATAAATAATAAGAGGTTGCTGATGACGATTAGTTGTGTAGTGAAATGGAAATGAACCAAAACTTGAGGCATAGACTGTATCAAAGGGTGAAATTATTTGATCTGTTCTCCAAGAAAACCTGCCTTAATGACAATAAAATTGACAATAAAATTAGACCTAAAACATAATTCTTAACAAAATGCAATATTTGTACATCGTAAAACAAGAAAAATATGCTATTTTTCAACAGAAAAAAATGCTCTATACCAGTTTGTGTAACCTGTTTTGTACAAACCAATATTTTTATGTACTGAAATTAGTAGAGGAGGAAAACATTGAGACATTGAAAATGGACCAGTCTAAAATTGTTTGGTTTGTAGTATCTTGATTAGACAATTAAAGTTACAAATGGACGTCATCTAGGCAGATTTGACTAGAGAATGGATCATTTCTAAACATTTGTATACATATACTTCCAAAGTTATGATTGTAAAACCTGCACGTAAAATAATATTCTCAGCTGAAATTAACTTAAACACAAATTCAGAACTTTTATGCCCAGACAATTAAAAGAACTGAAGATGGTATTCTTCTATCATGATTGTCACTTTAGAGAACAATTATCTTAAATTTCAGCCTCAAGTCACCAGAAATCTATTCATAAACTGTCCTGAAGTACAGGCCCTGGTCAAAAGTAATTTTCCTCCTAAAAGTAAATACAAGTAAGTCATTTCTCATTTACCAAACTAACAACTATAATTGAGAATTATTCTTAACTTAATAACTAGACCTGTTTTCACACACCGATAGGTATGATCATTTTATATATTTATTGGATGTTTATTGAAAGGAAGACATGCTTAACTTTCTACAGACTTTTGAATCCAAATGATAACTCAAACATTGTTGTCATGAATAATATATGTAAATTTCAAGTATGATTGAGAATTTATTTGAAAAAAATATTTATATCCCCCACCTATGAAGTACAGGGGGGTATATTGGTTTCACCATGTCTGTCTGTCTGTCCATCTGTCCGTCCATCCGTCTGTCCGTCCGTCCGTAGACCTTTTCGTTTCCGGACTCTAACTCAAGAACCAAATGACCTACAATCATGAAACTTTATACAAATGTTCCTTATGACCCAAGGAAGTGCCCTATTGTTTTTGGGTCATGTAGGTCAGAGGTCAAGGTCACAGTAAATTTTTGTTCAATTTTCAGTTCCGGACTCTAACTCTAGAACCAAGTGGCCTACAATCATGAAACTTCATACAAATGTTCCTTATGACCCAAGGAAGTGCCCTATTGTTTTTGGGTTACATAGCTCAAAGATCAAGGTCACAGTAAATTTTTGTTCAATTTTCATTTCCGGACTCTAACTCGAGAACCAAGTGACCTACAAGCATGAAACTTTATGCAAATGTTGCTTATGATCCAAGGAAGTGCCCTATTGTTTTGGGGTCATATAGGTCAAAGGTCAAGGTCACAGTCATTTTTTGTTCAATTTTCATTTCTGGACTCTTAACTCAAAAACCAAGCAACCTAGAATCATGAAACTTCATGCAAATGCTACATATGACCTCAATATTAGTTACAAACACATCCTGCAATAATAGCACTTGCATTCTGACAAAGCGCTTGTGGGGGGGGGTATTAGTCCCCTCTCGACAGTTCTAGTTCTATATATCTTTCCATGATCTATGATCAATCATGCCATAACAATCCTTTAATTCTTGGAATCTTTTTGATGGTTTATCAAGAAATGACGAGGAATTATCACTTGATAATCTCACTGCTAAACCATTTAAATAATCAAAAAGTATACCGTGCTTAAGTTCATTTTTACTGTATTTGACCTTGTCTAAACTGAGCCCAATAAACAAATCTTATTGACATCATTAAAGCATTACCTAGTACACACACACAAAACGGCGTGCTATTAGCAAATTTGTCTTTAAAAATTCACATTTTGGCCAGTTTTTTGCATTAAAGAAATAGAATATCAATCGTTTATTTCGTGTAATCTACCACTTCATGAAAAACAAAGGCTATACTGTCACTCGTGGCTGTGACAATCGTGAAAATATAAGTTATGTTGTTCACTCAATGAAAGATAAATGGATCTTACTCTGAAACACGATTTAATTTAAGGTTATGAATTCATGTATTCTCACCTATCTCTATACCACTAACTCAGGCTAATCTGTTTTAAGTGAGCATTTATCTAAAGTCTGCCGTTTTTACGTCACATATTGGAAATATATGTTTATTCAAACAAAAACATGTTCCTCATGTGATAGGAAAAACTGTATTAAGCGACCAATCTCTTCATTGACTGCTTTTTAGTAGTTCCTTGATTGGTTGCTTAATACAAGTATTACTGTATTTGTTTTCAGACATAGCATTACAGATGATACAGATATCTCGTTTAAGATGATCAAAACAAATGTATCCAGTGTGGTAGGACAGCTAGATGATGTCAGAAAAAATCCAAAGTGAGTTATTCCATGAAAAAAAAAAAGAGTGTGTGATAAGTTTACTTGATCCATTCACACTCTAGCAAGCCTGACTGTCAATCTAGAGGTCACGGTTCAATCCCAGTTCAATCCCTGACAGTGGCACTCGTTCATTCCGGCTATTTGTCTCTCACCAATGGGTTAATAAATGTAGACCTATGTGAGATAGCAGCTGGAGAGTAGGAATGGGATGGAAGTGTTAGGTGCTCCAGCCGCCACAATATAACTGAAAGAATGTTGAAAGTCGTGTAAAACCCCATTTGAACAAACAAACATCTATACACACTCCTGAATATGACTGAAATACTGTTAAAAGTTTTGTTAAATCCTATTACAACAAACTAATGATCAAACAAATGATTGCCATTTTATTGTATTTATGAAGTCTTTTGAGTAACAAAATGTTGAAATATTTGCAGTCTGATCTTAGTCTTTACCACATGATTTTCTTTATCAATCCAGAAAAGTTTATAGATTATATTTTAAAGGTAAATACTCACTCATTATTATCTTATAGCTATACAAATATCTGTCTGCCGAGACATAATCAAATTCCCACTACTGAGTTACATTTTCTTTTCTTACACTACACTAAGTACGTAATATATTTTTTTTGTAACCTCTTTGCCTTGTTCTTGTCGATGCTTCTAACAGAAATGCAAGTTGTTTCTAAAAATAACAGCATTATGTCATTGTTCTAAATATGTCCATGTGATATCATAAAAAATATCATATGGGATGGAATCACACAGGTATTTGTATAGTTATAAGATAATTTTGCATATCATATCAATGTTAAATTTCTTGTCTATTACAGGAAGTTTATCTGCCTTAATGATAATATAGATCATACACAAGAACAAGCTAAGACAGTGAAGGCCATACTACAGGATTTCTACGAGTCTTTCTTTCCAATTCAGTCTCAATTTGAACTGCCAAGAGAATACAGAAATAGGTTTACCCATATAGATGAACTACGGGAATGGTAAGTGGGGGTTTTATTATGAAAATTCAACAATTGAACTATTCCAATAGCAGTCAGCTCAATCTGCTCAGTTGATAGTGCGCTCAATGTCAAATCTCAACTTCATGGGTTGTTTCTCAGACTATCTAGCTAACAAACCTATTACTCAAAACATTCCTGATTATGGAATAAATTACACAAATTTTATCAAATTCACTTGATTCTTTCATGAGATAATTCTGTGGTTGTAAGGAGGATTTTGTGTGAAAATTTAATGAAATTTTGGAAAAGGAGCCTTAGGGATTATTGCTAAAATTGTAAGGAAAGAGAAAGTGTGCTTGTTTAATTTCACTTTACACATTCTTTTCAAAGCAAGTGGGTACCTGGGCCCGAGGTTATAAAACTTTTTCTCAGGCTCAACTGAGAATTTTCTCAAATTTTGCATTTAAATAAATGTATGAATATAAAATATAATATTAATAAGTTGTAATTTATAACAACGTTTTAATATTATTTTCAGCTCCACTGGCTGAAAGCCACTGGGGCTATTGTCATGGTGTTGTGTCCGTCGTGCGTCCGTGCCTGCGGTCATAAACTTTTCTTTAAAAATCTTCTCCTCAGAAACTACTGGATGGATTTCAACCAAACTTCACAGGAATGATCCTTGGGTGACTGTCTTTCAAAGTTGTTCAAGAAATTTTGATCCAATGAAAAACATGGATTTAATGGGCGTGGCTAATTTCCAAATATGGTAAAAAGTGAGTTTTCTCAGATTCTAATCAATGGTTACCAATTAAATTTTACATGAATGATCCTTGGGTGACCCTTTATCAGTCTACAAAAAATAATTGTGATCGGATGGAAAATATGCATTTTATGGGCAGATGTCAATTCTCAATATGTTATATAGTGGAAACTTTGAAAATCATTTTCTCAGAAAGTTACAGATGGATATCAACCAAGTTTCACTGGAATGATCCTTGAGTGACCGTTTATCAGTCTACAAGAAATCATCGTGATTGGATGGAAAATATGCATTTTATGGGCGGAGGTCATTTCTCTAAATGTTATATAGTGGAAACTTTGAAAATCATTTTCTAAGAATGATATTGATGGATATCAACCAAATGTCACTGGAATGATCCTTGAATGACCCTTTATCAGTCTACAAAAAATCATTATGATTGGATGGAAAGTATGCATTTTATGGGCGGTGGTCATTTCTCAAAATGTTATATAGTGGAAACTTTGAAAATCATTTTCTCAGAATCTAATCTTTGAATATCAACCAAATTTCACTGGTATGTTCCTTGAGTGACCCTTTATCAGTGTACCAAAAATTATTTTGATTGGATGAAAAACATGCATTTTATGGGCGGAGGTCATTCCTCAATATGTTAAATAGTGGAAACTATGTAAATCATTTTCTCAGAATGTAACTGATGGAATCATTTTCAACATCAGTAGAACCCCAAATATCTAAAAATCTAGTCAACACATTTATTTACTTTTACAAGAAGTTCATGCCTGTGGAGCTGTGGAGTTTATTTTAATACATTAAAATGAGTATTTCAACAGAATTATGGCTTTAATATCAAATTGAAATTTGAGAAAATTTTCAATTGAGAATGTGAAAAGTTTTTATAACCTCAGGCCCTGAAATAACAGATGAAACTGAAGAAAAATTCAGTAGTCTGTAGAAAGTCTCAGGCCCTTGTGGACCTCTTGTTTTAATCTTAACATCTATATATTATAGGCAGAGATACAGATACTGGCTAAAGTTTTGGACACATATAGCCTTGATATTACTGGTCATATTTACTGTTGCCTCTTACTTTGGAGACAAGGTTTGTTGAATATTTAAGTTCTTGAAGTTTTTTGTAAAAAAAAAGAGCAAAAAATAGGAGAATAGATGAAATCTCAAAAAACAAAACAAAAAAAGAAAAAAAAAATGTGTAAATGGATATTGTAGGGGAAGGAGTTAGAACCTTTATATTTATCCATTCTTCTACAAATTCAGCAAATTCATGAGCGTTTATTGCATAGATACTTTATAAATTCACACATTCAGAAAAAAATTCTTCGATATAATTAAACTGTGTTAAACATCTTTTCTGCTGAATCTAAAATTTATTTCCAACATTTTTTTTCAGACATCAAACTAGTTTGGCTCAAACTTTTTCCCAAAAAATTAAGTAGGAAGCAGGCCTTTTAGGATAAGATCTGACTACACATTAGTGCGGACTGACCTTAGTCTAGGGTGACTGCCAGAACTTAGTGTATGCAGGGATAATCTGTGAACAACATGAGATTGGTTAACAGTTACACAGTGTAAAGCATTATGCAGTGTTACAATAAAAAGGTTCATTTAAAGGATTACATGCAGTATCAAACAAAGGCTTTACTGAGTGTCATTTGCATATTCATAGCAAAAATAAGATATGCAGGTTTCTTTAATTCTTGTTTTCCAGATTGAGGCAGCTCAAAAACGATTTTCTCGACGGCGTGCCATACCCCACCAGAGCGGTGAACCGGGGCGATTACAGACCGTATGACAGTGTCTGCTCTGGTTGGTCACTCCTGATGTCGTCATGGCGATGCTAGCAGTTGTCATAGTTATTGTCATTGTCATGGTGATTTATGAAATGAACACATTCTAATAAATGCTCAATTTAGTATTTGAGCCTGTGCGTGAGATTTCCAAAATTTTATGTATGTACATAGCAAAGACTCTGACCAGCCTGTGCATCTGCACAGTCTGACCAGAGTCTGCACTATGTGTTTAGTAGATAGATAAGATCTCTAAGTACTTTTACACCATCAGGTAACATTACATATTCAGTAGGTGGCTGTCTATGTTGCTCAATGTTTGCAACTTACGCACATTTCAAATTGTTGGAAATGTCATGCACAGGCTCATTTTATGAGGGAGACAAGACACATTTCATGTTAGCGCAGTTTTTTGTGGAATCAATTATTCATAATAATATAGAGAATTTTGATTTTTACTAGAATCTTGTAGAAGAAGATGTTGCATGGTACTTTGAACTTTCTTTGATATATATCGAGTTTGGTTTCAAATTTGTGCTGATTTTTTTACTTTTCAAAAGATTAGATTTTGAAAATAATAACAAAAGAAGTAAAGTAAAAAGGCAAAGAACATCTTTTCCCATGAGCTTTACTACAAAATCTCTATCATTTTTATATTTTGACATTTTTCAAGTATTCTTTCCTACTAAAATATCAGCTTCTTGATATTTTTAGAACATAATGCAAGTTTGAAATCAATTTTTCTCAACAAAATCCTATGTTGTTGTCATTTGAGTCATCTTGACAATGCAATTCAAATTAATACCAACAATATAAGGTTTGTGTTATTATTATTGAAATATTCGAATAAAAAAAATTAAAAATGCCACTCTCTCTGTAGCTTTGATTTCCCACTGTAATTCTTAATAATGGAATTTTTCTATGTCTCTCTCCTAGTCTGTGCATTGTATCACACTTTATTTGTCAAAGCCATTTACATTCATTTTAACCCATCAGTTTGTTGAAAACAAATGGACTAAGGATCGTTATTCATTTGTAAAATAAGATGCAAACCATCTAATATCTCTTCGTCAATTTGAGGAAAGTGATTGACATTTAGCATTGCCAAAGATCAGACAATTTTATGTATGTATGCTGATCTTAAAGTAAGCAATTTCATAGTTATGAATGTACTACTCAAATCCTAAAGTCATCCTTCAATGATTGTAATTATCTTGACAATTATTCATTTTGCTGGCTCTGCACAAAACAGTTGTAACTGCATATAAAAATATAGGCAGTTACAACTGTTTTGCACAGAGCAAACTTGTTACTTTTAGTAGTTATTTAAATTTCTCTCAAGAGATGACTTTCACAAGTAAAGTGTTATCAAATGTACATTTCTAAGGGTTAGTTAAAAACAAATGTAAAGGCCTATATGAAATAAAGGTATCTACATCAGTTTTGCACTAACTTAATGCTTTATACTCATTGTAGTGTGTTCATTTCTAAACTCAGGAGTGCCTAGCCAGGGCGAGGATCTGTGATATTTATAGTAACGGTCTTCAGGTTCATTCATATTCTTTGCAGATATCTTCATGAAACTTGTCATGTGTGTTCATCCTCACAAGAGCTATCCAGATCATCAAGGGGGATAACTCTGGAAGCATTTTTGTAAGAGTTATGCCCCTTTGTCAATTAAGATTCTTTGCATTAACCAGCACCTGCAGGTGTCGATGTGGGCCAATTTCAAAGTTGTACTTTACACTACCTTAACCTTAAGGTAGGGACCCATAATAGTTCTGCAAGGTTTTGGAAGTCATGAACTTTCAAAGTGTTAACTGAGGTTTCCAAATGAAATCATAAGGAAACCTTAGTTAACATTGTGAAAGATCATGAGTTCTGAAGTCTTGTGTAACTATTATGGGTCTACAACCATAAGTAACATTTAGTGAAAGATTACAGCCCCTTTTGAATTAATTCCTACAAATTCGTTAATTTGGGTATGTCTTAAATTTTGTAATCTAGCAAAGAGATATGAATGAACTTGACACTGTGTTGGAACAAATTTATTTAATAGCCATATCAATACATTCTGTATTATCCGACCAAACATTCCAATCATACATGATGTCATCTACGATGTAAATATGTCTCGCATTTTAATTTGCATAATTTCCATTTATCATATATATTACATTAGTTTTGCCTTTATGACCATTGTCTATAAAACTTTTGTGGGGACTTTGAGGGGTCAGTGCAATACTATAGGAGATGTAAGTTCCTATATATTTATAGGTACCTACATTTTGTGCTGACACCTTGAATTAGTATAAAACTGTTTAAGTATTTCAAAGTATAAATATTGCATAGCCAACTACCACCCTATTAAGTCTTTTTTATGCTCCCCGAAGGGAGAGCATATAGCCGCCGCTTTGTCTGTCCGTCCGTCCGTCCGTAATTCCGTCCGTCCGTCCGTCTGTCCGTCCGTACGTCCGTCCCCACCTATTTCTCCATAACCCCTGGGCCAAATTGAATGAAACTTACCATGTGAACTCCCTATGATATAGTGATGATGCACCTCTGTCCATCCGTCCGTCCGTAATTCCGTCCGTCCGTCCCCACCTATTTCTCCATAACCCCTGGGCCAAATTGAATGAAACTTACCATGTGAACTCCCTATGATATAGTGATGATGCACCTGTGACGTTTTTTGGATTTGAGGCCTCATCACGGGAAAAGGGAACTTAGGGTAAAAAACAGTTTTTCCCTATTTCTCCTAGTCTAACAGTCAGAATTTAGTGAAATTTCATATTTGTGTAGCAAATCAGATGCCCTTTACTATAAACAATTTGAAATTAACATAAAAAAAAATATATCATGGAAAAAGGGGGCTTAATGTTTGTTACCTTTACATAAGGGCGTAAATTACAGTTATTCTTTCATTTCTCCTAGTCTTATGCTCAGAATTTGATGAAATTTCACATTTGAGTAGCAAATCAGATGCTCTTTACCCTAAACTACTTGAAATTTGTGTCTTAAAATATGTCATGCAAAAAGGGGGTTTAATGTTTGTTACCTTTATGTTAGCTGTATAAGATAACAGCTTATTTGAGTCTTTGAAATCTGACCACAGAGCATATCTCCTAAAGTATAATAGCTATCAACTTGAAACTTTATGGGTGGATAGACCTTATGGAGGAGAAGTGCAGTGCACAAGAACTACAACTCTTGCTTGCATAATTTTGGAGTAATTGCCCTTTGTTATTTTTGATACTTAGATTATGTCTGGAGCATTTCTCCTAAAGTAAAATAGCTATCAACTTGAAACTTAATGGGTGGATAAATCTCATGGAGGAGAAGTGCTATGCACAAGGACTACAACTCTTGCTTGCATAATTTTGGAGTTACTGCCCTTTGTTATTTTTTATACTTAGATTATATCTGGAGCATATCTCCTTAAGTATATTAACTATCAACTTGAACATTTATGGGTGGATAGATCTCATAGAGGAGAAGTGCAGTGCACAAGAACTACAACTCTAACTTGCATAATTTTGCAGTTATTGCCCTTTGTTATTTTTTGATACTTAGATTTTGTCTGGAGCATATCTCCTAAAGTATTATAGCTATCAACTTGAAACTTTATGGGTGGATAGATCTCATGGAGGAGAAGTGCAATACACCAGAACTATAACTCTTGCTTGCATACTTTTGGAGTTATTGCCCTTCGTTATTTTTAATACATTTAATAGGAGGTAAATCTCTGACAGTACAAAAGAATCTTTAATCTATTATATAGGCTTATATAGGCTTCAGTTTACTATCAAGCTTTTGTGGCGAGGGATGTCCATGTCCAACATGGCTCTTGATTTTGTGACAATGCCTTATTCGGGGAGCATAATCCGTCTCTGACGGCTCTTGTTTTTCATCTAAAACAATTAAGTTTGGAGAAAACAATGTGGAATTTGAAATCCTGTTCATAAAAATGCCAAATCATAAAATTGTCTGAAACATTGTGCGATTTTGACAATTATAAAATTTTGTTGTCTTGTAACCAGACAGAATGTACTTTTATGAAACAAAATGTACAAAAACATTTTTAGCTCACCTGAGCACGAAGTGCTCAAGGTGAGCTATTGGGATCGTAGAATGTCCGTCGTGTGTCGTGTATTGTCCACAATTTCTTTAAACATCTTCTCCTCCTAAACCAGTGGGCCAATCTTGATGAAATTTGGCAGGGATGTTCCTTGGGTCAAGCTCTACCAAAGTTGTTCAAATAAATGAAATCCACCCTTAACTTTCCCTTTACCCTTAACAAAAAGGGTGAAAATATGAAATCTTTAAAAATCTTCTTCTCTGAAACCAGAAGGCAGACAGCTTTCATATTTGGTATATAGCATCATCTAGTGGACCTCTACCAAGTTTGTTCATATCAGGACCCTGGGGTCATATTTTGGCTTTGCTCGTGCCCAACCCTTTTTACATAGAATCAAAGAGCGAAAATCTTTAAAAATCTTCTTCTCTGAAACCAGAGGGCAGACAGCTTTAATTTTTGGTGTGTAGCACCACCTAGTGGGCCTCTACCAAGTTTATTCATATCAAGACCCTTGGGTCATATTTGGGCTTTGCACGGGTGCATCCCTTTATCTCTTATGAGCAGGAAGGGTGAAAAACCAAAAATCTTCAAAAATTTTCTTCTATGAAAGCAGATGGCAGACAGCTTTCATATTTGATTTGTAGCATCATCTAGTGGATCTCTACCAAGTTTGTTCATATCAAGACCCTAGGACCATATTTGGGCTCCACCCGGGCGCAACCCTTTTTACATAGAATCAAAGAGCAAAAATCTTTTAAAATCTTCTTTAATCAAAACCAGAGGGCACACTGCCTTCATTTTTAGCTCCACTGGCCGAAACGCCAGCGGGCTATTGTCATGGTGTGGTGTCCGTCGTCCGTGCGTGCGTCAGTGCGTCCGTCCGTATGTCCGTCAACTTTTACTTTAAAAATCTTCTCCTCAGAAACTATTGGATGGATTTCAATCAAATTTCACAGGAATGTTCCTTGGGTGACCCTCTATCAGATTGCTTCAAAGAATTCTAATCGGTTGAAAATCGTGGCTGTAGTGGGCGTGGCTAATTTCCATATATGGTAATAGGAATGTTCCTTGGATGACCCTCTTTCAAAGTTGTTCAAGAAATTTTGATCCAATGAAAAACATGGATTTAATGGGCGTGAGTAATTTCCAAATATGGTAAAAAGTGAGTTTTCTCAGATTCTAATCGATGGATAACAATTAAATTTTACATGAATGATCCTTGAGTGACCCTTTATCAGTCTACCAAAAATTATTGTGATCGGATGTAAAAAATGGATTTTATGGGCGGAGGTCATTTCTCTATATGTTATATAGTGGAAACTTTGAAAATTAATTTCTCAAAAAGTAATTGATGGATATCAACCAAATTTCATTGGAATGATCCTTGAGTGACCCTTTATCAGTCTACCAAAAATTATTGTGATCGGATGGAAAATATGTATTTTATGGGCGGAGGTCATTTCTCTATATGTTATATAGTGGAAACTTTGAAAATTAATTCCTCAGAATGTAATGGATTGATATCAACCAAATGTTACTGTAATGATCCTTGAGTGACCCTTTATCAGTCTACCAAAAATTATTGTGATCAGATGAAATATGTGTATTTTATGGGCGGAGGTCATTTCTCTATATGGTATATCGTGGAAACTTTGAAAATCATTTTCTCAGAACCTAACGAATGGATAACAACCAAATTTCTTTTGAATGATTCTTTAATGATCCTTTCAATTCTGTAAATCTATATTGTGATCAGATGAAAAATATATTTTTTATTGGCGGAGGTCATTTCTCTATATGTTATATAATGGAAACTTTGAAAATAAATTTCTCAGAATGTAATGGATTGATATCAACCAAATGTTACTGTAATGATCCTTGAGTGACCCTTTAGCAGTCTACCAGTATATTATGCAGTAACATTCTGTTAGTATTGAAATTTTTATTTTTGGATTTCAAGCAAATTTTACTGCAATGATCCTTATTTTTAACAGCCTTATCATCCTCTAATAATCATTATCAGGGTATTCAGGCCTGTGGAGCGAATCAGGCGCTCAAGCGCCTCTAGTTGGTATGTAGCATCATCTAGTGGACCCCTACCAAGTCTGTTCATATCAAGACCCTTGGGTCATATTTGGGCTCCAACTGGGCGCATCCCTTTCAGCTCATCCGAGTACGATGGGTGAAAATAGGAAAACCTTCAAAAATCTTCTTCTTTGAAACCAGAAGGCAGACAGCTTTCATATTTAGTATGTAGCATCATCTTATGGACCTCTTTCAAGTTTGTTCATATCAAGACCCTGGGGTCACTTTTGGGGTCCACCGGGGTACGTAGAATCAAAGAGCAAAAAGGCATATCTGTCTTGCTCTTCGCTGAAAACGTTCCATGGTATTGATCTTAGGCAATTATCTTCTTTTTGACATCTGCCTATCTAATTTATGTGATGTCCCAGGGGTCAAAGAGACTCAGGTGAGCGATCTAGGACCATCTAGGACCATCATGGTCCTCTTGTTGTTATTCAAAGCTTTTCATGTAGAACACTCTTTTTTGACATGATGAAAGCTCTATTCTATTGACAAGGTCAATTATCAAGGACATGTCATTTTAATTTTGCTGTTTCATGGATATGTGTTTTTTATACCCTTGCACCTCTAGGATTGGGGGCATGAATATTTTACTATTGTCCTTCCGTCAGTCTGTCTGTCTGTCTTTCTGTTTGCAAAACTGAACAAAAAAAAACCCCAGACATTGCAAATTACTACAACCCTTTTTAAGATTCAATGTTTATATTTGGCATTATGATAGATCCCAATGATGTGCATCTGCTGGTACCACTTCCAGGGTGATGTGACAAGGTCAAGGTCATCTGTCATAGTGAAAAATTTTGCCGTTTCATGGGCATTTGTGTTTATCAAACACACCTTGTATGAACAGCTCTTAATTTTGATTCCTACTAAGTTATATTAAGAGGTTAGTGTATATTGAGGGAGGTTGATTGTAAATAAAATAGTTTTATGCATAGTCACACTTTTATACTCAAAGAAAAGAGAAGTGCAATATGTTAGAAATGCATACGATAAAAACTCTAATAAAACCCTGGGATATTATTAGAATCATCACATTTTTTTAGAGTGATTTTGAGTGATGGCTACCAATGTTCAAGCATGGGCAAATGACTAAAATACCATTTAACTATGACTGCAAAGTCAAGATCAACTTAAAAGGTGATTCATGAATGAATACAAACTACTAACATATAGGTCTGAGGTTTTCTGGCCTTTTTATATGCCCGTCTGTCTGTCTGTCCGTCCGTTAGCAATTTTTTGTGTGCGCAACTCCTCCTAAACTATCAATGGGAATGAGCTGAAACTAGACACAATTACTCCCTATGATGTCTAGTTTTGCATAAGACCTTTGAAATTCAAATCGCTCCTGTCATTCCTGAGAAATCTTGAATAATCTGCCCTTGCATTTAACGTAAATCACTATATTTTGTGCGCAGAACTCCTCCAAAAAGCCAATTGCACTGAAAGGAAACTAGACAGAATTACTCTCTATGATGTCTTGTTGTGCATAAGACCTTAGAAATTCAAATGGCTCCGGAATGAGCTGAAACAAGATACAATTATTCCCTATGATGTCTAGTTGTGCAAAAGACCTTAGAAATTCAAATGGCTCCAGTCATTCCAGAGAAATCTTGAATTATATGCCCTTGAATTAAACAAAAATCACTGTTTTTTTTGTGTGCAGCTCCCTAACTATCAATTGAAATAAGCTGAAACTAGACACAATTACTCTCTATGATGTCTAGTTTTGCATAAGACTTTTCAATTCAAAATGCTCCAGTTATTCCTGAGAAATCTTGAATTATCTACCCCTGAGTTGAAAAAAAAAGGTCAGCTCACTTTCTCCTACATTTAGGGTGGGAATGAAAGGAAACTTGCCACAATGACTCTGTAGGTTGTCTATTTGTGCTTAGGACTAAATATTTTTATGCCCCTGTATCGAGAGATCTTGGGCATATTGTTTTACTCATGTCCGTCTGTCTGTCCATCCGTCCGTCTGTCTGTTTGTCCGTCTGTCCGAAAACTTAACCAAACTTAACCTTTGCCTTATCGAGAGATCTCTGTTACGGGGGCATTTGTGTTTCACAAACACATCTTGTTCACATGTTAAGTAGTTCCTGATTTATCTGCCCTTGTCTTCACAAAATAGTTTAAAATTACAGATTATTTTGTGTGTGTGCACAACCCCTACAAATTTGATTGGATTGAAATGAATCTTGCCACAATGTAACCCTGATATTTGGTTGAACTTAAGACTTCAGAAATTCAAAGAGCTTGGGTCTTTCTTGTATTATCTGCCCTTGAATTGTTTGAAATTCACTATATTTCTTTTGTGAGCACCTGGTCACACTTTGAATTGGAATGAACTGAAACTTGCAAAATGACTGTTTGGCATATAGTTGTGCATAAAACCATTTTCAATTTACACTCAAAGGGTCATACTATGCTATGGCCCCAGTTGTCTGTCTGTCTGCAATTATTCTAGCTATCATTCAAGCTCACTTTACTGACAAGCCAAGGTTACTGACAAGCCCCATCGGGCGTATATGCGCGGCTCTGCGAAGCTCTTGTTGCATAATGTAGGGTACAGTTTACTCAAAAAACCAAAGATAAACCGTAAGCATATAATTAATGTAACTTTCAGCATAGATTTAACGAAAAAGCTTAACTTTTGATCAAGAAGAAGTTGTATTGACCCTCTGTTGAAATCATTTTGGCATTGATTTGGTGAGGCTTCCAGTTTCTTGAAAATCAAGCATTTTTATCAAGGTAATCTGATCTAAAACAAGTTTTCCTATGCAAACTTAATAATATCAAAAACGTAGACTCAAATAAGTCTGTTATAGCTCCACTTGTCTTTTATAATGATCAATCATAAAAGAAATCCCTGTTGTAAGGGTCACATGATGCAGAGGATATCTTCTACATTTATGAATGTATTTCAAAACAAGTTTGAACATTGCTCCCCTTGATGAATACTTGTTTGGAATATGCCCACTACTCTTAATGAAATAATTGGTCTTATCTGGAGCATAATAAAATAGACCTCATCCGGAGCTTATCTTTGATTGTTTATTAATGGATTTTGAAATGATGTGTGCTTGTGTCATGCTCAGATATTGTTTGGAAATGCCAAAGGTCAAGGCCAGGGTCACTGCCTTAGGTAAAAACAATAAATTTGGGTCTAAACTATTTTGCACCGTTGTTCTCTTTCAAATTCATTGGTACTAGTGTAATGCAAAAAAAATCATTTGGTAGATAGCAATATATGCATAGGCAACTGTTTCTATGACACATTTATAGTTCAGCAGTATTTTCTACCGCATTGGATGGTTTCTTTATAAATTGTGCTCACTTTTTGTTGTCGTCTACAACTTCTTTTAATTTGGACCAGTCTAAATTTTGTTGGCAAAAAAAGGTGTTGTCACTTGTTGAGGTCATACTTGTAAAAAAGTATAACTTTTTGTGAACTTGTTTGAAAAACATATCACATTTTTAGCTCACCTGAGCACAAAGTGCTCAAGGTGAGCTATTGGGATCGTAGAATGTCCGTCGTCCGTCGTGCGTCGTCCACAATTTCTTCTCCTCCTAAACCAGTGGGCCAATCTTGATGAAACTTGGCAGGGATGTTCCTTGGGTCAAGCTCTACCAAAGTTGTTCAAATATACGAAATCCACCCTTAACTTTCCCTTTACCCTTAACAAAAAGGGTGAAAATATGAAAATCTTTAAAAATCTTCTCTGAAACCAGAAGACAGACAGCTTTCATATTTGGTATGTAGCATCATCTAGTGGACCTCTTCCAAGTTTGTTCATATCAAGACCCTGGGGTCATATTTGGGCTTTGCCCGGGCCCAACCCTTTTTACATAGAATCAAAGAGCGAAAATCTTTAAAAATCTTCTTCTCTGTAACCAGATGGCAGACAACTAAATTATTTGGTGTGTAGCATCACCTAGTGGGCCTCTACCAAGTTTGTTCATAACAAGACCCTTGGGTCATATTTGGGCTTTGCACTATTGCATCCCTTTATCTCTTATGAGCACGAAGGGTAAAAAAATGGAAATCTTCAAAAATCTTCTTCTCTGAAACCAGAAGGCAGACAGCTTTCATATTTGGTATGTAGCATCATCTAGTGGACCTCTACCAAGTTTGTTCATATCAAGACCCCGGGGTCATGTTTGGGCTTTGCCCGGGCCCAACCCTTTTTACATAGAATCGAAGAGCGTAAATCTTTAAAAATCTTCTTCTCTGTAACCAGATGGCAGACAGCTTTAATATTTGGTGTGTAGCATCACCGAGTGGGCCTCTACAAAGTTTGTTCATAACAAGACCCTTGGGTCATATTTGGGCTTTGCACGGGTGCATCCCTTTATCTCTTATGAGCACGAAGGGTAAAAAATGAAAATCTTCAAAAATCTTCTTCTATGAAACTAGAAGGCAGACAGCTTTGATATTTGGTATGTAGCATCATCTAGTGGACCTCTACCAAGTTTGTTCATATCAAGACCCTAGGATCATATTTGAGCTCCACCCGGGCGCAACCCTTTTGATATAGAATCAAAGAGCAAAAAGGCATATCTGTCTTGCTCTTCGCTGAAAACGTTCCATGGTATTGATCTTAGGCAATTATCTTCTTTTTGACATCTGTCTATCTAATTAATGTGATGTCCCAGGGGTCATAGAGACTCAGGTGAGCAATCTAGGACCATCTTGGTCCTCTTGTCATAATTTGTTGTATGTTGTACCTCCTCGTTGGTATGAAAATATTGTTAGTCTCAAGGGAAGTGTGTAAGGTCACTTTGGTGTCAAACTACAGATAGAGGGGGTATTTTGGATTTCAAATTAAAGTTTTGTTATAAAATTTGCAAGGATCCCATGTTGTGTGTACTCATTGGAATCAAATGAGTACCTACAACATAGGGTTTTGTTTAGAAATAATGATTTTAGACTCACATTACCCCCTCTTATTTGAACCACTGAAGGTGTAGAGTTTGAATTTTTGTATAGTTGGTTACTCTACAGCAATTTGGTGTATGTGTTAGTGTGTTAATCCAGTCTATAGCATATCCTATGGTTATCCAGTCCAAACATGTCTAGAGCTTATCTGATGCATTTATGGATGGATTTAAAAATGATTTCACAAAATTGTTCCCTACATTGAGTATTTTTGTCGTTTAAGGAAATTTTTTATGCATTGCAAAGGGAAAGATCACATTCAAGGTCATTGTCAATTTTTGTCCAGAACATAGCTTCAACATTTATTTCATGGATTTCAAAATAACTATGCACAGATGTAGAAGTGCAATTTACTTGAGTTAAAGCAGAACTACAGATAAGAGGGGGTAATGTATATCTAAAATCTATATATCTCATTGAAGACATATGTCCTGGGTACTCATTTGAATCGTCTTGATGAGACTATTCAAATGAATACTCACAACATAGGATTTGTGCAAGTATTTTCCAAATCATCTAATTTTTCAAAGCCAAAATGCGCCTTGTAAATATACTTGTGGCTAAAGCTGTTGGTCAAAAGTCAAGGTCAAAATTGCAAACATTTGTGGGCTTGTCATTTGTTGTCCATTGACAATTATTCTATTTCAAGGGGTCAAGGCAATACTATTGTAAGTGCCTATATATTTATAGGCACTTACAATAGTATTGCGCTGACCCCTCGATTTATCAATTTATTTTGTAATGAGGTTGGTTTCCTTTGATTGGTTGTTTTAAATATTTATGTATACACGAGGGAGAAATATACTTTTTTATAAAAAGAACCTTGAGAATGTTCATTATTTTCTCTACCAATTACCAATTTGAGATTTCTCCCATTTTATAATATCTCATCAAAGGTTTGACCATAATTTTCTCCACCTATTACTGTTATGAGAAATCTCCCCAATAAAGGACTCTATTTACGAAAGTTTGACCGACTGCAATCATGAAGTTCAACAGGAGAGGATCTGATGGGGCTAGCGACCACAATTCATTATACCCACCAAAACTATTTTTGGGGGTATATAGGAGTCAGCTTGTCGGTCAGTCTGTAGCTTTTTCCTGTCCGCTCAATTTCTCAGCAACTAATGGGTGGATTTCATTCATCCCCCTCCCCCCCCTGCTCCTTAAAAAGTTCAAAGAGGCATACCAAATTTGGTAACTCCTCTTATGGTTACTGAGTTTTGCAATTTCAAATTTGGACTACTCCCCCCCCCTCCTTAAAAAGTTCAAAGTGGCATAACTCTGAAACTAATGACTGGATCAGGATGAAAATTGCAGGTGCCCAAATTCATATGATGGGAAACAACCTGATAAAATTTCAGCAAAATTGGTCCAAAACTGTGGGAGAAAAAGCGGACACAAAATTATGTCTACGGAAAGACTGACAGACAGGCATACGGACAACCTGATTCCAGTTTACTCCCCCCCCCCCCCATAACTTTGTTGTTGGGGGTGTAATAAGTTAATAATGAATGACTGAAGACATTATAAGACTAGCAATGTGTCACAGACATGGATGCCCAGCAAATACTGGTAAATTGATTTTTTACCAAAAGACCTTGGCCATGACCTTGACATTATCAGGGCAAACCTTCGCACAAAACAAGTATTCACCAAGGGGAACAAATGTTATTCACCTAGGGCAACAAATGTAATAAATTCATTTGAAATTAATCTATAAATCAATGGCTTAGTGCAAAACAATTGTAACTGCCTATATGCTTATAGGCAGTTACAACTGTTTTGCACTGTGCCATTGAAATGTAGAAATTATGCTCCTGACTGGAACTCCTGGTATTCCTCGACCAGTACCATCATTCAATTCATTCCCCCCCCCCCCTTGCTATCCCACACGTTAACAATTATACACGATTATCAACACAACAAGTTGTGAGAAAGGAGATCAAAGCCAGCCCTGCATTAAGGATCACCAACTGTGCAAACCGTTTTCCAATTTTAACCCGCTTTGCACGTTCACATGCATGCAAAGGGCAGTATAATTGGAAAACTGTTTGCACTGTTCAGTGTCCTGAACGCAAATCTAATGATTTTCAGCCTGGTACTATCAACTGTGCTATAATGGCAGCCACATGTCAATTTTGTCACGGAGGGCCTGCTTTTCAGTGGCACAGCACAATTTAGTCAAATAATGTGTATGGTCAAGGTCAAGGTGGACATTCTGTGATAGTTTCAAGCAAATCCATCAATAATAAATTTTAGACTAGAACTGTCGCAGAGCGGACTAATACCCCCCACAAGCGCTTTGTCAGAATGCAAGTGCTATTAGTGCAGGATGTGTTAGTAACTAATTTTGAGGTCATATGTAGCATTTGTACGAAGTTTTATAATTTTAGGTCACTTGGTTTTTGAGTTAAGAGTCCAGATATGAAAATTGAACAAAAATTGACTGTGACCTTGACCTTTGACTTATATGACCCAAAAAACAATAGGGCACTTCCTTGGATCATAAGCAACATTTGCATAAAGCTTCATGCCTGTAGGTCACTTGGTTCTCGAGTTACAGTCCTGAAACGAAAATTGAACAATGGCTGACTGTGACCTTGACCTTTGACCTATGTAACCCAAAAATAGTAGGGCACTTCCTTGGGTCATAAAGAACATTTGTATAAAGTTTCATGATTGTAGGTCATTTGGTTCTTGAGTTAGAGTCCGGAAACGAAAAGGTCTACGGACGGACGGATGGACAGACAGACAGACATGGTGAAACCAATATACCCCCCTCTACTTCGTAGGTGGGGGGTATAATAAAGGGTTGTTTTTTTTCCATGACATATGTAGCCGGGTTGAGTATAAGGGGTGTTTGTACTGCCTTGCCGTACAAGCTAGCTTTTATAGCGACGTGGTAGAGCACTTGCTTTGGGATGTAGAGGTCCCGGGTTCGAATCCCGATGGAGTCGAATATTTATCTGCGGGTTACACATAGAAGCCAAATGCTCTGTGAAGTTTCTTGCAAAACCATCAACAACAGCTACTGAGGAAGGAATGGTGCTAACAAAGAATGACTGTAGTATACTGACAGACCTCAGGATGGAAATGAAACCAAAATACATTAACATCCAATGGGGGGGGGGGGATAAAGAAAGAAGACTTATTTAGCCTAGATATATATGAGAAAATAAAACACAATTAAATCCTTATATATATATATTTACTTTCTATTGCTAATACTTCAGTTGTTCTAATAAGTACAAAACAGAAAATACCAGCTTAACAAAAATGCATTAAAGTAACCAAGTAAAGAACCATTATTTATGATATTTCATTCCTTATCAAATTTTAAGGTCTGTAAGTAAGAAATATGTATTGAAAAAGGTAAAGGATTAAAAAAATCATTTCAACTCGTAACCAGAAAAAAAAGATGTGTTTGTAAATCACTAATACTCTTGTCAGATGATCTGGAACCTCAAAATTCAGATTGATGAAAGGAGCCTTTTTGCCAAATAAGAGCATTTTACCTTGAAAAGTGTTGAATTTATGATTTATGCAAAAATGATTAGTTAGAAGGTAAAGTTAGCATATTAAGTTTGCGAGCAGGTTGATAAACAGGCTGATACAAGGAAACAATATACCCCCCTTTTATAAATTTTGGGGCATTAATTTTTTTAAGACTAGTCAGATTTAAAAGAAGTAGCAAACAATAATTTTCAGTTTGTGAAATTAAATGATATTTGATATTTGGGGGGAAAACATAGTGGACAAAGAAGAAACTGCTTAATCAGTTTCTTCATTTCCCACAATGATTCATGAATCTCTAACCTTGTCCACAACAAAAAAGGTTAATAAGCTAGCCAAGGCTCACATTTTCATTTTTCAATTCAATGTTTCATGAATCGTCAACCTTGTCAAGAACACAAAAACTAATTTATCTCGCCAAGGCTCTCTTTATAATTTTTCAATTCTAAACTCCGTGAAGAGCAGTTTCTCTCATAGAAAATCTCGTGACGGATCCAATCTATTTCAATCATGGAGGACAAGAGATGTGGTACTCTATAAATTGAACGATCCTTGGCTCCGCCTCTTGAACTCTTTCATGACACACCCATCAAATAATTAAACATTATTTGAGCCTGAGTATGACATTTCCAACAATTTGACATGTGCATGTAGGGCCTTTATTAAGCATACTAAGCAACCACAGTGTTTTTTAGAAACTTACCTGACTGTTTAAAGATAATACTTTGAAACCTTATCCAATCTACAAAGGGCCAAGTGAAGACTCTGATCAGACTGTATAGTTGCACATCATGATCAGAGTCTTTGCTTGGCACATATTTGAAATTGTTGGAAATGTAACGCAGAGGCTTGTTTATCTTTATTATCTAAACATCATTTATCTGCATAATATAGAGCATTGGGCATGAAACCAAGAGCATAGACTTTGAGGGCAACTTTAACTCTGTAACAACAGCTACAGCTTGTTCAAGCTGTAGTTACGATGTTAAAGTTGCCCACCCCTGAAAACAAGAGGCCCAAGAGGGCCTGTATTGCTCCACTGGCTTTAAAATCTTTAGACTTTCATTAAATAAAGTTTACTTTAAATGAATACATAAACACTCCGAAATCTCCTAAAACCTATTTAATAATGATTAACTGGTTCTGGTCCATATTGCACCAAAATACTGAAACACAATGAACCTGCAACCCTTTACCCATCTTATTAAAACATAAGGTTCAGAAGGAGATGTCGTTCAAAGAATTCAGGCCTAAAATAGGCCCCGTCTGCCCCACCTATATTTGTGGACACATCATAATTTCATGAACAATTTAAGTAAATAGTCACCCAAGGAACATTCTGTTAAAGCTTCATTGAAATCGGCCCAGTGGTTCAGGAGAAAATGTCGTTCAAAGATTTCGGGCTCAAAATAACCTTGCCCTGCCACGACCATATTTATGGGCCAATCAAAATTTCTTGAACAATTTAAGTGAAGGGTCACCCAAGGAACATGCATGCCAAGTTTCATTGAAATCGGACCAATGGTTTGGGAGGAGAAGATTTTTAAAGATTTCAAAGTGAAAAAATGCCACGCCCTGACACGCCCATATTTGGGGGCCAATCAAAATTCTTTGAAGAATTTAAGAAGAGGGCCACCCAAGGATCATTTCCACCAAGTTTTGTTAAAATCTGCCCATTGGTTTGGGAGGAGAAGATTTTTAAAGAAAAAGTTTACGCACGGACGGATGCACGCACGGACACAAGACTGACACTCCGCCATGACAATAGCCCGCTGGCCTTCGGCCAGTGGAGCTAATGATTGAAACAAAATGGCCAAAAATGTTGGAGTACAACAATCATCTCATAATAATTGAGTGTTCAGATTGGTCAATGGACTTTTTCAGAGTTTATTCTAGGAGGGGGGATTGCTTTTAGCACAAACTTTTGAAAAATCCCTCCTATTTTTGAAGATAATGGGGGATTTTTTTTACATAGAGGAAGAGCAAAAATTCCCAACTTTTTTGCAAT
This sequence comes from Fragum whitleyi, assembly GCA_948146395.1. Classification (NCBI taxonomy): domain Eukaryota; kingdom Metazoa; phylum Mollusca; class Bivalvia; order Cardiida; family Cardiidae; genus Fragum; species Fragum whitleyi. Next base: position 12,132,903 of record OX411551.1, on the reverse strand, counting down.
TTTGCCAATTTGGTTTTAAGATTCTTGATAAAACATGTTTCTCTTCTCTGTGTTAGATCAATTCAACTTATTCAGATCTATCCTCCTTCAATAATCAATGATTACTGTTAAAACACCTTATGAAAGATAAAAATTGTATATTTACTAATTTCATCTTTGTATAAAGTAATTACAACAAGACATAATAAAAAAAATTCATTAGAAACAAATTAAGAAATGCATCAATTTTGTAGCAAATGAAGAAATTATGGTACAGTCTACATGTATATTCATAACAAATTGTCATAAAACTAAGAATAGCCAATGACCGACTTAATAATAGGACTAAGGTATTGGACATTATTTTTCACATGGCAGGGCAGAGCTTAAGTAAAAGGGCATTGCATTCACGACTTCAGGGCTTGTGTTTGGGTCAAACCATCCCTGCATTCAGGATAATAAATCAGTGCAATTTGTTTGCCAAATTTACCACGCTTTGCACAAAAGTGCATGTGCAAAGTTGGGTATAATTTGCCAACACTTTGCACCATTTTTGTAATCCTGAAAGCAGGACAGAGTTTTGACCTCCAAAATTGGAAAATACACCACTGAACCCTAAACCTAGCCTCCAGCTACTTTTCCAGATAGGTCTACAATTATCAACCCATCGATGGAAGACAAATAGTCGGAAAGGATGAGTGCCACCGTCGGGAATCAAAACCTGGACCTTTTGGATGACAGTCAAAAGAGCTACCACTACACGAGGACGGCAGCTCATTTACACTGATAATTTTCTCATTTTCACTACTTGAAGAGGTCAATGATTCATGTTATGTTATATCTATAGATCTACACGCAAAAATTTAATTGTCAAAAGGCAATCAAAACATCCTAACTTCAGTTTTAATAATATAAACAAACAAGATTTTTTGTAACCCAACCTAAAAATATGTTCCTCTTTCCTAAGCAAATTCATTCTTTATGTTTTAAAATAGTTAACAATACACTTGTTAATGAAAATTTCCATCCACAGGTATCTTTTAAAAAAGACAAATATATTAAAGTAAACCTGCCAAATTACGTCACAATAAAACCATGCCCTGCCACGTACATAATGACCAACCATACAACAAGTTTCGGAGCTATAAAACAGCAGTAAACAAAAAATAATATGTAAAACAACTTATCTGTCATAAAAGAACAATGAAACAAAATAATCAAAAGCTTAAATCAAAAGTGATGTTCTTGTTACTAACACTTAAGACAAACATTTACTTTACATTATGTTGTATATAAATGTACAACTACAATGAATAAAACAAACAGGAGGAGCAACATACTGAGGACTTATTTTGGATTTTAGCTTTCAATTTACAATATTACTGGCACAAACATCATGTTGTTGGTACTCAATGGAATCGTCTTGTTGAGACGATTCCATTGGGTACCCACAACATAGGGTTTTGTTGAGACATAAAGATTTTTAGACTGTCATTATAGCATGGTTTATTTGACCTGTGGATGACCTTTATGTAAAAGATCATTGAATACCGATAAGTGATATATTTTGTCAATAAACAATATATTTGCATTCAATATTGTAAGTAATTCATTTACAATAGCACATGCAATGTGGAGAGAGACCTGTCAGATTTTAACAATTTAAACAAGAGGTCGATGTCAGGTCAATAAAATCAACCTAAACACAATCTTATCAGTACATCTGCAAACAGATATTGACATATAGGTTTTTGTGTATATCTAAAATATTTGTTTTGTTTGTTTATATGCAGCTCAACGCCGCTGTTTACAGTTTTTCAGCCATATTGCAAGAGTATTGGGCAATCTTTCTTTGGATATTCAATTTTGTAAACATCTCTGCCATGATAGGGGACAAACAAGTGATGTAGACTAAGATCAAACTGCATATAATGTGCAGGCTGATGTTTGTCTATACATCTTTCCAAACATTGGTCAGATTTTATTTCATTCATTGTGTTAATGATTATAATTTATATAATGGTCACAAGACAAATGCACAAAATTACAATTGATAATGACTTGAACATAATTATAAATGATTATTTTATCATGATTTCACAGCTGAAAGGATGAAATGACCAAAACATTATGACTATCATGAAAATTTTACACAAATGTCCAATAACACAGTACATTTAGGCTAATGAAATAGAGGTAGTTTAGATTTTAGCATTTCTCACGATTGGTACAAAATATAAATATGCATCCAATTTCTATTCTCACAAAGACAAAAAATTTCTAACTTATCTAAAACTATCAGACTTACAAAATACAGCATATATATGATGATTTTTTTCATTCGAAATGCAATATATTGATGTCTTATACAAACGAAACAACAGCCAATTTTGATAGTACCATACATAGCTATTATGGTAACACATAAATACCATATAACCAGGGTTTTAGTCTGACTTTAACGAAATGGGGTCCAAAGGACTCAATTTTGGGGATCTTGAGGGTCCTTTTTGAATGTTTGGGCGTCCCTGCTTAAAGTTTAGACTATTTCTTTTAAGCAATTATATTTAAGCTATTCCCAGGTTAAAGGTTAAGAATGTGTAAGATATATTATATGAATATTTGGGGCTCAAGTTCAGGAAAGAATTGAAGACTGTTTTAATCAGTCTTCAATTCTTTCATAAACTTGATCCCCTGAGGGTCCATAAGTTCTGGGGGTCCTGCTAAAACCTATGTCCCTTAAAACCCTTAATCATAACTGTAACGAAAACATACCATTCCTGGATAAAAGTCAAAAAGATTAGTCTTATCCGAAACAAGCGGTGCTTCAGCACATGCATTGATCAATTGCCCAAATATATTGGTTCCGAGATTAATATCATGAAGAGTTCATACTGATTTACAGTAAAAACCTGTATCAAGCGACCACTTACAGGACCACCAAAAGGCAGTCATGAAAGAAAATTTTTAGATTTAAACCTATTTATTTTACATCGATTGGGAAACAAGTTCTTACAACTTAGATTTATCCCTCTCGTTTCTGCTTCCTGGAAAAATTTACCAGTACTCGCGCCGAATGTGTGGACCAGTGAAAGAACCAAGATCGATAGCCGCTCCGGGGAATCGAACTCAGGACCTTTGGGTCAAGAGACGGACGCTCTACCTCTAGACCACGGACACCACACATGAAAGAAAATGTTTGCTTAGTACATGTTATGTTTACAAATATAAGTAACACAATTTTTCTTATGAACCTAAAAAGCTATCTTTTGCTGTAAAGACAGTCCTTGTTTGTTTTATATACTGCTAAAAAAAGTTTTTTAGAATCCTATTACTCAACTAAGTGTTAAAACTAGACAAACTTTTACTTCCATACAATTAAAAGATATCCTTTTACAAAATATACCATATTCCCTTGTAGCATGAACACTCGACAATTAACTGCTGCCTAAATGAAGCAGGAATGTTTCAATTGCAACTTTCATCATAAATCAAATAGTTAGCTAAAAGGTAAGACAGTGATGAAAATTTAAATCAATTATTTCTCTTCAAAACCCTCTCATTGATTCATAACAGTCCATAAATCTAGTACAAAACTACATACAAACATTATTTTCAACTCCTTGACTAGAAAAGTTCAGCACTAAATTCATTAGAACATAATTCAATGGCTCAGCGCAAAACGGTTGTAACTCCCTATAAACATATAGGGAGTTACAACTGTTTTGCGCTGAGCCATCGATATATCACTGAGTTGGAGAAGATTAGAAATATTTCAATTTTGAAAACAGCAAAATTTAATAACCTTACAAAAGAAAGATAAAGAAAACACAGTGGAAAATAGAGAGAAAATGTTTGTAAGTTATGAATTTTACACATTCTAACATTAAACACAAAATTTGTAGTTCATAATTTATATTCTTTTTTTGGCTTGACACACCTAATTTCATTTACTGAGAAATAAACTGTATAAAACATAAGAAGAAAAGATTGCCTTTAAAGTCTTGATTCCTTTTTTGTAAGTTTTACAAGCTGTGTTCATAAAACAATAATGCCCATGAAACTGCCTTTTTTTATAAGTTTGATCTTGATTAAATGTGACCTGTCATACAAAAAGGGACCATCTGCATAGTGCGTAAAGTGTTAATCCTAGTCAGACTAAGCAGACAGACTAGGATCCAAACTTTTGACTTTTTTATAATTTTCTGAATCTAGAATGATCAATCTACCTTTCTATGAAAGAATGTTTAGAAATGCAACCTCTTGCCGGTAACTCCTTTTCAAATATTTATTTCACAGAATTCCCTGATGGACCCTTTTCCCATGAAGGGTCACATATACATGTTCCTTGAAGGCTGACCTTGACTGATGCCTATTGATGAGTCAAACCCCCATGCCAAACATTAGCATAGTCACTCCAATAGAGATAAAGTGACACAAAAAGTTTAGTAAGCAAGTTAATTTTTTTCAAGGATTTGACCTTGATAATTTACCTTGACCTTGCATGACCTGTATCAGTGCTCTCAATAAGCGGACGTCGACATAATGTACGTCCAGAATTTCAGAAATTATGTCAGGAAAATCGAACCCGGACGTAAAAAAACGTCCGAGATTCGAGGAAAACGTCCTGAAAATTGACCCCGGGCGTATTTACCTAATAAAGGATTTAACGTAAGTCTACACGTGGAAAAAATCGATAATCATACACATTATAGCTGACCAAAACAAGCCATGTGTAACACGCAGAGTATTAAAACTTGCTATAACAACCAGTCTCTGACTACGCAATCTTGTCGGGTTAGCGACGCGTCATTACCGCTTCTGTCATTATCTTTCTTAGTCGGATTCAGATCGCGAGGGTCCTTTGATAGGATTATTGAAACAAGCATAATTTAAATCAGTCAAAAATTCGTTCAAACATAGTTCATGCAGCTCAGACCGATAATCGAAATATCGCTTCCTAAAACTCTCAGAATAGATCTACGGGTAATTTATCCGAAGTGAAAAAGACGCTACCGGAAACATTTACCAAAGGTCATTCGACTGTCCTCGTTTAAATACGTGTTCGGAGAACGTGGGGAAATCCCAATGGCATCATTTAAGTTGTCTGCAAAATGTCTGACGAGAGATTTGAAATGACGAATTTTTCTTGACTTCTGCTATTTGGATAATTCTGCGTAAGTTTGAATAGGCTTAGAACATTAAGTTTTATTGGCAAACTACCTAGACCGTTCGCCACCTTTGGAATGACAAGCCGAGGAAAATTAAAGCTGCATTTATTTCCGTAATATCGCCGGATACCAAAACATCATAACTAAAATTTCAGTAAGCCGCATTTCCTAGGCCCACCGCGCAAGATACAGCTAAGGACCAATTCCAAATAGAAACTCCACATTTTCTCATATAAGTTTCCATAATTTATTCAATGAAAGTAATAAAAGGGGATTGTGAAACCAAAGCTCGTCCCTACAGCTTAAAGTCAAAGCTACAAGTTTTAAGGCTTGGAAGTCGTTTATTCTTAGAGAACCAACCAGAATCATGGACTTTGGGAGCAAAAATTTAACGTACATTTAACAAGGAAACGAGCATTTACAAAGTGTATTGAAAAAGGAAGGTGTGTGTGGGGGGGGGGGGGGGATAGCAGGGGGAGAGGTTAAAAATTCCTTACTTCGAAAAAAAATTTCCTGAAATCCCAACATGGAATTACAAAAATTCCTGATTTTGGCCCTTATTGAGAGCACTGCTGTATTGATAAGAGGAACCTTTGCACCAGCATTTTCATCCAAACACTTTTGAGGTTTATGCAGATGGACAGACAGACACCAGTAAAACATCCAAACCACCTGACATATCGATTTGGGGGCATAAAAAGACAAGGAGTCTTAACCCTTGTCATGCTGAACCCGGATTATTCCTGCTTTTGCAGGAGCTATAGACCATCATCAGCCTGCATGTATGTGCAGTCTGATGTTAGTCTACACCACCTGTTTCTCAATTTCAAATCAGAAAGGTCAATACATTTAGATTTTCAAGAAAAAATTGACCTACAAGTGGTTCTTTCAGTGCTTTTTGCTCTTTGATTTTGATGTAAATTTTTAGCGAAAATTTATTCAGCATGACAAAGGTTAATATTCCCATATAGTCTGAATGTGTTAAAAACATTGTTGAATTTGGACCTTTTCAAACAACCAAAATATTGAAGAAACAATGATGGTTGGTTACCAAACAGTTGAATTTCAGCTTTCTCTGGGCTGTAAATACAGCTATTTGGTTACCTTATAACAAAATAGAGCAAAGGTTATTCTAATAACCGCACTGACGCAGTGCGACAATATTGCAATTTGTGCAAAAGCTATTGACACAATCTATACTTTAACAACATCAAAACAACACTTAAATGTACATGTACACAATTATGATTTCATATTTGTGACCCATCACACAAAATGGGACCATCTTGGTTGTGTGTGAAGTGTAGAGCCTGGTCAGACCGTGCAGATTGCAAAGGCTATCTGAGGTCAGAATCTTTTGCACTTGGCTCTTTTTCTGAGTATAAGTTGATCCTTCCTGACAATGAATTTTTGTAATGCAACCTTTGGTTAACCTCTAATGGAACCAATCTCCCTTTCAAATATCTAATCCACTAAGTAGTGATGGGCAGATTTATCGATTATAATTGATAATCAGTTGGTTTTGGCTTCCGATTGTGATAATTGACCAAGATATTTCATAATCGATTACACAGGTCCTAATATATAAATGAACGGCATTACATTTTTTTTCAATAGAACTGACATCAGATTGATGGCTCAGCATGAAACAGTTGTAACTGCCTATATGTTTATAGGCAGTTACAACTGTTTCACGCTGGGCCATGGAGTTGGTGGAAATAATCCGAAGGATGAGTTGTCAGGTCATGAGTTATAACTAAACTTTCATATTCTATTCTCCAAAGGAAAGATACTGGAAGTTCTGTACCAATTGCTAAGAAAACAATTGCACAATCGATCATTAGTTGATTTAATTTTCCAACTAAACAACGATTATCGATTGGGGATTTCAAACAGATTGCCCAACAGTACTACTATTAAGTTCCAAGATAGACCATGTTTGTGTGTCAGGTCACATAAATTTGTATCAATTATGAAAATGACTATCGAGAATGAAATTTACACACACAAATGACAACATAATTTCATTGAGAAAGATTAGATATGTTAAAATAATCAACTCCATTCGTGTTACTTAAAAGAGATTTTTAAGACATAAACAAGATACAAACTTATACAAAGTAACAAAGAAAGAAAGAAAAAGATTTAAACAACAAATACAACAAAATTTCAAACTTGTCCTTCCCCTCTTTGATAAAAATTTGATGTGATTCTGAATGAAACCCTTTATTGTGGGTATTAATTTGAATAGTCTCGACAAGACGATTCTATTGGGTATCAGTAACATAGGGTTTATTCAAATATTTATTTAAATATTTGATTCTAAATTCCAAAACACCCCTCTACCTGTAGCTCTGCACCTGGTGTTTGTTTGTCTTGGGTTATACGCCACATTAAACAAATTTTCAGTTATATTGCACAGGCTGGAGCACCTAACAATGGATTCCTGGATTCCATGGATTTTCCACACCAGTTCTTCCATTACATCCTTTTCTAGCCTCTAGATGCTATCCCACATAGGTCTACAATTATTGACCTATTGGTGGGAGACAAATAGTCGGAAAGGATGAGTGCCGCTGTCAGGCATTGAACCTGGGAAGCTGCAAATAGAGTGCAGGGCTCGTGTTGTACCCTTAAATCAGGGTTTTGACTACCAAAAAATCTAATTTTGACCTAACAAAAAATTCCCGCAGTGGGTTGTTCTGACTCAGTGAATTTCCAGTCGTGCAACCTAAGCAGTATAAACAAGATGTGTTTGTGAAACACAAATGCCCTCGTAACAGCATATTTTTTTTTAAGTTTGACCTTGACCAATGACCTTGACCTTGTCACATGATCTTGACCTTGTCACATGACCTTGACTTTGGTGTACAGCTTTGTATGTCAAATACTTTTGGAGAAAAGGCAAAAGTTAAGTTTTCGGACAGACAGACAGACAGACAGAAAGACGGACATGAGTAAAACAATATGCCCCCGATCTCTTGATACAGGGGCGTTAAAAATTATACCATAGATCAATTGTTTTCTTCCTTCTATTACAAAAGATCTATATAAATGTCTACACTTTATTGTTTATGCCGTTTCAGTTATATAGATTACTTTGAAGACAGATAATTTTCAAGTTTTGCTCTTTTTTGACCCCTTCAAAACCCCAGTTTTGACCCCCAGAATTTTATGGTTAAGGGGTCAATAACTCCCTAATTTAACAAGAGGGCCGTTGGCCCTGGGTCGCTCACCTGAGAAAAAAGCTTCATTACCTAGGTATGTCCATGCAACCAAAGAACAAGAGTTGTCCGCAGACAACGTAGCTCGCCCAAACAGCTGCTTGTCACAAACAGCGCTTGACCGAAGACCGAAGTTCAAAGTGGTTTCTTTCAATGTTAAAGTCCATGATCTAATATATATCTGTTTGAGTAGTAATTAAGAAATGTAAAAACTTTTTTTGTTTTAATTGCATGTATACAGTTAGGGTAAAGTGAAAGCCTACAAGCAGATGAGGTTACCAATGGAATTTCTTTGTATCAATCATGAAGTTTTTCTTTAAAATTTTTCTAAGTCCACAAAAGGTCAAGATCAAGGTCAAATTGCGAAGGACCTTGGTCTCTGTAGAAGCCTATCACCTAGTGAGTATGTGTATGAAGTAATAATGTCCCTGAGTAAAGCATTTAGAAAATATAAGCAATGTTAAATTTTTGATTAAAGTTTTTCAGTTTAAGTTTTTCCAAGTCCATAAAAGGTCAAGGTCAAGGTCATATTGTCAAGGCCCTTGGTTTCTGGTGAAAGCCTTTCATCTGGTGACTATGTATATGAAGTAATGAAGTCCCTAGGTTAAAGCATTCAGAAAATATAAGCAAGGTTAAAGTTTTTGGTAAAAGAATTTCGGTTAAAGTATTTCTAAGTTTATAAAAGGTCAAGGGCAAATTATCAAGGAACTTGATCCCTCACAAAAGCCTATCACCTAATGAGTATGTATATGAAGTAATGATGTCCCTAGGTTAAAGCATTCAGAAAATAATAAGCAAGGTTAAAGTTTTTGGTTAAAGTTTTCAGTTAAAGTTTTTCTAAGTCCACAAATGGTAAAGGTCAAGGTCAAAATGTGAAGGACCTTGGTCTCTGGTGAAAGCCTATCACCTGGTGAGTATATATATGAAGCTATGATGTCCCTAGGTTAGAGCATTAAAAAAATAAATGCAAGGTTAAAGTTTTTGGTTAAAGTTTTCAGTTAAAGTTTTTCTAAGTCCACAAATGGTAAAGGTCAAGGTCAAATTGTGAAGGACCTTGGTCTCTGGTGAAAGCCTATCACCTGGTGAGTATATATATGAAGCTATGATGTCCCTAGGTTAGAGCATTAAAAAAATAAATGCAAGGTTAAAGTTTTTGGTTAAAGTGTTTTGGTTAAAGTTTTTCTAGGTCCACAAAGGGTCAAGGTCAAGGTCAAATTTACAAGGACCTTTGTCTATGGTGAAAGCCTATCACCTAATGAGTGTGCATATGAAGAAAGGATGTCTCTAGTTTAAAGCTTACAGAAAATATAAGCAAAGTTAAAGTTTTTTTGGTTAAAGTTTTTGGTTAAAGTTTTTGGTTAAAGTTTTTTTGAAAGGGTCAAGGTCACAGTCTAAAGATCATTTCGACATGGATGTTGGTCTCAAATGAAAGCCTATGCCCTAATGAGTGAAAAATGAGTGTAAAAAATAAAGCCTCTAGGATAAATATTGATAGAAATAAAAACTTTAACCTAATGCGAACGCCGACACCGACGCTGACGCCGACGCCGACATCCGAGGGTATGACAATAGCTCTTCCGAGACTTTCGTCCCGGGCGAGCTAAAAAGAGATTTTCACTTATTCAATCAGATAACATTTGAAATAACCCCCCCCCCCCCCCCTCTGCTCCTCACCTGGTCATTATTTATTTAAGCTTTTTTTCATAAAAGGTCTGTGATCAGCTAATCAATGCCAGATATACAGGCTGAGTCTGAGACTTTTAAAGTTTTCTTTATTGAGTTGATCAATCCATGTCAAATATAAAGGCTGTAGGGATTCAAAATTCTCAACAAAGCACTCCCCCTCCCCCAAGATGCTCTGCACCTGGTGAATCTACAGTCATGATTTTAGCTAATTCAATTGATGTCCATATGCTGATCATTCATACCAATTTTCAAGTCTGTAGGACTCCTGGTTCATTAGAAGTTTAAAGATTTCAAAAATGATCCAAAGTACTACCCCCTCCCCAAGACACTCAGCACCTGGTGACCCTACAGTCATGATTTTAGCTATTTTTATTAATGTCAATATATTGATCACCCATTACAATTTTCAAGTCTGTAGGGTTCCTGATCCAGGAGAAGAATAAGGTTAAAGATTTCAAAATTGATCCAAAGTACTACCCCCTCCCCCCTAATGCTCCGCATCTGGTGGCCCTAAATTCATGCTTTTAGCTATTATATTTAAGATCCACATGCTTATCATCCATGCCAATATTGGAGTCTGAAGGGCTCCTGGTTATTTTAGAAGATGAAGGTTAAAGTTACAAAATTTTCACAAAAGTACTACCCCTTCCCCCCTGGTGCTCCGCACCTGGTGGCATTACAGTCATGATTTTAGCTATTTTTATTAAGGTCTATGAGTTGATCCTCCATGCCAATTTTCAAGTCTGTAGAGCTTGTGGTTCAGAAGAAGAAGAAGGTTAAAGATTACAAAATTTTCACAAAAGTACTACCCTCTCCCCCATGGTGCTCCGCACCTGGTGAATCTACAGTCATGATTTTAGCTATTTTTATAAAGGTCCATATACTGATCATCCATGCCAATATTCAAATCTGTCAGGCTCCTGATTCATCAGAAGAAGAAGGTTAAAGATTACAAAATTTTCACAAAAGTACTTTCCTCTCCCCCCTGGTGCTCCGCACCTGGTGAATCTACAGTCATGATTTTAGCTATTTTTATAAAGGTCCATATACTGATCATCCATGCCAATTTTCAAATCTGTCAGGCTCCTGATTCATCAGAAGAAGAAGTTTAAAGATTACAAAATTTTCACAAAAGTACTACCCTCTCCCCCCTGGTGCTCCACACCTGGCAGCCCAACAGATATGGTTTTAGCTATTTTTATTCAGGTCTATGAGCTGATCATCCATGCCAATTTTCAAGTCTGTAGGGCTCCTGGTTCCAAAGAAGAAGCAGCTTGAAGATTACAAAATTTACCCAAAGTACTACCCCCTCCCCCCTGGTGCTCCGCACCTGGTGGCCCAAAAGATATGATTTTAGCTATTTCAATTCAGGTCTATGAACTGATCATCCATGCCAAGTTTTAAGTCTGTAGGACAACTGGTTGAGAAGAAGAAGAATTTTAAAGATTTTCTTAAAATTTCACTGTTTGTTGCCATAGCAACCAGAGTTTTTCATGGATTTCAATTCTTTTAGCTATTTTTGAAGGGGACCACCTAAGCAACATTTCTGTAAAATTTGGTGTAAAACGGCCCAGTAGTTTAGGAGGAGATGTCGTTTAAAGAAATTGTTGACGGACGCCGGACGCCGACCGGACGACTGACGGACGGACGCCGGATGAAAGGTGATCACAATAGCTCACATGAGCACTTCGTGCTCAGGTGAGCTAAAAAGCTATCACAAGCCCTGGAGGATTCGAGTTCATTGACAGGCAAAAATACAAAGAAATCTAGAGACAGTTACATTGCATTTCTGGGGAAAATATCCTCACTAAAAAAACTTAATTAATAATTTAATCAATTGAATAACATCTTTAACTACATGAATATCTGTAACTTGGATAATTGACTTAATCTTTTAAATTATCTTTTAAATGAACCTGTGCATAACATTTTAAACATTTATCAAGAGCACTGCCTACAGATGCAATGCCCTGCTGCAGGTGATGAATGATGCAAAAAAGTCTTAGTCCAAAAGGGGCATAAAAAGGGACATAACTCTTACAAAAAATGCTTCCAGGGTTATCCCCCTTGAAAGTCTGGATAACTCTTGTGATGGTGACCACACATGCCAAGTTTCATGAAGACATCTTCAATAACAACAGAGATGAGACCAATGTTAAAGCTTGTCACGCCAACATCAACACCAACACGAACAATACTTTGGGTTTTCTCTGGAAACTGCCGAGCTAAAGCTTAAGAATGTGCGCAAAGTAAAGATTCAGATCAACCATTGCGTCAATACAGTGTCTGATGCAAGCCCTCACTCTGTAAATTGTTACAACTTCAAAGTTCTTTACAAGGTAGTGGAACCGTAATAGTTCCGCAACAGTTCTAACTACATGTTCTATCACAGCGTTAAGCCAAGTTTCCTAATGAAAATCATTAGGAAACCTTGGTTAAACACTGTTAAAATTCATAACTTTTGAAACGTGCAGAACTATTACGGGTCCATTAACTTAATGAATGGATAAAATTTTAAATGATACATGGGGTTGTCTTGGTTGCTCAATGCCTATATATTGTAGGCACATGCCAATTTGTCAGAAAATATCCAGACAGGCTCAAATTAGTTTCTGAATGTTTTCTCTGAGGATTTTTGTGATTGAGCCTGTGTGTGACGTTTTCAAGTCTGTAAGAGACATTTCATGGGGTCAGAGCAACACTATTGTAAGTGCCTATATATTTATAGGCACTTACAATAGTGTTGCACTGACCCCTCAAATTTTTAAACAATTTCATATTTTAATCAGGCACAAACAGCCTAGATAGCCACAGAGGTCAATTAAGAGACTTGGCAACTACCAAACAAGACTTTGAGCTGTTGTCCATAAACAGAGAGTACAGTAAAGGCTTTTGTCAGACTGAATGGAAAGCACAGGCTGGCACATGTCTTTGCTTTGAAATTGCTTGGAATTTCACTCACTGGTTCATTTGTTCTAATTTCATTGCAGACAGTTTAATTAAAATTTTGATAGTAATATACCATAACAATTATAAATGAGTAAATGGTTAAAAACTCGAGAGAACAACTTCAAAGTGCCTAGGGCCATTTAGCCATCAAAACATACAAGTGTATCTTTACACAGGTCTAAAGTGCCCAGGGCCATTTAGCCACATTACATACAAGTGTATCTTTACACAGGTCTTTTGTCTCAAGTGACAGTACTTCATGTCAACTTATTGTCATGATGTTTACTGTTGCCTTTTTTCAATAAACAGACTAAACAGCCCATCAAATTGATTTTTTAATGGGGGTATTGTCCGGCTATTAATGCTTTTTCAATCATACTGCTGCAGCTGGATTCCTGATATTCATATTTTCAAAATGAATGCATCATTTTCTTTCCTATTCTTATCACATTGACATCAATTTGTAAACAAAGTTACATACTGGCAGATATACAAATCAACTCATCAAGTTTTTGGATAATTTTCAAGTTTTTCCACTAAGTTTTGGTAGTTCAAAAGAAGTTTTTTAGGCTCGTTTTTCAGTGTTTGATAAGGCAAATAATTTGTCCAAACCTTTGTCCAAATCATAATTATAAGGGGCTTCAAGTGTTTAAAAAAAACAAACTTGCTACATATAATTCAATCAAATACAAAAGAACTTATAACAATTGCGTAGATTTCAGGTTGGGATTTAACATTTACAATGCCTACAGATGCTCAATTCTTTGCTCAATTCTTTGATCATGATGTGTGAATTGTGAACCCCTTGAGAAAAATTTCTAAGGGTCCATACTTTTTAAGATGCATCCAATAATATCGTATAATAATTTTACAAATTAATTGCTTACTTAATATTCTTAAAAGAAAAAGATCAATAGACTCTCAAATCTATACAATTCTTACATATAATTAGCTCTTTCTTGACTTTTGACCCATTTAAAATCCATTTTAACCCCAGGAATTCAATGCTTAAGCGATCAATGAGCCCCGAGGACCTTTGATCATTGTCTATAACTTGTGCATCTTTCTTCTGCTAAATGCAATATATGGTAATATAAATACCTCAAATCGACTTAAGTAAGTAATGGCTGCTCATTAACTACCAACAGAGCTACAGATAGAGGTTTTTTTTAAGTTTAGATCAAAGTATTTGAATAATCATAGCACAAACACTATAATGTTGGTATTCATTGGAATTGTCTCATTGAGACAATTCAAATGAGTACCCACATCATAGGGTTTCATTGAGGAATAAAGATTTTAGACTTGCATTACACCCTCTTATCTTTACCTCTGTACTAACACTTAAGCACTATCAATAGATACATCAATCTGCTTAGTTAGAAATTCTTTTAACTCTTCTACATTACTTGATTTCTTTAAATATTCCTCCGTAACTTCTATATTTTCTATCGAGACACGATGTCCAGGCAGCTCTAGCTGAATTGTACCTTCATCTCCTAGATCTTGTTTAAGGGACACAGTCCCTTTAATCAAGCTCTTTGTTTTGGTAATTATTTGAGATTCTGGAGCACATTTTTGTAACTTATTCTCAACCACTCCGCTTTCTTTCATATCACACAGGGACAATGATCTAGCAGACGTTCCTTTCACTGGGGACCAGATTTCACTAGCTGTGGAGCATCTAGATGCGAGCCTTCTCTGAGAAGAATCTTCACTGTGCATTGATCGTCGATCAAACTCAATTTCAAGATTATTACAACCATCTGATCTGATTAAAGCGTTCATAGAATGATCATCTACGCTTATCTCGCATTCAAGATCAGACGACACAGTACTCGAACAAGTCCTACTCCATGCATCATCTCGTCTTGGACTGAACATAAACGGGTGCCTCCAGGACTCCCAACCAGATGACTTGGATGTCACAGATAAACGACTGCTGCTTCTCTCTGGAGTTTTTTCCAAGCCGTAATAATTCCACAACCTTGAATGCTCTGAGTCTGTGGGAGAATTAGCACGATTATCATTAAAATCCTCTATTGAAGATAAGGGTTCAATTTTCACAACACTGTCACATTTTTTATTAATTCCATCTTTTTCGTTATCATACCCTTCCTGTAACACCTTCGCATTTTCAATGCTGGGTGAAACAGGAGGGCGCGAGCCGTTTTTTGGACACCCGTGTTGAGAATTATATGGGGAATATTGTTGAGAAAAAGAATTTCCCATGGGATAACCAGCTCCCTGACCTGGGTACTGGGGAAATGATGGGGTAGACATTCCAAGCCTAGGAAACGGTAACGATCCAAAACTATCGCGATATCTGTCTGGTGCGTATGAATACCCAGGCGGGAAAGAGTTTATAAAATTGGAACGAAATGGGTTCATTTCAGCTGCCCCTGATAGGAATGAAGGCCCACTTGGTTGGAAGGGGCCAGGCATAGAGTATGGTAACCCTGGATGATACATGCATGATGAATCCCCTGGACCTCTAGAAAATGTATCCATGTGATTTGTAGGGTTAAAATTCATGTGTGGTATTCTAGCATGGTCCCCAAACAGGTTTGGCTCTCTGTGTGGCATGTGAGGGTGAACGCCAGGTACCGGAGGAAAAGGGTGATGTGGATGATGAAATGGTAGTTGTTCCGGATGTCGAAACTCGTTTATTGCAGGTCGATCATTCATCCCTGACATGGATGGTATTGATGGTATAGGATGCATCCCCGGTAATGAGCTGCTCGTAATGGTTGGAAGTACTGGGGGAACCGCCGACACAACCGGTGAAATACCAGGCACCTGGGGAACACTGCCCACAGACGAAACCTGTGGAATGCTGGCCGACATCGGAGCACCTGGAGGACTATTCACAGAGGGAGGTGAATTCACATGCGGTGATGAATGATCGGACAGCTTATGTAATGGTGGTGAGCTTGCATGGTTTTGGAGCTGGGGTGCCATATTCATCTGCATACTCATGTTTAGTGAGGATGTGTTTGTATTGGATGATGGCATCATGGGATTAGGGGGTGATGAAAAGCCATGATGATTGGGAATAGCACCCAAGGGCGGCTGCTGTTGATGAGGTAGATGTTGTAAGAAGGGATTTTCAGGACGAATGTCTGACATCTGCATACTTTGATCATGTCCAAATGGGTGATGACCCGCTGTCGAGACAGGAGGCGATTTTACCATTTGAGGAGGGTGCACCATATCCCGACCCGGGGACATGCGACCACCGACCTGCGGGCTGTGATGTGGACGACTGTATGGTTTTGGTTTCGAGCGCAAGTAAACACACTTACGATAAATACATGTTTGCTTCAGTACATCTTTTCTTATGCAGAAATGGCACTTCATACAGTTTTCCTTCACCTGACAGGGCCCACATTGCCCACATCTTTTCCGTCTCTTGCACCGAGATCGGTCGTCTAAACCATAGCCATCTGGATGGTTCTGCATATTTTCTTCTATTTCCACTACATTATATTCCTCTTCCTTTGGTTGGAAGGGGAAACCAGGGCCCGGCCCACCGTCTGACATGGTTGGACCTGAAAAATGAAGCACATAATATAAATACAAAATTGATAATTTGTGAAGAAACATACTTTAACTTAATATCCCAAGGGTGCATTTTTAAGGCAAATAATAACATTTTTTTTAAGACTTTTAAATCAGAATATCTCATGCATGCTGTCTCATAATTCTTAACTGAAAAAATATCCTGATTATTAAGAAATCTTTATTTAAAACATTAATTTGCCCAAAATGTGATTTCTTTTTTATGAACAAGTCCTAAAAGCTGACATTGACCCTAGAATTCAGGTGCAATTCAATGACATTTTTAATCATGCAAAAAATATTCAATGTTTGTTGAATAGGATTTAAGTAATTCAAAGATTACATGTATACCATATTTTTTCTAATAATAGCACCCTCCCTAATGTAGGACCCCTATATTTTTTCACATAGAAAACCCACTTCAGATGCCTAAAATTTAGGAACTTTTTGGAACTTCTCTATTTTGAGATGAATTTCCTCTAAACAATCATATAAGTGATAGTTTAGAGGAAATTCATCTAAAATTAAAGGGAAAAGGGCCTATATAACATCAATTTTAATGATATTTTAAAATCAGAAAATGCATTACCTCTTTCAACATTATTTCAGTCATATCATGGCCGCTGGAGCACCTAACAATAGATTCCTGGTATTTCTCACACCAGTACTACCACCACATCCTTTCCTAGCCTCAAGCTGCTTTCACTTATAGGTATTCGATGACACTAGTAAAACAATATACCCAAATTGACAATTTTGCAGACAGACTGACAGAAATTAGTAAAACAAAATGCCCTGAATCCAAATCGATGCTAGATAAACTAGAAAGCCATGAATGGCTTGAGTCGCTCCACAGGCTTGAAATTCTTGTAAAAGAAAATAAATGTTTTTGACTAGATTTTTAGATATTTGGAGTTCTACTGATGATGAAAATGATTTTCAAAGTTTCAACTATATAACAGATAGAGAAATGACCTCTGCTATTAAAAGACATATTTTTCATCAAATAAAAATAATTTTTGGCTGCATGATAATGGGTCACCCAAAGATCATACCAAAAATGTTTGATAGATATCCATCAGTTACATTCTGAGAAAATGTTTTTCATAGTTTCCACTATTTAACATATTGAGAATTGACCTCCACATATCCAACAATCATATTCTGAGAAAATGATTTTCAAATTTTCCACTATATAACATATAGAGAAATGACCTCTGCCCATAAAATGCATATTTTTCATCCAATCAAAATAATTTTTGGTACACTGATAAAGGATCACTCAAGGATCATTCCAGTGAAATTTGGTTGATATCCATCAGTTACATTCTGAGAAATAGATTTTCAAAGTTTCCACTATATAACATATAGAGAAATGACCTCCGCCCATAAAACGCATATTTTTCATCCAATCACAATGATTTTTTGTAGACTGATAAAGGATCACTCAAGGATCATTCCAGTGAAATTTGGTTGATATCCATAAATTACATTCTGAGAAAATGATTTGCAAAGTTTCCACTATATAACATATAGAGAAATGACCTCCGCCCATAAAATGCATATTTTCCATCCGATCACAATGATTTTTTGTAGACTGATAAAGGGTCACCCAAGGATCATTCATGTAAAATTTAATTGGTATCCATTGATTAGAATCTGAGAAAACTCACATTTTACCATATTTGGAAATTAGCCACGCCCATTAAATCCATGTTTTTCATTGGATCAAAATTTCTTGAACAACTTTGAAAGAGGGTCACCAAAGGATCATTCCTGTGAAGTTTGGTTGAAATCCATCCAGTAGTTTCTGAGGAGAAGATTTTTAAAGAAAAGTTTACGACCGGACGGACGCACGCACGCACGCACGGACGGACGGACGCACGACGGACACAACGCCATGACAATAGCCCCAGTGGCTTTCAGCCAGTGGAGCTAAAAACTAGAACTGTGGCAGAGTGGACTTATACCCCCCAAAAGCACTTTATCAGAATGCAAGTGCTATTAGTGCAGGATGTGTTTGTAACAAATATTGAGGTCATATGCAGCATTTGCATAAAGTTTCATGATTCAAGGTCGCTTGTTTTTGAGATAGAGTCCAGAAATGAAAAAAAAAAGAAACAAGAGGACCAAGATGGTCCTAGATCGCTCACCTGAGTCTCTATGACCCCTGGGACATCACATTAAATAGATAGGCAAATGTCAAAAAGAAGATAATTGCCTAAGATCAAAAGCATGGAACGTTTTCAGCGAAGAGCAAGACAGATATGCCTTTTTGCTCTTTGATTCTATGTAAAAAGGGATGCACCCGGGTGGACCCCAAAAGTGACCCGAGGGTCTTGATATGAACAAACTTGGAAGAGGTCCATAAGATGATGCTACATTCTAAATATGAAAGCTGTCTGCCTTCTGGTTTCAGAGAAGAAGATTTTTGAAGGTTTTCCCATTTTCACCCATCATGCTCAGATGAGCTGAAAGGGATGCGCCCGGGTGGAGCCCAAATATGACCCAAGGGTCTTGATATGAACAAACTTGGTAGGGGCCCACAAGCTGATGCTACATACCAAAAATGAAAGCAGTGTGCCCTCTGGTTTCGATTAAAGAAGATTTTAAAAGATTTCGCTCTTTGATTCTATGTAAAAAGGGTTGCGCCTAGGTGGAGCCCAAATATGATCCTAGGGTCTTGATATGAACGAACTTGGTAGAGGTCCACTAGATGATGCTACATACCAAATATGAAAGCTGTCTGCCTTCTGGTTTCATAGAAGAAGATTTTTGAAGATTTTCATTTTTTTACCCTTCATGCTCATAAGAGATAAAGGGATGCACCCGTGCAAAGCCCAAATATGACCAAAGGGTCTTGTTATGAACAAACTTGGTAGAGGCCCACTAGGTGATGCTACACACAAAATATCAAAGCTGTCTGCCATCTGGTTACAGAGAAGAAGATTTTTAAAGATTTTCACTCTTTGATTCTATGCAAAAAGGGTTGGGCCCGGGCAAATCCCAAACATGACCCCAGGGTCTTGATATGAACAAACTTGGTAGAGGTCCACTAGTTGATGCTACTTACCAAATATGAAAGCTGTCTGCCTTCTGATTCACAGAAGAAGATTTTTGAAGATTTTCATTTTTTTACCCTTAGTGCTAATAAGAGATAAAGGGATGCACCCGGGCAAAGCCCAAATATGACCCAAGGGTCTTGATATGAACAAACTTGGTAGAGGCCCACTAGGTGATGCTACATACCAAATATGAAAGCTGTCTGCCATCTGGTTTCAGAGAAGAAGATTTTTAAAGATTTTCACTCTTTGATTCTATGTTAAAAGGGTTGTGCCCGGGCAAAGCCCAAATATGACCCAAGGGTCTTGATATGAACAAACTTGGTAGAGGTCCACTAGATGATGCTACATACCAAATATGAAAGCTGTCTGCCTTCTGGTTTCATAGAAGAAGATTTTTGAAGATTTTCATTTTTTTACCCTTCATGCTCATAAGAGATAAAGGGATGCACCCGTGCAAAGCCCAAATATGACCAAAGGGTCTTGTTATGAACAAACTTGGTAGAGGCCCACTAGGTGATGCTACACACAAAATATCAAAGCTGTCTGCCATCTGGTTACAGAGAAGAAGATTTTTAAAGATTTTCACTCTTTGATTCTATGCAAAAAGGGTTGGGCCCGGGCAAATCCCAAACATGACCCCAGGGTCTTGATATGAACAAACTTGGTAGAGGTCCACTAGTTGATGCTACTTACCAAATATGAAAGCTGTCTGCCTTCTGATTCACAGAAGAAGATTTTTGAAGATTTTCATTTTTTTACCCTTCGTGCTCATAAGAGATAAAGGGATGCACCCGTGCAAAGCCCAAAAATGACCCAAGGGTCTTGTTATGAACAAACTTGGTAGAGGCCCACTAGGTGATGCTACATACCAAATATTTAAGCTGTCTGCCATCTGGTTACAGAGAAGAAGATTTTTAAAGATTTTCGCTCTTTGATTCTATGTAAAAAGGGATGGGCCGGGGCAAAGTCCAAATATGACCCCAGGGTCTTGATATGAACAAACTTGGTAGAGGTCCACTAGATGATGCTACATACCAAATACAAGAGGACCATGATGGTCCTATATCGCTCACCTTCGTCTCTTTGAGTCCTCCCTTAGCAAAATTAAATGCTTTAAAGATCATTAAATGACCAATAGATTATTCAAAGAAAGACATTTTTCTATTCCTATGATCCCTGCATAAGTTTCTAGCCTTTTCTAAACCAGTTTCATATGACCTGGCCAACATTCTGCCAAAGTTTCATGACTATTGAACCAAATTTGTGGCCTCTAGAGACTAGAGTGTAAACATAAATTGTCAGGCCCCTTTTCCCTTAATATTGCATGTATCCTTCCCTTTTTCAATAGGGTTCATTCTTGCGACCTGACCAACATTCTGACCAAGTTTCATGAAGATATGGCCATATTAGTGGCCTCCAGGGTGTAAACAAGAAAATTGGCATTAAAGCCCCTTTTCCTGTGATATGGCATAGATCCTGCCGATTTTCAATAGGGTTCCTCCGGGTAACCTGGCAAACATTCTTTTCAAGTTTCATGAAGAATGGGCCATATTTGTGGCCTCTAGAGTGTAAACAAGAAAATTGGCATTAAGGCCCCTTTTCCCTTGACATGGCATGGATCTTTCCCCTTTTCAATAGGCTTCATCCTTGTGACCTGGTCAACATTCTGACCAAGTTTCATGAAGATTGGGCCATATGTGTGGCCTCAAGAGTGTAAACAAGAACATTTTCTCCAAGGCCCCTTTTCCCTTGATATGGCATGGATCCTTCCCATTTTCAAAAGGGTTCATCCTTGTGACCTGACAAACATCCTGACCATGTTTCATGAAGATTGGGCCATATTTGTGTCCTCTAGAGCATAAACAAGAAAATTGTCTTTAAGGCCCCTTTTCCCTTGATATGGCACGGATCCTTTCCATTTTCAATAGGGTTCATCCTTGTGACCTAGCCAACATTCTGACCAAGTTTCATGAAGATTGGGCCATATTTGTGGCCTCTAGAGTGTAAACAAGAAAATTAACTTTAAGGCCCCTTTTCCCTTGATATGGCATGGATTCTTCCCATTTTCAATAGGGTTAATCCTTGTGACCTGACAATCATCCTGACCAAGTTTCATGAAGATTGGGCCATATTTGTGGCCTCTTGAGCGTAAACAAGATAAATGTCATTAAGGCCCCTTTTCCTGTGATATGGCATGGATCCTTCCCATTTTCAAAAGGGTTCATCCTTGTGACCTGACAAATATCCTGACCAAGTTTCATGAAGATTGGGCCATATTTGTGGCCTCTAGAGCGTAAACAAGAAAATTGTCTTTAAGGCCCCTTTTCCCTTGATATGGCATGGATCCTTTCCATTTTCAATAGGGTTCATCCTTGTGACCTGGCCAACAATCTGACCAAGTTTCATGAAGATTGGGCCATATTTGTGGCCTCTAGAGTGTAAACAAGAAAATTGTCTTTAAGGCCCCTTTTCCCTTGATATGGCATGGATTCTTCCCATTTTCAATAGGGTTCATCCTTGTGACCTGGCCAACAATCTGACCAAGTTTCATGAAGATTGTGTAATATTTGTGGCCTCTAGAGTGTAAACACTAAGATTGTTGACGCCGGACGACAGACGACACACGACGCACGACACACGACGCACGACGGACGACGGACATTCAATGATCACAAAAGCTCACCTTGAGCACGATGTGCTCAGGTGAGCTAATGAAAGCTGTCTGCCTTCTGGTTTCAGAGAAGAAGATTTTTAAAGATTTTCATATTTTCACCCTTTTTGTTAAGGGTAAAGGGAAAGTTAAGGGTGGATTTCATTTATTTGAACAACTTTGGTAGAGCTTGACCCAAGGAACATCCCTGCCAAGTTTCATCAAGATTGGCCCACTGGTTTAGGAGGAGAAGATGTTTAAAGAAATTGTGGACGACGCACGACGGACGACGCACGACGGACGACGCACGACTGACGACGGACATTCTACGATCCCAATAGCTCACCTTGAGCACTTTGTGCTCAGGTGAGCTAAAAAAGATTGACTATGACCTTGACCTATGTGACCCAAGAATAATAGGGCATGTCATTGAGTCATAAGCAACATTTGTATAAAGTTTCATGATTCAAGGTTGCTTGGTTCATGAGTTAAAGTCTGGAAACCAAAATTGAACAAAAATTGACCGTGACCTTGACCTTTGTGACCCAAAAACAAAAGGGCACTTCCTTGGGTCATAAAAAACATTTGCAAAAAGTTTCATGATTCTAGGTCGCTTGGCTCATGAGCTAGAGTCCAGAAAAGAAAATTGAACAAAAACTGCCTGTGACCTTGACCTTTGACCTATGTGACCAAAAAATGATAGGGCACTTCCTTGGATCATAAGTAACATTTCCATAAAGTTTCATGTTTCAAGGTCGCTTGGATTTTTAGTAAGAGTCCGGAAACGAAAATTGAACACAAAAATTGACTGTGACCTTGACCTTTGTGACCTAAAAACGATAGGGCACTTCCTTGGATCATAAGCAACATTTCCATTAAGTTTCATGATTGTAGTTTACTTGGTTCTTGAGTTAGAGTCTGGAAACGAAAATTGAACAAAGGCTGACTGTGACAGCATGCCCACTGGGTTTTTATTTTGGGGGCGCATGTACCCTCTAAGTTTAAAATTGAGGGTACAAAGAAAAATCTAGGGGTACAGCAAACCCTTAACACTTAGAATTAAGGGTACACCATATAAATCTTATAAAAGTTACTCTATATATTACTAGTTAGAGTAAAACTGATTTAAGGCCCGAAAGATCTACAACTGTTTTGCTGTAAAATGCATCTAAACTTAGTTCAATAATGGAATAACCATTACTCAAAAAGTTCATTGTACTCTAAGTAAATGCACCTGCTGCATAATTTGCAGTTAACAACCATTTTAGATGCAATTATAAGACCCTCTAATTCTTGCAAGTTAATTGATAAAATTGAAGCCATTAGTTTCTTTATATTAAAACAAAGTAGTTTTCAGTTAAAACATTAATTATTATATAAATAACAGGAGTTAGTTGAATCACTGAAGAATCTATTGATATACACAGACATAGATAATTGGATTTTCATGGCTGTCAATGTTTACAACTTCAGAATTACCTGTTGATTGATAAGCCACACAGCTTCTTCGATGGATAAAATAAATGACTGACCAATTAATCATGATTGGATTTACAACTGATAATCAGGCATGCAAACCAGATTCTTTTTCATTCAAAACATTCACGTAATGGTCTTTATCTTTCTACTTTAATCAATTATTCTTTACCTGCTTGCACATCTGGCCTATAAACCTGTACATGAATTGATGTATTTCTGCGTGAACTACGTACTGTAGTACGTGAATGGGAACCCTGCTGTGACCTTGACCTTTGTGACCTAAAACATTTGGGCACTTTCTTGGGTCATAAGGAACATTTGTATACAGTTTCCTGATTGTAGGTCACTTGGTTCTTGAGTTAGAGTCCAGAAACGAAAAGGTCTACGGACGGACTGATGGACAAACAGACAGACATGGTGAAACCAATATACCCCCCTCTAATATGTTCGTGGGCGGTATAATAAAGAACACTGTCAGTTGATGCCTAGCTCAACTGTTAGGTGCTGGATAGTGGACAAAAATCAGAGAAGAAAACGGGCAAAATTCTCACAAAATGCATCTGAATCCCCTCTCCCCTTGATAGTGTTGGTTGCCCTTTTTATAGTGAAAATGAGTGCAAATGTTCAAGTGAATGCCTTCACCTGCCAATTCATCTCAAATTAGAGGGAAAAGGGCCTAAAAGACATCAATTTTAATGATTTTTTATATCAGATAATGGATGCTAAATAAAAGCTCCCTGACCATGTTATGTATAGCTCCCTTTAGTGTTTATTAGAAGAAATACAGTAAATAGCAAGGTGAAATAACAGTGAGACGAAAACACCGACACCTAATATTGCTTTACAGAATCTTAACCAAGTGGCCGTCCCCACTCACTCATTAGATATCCAACTCAACAAAAGGACTCAAAGAAACTCAAACTCAAAGTCAATAAAACTCAATCAGTGTAACACAGACGTCTATAGGAATTCATTCACAACAAAAGCAATACATGACTTAGCGGTTCTGAAATAAGCTGCCCGAGTAATCCGACTTGTCAATAAAGCTGCATGGAGTCGGACAAGCAGATTTTCATGGCTATGTTGTCCGTAGACAAGTGAAAAAATCTCTAGAGAAAAAATATTTTCATAAAAACTGGCCTTTTCTGTTAGTGTTATCCCATGTCAAAAGTAAGTCTATTTCTAAGACAATCACTGGAAAAATCACCCACTTACATTTAACCCCAGCTGCTATGCGCACAGTACAAACACCAATTGTGAGAATCAAGAAAATGGAGGATCCCAAGAAGCTAAAAGCTTACCATTGATCCGGAGACCGTAGGTAAACAGTAAGTAAGATACTTTTAGTATTTATAGCAACATCAAATTTGTTTTCAATATTTTGCAAATTCTTCAAAATTCAACGGAAAAGTATGTTTAAGATACGGATAAGCCAGTTTCTGATTGTTACTTGTCCGTATATAAGCAGACTTTCAAAATTTTTCAGAACTACTGTGACTGGAACTCTCTACCCGACAATACTGTGTGTGCCAAAAGCCTGAATATATTTAAATCCAAACTGAAAGAAACTGAAAGCCGAGACTAAATAATATCAGTGCAAAAACACCCTGATAACTTTTGCTCACATAGTGAGTTACTTTCGGAAACCAGATACAGACAAGTATCTGGTGTTGTATGCAACACATAAAGTCCCCTACCGGCTTCACATTGACTCAATATGGTCTTTTGTCTCAATGTTTTCCCACGCCAATTCTATCAGGGACGTCAAAACCGGGTCTTGTTTTGGAAAGGGTTAAACAAGACTTACATGAGTTGTTGTCTCTGCTGTGCCCACTATACAATTCATGCAAGCAATAGACAGATGCAAGAAATAGTATCAATAACAGTTACCTTGTCTGATCCAAGATGTTTTTCTTCAGTCTTGTTGGTAAGAAATGAGAACTTTCACTGGAGGTGATTAATACTGCTGCATCACCACCCTGACTAACATGGCTTATAAATTTTTTTACATTTTAAAACAGGTTTCATCAAGTTAGCTTGCTTAGTAATTAAGTTATTGCAGGATCCATTTTTTGCCATATTTTCACTATTTCCGTAACCATAGCAACAACAATTTTAGTCTAAAAACAAAAATAAAATGATGTGCATAATCTACACATTGCCATCTAGTCATATACCAAGTCTCATCAAACTAGCTTGCTTAGTTATTATCTTATCGCAGGATCCCATTTTTGGCCATATTTTCACTATTTCTGTAACCATAGCAACCTCAATTTAAGTCGAAAAACAAAAATAAAATGATGCGCATAATCTACACATTGCCATCTAGTCACATACCAACTTTCATCAAAAACGCTTGCTTAGTTATTAAGTTATCGCGGGATCCAGATTTGAGCGGACAGACAGACGGACAGACGGATGGACAGACAGACGGACGGACAGACGGAGGGCAAACCTATAGTCCCCTCCGGTGTGAACACCGGTAGGGGACTAATAAGGAAGAATGACAGAAATACATTTTGTCTACGCCAAATTTTCTCAAATACCAGGAATTTGTCCTAGTTTTATGACATGATCGATATCACATAAGTTTTAATATAACAGCATTCCAACAAAGGACGCAAACCCCCTCCGCCAAAACTAACCAAGAACTTGGTGGTGGTTCTACCTAATGTCGACTACAGTGTGAACCAGGGGTGTCAGACGTTGTTCACACCTGAGACATTTCACTATTCAGACGTTTCCTACCCAGACATTTCACTACCTTTTTGTATTGGTATAGACATTTCATTACCTTTTTTAGTTAAAGGTTATTAATTATCCATTTAACCATGTTTTTGTTTTTATATAGAAGAAAAAAAAATGTGATTTTGATAATGAATAATTTATTTATTTGCTTTTAATAAACTTATGTTTAATTTATCATTTTACTTCTCAAACAAATTCTGAATTATTCTGTGTACCATATAGCTGGTTTCATCATTAGCAGGTAATAGCATAAATCATGATGTGACATTAATCGTTTTGCTTTGTTGTTGTTTGTTATCATAGAATGCACATGTTTATCAATTAGGATCTGATTTCAGATGATTGTGGTGTGAGTGCAATAGATAGACAATGAGCTGACTAGTGATCTAATGGAAAATATATAAGCAGACCTTAGGTAGAAATAAATCATTTGTCACTTTTCTAAATTGAAAGTAAAGGTCACAGGTTGTCATCTACCTATTGTAGAGTCCAAGAGTTTGATAAGGCTGGAGGGGTGACATTACTTTTTTTTCTTCTACAGGATAATTATTTGTAGGGATTCAATTTTAGTTATATTAATCAATTCATTTATCTTAGTAAATATTTATTAAAATAATTGCCACAGACTATTGTTCCTCATAATGTTCTATCTGAAATTAATCTTGTTTTTGGTATCTCATAACTAAAATCAAAAGCAATACATATGGCTTTATTTTGTTTCAGTAAAATGAATTTTTAGTTTGGTAAGGTTATATTTGATTTCCCCAAAATGATGATGTACATATATTTAGAGTCCCTATGGTAAGCAAGTAGAAATCTTTCAGTTACTAACATAACATAACATAACATATACTTTGTTTCACTAAGGTACAAACAAATTGTACAAGGATAGGAATTGCAATCTATATAAAGCAAACATTTGTGAGAAAAGATCGATCTTGGTTAATGACTATAAGCGATTAGTTATCTAAGACATATGTAAGTATATTGATAAATGAGAATTTTTGGTAAGTCGGGAAAATCCCAGTACTGCCAGATGTAGGTAAAGTCTGGGGTAGATAACGATCAAGCCACTCAAAATCTAGCAGACTAAAAGTTGTCAGCTTGAGTGTTATCAACCATAGATTGTTCTGGGCAAGGAAAATAGGTAGATCAAGTTTAATATTTGAAAGATATATATTTTTTTTTTTTTGCATAGCGATATATATATATATATCAAAATAAATTAAGCACAAATAAAAAAAGGCATTTTTTACAAATAAATGAAAGGTTACTCCAGCTGATTTCAGCATTTACTGTCTCATTTAGCACAGATCATGTACGGATTGCCAAAACGTTGCAACTACAGTTTATATATAACTGCATTTACAACATTTCGGTTCAACAGCTTTTTAATGATTAACGCCAGTATCCTGAAGAAACATATTTTGTTGTTTGTACCAGGGGGACAATTTAAATACCATTGGTGAATTGCAATCAAGGGTTATTTAGTATACTGTAAATCCAGCTACAAATAACTACTGTAATGATCATGACACCTTTTTAATCTTTGCCACACTTCAAACACATTTAATCCAAAACAGTGTATATGGCTTTTAACACCATGCTGTAATATTACAATTCATTGTCAGAGTTAAATTATTGTAAAATTCATCAGTTCTAACTCTTTTAACAGCTTTGAGATATCAAAGAAGACAATTTAATTAGCATGTCTTTAGTTTTGAGTATTTGTCTTCTTTTTTTTAAAGGTATTAAATTGATACATCTGCCAATTCAGTAATTACTTATCTATTTCTACAAATATGAAACAGAATATCATACAAAAAACTTTGAATTGTTAAGGGACCTACATCGCAAGAGAGTTTATATGATCTGGTAAATTGTTAACATTTTGTAAAAGTGAAGAATGGAATTCAGTTGGAAACATTGTTGGAAAAATAAAAAAAAATGCTTTAAACAACATCTCCCTTTCTCAAAATATATTCTTCCCAATTCACACATTCTTACACACAACATACTACAAATTGAACTGATGGACAAAAAAAAGGATTTAATGAAATAAAACTGAAATCTCTTCTAAATTGGAGTTGGTAAAAGAAAGTCTTTCTCTAACTTTGTTGCATAACATAATAGAATAAATTCAATGATATCTTCAATGTTGTTGCTTTTCACTATCTTTTGGGTCTTGTTTTCAAGATAAATGGTTACAAAGAGAATATGGCATGAATGTTGCATACACTCACGCATTTATTTCTTTTTCAATTTTCAACCCAATGCCCAAATATCTAATAATTAAAGATTGGTGTGAATTGATTGAATTTGTTTCACACTTCAGGTAATTGTATGATAGATACACATACATGGATACCTGTAATACTAAGTTAACACAAGTTTGCAAATAAGATTTCTATTCCTTAATTTGTGGACACTAAATCTTGATTGCTCATGAAACACACCAGAAATACAAAATAAATCTAAAAATATAAACATTTTTATGTATATAAAATTCTAAAATATACCAGACGTTTCACTACCAATAAGTAGTGAAACGTCTTGGTAGGAAACGTCTAAATAGTGAAACGTCTGTCATTCGTGAACCAGTTAGGGTACGAATAATAAGGCAGGGCTGTGGAAATACGAGTTTTCTCCACTTGTCCCAGGACAAGTAAAAGACGATTTTCTACTTGTCCAGGATCAAAATGAAGTTGTCCGCTACAGAGTAAATAGAAAAACTTGAAAAATACATTGCCTTTTGATGAAGGAAATGCTGGTATTCAGCATTTTCTTCATTAAAAACAATGTTTTCTACCCTATGATATGAACATTAGGATGATTTCTCTCTTAATTCTTTTAAGTAACATTCCAAGATTTGCCCTGGTGTTTACTTGTCCTTGGACAAGTGGCTTAGAAAAATTTACTTGTCCTCAAGTACAAAAGCCCGAGTCGGACAAGTCGGGCATTGGAATTCCACACCCCTGAATAAGGTGTGTCACTTGTAATGTGCTCAGAATAATACGGGAAAAGTAACGCAAAGCGCCCGAAGGGCGCTTTACGGCTTTTTCCGCTTCTAGATAACGCGTGTAAAACATTTAAATAAACAAAATCAAAATGAAATACATATACCATCAAAGTTTAAATTTGTGTCGTAATGGCGGACTCCATGTAGGATGATGATCTCGCGAGATTTCGCCATTTTGTTTTATTATTTATTTCAATTTATCTTATTTTTTCTTCGGTTTTATTTCTGACGATCATTATCAAAATTTAGATAGTAGGTAACGTAAAATTCGGTTAATAAACAGCCTTACATGTAAAAAGTTGCACATTTTTGCTTAGAATCTCGTCTGGATGACGTTTTCTTTTTACCCTCCGAAAATGACGTCATTATACACTTTGGGGAAATAAGACGCTACTTTTTCCCGCGAAAGCAACGTCATTCTTTTAACGTCGGTGTAAAAAGCGGGACTGGACTTCAAAGAAATGAAATCTATAGCAATATTCCCGGTTAAGACTTGAAAAAGATGAAATCTATACCAAAATTCGCAGTTTGATTCTTTAAGAAATTGTCAATACAGCTATTTTAGCTAAAGGCTATGCCGGCCATTAATTTTTCTGAATCTTCATAAAAAATATAAGGGGTGCATACTTTGAATAAAGGCGCACGTAATTTAGAAACTGCTTCACTATTTTTCACTCGTATTAGGTTAATTTCTTTCGCTGATAGCACTTATTTCTAGTTGACTGTTTCGGAGGAAATCAATCTAGAATTAAGTGTGGAAAATCAAACAGCCATTGATTTTATAAATGACCGATTTTGATCTCCTGAAAATAGTCATCATGTGCATGTTTTGTACAGCACCCGGAGAAGTTTCTTCGCATTATAATTGAAAAGGGACAACAAAGGTTTCTATTTTCTTTGTTTTGTTCGCGTAACCCCATTCAAGCCGGGAAAAGGCGGCCGGAACAAACAGACACATAATATTGAATTTGATACATCATTCATACGCGGCGCTATGTACAGCAAAAGGTTGTGGTGCAGGAGCTTCATTGTTAATTTCGGTAGCTTAAGTTGAGTAAATTAGAAAATAAAGAATGGTTCTTTCTTCAAATTACTTTTCCCGTCTATAGGTTAAACCTATGATTATATTAAAGCATGCTCTTACTAAGTCTGTCAATTTAATAACGTATTTCAATTCGAATGAATGATAAAAAGCAAGAATCGTAGGGCCTACTTATTTCTCGCCCTATCGTGGCCTGATTTTCGGCTTGAAACCCGCCCTGCATTCAGACTGAAAAAGGTTGCAAACCGTTTTCAAATTATACCCCGCTTTACACGCAAGTATACGGGTAAAGCGGGATATCACTTGAACCGGTTTGTCAACCTGAACGCACAGCTGGGTTCAAGCTGAAAATCGGGCCACGATAGGGCGAGAAATAAGTAGGCCCATAGCTACAGTAACACCAATATTTATTTCCCTTTGATTTAAATAGTGGGTTTTGTGTTCTTTCAAAATAAACCGGCTTCTTTGGCCAATCGTGTTTACCTGCTCTGGCAATATTGTGTCCTCCTGGTCAAAAATAATTTAGTTTATGAAATGTCGCTTCACATGGCGATGAAAAGCCATTGTAGCGATAGGCAGCAACGACTGAAAATAATCTTGAAATTAGTGTCAAGATTTAGCCGCCATGCTTGTTTACAGATTCGCAAGTACATCATAATTCATAAATTATTTTTTCATGTTTTAATTTTTTATGAAATATACATACATCATTTTTAATAGAAAATGAAAAACTAAATCATCAAAACCATTGCTTAGAATTATTGTTATCAAATAATTACAAATAAATCTGAACATATTTTGCTTATGCATTACAATTCCTAACTAAAATTTCAAAACGAGGCAGTGACCTATTGAACTCTAAACACGGATCAAGATGGGTTGTGGCACTGAGGAGCTTATCTTTCTTAAAAACAGTGCTGCTGAGCTACAAAGGCTTGGTAGAGATTGGGGTCTAACGGAAGAAGAAATTACTAAATGCGTAGAAGAGGCGTTGGCACAATCAAGCAAGAAACAAAATGCAAAATACGAAAACTCTTCGAAAAATTTTGTCCGAAAACTATGGCGATACTTCCTGGTTGCTGTCAAGGTCCCAATGTACATTTCCCTGATCGTTGTTCTGCTCTTTTTGGGGATGCTGACCTTGACATCTGTATCAGACTCGGCTGACAGAGTTGTAAGCCAAGCCCTGCAGCCCTATGGTTATGACATGATGCGCGCTGTGAGATTGGTATTCCTTCCAGTTCACCGCTTTGTTAACTTAACACGTAAGCATATGCTTAGACTCTAGTGGGTTTTAACTCCAATTATTCTTTTGCAGCTTAGCGGACAGGAATTTAAGAAAACGTCATGCAAATGACACAAACACACAAGATACAAAATGCTCTCAGACAGCAAAGAACTAACTCAAACAACGTGTTTTTCCAAAATTAGGACCATTTAATTTTGTTTTCAGTTCTACACCATTGAGAAGTCAATTAAAAGAAGATTAAAATGAGAATATTTGAAACAACAAGCTTTTCAACAATTTTCAGTTTTGTATACAACTTATTTAATGTATCCAATGAAGTAAAAATTCAAGTAACTACGAAGCATCAGTTTGCTTAAACAATTTCAAGCAAACTGATCTTCTGCATATACCACTTATTCAAGTCAACGATTATGTAAAATTATAAAGCATGAGAAGCATCAGTTTGCTTAAGCAATTTCAAGCAAACTGATCTTCCATAAAAATAATATTACTAGTTTTTTTATCAAAGCAATTAAGCAACAGTTAATACCAATACAATGTTATATTTTCTTACTAACCAGGAAATGAAATAAATTATAAGCCAACAAGAAAACAATGGTGCAAAAATAATTGAAATGAATGATTTCAATGAATGAATCAAGCAAAGCAACATGTAATTGGGTTGGGAAGATGGGCAATTTCTGACTTCTCTTCTCTGAAGAACGTTTCGAACTGTGCAGAAAGCAGGAACTAAGGGTTTATATATGAAAAGGTATCAACCAATGAGATCTATCCATTTGATGTGTATCACACTGCCTAGCAACAATATTCAAATAAGTAGGTAGTGGTACCGGGCTGATTAATACGCCGCTCCATATTTAACTATTTTTTCTATGTAGAAAAAAATTCCAATGTTATTTTTCTATTGGTGGATGTAATATATGTTGTCAAGGTCCATCGTTAGTCTGTAAGATTCTAGTCTATAATTTTATATGTCATAACGTCTAGTCTAATAGTTAGATTTCCGTTTAAATAAATGGCGTGGTCCTGAAAGCGAAAGTGTCCTCATTCATTCGGTCATTACAGTGGAGACAAGAATGAGAAATAATATTAGAGTCACTAGACTGATGTTATTTTCACCCAATTTCCATTGACAGACACTTGTTTAAGTCGTGCCCATTATAGATGGTATGAATCAAGATTTCAACAGGTGCTGATGTCTCTTTCAGTTTTCTATATATGTTAAAAAAAAAGATTTGAGAAAATGAGAAATTGCTTTTGGAGATCTTTCCATCACTTTTTTGTGATGGTTTTCTGAATAAAATCTTTCGTAGATTTTCTCCAGCAGGCCAATTCAGGTGGGAAATTTAAGCAACCGAATCTTCAAGTCAGACAAGTGCAATTCTATAAAATCCCCTTGGGGAAGGACATTCTACAAAAGTGAAAAATCTTTGACACTCATTTTTTTTATTGTTTCATGAAAAATACTGTTTAAATTCACCTGTAAATATCTTTCACAAAGCTTACTGATACCCCAAAAAGCACTTTGTCCCGATTTTTAAAAAAGTCTTTAGACAAAGTCAAATGGTGACCTTGACCTTTGTGACTCCAAAACAATAGTTTCATGATTCTAGGTCACTTTGTTCTTGCGTTAGAGTCCAGAAACTAAAAAAGGTATACAGACAAACAGACAGATGGGCAGACAGAAAGGGTGAACCCAATATACTCCTCTCTACTTCAGAAGTATAATAATCTATAATACTACCTCATTTACCACATTTTCATCACACCTACTTTATCTTACATCCATAGAAAAAATACACATCAGGGAAGTGTAATAACATTTAATGAACACTATTACTTTCAATATTTTGAGCCGCCGTCATAGCGCAGTTGGTAGCGCGTCGGACTGTCAATCTAGAGGTCCCAGGTTTCGATCTCCGACGGCGGCACTCATTCTTTCTGACTATTTGTCTCTCACCGGTGGGTTAATAATCATAGACCTATGTGCGATAGCACCTGGAGGCTAGGAAAGAATATGAGGGTTGTACTGGTGAGAGAAATACCAGGAAACCATTGTTAGGTGCTCCAGCCGCCGCGATATAACTGAAAAATCGCTGAAAGCAGCATAAAACTCCATTCAATCAATCAATCAATCAATATTTGGATTAAAATTGACTATTTCAAGAAAAGATAAACAAATTCTTAACTTTGTAACACCTAAAAACATTTGTTGAACATAATAAAATTTACCATTGACATCACAATTAATTGCCTAGTTGTAGTAAGGTATTTGTAGTAAATTAGTTTATTTATATTTCAGAGTACTACAACGCTGAATGCATCATAGACAACCCTTTCTATCAGGAGCCAGAACTGGACTGTCGCGTTTGTAAACATTTTAAACGTGTAAAGGAAATCCATGCTACAAATTTCAGTGCAGATAAATTCACAGCTTATGTTAACACCTACAAACCTGCCCTTATTAAGGTACAGTTAATAGTGCTCGAGTGACCACTTCTACTATACAACCATTTTTCTTAATGAGACGATTCTATTGGGTTTAAACAACATAGGATTCAAGAGTTTTGCAACAATTCATATACAGTAATACTTGCGTTAAGCAACCACATAGGGGATCAATAAAAAACGATTGCTTATAAAATTGCTAAATGCAATATTTAATGATAAATAAGACATGTTAGTTGACGGCATAATATTATAAAGATTGTCACATAATTCTACATGTACATTAAGATAACCTCATGATATGAAAAATTATTATGATTTATTTATATATGATGTTTAATTTAGAAAATACTTCCTTTTTTAAGTAGAAAAACCCTGGGTTTCACCAATTTCTTGAATTTTAGCAAGCAAGTTCATTTTAATTATGATCAAGCAGAAAATCAGACCTTACATTCTGGGGGATTACTGCTGTCTCATAGATCTGTCATTTCATAAAAATTCTTAAAGAGTCCCCACCTCCCTTTTGGGAGGTTGAAATCGACCTTTTTTTATTGGATTTTACAAAATCTTGAGGCCTCTATTAAGGCCCATACTCAAGAAATTAAGGTCAGTAAAAACCTAACCAGAGGATTTATGCACCTTTTCCACTTTCAAATTTTAATATTCTGTGCGGATTATGTATATTTTTGGCCTTTTTTCCACCGTCTTTAACAAATATTGATGGCTCAGCGCGAAACACTTGGAACTGCCCTTTATGTTTATGGGCAGTTAAAAACTGTTTTGCGCTTAGTCATGGACAGGTAGCGTAGCCTCTATTAAAAGCCCACCCCTTTCTAATGGAAATGTGATGATTCTAATAGAACACCAGGGCTCTAATAGAGCTTTTATGGTACATGTATTTGCAGGGTTCTTTGACTCGAAATATTACATATTCCGATATGCGTGAACTTTACCTGGACAATCCTGATAGTTTTGATGACACGCTCTCGTCATTTGAATCAACTTACACAGAGATGAACAATGTTGATGCCCTATTTAACCCAGATCGGATGGAATTGCTAAACACTTCAACAACAATTCAAATCCACTGGTAAGGCACATCTTCTCAGCTTCAGAATTAATAAGAAGTCTGTTTAACCTTCCGCTTCTCTCTCAAGGTGAGAGAAAATCTTTATGGAGTGATTGAGGCTTCATTGTAATTTAACTAAAATGAATTTGTGTATTTGTCAATGAAAATGAAAGGAAGCCTACCAGGGTCTGACACTTTGTACTTTTTACCAAAAGCGTACAGGGCCTATTTTTTTGTAACCTTTTTATTATGCTCCCCGAAGGGAGAGCATATAGCCGCCGCTTTGTCTGTCCGTCCGTCTGTCCGTCCGTACGTCCGTAATTCTGTCTGTCCGTCCGTCCGTCCGTCCGTCCCCACCTATTTCTCCATAACCCCTGGGCCAAATTGAATGAAACTTACCATGTGAACTCCCTATGATATAGTGATGATGCATCTGTGACGGTTTTTGGATTTGAGGCCTCGTCACGGGAAAAGGGAACTTAGGGTAAAAAACAGTTTTTCCCAAATTTCTCCAAGTCTAACAGTCAGAATTTAGTGAAATTTCATATTTGAGTAGCAAATCAGATGCCCTTTACTATAAACAATTTGAAATTAACATAAAAAAAATATATATCATGGAAAAACGGGGCTTAATGTTTGTTACCTTTACGTTAGCGCGAAAAATACAGTTATTCTTTCATTTCTCCTAGTCTTATGCTCAGAATTTGATGAAATTTCACATTTGAGTAGCAAATCAGATGCTCTTTACCCTAAACTATTTGAAATTTGTGTCTAAAAATATGTCATGCAAAAAGGGGGTTTAATGTTTGTTACCTTTATGTTAGCTGAATAAGATAACAGCTTATTTGAGTCTTTGAAATCTGACCACAGAGCATATCTCCTAAAGTATAATAGCTATCAACTTGAAACTTTATGGGTGGATAGATCTCATGGAGGAGAAGTGCAGTGCACAAGAACTACAACTCTTACTTGCATAATTTTGGAGTTATTGCCCTTTGTTATTTTTGATACTTAGATTTTGTCTGGAGCATATCTCCTAAAGTATAATAGCTATCAACTTGAAACTCTATGGGTGGATAGATCTCATGGAGGAGAAGTGCAATACACCAGAACTATAACTTTTGCTTGCATAATTTTGGAGTTATTGCCCTTTGATATTTTTAATACTTAGATTTAATAGGAGGTAAATCTCTGACAGTACAAAAGAATCTTTAATCTATTAGGCTTCAGTTTACTATCAAGCTTTTGTGGCGGGGGATGTCCATGTCGAACATGGCTCTTGTTTTTGTGACAATGCCTTATTCGGGGAGCATAATCCGTCTCTGACGGCTCTTGTTCATCTTGCATAATCACAGGTGTTCCATGAAATCTAAATTTATTGTAGATCAATAAAGCAATATTCTTTTTGAAGGAAACCAGTGTAGGAAAGGAAGAAATTGCTTGTGACAAGCAATTTCTTCTTGTCCTAAAATGCTTTCCTTTGGATAATGAAAATCTGAATAGGGGAAAGGAGCTACTATCATTCTGAAGCAAAATCTGAAAATCTCTAGATATTGTGAGATATTTGTGAGAAAAGGTAAGAGGAATCCATTTTTAGGTGCTCCAGCAGCTGTGATATAACTGAAAGCAGCATAAAACCCCATTCAATATAATCAAGCAACCCACGTTGTAGTCAGACCACTTCTGTCAAAGCAAGTGCAAGCTTAAGAACACTGTTTCAGATCCAGGTGTCACAAGAAAAAACAGAGATTATTATGTTAATGCGTTTATCATTTTACACAAATTAAGTCCATAAAGCTGAATGCTTAGCTTAGAAATTTTTTCCTCTGCCCATATAAAGCCCCAGAAAGTAGAAATTATATTGACATATCATTTCTGGGCTCAAGGTTATAAAAGTTTTCTCAGGCGCAGGCTCAAATTTTACAAAATTTTAAATCAAAATGAATGTATGAAAATAAAAGATAATATTAATAAGTTGTTATTTATAACAACTTATTAATATCATCTTTTATGTTAATACAATAAAATGAGAAATAAAACAGAATTACGGCTTTAATCTCAAATTGGAATTTTAGAAAATTTGAATTGAGCCTGAGAACATTTTTTTTATAACCTCGGGCCCTGATATGTGTTTCTCATTTCAGGCAAACCAAGTCAGTCAAAGCAAGTGCTAGCTTGAGAACATTGTTTCCTCGACCCAGGTATCTACCAGAGAAAGCTGAGATAATGTTGTTATAGTTATGTTTATCATTTTAGGCAAACCAAGTGCCATCAAGTGAACATGATTTTCTAGATCTAGGATCTACCAGAGAAAGTAGAGATTATGTTGTTATGCGTTTGTCATTTTAGGGAAATCAAGTCCATAAAGCGGAATGCTAACCTGAGATAACTTTTACCTGGCCCAGATATCTTTTTCTAATATACATGTATGTTATTATTTAAGGCAAACCAAGTCTGTCAAAGCAAGTGCTAGCTTGAGAACATTGTTTCCTCAACCCAGATACCTACTAGAGGAATTTCCTTGGCCCATATGAAGGCCCAGAAAGCAAAAATTGTATTGACATATCGTTTTCTTATAAGTGTTTCTCATTTTAGGCAAACCAAGTCTGTCAAAGCAAGTGCTAGCTTGAGAACATTGTTTCCTCGACCCAGATATCTACCAGAGAAAGCTGAGATAATGTTAGAGAAACACATGCTTTTTGATGGGAGGGAAACGCCTACATATGAACTAGTATGTTCTCATCTTTTTTTTGTGCAAAATCAAAACTAATACCTGACAAAAATATGCATTGAGATGTTGTCTAGCTTGCTTAAGGTAGTGGACCCATAATATTTCTGCAACATTTCGGAAAATGAACTTTAACTGAGGTTTCCTAATGATTTTCATCAGGAAACCTCGGTCAACATTGTGAAAGATGATGAGTTCCAAAATGTTGCAG
The DNA here is from genome assembly GCA_948146395.1 of Fragum whitleyi. Lineage (NCBI taxonomy): Eukaryota > Metazoa > Mollusca > Bivalvia > Cardiida > Cardiidae > Fragum > Fragum whitleyi. The sequence continues at coordinate 12,094,625 of OX411551.1, read as the reverse complement.
AACTATTACGGTTCCACTACCTTAAAGTCTTATTTTGCTTTTCTTATTCAAACCAGAAAAATAAGTTTTATTAATACATTATTTAATTCTTGATGATTCCATCCTTTTCTGTGCATTCTAATAGGCTTACAGATTGGTTTTATTTCTCAATGAAAAGAAAATTTATGCAACTATTTTGTAAGCTTCTTCAAAAAGTAGTCCCACAAGAAATCTGTTTCATTAATTTCATTTTTGCCTTGTGATATTAAATTTACAATGTGAAGTGAATATTTGTTGATTTCATGAGGTATTAAACTAAAGACCTAATTACAACAAGTATCTGGTGTTGTATGCAACACATAAAGTCCCCTACCGGCTTCACATTGACTCAATATGGTCTTTTGTCTCAATGTTTTCCCACGCCAATTCTATCAGGGACGTCAAAACCAGGTCTTGTTTTGGAAAGGGTTAAACAAGACTTAAATGAGTTGTTGTCTCTGCTGTGCCCACTATACAATTCATGCAAGCAATAGACAGATGCAAGAAATAGTATCAATAACAGTTACCTTGTCTGATCCAAGATGTTTTTCTTCAGTCTTGTTGGTAAGAAATGAGAACTTTCACTGGAGGTGATTAATACTGCTGCATCACCACCCTGACTAACATGGCTTAAAACAGGTTTCATCAAGTTAGCTTGCTTAGTTATTAAGTTATTGCAGGATCCATTTTTTGCAATATTTTCACTATTTCCGTTACCATAGCAACTGCACTTTTTGTCAAAGAACAAAGATAAATGATGTGCATAATCTACACATTGCCATCTAGTCATATACCAAGTCTCATCAAATTAGCTTGCTTACTTATTAACTTATCGCAGGATCCAATATTTTTTGCCATATTTTCACTATTTCCGTAACCATAGCAACAACAATTTTAGTCTAAAAACAAAAATAAAATGATGTGCATAATCTACACATTGCCATATAGTCATATACCAAGTCTCATCAAACTAGCTTGCTTAGTTATTATCTTATCGCAGGATCCCATTTTTGGCCATATTTTCACTATTTCTGTAACCATAGCAACTTCAATTTAAGTCGAAAAACAAAAATAAAATGATGTGCATAATCTACACATTGCCATCTAGTCATATACCAACTTTCATCAAAAATGCTTGCTTAGTTATTAAGTTATCGCGGGATCCAGATTTGAGTGGACGGACGGACAGACGGACGGACAGACGGAGGGCAAACCTATAGTCCCCTCCGGTGTGAACACCGGTAGGGGACTAATAACCCTACGTATGAATCGGCATTGGGTATTCATACAATGTGACTAGGTTTGTGGTTCCATACTTCCATGAAATAAAAAAACTAGAAAGCCATGAATGGCTTGAGTCGCTCCACAGGCTTGAAATTCTTGTAAAAGCAAATAAATGTTTTGACTAGATTTTTAGATATTTGGGGTTCTACTGATGTTGAAAATGATTTTCAAAGTTTCAACTATATAACAGATAGAGAAATGACCTCCGCTTTTAAAAGACATATTTTTCATCAAATCAGAATAACTTTTGGCTGCATAATAAAAGGTCACCCAAAGATCATACCAAAAAAGTTTGATTGATATCCATCAGTTACATTCTGAGGGAATGATTTTCAGAGTTTCCACTATTTAACATATTGAGGAATGACCTCCACCCATAAAATGCATATTCCATCCGACCACAATGATTTTTGGTACACTGATAAAGGGTCACTAAAGAATCATACCAGTGAAATTTGGTTGATATCCAAAAATTAGATTCTGAGAAAATGATTTGCAAATTTTCCACTATATGATATTAAGAGAAATGACCTCTGCCCATAAAATGCATATTTTTCATCTGATCACAATGATTTTTGGTAGACTGATAAAGGGTCACTCAAGGATCATTCCAGTAAAATTTGGTTGATATCCAAAAATTAGATTCTGAGAAAATGATTTTCAAAGTTTCCACTATGTAACATATAGAGAAATGACCTCCGCTCATAAAATGCATATTTTCCATCCGATCACTATTATTTTTTGTAGACTGATAAAGGGTCACCCAAGGATCATTCCAGTAAAATTTGGTTGATATCCATCTGTTTGATTCTGAGAAAATGATTTTCAAAGTTTCCACTATATAACATATAGAGAAATGACCTCTGCCTATAAAATGCATATTTGCCATCCGATCACAATGATTTTTTGTAGACTGATAAAGGGTCACCCAAGGATCATTCATGTAAAATTTAATTGGTATCCATTGATTAGAATCTGAGAAAACTCACTTTTTACCATATTTGGAAATTAGCCACGCCCATTAAATCCATGTTTTTCATTGGATCAAAATTTCTTGAACAACTTTGAAAGAGAGTCACCCAAGGATCATTCCTGTGAAGTTTGGTTGAAATTCATCAAGTAGTTTCTGAGGAGAAGATTTTTAAAGAAAAGTTTACGACCGGACGCACGGACGGACGGACGCACGACGGACACAACGCCATGTCAATAGCCCCAGTGGCTTTCAGCCAGTGGAGCTAAAAATATCAATGAAACTAGTGATATTCTTCAAAATATAATGAAATTGATCCAGAAATCAGACTCAAGCTTGATTTTGATAATATTTTTGAATTATTCTAGTTAGAAATACCTAAGACTTACTGTTTTAACCATTGTTCTGCTGAATAAAATCCTTTGTGAAATTGAATCAAGTTCAAAGTACCAAGAAGACTGGATACTCTATGTGTGAGTCAGTATTTATTTTGAAAGAATTTCTAAAACTTATTGGGTTTATAAAAAAAATCAGGAGGTAAAGACTAAGATGAGACTGCACATATGTGCAGTCTGATCTTTGTTTATACCTCCTGCCAAACAGGAATATTCTGGGTTCAGCATGATGAGGGTTAAATTTAATAAATTTCTTGAGTAAATGTTTATAGCAATATTCAATTTACTTCAGCCATACATGAGCACCCCAACACAGCTGTACATTCTAGCCAGTGGTAGACGGAGGGTTCTCGTGAGACCAGCCGCCAGCTGTAAGAAGTCATGTGACTCCATGTTGGTGTTCCTGGAAGCGGGAGATGCTTGTAAGTTTACATGTCAGGGGTGTGGAATTCCCAAGCGTAACTTGTCCAACATTTGCTTTTTCCCCTTGCAGAGAAGTCAATTTTTCTAGAACACTTGTCTTTGGACAAATGAATACCAAGGCAAATCTTGAAATTGTATTAAATAGATCTAGGGCATGAATTATCCTAATGTTTTTATTAAAGGGTAGAAAACAATGCTCTGGGTGAAGGAAATGCAGGATTTTAGCATTTTCTTCATTTAAATCAATGTTTTTCTAAATATTTATCTTTGCATTTCTGGGATAAGTGGATTTCCATCTGGACACGTAAAAAATCATCTTTTACTTTTCCAGGGACAAGTGGTTTACTTGTCCAGGGACAAGTGGAGAAAATCAGTATTTCCAGGACAATCTAGGAATTTGGTAAAAATAAATTGAATAAGATATTGGATCCAGTACAGGTAAACTTAAGGTTGCATTTACAGGAAGGTAGAAGGATCATTCCAGTGTCAGAAAATCAGCAAAGTTTGAAAAAGTTTAGACCCAAGACAGCCTTCACTGACTATGCTAGCAAGCCCAGAGTTGGCTTTTTACACACTGCACTGTGATCATGGGTTATACATCAAACAATCTTTGAAGCCACCTACTATGCATGTGATCAGCGCCCCTGTTGTATAAAAGATAACCATTGGTTAAATATACAGATCAGAAATTATTTTCAACCAATCAGGATTGTTGTTTCAATTGAATCAATTGAAACAACAACCCTGATTGGCTGAAATTAACCTTGAATTAAGATCCAACCTATAGATATCTTTTATCCACTCTGTCCTAGGTGTCTAAGTGTGAGATCTTAGAGCATAACATCATTATTAATGTAACTTATTTTTTCAATGAAACCCTATACTTTAGGGTTTGATTTAATTTTCTCATTAGGCTGATACAACTGACCACTCACAACAGATTTTATGGCATTGTTTCAGAGGTATAAAATAGAGGGGGACAAGCTGACCTGCAATCAGGATAACGGTACACTGCAAACAGTTTGCAATTCATACCCCTCTTTGCATGAGCACTTGTGTGCAAAGCCAGATATAATTTATAAACAGTTTGCACCATTTTGTTATCTTAAATGCAGGGCTAGTCTTGAATATCTTTTTCTCAAAGAAACCAATTATTCTTGGTACTCATTGGAATCATCTGATCGAGAGTCAAAATAGGGTCTGTGTATTTTTGAAAAAACATGTGTAGGATAACCATGTCTATTTAGCGACCACTTTTATTAAGGGACCATCATAAATAGTCCCTTCACCGTAAGCAAAATTTCTGAAAAAGTTGACATTCTTTGACATTAGAAAAATTATTTATTATTGAATCTTATGTTGTTTGCACCCATTTGAATCATCTCCATAAGCAACCAACAGAGATAGTTCCTTTACCGTAAGCAAAATCGACATTCTTTTACGAAAATTTTTTAATTATTGAATTTTATGTTGCTTGAACCCCTTTGATCCGTCTCGGTGGGACGCTTTTGGTTTCTTTTGAAAGAAGCTATCATTTATCATGATTGTTTTTGTCAAATTTACTGTATGTATTTTCAGTGATGTATCATCGTGAGATGTACAGGCTATTTATAGCAGCCAATCAACATGGTCCAAGCCTTGGATACCTGGTTCCTTTTGTAGTATAACGGTGCAACAACAAAGAATTGAATTTCAGTTCATGAACTACAAACTTACTATAGCAGCCAATCAGTATGGTCACATGGTTTAACAACATGGAACTGAATCTCAAACGATGACCTTTTTATCAGATATAATTTACTATACTATAACTTACTATTTTGACATTGTAAAATTGCTGTTTGTGTTCTGTAAAAGATTTTTGCCTGCCCCCTTATTGATAATTTGAGGGCATATTGTTTTACTGTTTTCTGTTTGTATTTCTGTTTGTTGTCTTTCCATTAAATTGCAAAACTTAACACAACACCTAACATTGCCAATTACTTCAAGGCTTTTCAAGATACAATGCTTATATTTGATATGATGATAGATGTTGGTGATGCGCATCTACAGATACCAAGGTCAAGGTTTTTTGACAGGGTCAAGTTCATCAATCAAGGTCAGTTTTGAAAAATTACCGTTTCAGGGGCAATCGGTTTCACAAATACATCTTGTTCCTTTTGTTTTACAAAGAAGAATTGAAACGCAGACGGTGACCTTCATAATTTATGATAAAAACTTGTCAACTAAATAAATAAATGATCTTAATCTTATGTATTTGATACTTGTTTGGTTCTTTATTATTTACCCATTCCTAAATCCTCTTATTTTAACCCTTGGCATTCTGAACCGGGAATATTCTTGATTTGACAGGAGGAGGCTGATCTTACTCTTTACCACATTTTCCATTTTAGACCAAATAGTTTAGAAACCATATTTTTAAAATTAATACCCACTTACTATTAAGGCACTCTGTGCTTTCAGTGCTTTGATTTTAATGCAGTTTTGCTGAAGTTTTAATACAGCAGATTGCCTTAACAACCCATTCATAAACCATCCTATTGTTTTAAGAGATGCAACATACAGGCTGGTAAAGTAAAACAGCTGGTCAGAAATAGGTTAGTAATTTGCTGGGCTATGATATATTTGGTCTTGAATTTAAACCTTTTCTGCTTTTTATATGCTACCAAAGGTTGTTGAATAATGGCATCATCTTTTCTATCTGTTTGTCTGTCCCTACATCCATCCATTTATTGTCACAATTCCACAATCATTATCACAGTTCCTGCTTCAATTATTGATGGATTAGCATAAAACTTTCACATATTGTTCCTTTTCATGTGACAATGTGAAACAATCGTTGCCATTTTGGGATACTATGCTAAATCACTTAAAATCCTGGGGGGAGGCTGGAGCACCTAACAATGGATTCCTGGTATTTCTCTCACCAGTATAACCATCACATCCTTTCCTAGCCTCCAGCTGCTGTCTCACATAGGTCTACAATTATCAACCCATTGGTGAGGGACAAATAGTTGGAAAGAATGAGCGCTGCCATCAGAGATTAAAACCTGGGACCTCTACATTGACAGTCTGATGCGCTACCAACTGTGCTATGACAGCGGCTCCCTCTTCTTCAAAGGGGGTATAAATATTGAAATCCATCTATAAAGATAAAAGCTTTTCTCCAGACTAGCTTAATGTTTGCTTTTGACCTGCTACCTTGACTTTGATACAATCTGAATATTTCTTTAAAATAGCACATCTACTCATGAAAGAGAACAACTGTGCCAAATTATTTTGAAATCCATCTATAAATGTAGGAGCTAAGCTCCAGACAAGCTTATTTTTCACATATGACCTTGAGCATCAAACTGTCGGAAAATTTCGTTTCAATAGCATGTTTTCTCAAAGTTGAGAAAAAAATCATCAAATTACAGTCAAATATCTTTACGTCGAATGTCCATAAGACGAAGTTATCTCTACGTCGAAGTATTTTTCAAGTCCCGATCTATTTACTCTTTATTTCTATGTAATTCAACCTCCATACGTCGTTATCCATTGCTCGAAATTTTTCCGTACGTCGAACCAATTTCAAGGTCCCATCACTATTGTTTGTGTGCATTCACACCTCTGTACGACGAACCCCAACCTTAATTGATGAAAATTTGCCATCAGGCAGTTTTTCACACATTCGACCTGCCAACCACAATAATTGACACGCGCGATCTCAGTATTGGATATCGATTGTTTACCTGATTGGGTTTGATTGTTTGTAACAGATAGAGAATGTGAAAGGTTAAGTGATTTATTGTTTTGAAATGAAAAGGGTCGGCAAAATGCATAGGACCTACGACGTTATATTTGTAATTCTCATTGACAACGAAAGCATGTTAAGCCAATGCCTCGCGAGACTTGATTGGTGAAGTACCCGGTAGACACGGGGGGATAGCCATCAACATCGACCAACATGACGTACCCAAGGAAGGACTGGGTAAACAATCCGAGAATGATTTGTCCAGGAAATTGTATATGAAGAAATCATTATTAGACATGTTTTGTGCTTGAGATACGCGAAATGTTAACCTCTCACACAAAAGTCATTGTCTCATAGATCTCATAGATCTAATAGTTCATGTAAGCACATGTAAATTTGTTTATAAATGGCTTGTTTGAAAATGTTTTTGCTTCGTGATTTAAATGTATGTTATATATAATCTTTATAATCAAATATACATGTAAATAAAAATAAGTATCATCTTTTATATTCGATTAATTCATCACGATAATCAAATACGTCCGTTATTTCGCCACCAGTTTCTATCGTACTAAAGTGTGATGATGGCCGCATATGTCTTCGTACCGAAGATCGCCTTTATCTCTTCGTCGAACTTTCTATATGTCGAAGTTTTTTGGTGAGTCCCCCGAAGTTCGACATATAGATATTCCACTGTATTTTGAAATCCATCCATAAATGTGGGAGCTAAACTTCAGACAAGTTAGAGGAAAAGACTTTTAAAGACTTTAAATTAAAAATAAGCTCAGCCCTGTCCTGCCACAACCATAATTGGGAATCAATCAAAATTTCTTGAACAATTTACGTAACTTTGAGCCCTATTTCATTGAAAATGGGCCTGTGGTTTGGGAGAAGATTCAAATGTGAAAATAAGCAACATCCTTTGTGAATATGCCATGCCCATATTTGTGGGTCAATCAAAATTTCTTCAACAACTTAGGAAGAGGGTCTCCCAAGGATCATTAATGCCAAGTTTCATTGAAATCAGCCCAATGGTATAGGAGGAGAAGATGTTTAAAGAAAAAGTTTAATTAGATGCATTTCGGACACACTGCCATGACAATAGCTTGCTGGACTTCATCCAGTGGACCCTTAAAACCATAAAGACATCACTTTCATGGATATATTTCAACAGAAAAGTTCCCTATGCTTGTTTTGTATTGATTCCGGGAGCATTTTATTAGGATGAATAGTTTCAATAACTATTACAATCTTAATCAATAAATAGAACTTGGTTTTTGTAATTGAAGCCTCAAAATATATGTACAAGTAATATGAAAATATTTAGAAGGGAAAAGAATAAACACTTAATGTAAATACTCAGTATTAAAATACTTTGAAAAAAAAATGCCTTTTTCAAGAAAAGTCATTTTTCTTGGAAAAAAGGCATTTTTTGCTGAAATAATGCAATACTGAGTGTTTTTAAAAAGTATTTAAAAGTAAGATTTTGGGTTTTGTTTGTATAGGGTTTTAAAATGTTCTCAACAGTATTGTAGTTTCATCACAGCTTTTCTCACACCTGTATACTTCTGCGTACAAGTGAGAGAAATCCCTTAATCTAAGGTGTTACTAAATAGAACCTATTTACCTAGCTGATAACTCTTGTTGTAACAAATTACAAACGGTCATAAATAAAATAAACAGTGGGTCCCAGCTGATGGTTTATCAGTCTTGGTTTCAGATTTCCTATAACTCTCTAGATATATCAAGAGGACCATTTAGCGTATAAAGCTTTCATGAATTAATTAACCAAAGAAAATGGAAAAAAAAAAAACAAGGATTGCCTCAGTCTGAAAATAAGTTGGAAAGAAAAAATCTAAAGATGATCAAATTCATCATAATATGCCATACCCAATTGTCTGCCGATTTACCTGTTTGTCTGACTGTCCATCTATCTATCTGGCTGTCATCACATTTTGTGTGTGCAACTTCGCCTTTAGATTGCATTTAATTGACCTAAAACTTACTTAAATGGTTACCGGTATCTATTGTGTCTATACTGAGTTCCATAAGAAAGTGTGCACTTTCACTTTTTTAATTAGTCCCCTACCGGTGTTCACACCGGAGGGGACTATAGGTTTGCCCTCCGTCTGTCCGTCCGTCTGTCTGCTCAAATCTGGATCCCGCGATAACTTAATAACTAAGCAAGCGTTTTTGATGAAAGTTGGTATATGACTAGATGGCAATGTGTAGATTATGCACATCATTTTATTTTTGTTTTTCGACTTAAATTGAGGTTGCTATGGTTACAGAAATAGTGAAAATATGGCCAAAAATGGGATCCTGCGATAAGATAATAACTAAGCAAGCTAGTTTGATGAGACTTGGTATATGACTATATGGCAATGTGTAGATTATGCACATCATTTTATTTTTGTTTTTAGACTAAAATTGTTGTTGCTATGGTTACGGAAATAGTGAAAATATGGCAAAAAATATTGGATCCTGCGATAAGTTAATAAGTAAGCAAGCTAATTTGATGAGACTTGGTATATGACTAGATGGCAATGTGTAGATTATGCACATCATTTTATCTTTGTTCTTTGACAAAAAGTGTGGTTGCTATTGTAACGGAAATAGTGAAAATATGGCAAAAAATGGATCATGCAATAACTTAATAACTAAGCAAGCTAACTTGATGAAACCTGTTTTAAAATGGAAAAAAATTATAAGCCATGTTAGTCAGGGTGGTGATGCAGCAGTATTAATCACCTCCAGTGAAAGTTCTCATTTCTTACCAACAAGACTGAAGAAAAACATCTTGGATCAGACAAGGTAACTGTTATTGATACTATTTCTTGCATCTGTCTATTGCTTGCATGAATTGTATAGTGGGCACAGCAGAGACAACAACTCATGTAAGTCTTGTTTAACCCTTTCCAAAACAAGACCTGGTTTTGACGTCCCTGATAGAATTGGCTTGGGAAAACATTGAGACAAACAAAGCCGGTAGGGGACTTTTGCCATGTCCGACATGGCTCTTGTTTTTCTGAATATTTCAAAGTCGGATGAAAATTATGGAGTAAATTTGATACCATACTCTAGTCAAAACCTTTAGAAATTAAAAGTCAAATCAGATTTGGATAAAGTATCGCATGCTGCATACGCGCAGGCAGAGCTTAAATTGTTGAGATTTGACTTCCTTACAACATTTTCTTTGGTAGGAGCTATATGTTGATGTTGCATAATAGAGTTTTAGAAGCCATTCCAAGCCATTTCCAAACAAAAGTTTTAATTATTATGCAGACGTTACGTGTACGTCAACGTTAAACATTGCTACGTTGTTAGGCCAGTAACTTGTCGTTGAATGGTGCTATGACATTCCATGACATCTCGATTTGCTTATTAAGGGCCTTACAAAATGATGACCTCAAATTTTATTGTAACATGAACGCTCAATAAATTTTAATAATATTCTTAAACTGACAAGGTTCGATTTTGTTCAATGACGTTTATTGGTAGTCCAACTACGCTGTAGCAACATGCACAATTGTATTGAAGCTGTGATTTTATGCTTAGGAAAGCCGCAAAGATTCGACTGAATGCTTTTTCAGACCAATTATTCCTCTAACACGTGATGCACATGCAAAAACATGCAAAATCAAATGTCTCAATTTAGCAAAGAATTTTTGCTCATCGCACAATTTTTTTCCTCAAATATCGTTTGTACATACTCTTGTGGATAGTCATACCACGTTTCATGACGATAGATTGTGTAATTTCAGGGATATTTAAAATTCAAAAGTGCACACTTTCTTTTGGAACTAAGTATATTTTGCATCTGACATCCAACCCTTTGAATTCAAATCACTGTGGGGCAAAACAACACCTTTTACTAGTGTGCGCAACTCATCATACAGTTACATTCAGATGAAATTCAAATCAGGTGTAATGAATCTCGACAGTGTCTATGTGTGTGCATGTGCCATTCATGATTCAGACAACTTCAATCATCTGGCCTTTAATTGAAACAAGAGGGTCAAGTTGGCCATAGATTGCTAACCCCTGTACATAGTAAGACTATGAAATCAAACTTGAATTTTTACACTAGAAGTATACATGGCCGTAGTAAAACAAGTGAATTTATTTTCACAAGACCTTTCTGTTGGTACTTTCTTTAAGATAAGTGTTTGCAAAATACAGATTATATCATTGTTCATGAAAGCCTTCAATTAACTTAGCTTAGGTCTATCTTATAAGTCCCTAAGTTGTGTTTGTGACAAGTATCGTCAGATCGTTCTCTAAGTACGAATTTAAACAAGTCAGTTATGATCAAGGTTATTTGATCTGAAATTAAAGCAAAATGCGCACTCCAATAATTGATGACATCTTTTTTTTTTAAAATTTAAGTTAAAAAGCGTTTGTTGATATTTAAAATGTGTACTGCTTGTGAAACAGACCTTGTGCTATTATTTATTCTAAAGTTTTATTTAAGGTCAAAGTTAATTTCATTTCGGCCAGTTTGTTTTTGAAAAAGACAAAATCATAGAAATTATCATAGCCTTGATGTATTTTTTTTCAGCTTTCTCAAGTCAAAGTTTGAATTATTTGACATCTTATGAAATATCTGATTAATTTAAAACTTGAATTTATTGTACATACTAATTCTCAATAGATCATACTATGCTTGAATAAATCCATGTGCATTTTATTGTGTTAGCTCACCTGAGCACAATCTGCTCAATGTGAGCTTTTGTAATCACCTTTTGTCTGTCGTGTGTCGTGTGTTGTGCGCTGTGAGTTGTCAACAATTCTTTAAACATCTTCTCCTCAAAACTTGTTAGTGTAATTTTGATTGACCCCCAAATATAGGCGTGGCAGGGCGGGGATTTTTTGGAGACCAAAATCTTTAAACTTCTTCTCCACTGTAACCAATGGGTTGATTACAACCAAACTTGGCAGAATTGTTCCTTGGGCGAACCTTCTCAAAATTGTTCGTGAAATTTTGATTGACCCCAAATATGGACATGTCAGGGAGGGGCTTTTTTGAGCCCAATCTTTTAACTTCAAACTCATCACATTATAAGAAATTTGAGGTGTTATCGAGATGTTTTCACATTTTCGTTTCATGACATTAAGTTATTAGAAAAGAAGAGAACGCCTTTTTTTTAATTCAGGGAGGTATGAAACTAAAATCTTGTCGCACATTAGTATTCATCTGCTGTATGCGTTCATTTAGTTTGATTATGATTCTAGTTTCATACCTCAATGAATAAATATTCTCGTCATCTCTTCAGTTAATTAATTTAAGATCTCACTAGATGCTTGTGCTTCAGTTAATTATGCGAGTTGTTACGAGGAGCCATGGTTAGTTACATCATGTGTTACAATACTATAATAATGTTCAAAGTAGTCTCAAAATCCATGGAGCAGCTTAATTCCAGAACTGTAAAAAGTCAAAAGAAAAGAAAACCTGAATAGTTGCACAGAAAGATTCAAGACATGAGCGCGAGACAGTTTAGATGTCCTAATAATATATAAACATATATCAGTCTCTTGGTCACTGATCAAATCAATTAGTAAAAGACCAAACCAGAAAATCATTCTAATTTGTGACTATGAGATGGGAATGTGAACATGACCAGAGTATCTAAATAAACCAATTAATATTATCTTTCACAGTGGTTCACACTGGGGAAAGTTTATGTATGTAACTGTTAATATCTAATCAGCAGTCAAGTGTTGGCTATTAAGTTACCGTGGTGGAAAAGCTTGGAAAGGAAGGTATTTTCACTTATTCCTATAAGTAGTACAACCTTAAGGTAATGGACCCATAATAGATCCATAACATTTCACAACTCATTATCTTTCACAATGTTAACCGAGGTTTCCTAGTGATATCATTAGGATACCCCAGTTAACACTGATAAAGTTTATGACTGCCAAAATGTTGCGGAACTATATGGAGTCCACTACCTTTATATTTCATATAAGCCATTTGCTGTCTATACCATACCACTTTGGTGTATGCATACCCAATTGGTGGGAGACTCATGACTAATCTCACAATGATTTTAGTCAAATGTCTGATGGAAGTTAGCCGAGCCGAAAACCAAACTCACTACCTAAAAGTGAGTATAAGGTCTGAATCCCTGTAAAAGAATGTCATTGATGGGTGACTATAGTTTACTTCTGCGTACAAGTGAGAGAAATCCCTTAATCTAAGGTGTTACTAAATAGAACCTATTTACCTAGCTGATAACTCTTGTTGTAACAAATTACAAACGGTCATAAATAAAATAAACAGTGGGTCCCAGCTGATGGTTTATCAGTCTTGGTTTCAGATTTCCTATAACTCTCTAGATATATCAAGAGGACCATTTAGCGTATAAAGCTTTCATGAATTAATTAACCAAAGAAAATGGAAAAAAAAAAAACAAGGATTGCCTCAGTCTGAAAATAAGTTGGAAAGAAAAAATCTAAAGATGATCAAATTCATCATAATATGCCATACCCAATTGTCTGCCGATTTACCTGTTTGTCTGACTGTCCATCTATCTATCTGGCTGTCATCACATTTTGTGTGTGCAACTTCGCCTTTAGATTGCATTTAATTGACCTAAAACTTACTTAAATGGTTACCGGTATCTATTCTGTCTATACTGAGTTCCATAAGAAAGTGTGCACTTTCACTTTTTTAATTAGTCCCCTACCGGTGTTCACACCGGAGGGGACTATAGGTTTGCCCTCCGTCTGTCCGTCCGTCTGTCTGCTCAAATCTGGATCCCGCGATAACTTAATAACTAAGCAAGCGTTTTTGATGAAAGTTGGTATATGACTAGATGGCAATGTGTAGATTATGCACATCATTTTATTTTTGTTTTTCGACTTAAATTGAGGTTGCTATGGTTACAGAAATAGTGAAAATATGGCCAAAAATGGGATCCTGCGATAAGATAATAACTAAGCAAGCTAGTTTGATGAGACTTGGTATATGACTATATGGCAATGTGTAGATTATGCACATCATTTTATTTTTGTTTTTAGACTAAAATTGTTGTTGCTATGGTTACGGAAATAGTGAAAATATGGCAAAAAATATTGGATCCTGCGATAAGTTAATAAGTAAGCAAGCTAATTTGATGAGACTTGGTATATGACTAGATGGCAATGTGTAGATTATGCACATCATTTTATCTTTGTTCTTTGACAAAAAGTGTGGTTGCTATTGTAACGGAAATAGTGAAAATATGGCAAAAAATGGATCATGCAATAACTTAATAACTAAGCAAGCTAACTTGATGAAACCTGTTTTAAAATGGAAAAAAATTATAAGCCATGTTAGTCAGGGTGGTGATGCAGCAGTATTAATCACCTCCAGTGAAAGTTCTCATTTCTTACCAACAAGACTGAAGAAAAACATCTTGGATCAGACAAGGTAACTGTTATTGATACTATTTCTTGCATCTGTCTATTGCTTGCATGAATTGTATAGTGGGCACAGCAGAGACAACAACTCATGTAAGTCTTGTTTAACCCTTTCCAAAACAAGACCTGGTTTTGACGTCCCTGATAGAATTGGCTTGGGAAAACATTGAGACAAACAAAGCCGGTAGGGGACTTTTGCCATGTCCGACATGGCTCTTGTTTTTCTGAATATTTCAAAGTCGGATGAAAATTATGGAGTAAATTTGATACCATACTCTAGTCAAAACCTTTAGAAATTAAAAGTCAAATCAGATTTGGATAAAGTATCGCATGCTGCATACGCGCAGGCAGAGCTTAAATTGTTGAGATTTGACTTCCTTACAACATTTTCTTTGGTAGGAGCTATATGTTGATGTTGCATAATAGAGTTTTAGAAGCCATTCCAAGCCATTTCCAAACAAAAGTTTTAATTATTATGCAGACGTTACGTGTACGTCAACGTTAAACATTGCTACGTTGTTAGGCCAGTAACTTGTCGTTGAATGGTGCTATGACATTCCATGACATCTCGATTTGCTTATTAAGGGCCTTACAAAATGATGACCTCAAATTTTATTGTAACATGAACGCTCAATAAATTTTAATAATATTCTTAAACTGACAAGGTTCGATTTTGTTCAATGACGTTTATTGGTAGTCCAACTACGCTGTAGCAACATGCACAATTGTATTGAAGCTGTGATTTTATGCTTAGGAAAGCCGCAAAGATTCGACTGAATGCTTTTTCAGACCAATTATTCCTCTAACACGTGATGCACATGCAAAAACATGCAAAATCAAATGTCTCAATTTAGCAAAGAATTTTTGCTCATCGCACAATTTTTTTCCTCAAATATCGTTTGTACATACTCTTGTGGATAGTCATACCACGTTTCATGACGATAGATTGTGTAATTTCAGGGATATTTAAAATTCAAAAGTGCACACTTTCTTTTGGAACTAAGTATATTTTGCATCTGACATCCAACCCTTTGAATTCAAATCACTGTGGGGCAAAACAACACCTTTTACTAGTGTGCGCAACTCATCATACAGTTACATTCAGATGAAATTCAAATCAGGTGTAATGAATCTCGACAGTGTCTATGTGTGTGCATGTGCCATTCATGATTCAGACAACTTCAATCATCTGGCCTTTAATTGAAACAAGAGGGTCAAGTTGGCCATAGATTGCTAACCCCTGTACATAGTAAGACTATGAAATCAAACTTGAATTTTTACACTAGAAGTATACATGGCCGTAGTAAAACAAGTGAATTTATTTTCACAAGACCTTTCTGTTGGTACTTTCTTTAAGATAAGTGTTTGCAAAATACAGATTATATCATTGTTCATGAAAGCCTTCAATTAACTTAGCTTAGGTCTATCTTATAAGTCCCTAAGTTGTGTTTGTGACAAGTATCGTCAGATCGTTCTCTAAGTACGAATTTAAACAAGTCAGTTATGATCAAGGTTATTTGATCTGAAATTAAAGCAAAATGCGCACTCCAATAATTGATGACATCTTTTTTTTTTAAAATTTAAGTTAAAAAGCGTTTGTTGATATTTAAAATGTGTACTGCTTGTGAAACAGACCTTGTGCTATTATTTATTCTAAAGTTTTATTTAAGGTCAAAGTTAATTTCATTTCGGCCAGTTTGTTTTTGAAAAAGACAAAATCATAGAAATTATCATAGCCTTGATGTATTTTTTTTCAGCTTTCTCAAGTCAAAGTTTGAATTATTTGACATCTTATGAAATATCTGATTAATTTAAAACTTGAATTTATTGTACATACTAATTCTCAATAGATCATACTATGCTTGAATAAATCCATGTGCATTTTATTGTGTTAGCTCACCTGAGCACAATCTGCTCAATGTGAGCTTTTGTAATCACCTTTTGTCTGTCGTGTGTCGTGTGTTGTGCGCTGTGAGTTGTCAACAATTCTTTAAACATCTTCTCCTCAAAACTTGTTAGTGTAATTTTGATTGACCCCCAAATATAGGCGTGGCAGGGCGGGGATTTTTTGGAGACCAAAATCTTTAAACTTCTTCTCCACTGTAACCAATGGGTTGATTACAACCAAACTTGGCAGAATTGTTCCTTGGGCGAACCTTCTCAAAATTGTTCGTGAAATTTTGATTGACCCCAAATATGGACATGTCAGGGAGGGGCTTTTTTGAGCCCAATCTTTTAACTTCAAACTCATCACATTATAAGAAATTTGAGGTGTTATCGAGATGTTTTCACATTTTCGTTTCATGACATTAAGTTATTAGAAAAGAAGAGAACGCCTTTTTTTTAATTCAGGGAGGTATGAAACTAAAATCTTGTCGCACATTAGTATTCATCTGCTGTATGCGTTCATTTAGTTTGATTATGATTCTAGTTTCATACCTCAATGAATAAATATTCTCGTCATCTCTTCAGTTAATTAATTTAAGATCTCACTAGATGCTTGTGCTTCAGTTAATTATGCGAGTTGTTACGAGGAGCCATGGTTAGTTACATCATGTGTTACAATACTATAATAATGTTCAAAGTAGTCTCAAAATCCATGGAGCAGCTTAATTCCAGAACTGTAAAAAGTCAAAAGAAAAGAAAACCTGAATAGTTGCACAGAAAGATTCAAGACATGAGCGCGAGACAGTTTAGATGTCCTAATAATATATAAACATATATCAGTCTCTTGGTCACTGATCAAATCAATTAGTAAAAGACCAAACCAGAAAATCATTCTAATTTGTGACTATGAGATGGGAATGTGAACATGACCAGAGTATCTAAATAAACCAATTAATATTATCTTTCACAGTGGTTCACACTGGGGAAAGTTTATGTATGTAACTGTTAATATCTAATCAGCAGTCAAGTGTTGGCTATTAAGTTACCGTGGTGGAAAAGCTTGGAAAGGAAGGTATTTTCACTTATTCCTATAAGTAGTACAACCTTAAGGTAATGGACCCATAATAGATCCATAACATTTCACAACTCATTATCTTTCACAATGTTAACCGAGGTTTCCTAGTGATATCATTAGGATACCCCAGTTAACACTGATAAAGTTTATGACTGCCAAAATGTTGCGGAACTATATGGAGTCCACTACCTTTATATTTCATATAAGCCATTTGCTGTCTATACCATACCACTTTGGTGTATGCATACCCAATTGGTGGGAGACTCATGACTAATCTCACAATGATTTTAGTCAAATGTCTGATGGAAGTTAGCCGAGCCGAAAACCAAACTCACTACCTAAAAGTGAGTATAAGGTCTGAATCCCTGTAAAAGAATGTCATTGATGGGTGACTATAGTTTACTTCTGCGTACAAGTGAGAGAAATCCCTTAATCTAAGGTGTTACTAAATAGAACCTATTTACCTAGCTGATAACTCTTGTTGTAACAAATTACAAACGGTCATAAATAAAATAAACAGTGGGTCCCAGCTGATGGTTTATCAGTCTTGGTTTCAGATTTCCTATAACTCTCTAGATATATCAAGAGGACCATTTAGCGTATAAAGCTTTCATGAATTAATTAACCAAAGAAAATGGAAAAAAAAAAAACAAGGATTGCCTCAGTCTGAAAATAAGTTGGAAAGAAAAAATCTAAAGATGATCAAATTCATCATAATATGCCATACCCAATTGTCTGCCGATTTACCTGTTTGTCTGACTGTCCATCTATCTATCTGGCTGTCATCACATTTTGTGTGTGCAACTTCGCCTTTAGATTGCATTTAATTGACCTAAAACTTACTTAAATGGTTACCGGTATCTATTCTGTCTATACTGAGTTCCATAAGAAAGTGTGCACTTTCACTTTTTTAATTAGTCCCCTACCGGTGTTCACACCGGAGGGGACTATAGGTTTGCCCTCCGTCTGTCCGTCCGTCTGTCTGCTCAAATCTGGATCCCGCGATAACTTAATAACTAAGCAAGCGTTTTTGATGAAAGTTGGTATATGACTAGATGGCAATGTGTAGATTATGCACATCATTTTATTTTTGTTTTTCGACTTAAATTGAGGTTGCTATGGTTACAGAAATAGTGAAAATATGGCCAAAAATGGGATCCTGCGATAAGATAATAACTAAGCAAGCTAGTTTGATGAGACTTGGTATATGACTATATGGCAATGTGTAGATTATGCACATCATTTTATTTTTGTTTTTAGACTAAAATTGTTGTTGCTATGGTTACGGAAATAGTGAAAATATGGCAAAAAATATTGGATCCTGCGATAAGTTAATAAGTAAGCAAGCTAATTTGATGAGACTTGGTATATGACTAGATGGCAATGTGTAGATTATGCACATCATTTTATCTTTGTTCTTTGACAAAAAGTGTGGTTGCTATTGTAACGGAAATAGTGAAAATATGGCAAAAAATGGATCATGCAATAACTTAATAACTAAGCAAGCTAACTTGATGAAACCTGTTTTAAAATGGAAAAAAATTATAAGCCATGTTAGTCAGGGTGGTGATGCAGCAGTATTAATCACCTCCAGTGAAAGTTCTCATTTCTTACCAACAAGACTGAAGAAAAACATCTTGGATCAGACAAGGTAACTGTTATTGATACTATTTCTTGCATCTGTCTATTGCTTGCATGAATTGTATAGTGGGCACAGCAGAGACAACAACTCATGTAAGTCTTGTTTAACCCTTTCCAAAACAAGACCTGGTTTTGACGTCCCTGATAGAATTGGCTTGGGAAAACATTGAGACAAACAAAGCCGGTAGGGGACTTTTGCCATGTCCGACATGGCTCTTGTTTTTCTGAATATTTCAAAGTCGGATGAAAATTATGGAGTAAATTTGATACCATACTCTAGTCAAAACCTTTAGAAATTAAAAGTCAAATCAGATTTGGATAAAGTATCGCATGCTGCATACGCGCAGGCAGAGCTTAAATTGTTGAGATTTGACTTCCTTACAACATTTTCTTTGGTAGGAGCTATATGTTGATGTTGCATAATAGAGTTTTAGAAGCCATTCCAAGCCATTTCCAAACAAAAGTTTTAATTATTATGCAGACGTTACGTGTACGTCAACGTTAAACATTGCTACGTTGTTAGGCCAGTAACTTGTCGTTGAATGGTGCTATGACATTCCATGACATCTCGATTTGCTTATTAAGGGCCTTACAAAATGATGACCTCAAATTTTATTGTAACATGAACGCTCAATAAATTTTAATAATATTCTTAAACTGACAAGGTTCGATTTTGTTCAATGACGTTTATTGGTAGTCCAACTACGCTGTAGCAACATGCACAATTGTATTGAAGCTGTGATTTTATGCTTAGGAAAGCCGCAAAGATTCGACTGAATGCTTTTTCAGACCAATTATTCCTCTAACACGTGATGCACATGCAAAAACATGCAAAATCAAATGTCTCAATTTAGCAAAGAATTTTTGCTCATCGCACAATTTTTTTCCTCAAATATCGTTTGTACATACTCTTGTGGATAGTCATACCACGTTTCATGACGATAGATTGTGTAATTTCAGGGATATTTAAAATTCAAAAGTGCACACTTTCTTTTGGAACTAAGTATATTTTGCATCTGACATCCAACCCTTTGAATTCAAATCACTGTGGGGCAAAACAACACCTTTTACTAGTGTGCGCAACTCATCATACAGTTACATTCAGATGAAATTCAAATCAGGTGTAATGAATCTCGACAGTGTCTATGTGTGTGCATGTGCCATTCATGATTCAGACAACTTCAATCATCTGGCCTTTAATTGAAACAAGAGGGTCAAGTTGGCCATAGATTGCTAACCCCTGTACATAGTAAGACTATGAAATCAAACTTGAATTTTTACACTAGAAGTATACATGGCCGTAGTAAAACAAGTGAATTTATTTTCACAAGACCTTTCTGTTGGTACTTTCTTTAAGATAAGTGTTTGCAAAATACAGATTATATCATTGTTCATGAAAGCCTTCAATTAACTTAGCTTAGGTCTATCTTATAAGTCCCTAAGTTGTGTTTGTGACAAGTATCGTCAGATCGTTCTCTAAGTACGAATTTAAACAAGTCAGTTATGATCAAGGTTATTTGATCTGAAATTAAAGCAAAATGCGCACTCCAATAATTGATGACATCTTTTTTTTTTAAAATTTAAGTTAAAAAGCGTTTGTTGATATTTAAAATGTGTACTGCTTGTGAAACAGACCTTGTGCTATTATTTATTCTAAAGTTTTATTTAAGGTCAAAGTTAATTTCATTTCGGCCAGTTTGTTTTTGAAAAAGACAAAATCATAGAAATTATCATAGCCTTGATGTATTTTTTTTCAGCTTTCTCAAGTCAAAGTTTGAATTATTTGACATCTTATGAAATATCTGATTAATTTAAAACTTGAATTTATTGTACATACTAATTCTCAATAGATCATACTATGCTTGAATAAATCCATGTGCATTTTATTGTGTTAGCTCACCTGAGCACAATCTGCTCAATGTGAGCTTTTGTAATCACCTTTTGTCTGTCGTGTGTCGTGTGTTGTGCGCTGTGAGTTGTCAACAATTCTTTAAACATCTTCTCCTCAAAACTTGTTAGTGTAATTTTGATTGACCCCCAAATATAGGCGTGGCAGGGCGGGGATTTTTTGGAGACCAAAATCTTTAAACTTCTTCTCCACTGTAACCAATGGGTTGATTACAACCAAACTTGGCAGAATTGTTCCTTGGGCGAACCTTCTCAAAATTGTTCGTGAAATTTTGATTGACCCCAAATATGGACATGTCAGGGAGGGGCTTTTTTGAGCCCAATCTTTTAACTTCAAACTCATCACATTATAAGAAATTTGAGGTGTTATCGAGATGTTTTCACATTTTCGTTTCATGACATTAAGTTATTAGAAAAGAAGAGAACGCCTTTTTTTTAATTCAGGAAGGTATGAAACTAAAATCTTGTCGCACATTAGTATTCATCTGCTGTATGCGTTCATTTAGTTTGATTATGATTCTAGTTTCATACCTCAATGAATAAATATTCTCGTCATCTCTTCAGTTAATTAATTTAAGATCTCACTAGATGCTTGTGCTTCAGTTAATTATGCGAGTTGTTACGAGGAGCCATGGTTAGTTACATCATGTGTTACAATACTATAATAATGTTCAAAGTAGTCTCAAAATCCATGGAGCAGCTTAATTCCAGAACTGTAAAAAGTCAAAAGAAAAGAAAACCTGAATAGTTGCACAGAAAGATTCAAGACATGAGCGCGAGACAGTTTAGATGTCCTAATAATATATAAACATATATCAGTCTCTTGGTCACTGATCAAATCAATTAGTAAAAGACCAAACCAGAAAATCATTCTAATTTGTGACTATGAGATGGGAATGTGAACATGACCAGAGTATCTAAATAAACCAATTAATATTATCTTTCACAGTGGTTCACACTGGGGAAAGTTTATGTATGTAACTGTTAATATCTAATCAGCAGTCAAGTGTTGGCTATTAAGTTACCGTGGTGGAAAAGCTTGGAAAGGAAGGTATTTTCACTTATTCCTATAAGTAGTACAACCTTAAGGTAATGGACCCATAATAGATCCATAACATTTCACAACTCATTATCTTTCACAATGTTAACCGAGGTTTCCTAGTGATATCATTAGGATACCCCAGTTAACACTGATAAAGTTTATGACTGCCAAAATGTTGCGGAACTATATGGAGTCCACTACCTTTATATTTCATATAAGCCATTTGCTGTCTATACCATACCACTTTGGTGTATGCATACCCAATTGGTGGGAGACTCATGACTAATCTCACAATGATTTTAGTCAAATGTCTGATGGAAGTTAGCCGAGCCGAAAACCAAACTCACTACCTAAAAGTGAGTATAAGGTCTGAATCCCTGTAAAAGAATGTCATTGATGGGTGACTATAGTTTACTTCTGCGTACAAGTGAGAGAAATCCCTTAATCTAAGGTGTTACTAAATAGAACCTATTTACCTAGCTGATAACTCTTGTTGTAACAAATTACAAACGGTCATAAATAAAATAAACAGTGGGTCCCAGCTGATGGTTTATCAGTCTTGGTTTCAGATTTCCTATAACTCTCTAGATATATCAAGAGGACCATTTAGCGTATAAAGCTTTCATGAATTAATTAACCAAAGAAAATGGAAAAAAAAAAAACAAGGATTGCCTCAGTCTGAAAATAAGTTGGAAAGAAAAAATCTAAAGATGATCAAATTCATCATAATATGCCATACCCAATTGTCTGCCGATTTACCTGTTTGTCTGACTGTCCATCTATCTATCTGGCTGTCATCACATTTTGTGTGTGCAACTTCGCCTTTAGATTGCATTTAATTGACCTAAAACTTACTTAAATGGTTACCGGTATCTATTCTGTCTATACTGAGTTCCATAAGAAAGTGTGCACTTTCACTTTTTTAATTAGTCCCCTACCGGTGTTCACACCGGAGGGGACTATAGGTTTGCCCTCCGTCTGTCCGTCCGTCTGTCTGCTCAAATCTGGATCCCGCGATAACTTAATAACTAAGCAAGCGTTTTTGATGAAAGTTGGTATATGACTAGATGGCAATGTGTAGATTATGCACATCATTTTATTTTTGTTTTTCGACTTAAATTGAGGTTGCTATGGTTACAGAAATAGTGAAAATATGGCCAAAAATGGGATCCTGCGATAAGATAATAACTAAGCAAGCTAGTTTGATGAGACTTGGTATATGACTATATGGCAATGTGTAGATTATGCACATCATTTTATTTTTGTTTTTAGACTAAAATTGTTGTTGCTATGGTTACGGAAATAGTGAAAATATGGCAAAAAATATTGGATCCTGCGATAAGTTAATAAGTAAGCAAGCTAATTTGATGAGACTTGGTATATGACTAGATGGCAATGTGTAGATTATGCACATCATTTTATCTTTGTTCTTTGACAAAAAGTGTGGTTGCTATTGTAACGGAAATAGTGAAAATATGGCAAAAAATGGATCATGCAATAACTTAATAACTAAGCAAGCTAACTTGATGAAACCTGTTTTAAAATGGAAAAAAATTATAAGCCATGTTAGTCAGGGTGGTGATGCAGCAGTATTAATCACCTCCAGTGAAAGTTCTCATTTCTTACCAACAAGACTGAAGAAAAACATCTTGGATCAGACAAGGTAACTGTTATTGATACTATTTCTTGCATCTGTCTATTGCTTGCATGAATTGTATAGTGGGCACAGCAGAGACAACAACTCATGTAAGTCTTGTTTAACCCTTTCCAAAACAAGACCTGGTTTTGACGTCCCTGATAGAATTGGCTTGGGAAAACATTGAGACAAACAAAGCCGGTAGGGGACTTTTGCCATGTCCGACATGGCTCTTGTTTTTCTGAATATTTCAAAGTCGGATGAAAATTATGGAGTAAATTTGATACCATACTCTAGTCAAAACCTTTAGAAATTAAAAGTCAAATCAGATTTGGATAAAGTATCGCATGCTGCATACGCGCAGGCAGAGCTTAAATTGTTGAGATTTGACTTCCTTACAACATTTTCTTTGGTAGGAGCTATATGTTGATGTTGCATAATAGAGTTTTAGAAGCCATTCCAAGCCATTTCCAAACAAAAGTTTTAATTATTATGCAGACGTTACGTGTACGTCAACGTTAAACATTGCTACGTTGTTAGGCCAGTAACTTGTCGTTGAATGGTGCTATGACATTCCATGACATCTCGATTTGCTTATTAAGGGCCTTACAAAATGATGACCTCAAATTTTATTGTAACATGAACGCTCAATAAATTTTAATAATATTCTTAAACTGACAAGGTTCGATTTTGTTCAATGACGTTTATTGGTAGTCCAACTACGCTGTAGCAACATGCACAATTGTATTGAAGCTGTGATTTTATGCTTAGGAAAGCCGCAAAGATTCGACTGAATGCTTTTTCAGACCAATTATTCCTCTAACACGTGATGCACATGCAAAAACATGCAAAATCAAATGTCTCAATTTAGCAAAGAATTTTTGCTCATCGCACAATTTTTTTCCTCAAATATCGTTTGTACATACTCTTGTGGATAGTCATACCACGTTTCATGACGATAGATTGTGTAATTTCAGGGATATTTAAAATTCAAAAGTGCACACTTTCTTTTGGAACTAAGTATATTTTGCATCTGACATCCAACCCTTTGAATTCAAATCACTGTGGGGCAAAACAACACCTTTTACTAGTGTGCGCAACTCATCATACAGTTACATTCAGATGAAATTCAAATCAGGTGTAATGAATCTCGACAGTGTCTATGTGTGTGCATGTGCCATTCATGATTCAGACAACTTCAATCATCTGGCCTTTAATTGAAACAAGAGGGTCAAGTTGGCCATAGATTGCTAACCCCTGTACATAGTAAGACTATGAAATCAAACTTGAATTTTTACACTAGAAGTATACATGGCCGTAGTAAAACAAGTGAATTTATTTTCACAAGACCTTTCTGTTGGTACTTTCTTTAAGATAAGTGTTTGCAAAATACAGATTATATCATTGTTCATGAAAGCCTTCAATTAACTTAGCTTAGGTCTATCTTATAAGTCCCTAAGTTGTGTTTGTGACAAGTATTGTCAGATCGTTCTCTAAGTACGAATTTAAACAAGTCAGTTATGATCAAGGTTATTTGATCTGAAATTAAAGCAAAATGCGCACTCCAATAATTGATGACATCTTTTTTTTTTAAAATTTAAGTTAAAAAGCGTTTGTTGATATTTAAAATGTGTACTGCTTGTGAAACAGACCTTGTGCTATTATTTATTCTAAAGTTTTATTTAAGGTCAAAGTTAATTTCATTTCGGCCAGTTTGTTTTTGAAAAAGACAAAATCATAGAAATTATCATAGCCTTGATGTATTTTTTTTCAGCTTTCTCAAGTCAAAGTTTGAATTATTTGACATCTTATGAAATATCTGATTAATTTAAAACTTGAATTTATTGTACATACTAATTCTCAATAGATCATACTATGCTTGAATAAATCCATGTGCATTTTATTGTGTTAGCTCACCTGAGCACAATCTGCTCAATGTGAGCTTTTGTAATCACCTTTTGTCTGTCGTGTGTCGTGTGTTGTGCGCTGTGAGTTGTCAACAATTCTTTAAACATCTTCTCCTCAAAACTTGTTAGTGTAATTTTGATTGACCCCCAAATATAGGCGTGGCAGGGCGGGGATTTTTTGGAGACCAAAATCTTTAAACTTCTTCTCCACTGTAACCAATGGGTTGATTACAACCAAACTTGGCAGAATTGTTCCTTGGGCGAACCTTCTCAAAATTGTTCGTGAAATTTTGATTGACCCCAAATATGGACATGTCAGGGAGGGGCTTTTTTGAGCCCAATCTTTTAACTTCAAACTCATCACATTATAAGAAATTTGAGGTGTTATCGAGATGTTTTCACATTTTCGTTTCATGACATTAAGTTATTAGAAAAGAAGAGAACGCCTTTTTTTTAATTCAGGGAGGTATGAAACTAAAATCTTGTCGCACATTAGTATTCATCTGCTGTATGCGTTCATTTAGTTTGATTATGATTCTAGTTTCATACCTCAATGAATAAATATTCTCGTCATCTCTTCAGTTAATTAATTTAAGATCTCACTAGATGCTTGTGCTTCAGTTAATTATGCGAGTTGTTACGAGGAGCCATGGTTAGTTACATCATGTGTTACAATACTATAATAATGTTCAAAGTAGTCTCAAAATCCATGGAGCAGCTTAATTCCAGAACTGTAAAAAGTCAAAAGAAAAGAAAACCTGAATAGTTGCACAGAAAGATTCAAGACATGAGCGCGAGACAGTTTAGATGTCCTAATAATATATAAACATATATCAGTCTCTTGGTCACTGATCAAATCAATTAGTAAAAGACCAAACCAGAAAATCATTCTAATTTGTGACTATGAGATGGGAATGTGAACATGACCAGAGTATCTAAATAAACCAATTAATATTATCTTTCACAGTGGTTCACACTGGGGAAAGTTTATGTATGTAACTGTTAATATCTAATCAGCAGTCAAGTGTTGGCTATTAAGTTACCGTGGTGGAAAAGCTTGGAAAGGAAGGTATTTTCACTTATTCCTATAAGTAAGTTGATAAAACTAGAACTTGTCACAGAATGTGACTTAATACCCCATTAAGTGCTTTCAGAGAATGAGATACTTTGACAGGAGAGGCAAAAAATGCTTCAAAAATAGACCAGAATGGGACTTGACACCCCCGCAAGTGCTTTCAGAGAACGAGATGTTTTACAGGAGAGGCAAAAAATGATTCAAATAAAATGATAACTCTCGAGGGATTTGAGGCTTCAAAATTGTGTCTTACAAAAACATGTGATAAATTTTTGTATAAAGTTTAAAAGCTATTTAAAGAAACATGAATTATTAGCTCGACTGTTTTCGGAGAAAACCCAAGGTATTGCTATAGCCTCCGCGTCGTTGTCGTCGTCGTCGTCATCGTGCGAAAACTTTGACATTTTGTTATATCTCTCGTTCTACTGAAGGCATTCACTTGAAACTTGGCACACATGTTCACCATCAAAAGAGCAACCTATACTATCAAGGGGGATAACTCTAGATGCACTTTGTGCAAATTATGCCCCTTTTTCGACTTAGATTTTTTCCCACCATCCAGCACTCGACAGCCGAGCGTAGGCACCCGTAGGCGGTGCTCTTGTTAGTTTATGCATATGAAAAGAAAAAAATTCAGAAGTTCAAGGGCAGAAACTTCTTAAACCAGAAGTTGGGACTTTAAAATTGCTTCTTGCTAAACTTCATTATGTGATAAATAAATGTATAAAATTTCAAAGCTTTTGAAGGAAATCCGAAGGAGGAGGTCGGGACACAAAATATTAATTATATGTGCGAAAAATAAAAAAATGTCTTAAGTTCAAGGGAAGTTCATTCTTGAACCAGGAGGGGTTTGAACCTAAAAAAAGCCTCTTGCAAAACTTCAACATGTGATAAATCTTTGTATGAAATTTCAAAGCTTTTGAAGGAACATTGAAGGAGGTGCTCGTGACACAAAATTACTAGTATAATTGAGAAAAGAAAAAAAATGTCTTAAGTTCAAGGGCAGATAATTCTTGAACCAGGAAAAGTTTGGACGTCATAATAGCCTCTTGCAAAACTTCAACATGTGATAAATCTTTGTATAGAATTTCAAAGGTTTTGAAGGAAAACTGAAGGAGGAGTTCGCGACACAAAATTACCAGTATAAATGTCCACAGACGGACAGATGCACGGACGCACAGACAGACAGGCTGATTCCAGTATACCCCAGAAAGCACTCGTTTAGCGGGGGTATAAATATGAAAGGGTATAAAAAAAAAAGACAAATGAACACTTATAAAGGTTTATTCAGACATTTTGTTTGCACATTTACCTGATAAAAATATAAAACAATGTAAAACAAATTGGAATGCTAATTTAATTTATACAGAATGGCGGCGGTATTTGGACACATTGAAATGTGTTATTTCTCCTTTCCACACAATGTTGTCTCCTGTTTACATGCACTTAAGAATGTCATCTTTCACTGGAATAAAATTGAATAGATCAACTTATTTCTTGGTGTACATGTAATTCATATATTAATGATTGTATACAGAACACATTCCACTTAATTGCAATGACCAGAGCAAAATTTGGCTCATCTTGTCTAAGGTGAAAGGTCAAACATTGTTTAATAGGCCAACTTTCCACATTTTACTGCAAACATCTTTAAATATTTAACAGAAAATATAACTTTCAGTTAACAGAAATCTAAATCACCAAAAGAAATTTTACATTGCAATTAAGTGGAATGTACCACTTTCATAAAATCCTGGTTTTGGTAATGGGAAGAATTGAAGGTTAAAGATATCACAATCAATACAGCACTGCAAATCTGCTAAGCTATGGTAAATCTAAGAGTCAGCACAAAACTATTGAAAGTGCCTACATGGTTCATGTCTGATATCAACTGAAATGGGGTCAAAAGACTCAATGATTTGGATCTTTGGGGTTCTTTCTTGAAGTTTCTGAGTCCCTACTTTAGAAGTAGACTATGCCTTTTAGGTAATTACCTTTTTTATACGCCCGTCGAAGACGGGACGTATAATGGGATCACCCGTGGCGTCCGGCGTCCGGGCGTCCGGTTGTCCGGGCGTCCGGCGGCGTCCACTTCTTTGTCCGGAGCATAACTCTGTCACTTGAAGTCCGATGGACTTCAAACTTGGCAATTATATTCTTCTCATCATTGCGGAGTGCAGTGCACAAGAACCATAACTCTACCTGGCCTATTTTTTGAGTTATTCCCCTTTGTTGTTTTTCATACTAGAATCTTGTCCGGAGTATATCTCTAAAAGTATAATAGCTAGGATCATGAAACTTCATGGGTGTATAGATCTTACCAAGGGGGAGTGCAGTGCACAAGAACCACAACTCTACCTGGCCTATTTTTTGAGTTATTGCCCTTTGTCATTTTTCAAACTTGAATCTTGTCCGGAGTATATCTCTTAGAGTATAATAGCTAGGATCATGAAACTTCATGGGTGTATTGATCTCACCAAAGGGGAGTGCAGTGCACAAGAACCATAACTCTACCTGGCCTATTTTTTGAGTTATTGCCCTTTGTTGTTTTTTAGACTTGAATCTTGTCCGGAGTATATCTCTAAGAGTATAATAGCTAGGATCATGAAACTTCATGGATGTATAGATCTCACCAAGTGGGAGTGCAGTTCACAAGAACCATAACTCTACCTGGCCTATTTATTGAGTTATTGCCCTTTGTTGTTTTTCATACTAGAATCTTGTCCGGAGTATATCTCTAAAAGTATAATAGCTAGGATCATGAAACTTCATGGGTGTATAGATCTTACCAAGGGGGAGTGCAGTGCACAAGAACCACAACTCTACCTGGCCTTTTTTTTGAGTTATTGCCCTTTGTCATTTTTCAAACTTGAATCTTGTCCGGAGTATATCTCTTAGAGTATAATAGCTAGGATCATGAAACTTCATGGGTGTATTGATCTCACCAAGGGGGAGTGCAGTGCACAAGAACCATAACTCTACCTGGCCTATTTTTTGAGTTATTGCCCTTTGTTGTTTTTCAGACTTGAATCTTGTCCGGAGTATATCTCTAAGAGTATAATAGCTAGGATCATGAAACTTCATGGATGTATAGATCTCACCAAGTGGGAGTGCAGTTCACAAGAACCATAACTCTACCTGGCCTATTTATTGAGTTATTGCCCTTTGTTGTTTTTCATACTAGAATCTTGTCCGGAGTATATCTCTAAAAGTATAATAGCTAGGATCATGAAACTTCATGGGTGTATAGATCTCACCAAGGGGGAGTGCAGTGCACAAGAACCGTAACTCTACCTTGACTATTCCTTGAGTTATTGCCCTTTGTTGTTTTTCAGACTTTAATCTTGTCCGGAGTATATCCCTAAAAGTTTAATAGCTAGGATCATGAAACCTCATGGGTGTATAGATCTCACCAAGGGGGAGTGCAGTGTACAATAACCATAATTCTACCTGACCTATTTTTTGAGTTATTGCCCTTTGTTGTTTTTCAGACTTGAATCTTGTCCGGAGTATATCTCTTAAAATATAACAGCTAGGATCATGAAACCTCATAGGTGTATAGATGTCATCAAGGGGGAGTGCAGTGTACAAGAACCATAATTCTACCTGGCCTATTTTTTTAGTTATTGCCCATTGTTGTTTTTCATACTAGAATCTTGTTTGAGTATATCTCTAAAATATTATAGCTAGGATCATGAAACTTCATGGGTGCAAAAAATATTCATTCAAAATAACCTCAGTTCTATTCAAACCCCCAGTTAATACTAAGCAGTGTGACGGGCGTATCTTGTGACAATTTGGCACCTTGTTATGTGAATATAGAGCTATTTAATGTTTTAAAGGTAAAGAAAGATATCAATATATGTGACGATTTTGGACTCAACTTCAGGAAAGAAGCCACTTCTTGGCCTGGCCACTTATTTGTGATCCTGACTCACAAAATCTGAATCCCTTTAAACTCTGTACCAATAAATTTAAAGACACATACAATTGTTTTGCACTGACACATCAAAATGTGATGGCTTGTGGAAGATATAAAGCTTAACAAAAATGTATCACACGAATTGTATAAATAAACAAATGATAAAACAAAACAAATAAACAAATGCAATAATACTGTAACCTAGGTTTAAACACATATTAATAAATCATCAGTTGGCAACTAGAATGTCATAGCTGTAGCTTAATTCAAGCTGAAGTTACAATATTTTGGTTGCTCAAAGACAATGTTCTGATAATGATGTTCATGTATTGTGTAATACAACAGGGATTTATTTTTTCCGACAATAAAACAATATCAAGATCAAGTACTTTTCATGTCTATACAGTTTGATATTAAAGAAACAGGCTTCAACGTCTAAATTAACTGTCTTATTGTTCTTGTCGTGTTATATTCCAAATATTGTCTAAAAATTACAGATATTATATATTACTTTATTAATTAAGTAGTGAAGTGGGCTTGTTTCTCACATTTAACTGTAAGAAAAACCTTCTCATTAACCGGACCCGCAAAATTTTGCATACAGAAATATTACATTGAAAAGGAAAAAATTTGTACATTTACGAACTTTGCCATTTTCAATGCTGTATTTCTTCCGTATTCCTTTGTTTTTAATATGTTATATTATGTTATTTTTCTGAGAATAATTTTGCTATATAATGTAGAATAAAATGGTATAGATAATGGATAATCTTGGTCCTGTGAATGAGGTTTTTCATACAGCAAAATGTGAGTAACATAACCACAAAAGCAGTGCATTTCATGATGAAATGATTAGTACTTAAAAGAAAATAATGTGTTTACCATGAATGTAATTCAATACTGCATTGGATAACTTTTGACTCAGTTGGAATGAATACATTTTATGGTAAGTACAATAAATTTACAACCAATACACAACTAAGGATCAAATTTAACACAAGGTGTGTTTGTTAAAAATTATTACTCAGTGGAAATTTCAGAAGTTTGGACTTGACAGATGACCTTGACTTTGGTATCTCCAAAAACAAATCAATATTATCTAATATCATGCCAAATATGAGGTATGTATGTTGAACAGTCTCTTAACTCTTTGCTGTTTAATCCCTGCTTTTTACGTGCCTGTGATTTTATGATTGAGAAAACATTGTGAAAAAAGAAGAAATTGCTTCTGACAAGCAATTTCTTCTTTTTCCACACTTTTTTCTACCCTACTGAATGGTTATTTTTCAAATCAAATCCACATTAAATTTCCGTCTGCAAAACCTTTGAATTTGAACAAGTCCAATATTTTGTAAAACAGGAAAGTGTTAATTAAGTTTTTCTTTTAAAGGTTTACCTTTGATATATAACTTTGACCTTGTCGGATTATCTTGATATTTGCAGATGATATCAATTCGATAAATTTTGATAACATAAAAAAAACTTTAATTATTTCACCTTTTGCTCAACCATTGAAGATACTGAGGTTTGTAATGATAAAATATTTGCAGAGCATATTCCAAAGCCTAGAACACATTGATGAGTTTCTTTGAATTATACTTTTGAAACAAGTTGTATTGCATCCTTAAAGATATAAGTCAATCTAATACTTAGACTATCAATTTACTTCTGCCTTTTCGTAGCATCTTTGGAGGGATATTTGCAAAACTGTCCTAAATTTCTATACATTTAGACATCAGGTTAACCCTTATCCTTTGGAATTTGAATTTTGTTGCAAACAATTACCAATTTTTTCGGACATTTCAAGAAGTTTGGCTAAATTTTGTCCTACAATAATTCACTGGAATGCAGACAGTGTAGGCTAAAATCAGGCTGCACAACTGTGCAGACTGATCTTTGTCTAAACTATCTGACAAAACCCTTAGGAATAAGCCATAAACTGCCTGAGAAGGTTTAAATCTAATGGTATATTATAAGACGGTGGTTTGTGGTTAAAACTTATTCATTTTACATCGATTGGGAAACAAGTTCTTACAACTTAAATTAATCCCTCTTGATTCTGATTCATGGGAAATTACTTCCTATTATTACCAGTACTCGCGCTGAATGTGTGGGCCAAAGAACCAAGATCAATAGCAGCTCCCGGGAATCGAACTCAGGACCTTTTGGGTCAAAAGGCCGATGCTCTACCTCTAGAACACTGGACACCATATAATGATCAATCATAGGATGGTCAATCAGCAACAAACATAAATCATGAAAAATAAATACACAATACACACAAGACAAATGGTTAAGAATTGAATTCATGATTAAAACAGTTGAACACATTGAATCAATGTAATAAATAATAAATCAGCAGGCATTAAGGTTCATACATATATCTTCATCTTATACTTAGTATAACAAAAAGGCAGCAATATCAAATTTGTATGGACGGATTTATTTGCATTTAAATTGACAACTAGAACTGTCACAGAGTGGACTTATACCCCCCACAAGAGCAAGAGCTATTAGTTCAAGATGCGTTTGTAACAAATATCGAGGTAAGCATTTGCATGAAGTTTCAGGATTCTAGGTCACTAGGTTCTTGAGTTAGAGTCCGGAAACAAAAATTAAACAAAGGCTGACTGTGACCTTGACCTTTGACCTATGCAACCCAAAATGGATAGGGCACTTCCTTGGGTCTTAAGCAACATTTGTATAAAGTTTCATGATTGTAGGTCACTTGGTTCCCAAGTTAGAGTCCAGAAACGAAAATTGAACAAAGGCTGACTGTGACCTTGACCTTTGACCTATGTAACCCCAAAACAATAGGGCACTTTAATTGCGTTGAAGGTAATGGTAGGTACCTGGATTTTCTGCTTCTTTGATTATTCAAATGTTACCCTATTTCCAAAAAACTTTAATTTTGAGTTGTAAATAACTAATTCAATTAAACAATAAAGCCCGGAAATAACCCACCATTAGTATGATTGTGATTTGTAAACAACCTATATAAGTTTGAAAATATCAATTATTGTGTTTTTTGGGTTTTTTTTTATTTGTCAAGGTTTATTGTGAGCCTGTGTATGAGAATTCCAACAAATTCAAATTTTCGCAAAGCAGAGTCTTTCCTATGCTTTTAGTAGACAGATAAAGTCTCAAACTATCTGTAGACAGCAACTTATCTTTATATTAACAGTATGTCTGTGCTTCTCAGTGTTGCACCTCACGAACATTTCAAATTGATGGAAATGTCACAAACAGCCTCATGTGACGAAAATAACTAATACAGAGCAATCTGAATGTGTCTGTTAATCACTGAGCTTTAAACAAGAGCACTGTCTACAGAAGCCTAACACTCTGCAGAAGGGTTCATGATAGTAGAAAAATCAGAGTCAATCTAAGTCCAAAAGAAATTTTCACAAAAATGCATTCTCCTTTTGAGTAATCCTCTTGATATTGAAGGTTGTTCTCATAATAGGGAAAATTTATTCTTAGTTTCAAAGGAATGCCTTCAGTTATACCACAGATATCATCAATTGCCAGAATTTTTGCATGACACTGACAACATCAAGGTCACAGCAATAACTTAGGATTTCTCTGCTAAAAGTTCAAGAATTGTAAGCTGAGAAAAAAAAATCCTCATTTTGGAGGGGCGGGTGGTTTTGAGGGTAAACTGGGCACTGATGGCAAGTTTCTTCTGATCTTTGGCTGCACTGCTGGTATCCCAAGTGCAGCCCGAGCTGTTGATGGTCGTTGTGACGGAGGCGGTACCGGTCTGTCGAAACTTGTACCTCGTATCACTGGTTGAGCTAGTTCATCACTTCTGAAAAAATAAACAAGTGTGTGTGTGACATATCCAATAATTTATTGTGTGTGTGTTGGCAAGACTTAACTCTTGTCATGCTGAAAAACATCTTTGAAAAACAAGAGACGATCGTAAAACATTTATGCCCCAAAAGTGCAGGTTGATGGCTTATTCTTTGTCAATTAACAAAGGGCAATAACTTAAGAATAGAGTAGAGTTATGGTTCTTGTTCGCTGCACTTCTACTCAATGAAGTTTCATGATTTTAGCTTGGATACTTTTTTAGACAGAGCTCCAGCTAGGCCCTTTTAGGAGGGTGGCCTCAAAAACCAGCGCCCTGCCTTTATCTAATAGATATGCTCCAGACAATAAAAAGGTCCCTGGACTGACGGACAAGTGCAAAGCAATATACCTCCTCTTCTCCAAAGAGGGGAAGAAGAAAATTTATGGCCAATATTTCTCTCTAAACACCAAAGCAAATCTTGATACAAAACTTAAAAGATCTTGGAGAAAAGTCATCCTAATGTTACATATCAAAGAGGAGAAACATTGTCTTTCTTGCTGAGCCATCGAATTGTGTATTTCACGAAATTCAGAGTTGATTCATTTTGTGTGATTGGTCACATCTTACGGTAAGTAACAATATCCAACCTACCTTCTAACTTTAGACATAACTGGTACACCGGTCTGTGACTTGGGTAGTCCAGTCTCCATGTTCACCCTCAGAGCAGGTCCTGGGCTCTTTACCCTGATCTCATTATGT
Source organism: Fragum whitleyi (assembly GCA_948146395.1). Taxonomy (NCBI): domain Eukaryota; kingdom Metazoa; phylum Mollusca; class Bivalvia; order Cardiida; family Cardiidae; genus Fragum; species Fragum whitleyi. Next base: position 12,059,744 of record OX411551.1, on the reverse strand, counting down.
AGGGACCCCTGAAGTGCCTGGGGCACAAGGGGCCTCTCCGGGGCCACAATTTGGGCATGTTTTCTGACAATGTCTCTTTCACTAGGGGGTGGTATGACCTCCCTAATTTTACTTGATCTTTTAAAGTCTGATATTCTAAATGTTGACGTATCGTCCACTGCAGTGGCTTTTAACAACGATTCTGCACTGTCTTCTATTGATTTTGATCTAAAACTGAGTCTCTCTGATTTTATATTTGAGTCTCTTTCTCTTGATGAGGGTTGTTGCACAATTTCTGTAGAATCTACATGATTTGTAGGTATAAATGTTGATTCTGAAGAATGAAAATTAAAATATTCTGTAAAGCAATTCAAAACATTTTTTTAATCTCATTCTAAAATTACTTTGATCTAGTAAAAGATAATGCATGCTTCACTAGAGCTTTCGAACGTTTTTTTTTAATTTCTTTTTTTATTTTAATTCTACTTGTTTTACTATCCCACTCATGATAATATAGCTTTAAATGTTCACAATATCAAAAATAAATAATCTTAATTCTTTTACAAAAACGGTATTCCAATAATAATTATGGACAGATATTGTTTAATCAAAATTTTGTAAGGGAACGTAAACATACAGTACTTCATATTTTGTTAAATCATAGTTAAGTAGTTATCAAGACCTATTGAGTCAACAACGAATGTGTAGGGGCATGCTCACTGAGCCTTTATGCTATCCTAAACATTTTTCCCCTTCTCTGACTTCATTTGATGAAATATATCTTTCTGAGGTATTCCAAAATATATAGCATAAAAATGTTTGCTGTTACTATCTTTATATGTTATACAATATGTAGGGGAAGGACCATTACATAGTTGTAAGAACTTTGGGGGGCCAACCCAAATTAAAGTAGGGGACCCATAATAGTTCCACAATGTTTCGGAAGTAATGAACTTTAACAGAGTTGACCAAGGTTTCCTAATGAATGATTTCATTAGGAAACCTCGGTCAACATTGTGAAAAATCACGAGTTCTTAAATATTGCAGAACTATAACAGCCAACAACCTTAAAATGCCTAAACCAACTTATTCAAATGCCTAAACCAACTTATTCAAATGCCGTTCAATTTCATTTGGACTTTTTTTACACTAAGTTTTATTTGTTGTCAAGTAAACACAACAAGATTAGAGAGAAGGAAAAGACCTGACTGAAGAAGTGTATCATTACTAGAGGGCTCATCAGCTAATCTGTCTACGCGGCCCTCGTCCTCGTCATCTCGCAGCGGCGATATTTCCTCGTCGGAGTCTACGTCAGATTCGCCAGATAAGCTGATTGCGTCATCGTGATCAATCTTCAATACCTGCGGTGCTTGTTCTGCTCTAATCTTTTCCATTCTCCTGTAATTATGAATTACTGAAATAACCTTCAGTAAATGGATAGACAAAGCCTGACAACCATTGTGGACTCAGATATAACTCGGAGCTACAGAAATAGGTGATCTTTTGGTTTTCAAATTGAAGTATTTCATTAGTCCTTACTTAAACCCTATGTTGTTGGTACTCATTTGAAATGTCTCAGACAGTTTAAATGAGTACCCACAACATAGGGTCTCAGACAGTTCAAATGAGTACCCAAAACATAACGTTTTATTGTTAAAGTTCATTAGTTCGGAAATGTTTGGAGCTATTACAGGTCCACTACCTTAAAATGTTTCTTATCCTCTATCTAGGAATTTTAGAATGAATATTGTCCAATGTTCGCGCGTTCAATACCTAAGGCTTATTATTGTACAAATGAGGCTATCGATATTTTAAAAAATTTTAATCAGCAACCTGGCAATCTACACAATTCTTTTTAAAATATGATCTTATTGTCTATAACAAGGCGGGAAATTGTGAAAAGCTACGCCTGTTACACGGCTTAATGTCCAAGTATGAAAAATAAAAAAAGGAAAAAACTTTAAAATAAGCTAGGTAAACACTGCACTCCATAATCATGAGAGGAACATAACTGCCAAGTTTCAAGCCAGTCGGACATAAGGTGACAGAGTTATGCTCCGGACTAAAAAGTGAACATTGCTTGGCCTCTGGACAACAGACACTGGACACCACTGGTAATCAGATAATACGCCCAGTTTTTCAACAGGCATATTGTTTTTATCTGTTTATCAATGACTCATTCCATAATTTGACATTTTATGACAACTTATAAAATATCATCTATATCTTACACTTCGTGGTCCATTCTCCATGCCTTCAATTCATCAATAATCTCTGTCCTGTCTTTAAACTCCTCCGGCACTGGATCATAACTGTGCTCTACTTTATGAGTGAACTGAAAACATATTGATAAACATTAAGGTAGTGGACCCATAGTTGTTCCACAACATTTTGGAACATGTGATCTTTCACAATGATGACTTAAGGTTTCCTAATGAAATCATCAGTTCTCTCTTTTCTAAAGCTCTTTATGTCACTTTTAAACAGGTTTTTTTTCAGTCTTTACTTACAATGTTGTAGATTTTAAATATCAATTTTAAAAATTCATCTGAAATCATTTTACCCGTTTCCCCATAATCCAACTTTTGAAGCCATAAAATAAAAAGCTTACAAAACATAATAAGTAAGAAGTAGTTTTTATATTGTGTTATTAATTGTGATGTTTCTTTCCGAAAAGACAAAGACAACTAGCCGGTGTGTGACATTTTCAACAATTTCAATCAAACCTGAGGAGGAAAACAACAAGCAGCCTAGCCAGTAACACAGTGAAATTAGAAGATTTGATGTCTATCTAAAGACTATTCGAGACCTATCACTCTTAAAAGCGCAAAGTGAAGACTCTGGACAGACTGTGCAGATGCACAGGCTGGCAAGAGTCTTTGCTTGGCGTAATTTTGAAATGGTTGGAAATGTCACACACAAGCTCAAATAGATTTACATAAACCTAAAGATGTATTCTGCAACTTCTGAGAAATTGGGCACAATTTGAATTTTGTTTTCTTGAAAATGTGCTAATTGAGTAAACTAATTATTCAAATATCGTACGTTGAATCTTCTTTGGTATACAAAGATATGATCATAATTTCCTTTTATCATTCAATTTAAACAAGTTGGCAAATTGTTACAAGATATGTCTGTTACACTGCTATATGTCAAAGTATGAAAACATCAAAGGGGAATAACTCAAAAATTAAGCCAGGTAGAGTTTCGGTTCTTGTGCACTGCACTCAGTTACCATGTGAAGAAAATAACTGCCAAGTTTTAAGTCAACAAGACATTCAGTGACAGAGTAAGCACCTGACAAAGAAGTAAACAGCGACCAGCTTGACATCGTGGTAATCAAATAACATGTCCTGTCTTTTGATGGGCATTAATAAATTACTAACCACAACAAATACTTGTGACCTGTTCGGCAAAAAGGGACCATCTGGGAACTTCGTAAATAAATATTTGAAAAGGAGATTGGTTCTAGAACAAGCCAACCAGAGGTCACATTTCAAAAATTCTTTTACAGGAAGAAAGATTGATTATTCTAGATTCAGAAAATTAGCAAAGAGCGAATACGCACAGTCTGACAAGGGTTGACACTTAGAGCACTTCCAAGATGGTCCTTTTTCATGAGACGGGTCACATTTTTGCTGTTGGTATTTTATAGGACATTGTATCTATATGATAGGGTAAGCTTTTCGTAATATAACAGCATGAATAGGGGAAAAAGGATCTTTACCTTAAGTACAAGATACAGAGTACAACATACATTACAAAATAACAAACACAACAAAAATCAACTGTTATCACCATGCATCATGCATCTTATTGTTTTATGATAGTAGATTTTCTCGGGAAATTTCAAAAGGAAGAAACTTCAAATCCTTCTAATCTGTATTCTCAAGTTATTACTAAGTATTTTTTTGTTGTTTTTGCTTTCCAATAAATTATCGAGATTTCTTAATGGATTTTTACATGATAATTTCACTACTTACTTGTATACCAGTAAAATTAGCAAAAGATTTAACCCCAAATTCATTCAGTCAACATCACTTAACATAATCTAAGCATAATCAATTATACTGATGATGTCATCAGCTTCCCAAAAATCCTTCATTCCATGAACTACAAAAGCTATATTTTCACATGAAAATATAGCTTTATGTTGTTCACTCATTAGAAGATACATATATCTTACATTGAAACAAAAAAAACCCTCTATTTCTCTATCACTAGTAACCTAGGAGAACTTCATTCTTTTTACATTTTCTTCTATTCAGTTATTATACACAGAGAAAAAAGTATTGCACCATATAAATGTATAATTGCCATCCAATATAATAAAGAATTCTGATTTGTTTAAATCGCATCACATGGGGAAATCCATTGCACTTTATTTCTGTATAAAATGCAATAGGTCTTTCGGGAAACCCCCGAACTTCGATCTGCAAGAAGACCGTCGAGCAACCCTCTCAACTAAGACCGACCACGCCGTTTTCGTTTAAAAACATAGACTTACTTGGCAGAAACAAGCTTTTTTGTCATAAGTTACCTCTACGAATTGTAATGTTGTCGTTTATTTGTGTATCATTTGTTTTACTTTATGACATTTCACTTCGATAGCGAGATAAACAATACACGATCTAGAAATAGATCGTGTAATTTTTTTACGCGGAGAAAGTAGACTTGAAGCTTTAATGTTTGGCCGAGTATCTTAATAGTTTCTTCGATCTATAGGATTGCAATTATAAGGGATGAGTGTCTCTTTCACTGCGTTTATTGGGGTATAAAGTGCAATTGCCTTAGCACATGGCTTAAACATAACGCCCTACGGGCGTTATTTGCCATGTGCTAAGGCAATTGCACTTTATACCCCAATAAACGCAGTGAAATAGACACTCATCCCTATAATGTAAGTATGAATGTATGTTCAATGAAGGAGGAATATGAACCCCATTAAGATCTTTTGGGCATATTTGGTCGCCAACTATGCGAACTGTTACCTGCTATTCAAAATCTTCATCAGTTGTTACAGATATTGTAATAGTAATGACTATGTTCATATTCTACATCTGATACAGGGTATTAGGAGAAAATTGGGTTACATGTTTTTCGTCGCTTTTGCATCGACATGATATCAGCTGTATAGTAAGTTTGTAGACCACTCTTGGATTAGAGACAATAATCAGTTTGAAATCTTATCTACCACTTTCGATTCAGCCATAGTTAATCGTGTACGTATTATTGATTTAATCATCCTATTTTTATAATGGCCATAAAATACATGAAATGACATAACTGGAAAAAGGCTTGTTTTTCAGTTTTATTACCAATCATATGACCGACTGAAAATGTTTTCTTGTGCTTAAATTGCGTCAAGTTACCACAATTCACTTTTGTTCAAAACTAGTTTGGCCAAGATTGGATGTTGCAATACTTTTTTCTTTGTGTACATATCAATCTTGTATGGTTGTCTGAATGTATAAATGCCAGCATTTTGGGAAAAGATTTTTTTTTTCTCTATATTTGTTGAAAAAAATTGTCCTTTTGTCATATTGATTTTTTGTCACTATACCCCAGGGTTTTGCAACCAGGTTTCCAACCTCCATTTTACATTATCATTAGCTTACCATACTGATTCTCAATTCTTAAGACCAATTATTACCTAAAATTATTCAAAATTATGATTGCTTTGTGAAATTTAAACAAGGAAAAAGGTGCCCTCATTGTGCAGTTACATGTAAATCAAACAGTTACCCTTTGCCATTCTTCCATAATCTAAAATTAGTGAAAAAGCACTCAAAAGCATAGACAAAAATAACTAAAGACATTAAGATAGAAAATAAGAATTTTTTAATTAAATGATACTGACTTCATGAAATTAAATCAAAGCAGAAACTATTACAATATTCCAACTTTTGAAATCCAGCCAAACTGTATTACATCTTTTTTGAGAAAAAGACGATTTAATGCAATTTGATGTCTAAAATTCTTTAGCCCTTCTCTTGCTATTATAGAAATTGTCCAAAAAACAATTGAAAAGTAGTACATGCTAATATAAGTCTGCAAAAATATGCAGTCTGAGCCTACACTGCCTACTGTGTACTTAATTATTCTGGAAGCCTAGAGCAAGACTGGTCAAAATGTCCCAAAAATATCTCTTTTTTTAAAACAAGATTTAAATTAAGCAGAATAAAGGTTAATTTGATCTGGGGAAAGTTCAACTTTTTTGTGTGTATTTTGTACTCTTTATAATTACCAAATCAATATAGATTAAATTTTCAACAACAGCTTTCACCATTCCAATGCCAGTGAATAATTTCATTCCATATGGTTCCTTTGTATACTACATGTATATTTACCTTAGGTTCAAATTTGATATCAGGTTCCTCTGTGTCCAATTTCCCACTGGCGTCAGGATTGAGTCTTCTTCGTGACAACAGGGCTTTTGAAGGGTTACCACAGATTACTCGACCTAATGTCAAATCACTTGCATCTGTTGTTTCCTTGACTTCACCTGAAATTTAGATTTTATATATGTGACCCATCACATGAAATGGGGCCATCTGGGTAGTGCATACAGTGTCGATCCTAATCAGACTGAGTGGACTACGCAGACTGACCAGGGTCGAAACTTTTCACACTTTGCTCATTTTCTGAATCAAGACTCATCAATCTAAATTCCAGTGAAAGAATTTAAGAAATGTGACTTCTGAATGACCTATGCTTGATCAAATCCCTTTTTTATTCATTCATTTAGCAGAATTTCCGGATGGTCCCTTTTCGCGTGACAGGTCACATATTGAATGATTGACCTGTCATAAAATACCAGATCTATTCAACAGATAAAAATAAGGCTTTTGATGTGAGCATAATAAATTTGGTACTTTATGAGCATAAATCTGATGTCTTTATATTATGCAATGAAGCCTGTATAGACCTGATATCACCTGTCGGATAACATAACATGATATCGGGCAGTCTATTTTTAGATACAATTTGCATACACTTTAACCTGATTTTCTTTGATTTATAAGGGTTGACCACAATTGAGCGCTAAAAAATGGTTGCATGATGAAAAGAATAATATGTAGGTGTCTTAAAGCACCAATTTTATCTGGTCAATGTTGGGAGAAATTATCATGACTTGGCAAAGCCTCGCCATCATAAATTCTCTCAACAATGACCAGATAAAATCAATATTTCAAGACACTTACATGTTATTCTCATATCGTTGGTTCAGTGCAATGTATATACACTTACTACAGTCTTGCACCAAACCCTCGATATATGACCCAAATTTGTGCTACAAGTTGACAAAATTCTTATAATTTACATTTGGAATTTTGCTGCACAAGGTATTAAAACCAACCCAAAAAATAATGACATTGCATGCATTGTGACAACATTTTTATAGTTACAAAATAGCATTGCTTTGCGGTCTGAACTTATTTTCATTGCTATTACACTATTGTAATAACACTTTGGTGTAATATCAAACATTTTCAATGAGCCTTTTTCACTTCCAAGGCAAGGTCATATTATAAATAGAGAATAAATAGTTTCTTTCAGAGAATATTGAGTCTTTCCCTGCATGAAATAATTTAGTTATAGGTGTGTCCATCAAATTTTGTGCATTCTGATCGGCTGAAAATTTGACTTTATTACTCAATGAAAACAATTTTGGGCACACAGTTAATTTGAATTCTTGCACACAAAGTAGTCCCATAATACATCTGAATCATTGCAATGAAATCTTCATATGTTTGCTTCGCGATCTTAAATTTTAAGATATGGAAATACATAGTTAAAAACCCAATAATACTTATATGTGAATCCACTTTGCATATTCAAAAAGTGTGAACTGGTTTTTTAGTTTCATACCTCCATGAAATCAATAAATAGCCTCTTCATCTCTTAAAATAAAGCTTTTGTAGTTCATGAAATGATATAATGTACGAAAAATATGTCCAAAGAAATTAATTCGATGTCCCATTACTAAACTATCTTAAAAGCTTTTGGCACTGGGACATAAAACAAATAGAAATAAATAGATGAGCAGTTACAAATCCAAAGACTTCAGAAAATCAAATATTCCCTTGCTGGTAATGTCAAAAGATGGAAATGCTTCTTACCTCCAGAATTTGGCCTGTTTGATCCTGAGCTTGGTCTACCTCCGATAGCTGTTGCTGGTCTTGCACCCATACTAGCCGGCCTGGGTCCAGCTGTCAGGGGTCTGAACCCTGATGAAGGTCTTAAGGCTGATCCTGGTCTGTACCCTGAGTTGGTTTTCAGTGCAGCTGTACTGGGCCTGTTACCACTGACTGGTCGCCCATTTTCTGTGGAAGATTAAACAGTAAATTTTAAATTTGGGAAGCACATAAAATCACAAGTGAATAATTTTTAAAAATACAAAACTAAGACATAACAGGATCAAATAAGATTTCCAAGTGTACATTGTCTTAGATCCAAATAAGTTATACTGGTGTCAGTGAAATAGTGCTTGTCACATTTGCTTGTCAAAGGCAATTGACCCTTTATAGCTCAACAACATTTTGGCAGTAATGAAGTTTCACAGTGTTAACCAAGGTTTCCTAATGTTTTCATTAGAAAACCTTGGTAAATATTGTGAAAGCTCACGAGTTCATCTCCAGATAATATTTCGATGAACAAACATACATACAGACATGGTGAAACCAATATACTCCCCTCTACTTTGTAGGTAGGAGGGTATAATTATTTTACTAATGATGCTCTCATTTTGTTTTGATCCCTTAAACAGTAGTTTTGACCCCTAAAATTCAAATTCAAATAGTCAATAATTCTTGAATTTGAAAGACACCGAAAAAATCATGAAATAGATCATTTTACCTGTGGGTGATTCCGATTCTTCATTTCCTAAATCAATATCTTTTGTCAACTCTTGTAGATATGCCCAGTCTGCGTCGAACACATTATGTTTCTGAAACGACCCTACTCCCTCTACCAGTAACTCATCGTCTAACGTTTTTAAGTGAGGTATGGCTTTTTTAACTGCTTGTCGATAGTCATAGTCATCCTATAAAACAAGATTCGATCTAAGAATTGAAGCCTAAAATTTACAAAATTGATAACTAAACGGTGAATTCAAAATTTGATACAGTTTTCTTTAAATGCTTTTTGGTTGTTTATCGAGGAATAACGGTTGATTATCTTTTTGATAAACTCACTGCCTTACCAGTGATATAATCAAATACTTATACCTTGTGCAAAAAGGGATCATCTGGATAGTGCATGAAGTGTTGACCCTAGTTAGCCTGTGCAAATAGCACAGGCTGATAAGGGTCACAACTTTTCCCACTTTGATCATTTCCTGGATCTAGAATGATAAATCTAACTTCCTGTTAAAGAATTTTTAAAGTGCACACTCTGGTTGACCTTCACTGGAACCACTCTCAGAGCTCGGGTTTGACCCTTAAACCAGGGTTTTGACCCCAAAAAAGCCATTTTGACCCTCAATAATTTCCTGTCAGGGGTCATTTTGGCCTACTGATTTACTGTCAAAGCAAAATATGCCAGATAATGTGAATGATTTGTTTTCTTCATATTATTATAATTGATCTATTTACATGAACCAACATAAACAATGTGTCTCAGGACACTTTATTGATTATGTAGACTCATTTATGTACGGTAGATCATTTTAAACTGTTAAACTGATAAAACAAGGTGCCAAATTGTCACAAGATACGCCCGTCACACTGCTTAGTATTAACTGGGGGTTTGAATAGAACTGAGGTTATTTTGAATGAATATTTTTTGCACCCATGAAGTTTCATGATCCTAGCTTTAATATTTTAGAGATATACTCCGGACAAGATTCTAGTATGAAAAACAACAATGGGCAATAACTAAAAAAATAGGCCAGGTAGAATTATGGTTCTTGTACACTGCACTCCCCCTTGATGACATCTATACACCTATGAGGTTTCATGATCCTAGCTGTTATACTTTAAGAGATATACTCCGGACAAGATTCAAGTCTGAAAAACAACAAAGGGCAATAACTCAAAAAATAGGTCAGGTAGAATTATGGTTATTGTACACTGCACTCCCCCTTGGTGAGATCTATACACCCATGAGGTATCATGATCCTAGCTATTATACTTTTAGGAATATACTCCGGACAAGATTAAAGTCTGAAAAACAACAAAGGGCAATAACTCAAAAAATAGTCAAGGTAGAGTTATGGTTCTTGTGCACTGCACTCCCCCTTGGTGAGATCTATACACCCGTGAAGTTTCATGATCCTAGCTATTATACTTTAAGAGATATACTCCGGACAAGATTCAAGTCTGAAAAACAACAAAGGGCAATAACTCAAAAAATAGTCAAGGTAGAGTTATGGTTCTTGTGCACTGCACTCGCCCTTGGTGAGATCTATACACCCATGAAGTTTCATGATCCTAGCTATTATACTTTTAGAGATATACTCCGGACAAGATTCTAGTATGAAAAACAACAAAGGGCAATAACTCAAAAAATAGGTCAGGTAGAGTTATGGTTCTTGTGCACTGCACTCCCCCTTGGTGAGATCTATACACCCATGAAGTTTCATGATCCTAGCTATTATACTCTTAGAGATATACTCCGGACAAGATTCAAGTCTGAAAAACAACAAAGGGCAATAACTCAAAAAATAGTCAAGGTAGAGTTATGGTTCTTGTGCACTGCACTCGCCCTTGGTGAGTTCTATACACCCATGAAGTTTCATGATCCTAGCTATTATACTTTTAGAGATATACTCCGGACAAGATTCTAGTATGAAAAACAACAAAGGGCAATAACTCAAAAAAAAGGTCAGGTAGAGTTATGGTTCTTGTGCACTGCACTCCCCCTTGGTGAGATCTATACACCCATGAAGTTTCATGATCCTAGCTATTATACTCTTAGAGATATACTCCGGACAAGATTCAAGTCTGAAAAACAACAAAGGGCAATAACTCAAAAAATAGGCCAGGTAGAGTTATGGTTCTTGTGCACTGCACTCCCCCTTGGTGAGATCAATACACCCATGAAGTTTCATGATCCTAGCTATTATACTCTAAGAGATATACTCCGGACAAGATTCAAGTTTGAAAAATGACAAAGGGCAATAACTCAAAAAATAGGCCAGGTAGAGTTATGGTTCTTGTGCACTGCACTCCGCAATGATGAGAAGAATATAATTGCCAAGTTTGAAGTCCATCGGACTTCAAGTGACAGAGTTATGCTCCGGACAAAGAAGTGGACGCTGCCGGACGCCCGGACGCCGGACGCCCGGACGCCCGGCCGCCCGGACGCCGGACGCCACGGGTGATCCCATAATACGTCCCGTCTTCGACGGGCGTATAAAAATGATAAATTATAATAGTATAAACGCTTTTTGGTCCCTAAAACAAGAGGACCCTGAGGGCCCTAAATCGCTCACCTGATATTTCAAGTAAATTATCATTAAGACTCCATTTCCCATGATATGGCATGAACCTTCCCATTTTCAACAGAGTTCATTCTTGTGACCTGGCAAACATTTTGATTAAGTTTCATGAAGATTGGACTATATTTGTGGCATTTGGAGCTCTTACGAGAAAATTGTCATTAAGGCCCCTTTTCCTGTGATATGGAATGTATACTTCCCATTTTCAAATGAGTTCATCCTCATGTCCTAACAAACATTCTGACAAAGTTTCATGATGATTGGACCATATTTGTGGCTTCTAGAGAGTAAACAAAAAAATTGTCATTAAGACGCCTTTCCTGTGATATGGCACCGATCCTTCCCATTTTCGATAGACTTCATCCTCATGACCTACCAAACATTCTGATCAAGTTTCATGAAAATTGGACCATATTTGTGGCTTCTAGAGTGAAAACAAGAAATTTGTCATTAAAGCCCCTTTTCCCATGATATGGCACGGATCCTTTCCATTTGAGCAATTTTCATAAGGGACCACCCAAGGAATATTTCTGCTAAGTTTGGTTGATTTTGACCCATAAGTTTAGGAGGAGATGTCGTTTAAAGATATTGTTGACAAAATTGTCATAAAGGCGCCTTTTTCCGTGATATGGCACGGATCCTTCCCATTTTCAATAGACTTCATCCTCATGACCTACAAACATTCTGACCAAGTTTCATGAAGATTGGACCATATTTGTGGCTTCTAGAGTGAAAACAAGAAATATGTCGTTAAGGCCCCTTTTCCCGTGATATGGCACGGATCCTTTCCATTTGAGCAATTTTCATAAGGGACCACCCAAGGAATATTTCTGCCAAGTTTGGTTGATTTTGACCCATAAGTTTAGGAGGAGATGTCGTTTAAAGATATTGTTGACAAAATTGACATTAAGGCGCCTTTCCTGTGATATGGCACCGATCCTTCCCATTTTCAACAGACTTCATCCTCATGACCTTACAAACATTCTGACCAAGTTTCATGAAGATTGGACCATATTTGTGGCTTCTAGAGTGAAAACAAGAAATTTGTCATTAAGGACCCTTTTCCCGTGATATGGCACGGATCCTTTCCATTTGAGCAATTTTTATAAGGGACCACCCAAGGAATATTTCTGCCAAGTTTGGTTGATTTTGACCCATAAGTTTAGGAGGAGATGTCGTTTAAAGATATTGTTGACAAAATTGACATTAAGGCGCCTTTTTCTGTGAAATGGCACCGATCCTTCCCATTTTCAATAGACTTCATCATCATGACCTAACAAACATTCTGACCAAGTTTCATGAAGATTGGACCATATTTGTGGCTTCTAGTGTGAAAACAAGAAATTTGTCATTAAGGCCCCTTTTCCCGTGATATGGCACGGATCCTTTCCATTTGAGCAACTTTCATAAGGGACCACCCAAGGAATATTTCTGCCAAGTTTGGTTGATTTTTACCCATGAGTTTAGGAGGAGATGTCGTTTAAAGAAAAAGTTGACGCCGTTGACGGACAGACGGACAGATGGACAGACTGACGCCGGACAACGATCGATCACAATAGCTCCCTTGAGCACTTCGTGCTCAGGTGAGCTAAAAACTGGTTTTGACCCCCAAACTTTATGGTCATGGGGTCTATGACTCCTTAAATTGAAAAGTTAGCACAAGCCCTGAATACTATCTTTTATATACAGTTCCAACTGTATCCCTTTACATGTGATGGTTCATATATCTTTTAAAAGCTCTATACTGTTGGTACTTACTACAGATTCTTCTCCAGGAGAAGAGTAAACACAGATAGGATTGCCTTCTAGTGTTAGATTGGTCAGTTTATTGCATAAACCTAAGTACTGTACTTGTACTATATCATCTATGTTGTTTCTGAAAGAATAAGATAGTTTAGAAATTCAAAATATTCAATATTCAATTCAACTTAGATAGTTTAGAAATTCAAAATATTCAATTCAACTTAGATAGTTTAGAAATTCAAAATATTCAATTCAACCATAACCATGCCTCACTACTAACGGTCAAAATTCTTTATTTCCATGTGATATATTGTAGACCTCCAAAAGCCTGATATTAATCAAGACTTGAACATTAAAGCTAGTCCAGGCAAACCGCGGAAATAACTTTTATTCATTCATTGATCTTAAGTAAGTATTGCAATGCAACATCATCAAACAACCACCTTTATGAGTATGACATTATGCAACTATTTCACAAAATTATTGTGAATTATTTGTAAACAATTTCATATCATAGATCAAAGTCAAAGAACGAACCTGGAAGTACTAGTTATACACCATTGGATCTCAGGGCTTTTAGTGCTTTGCAGGGATCGACACTAACTTCTTTAAGTAAGGAGTCTATTGGACTCCCAACTTATGAAATCAAGGAGTCCAAGCTTAAAGTATTTCAGATGGTACCGTAATGGGAGAACACTGTGGAAAAGAATAAATTGCTTATTTCAAGCAATTTATTCTTTTCAACAAGTTTTTCCCACAAATTAGGATGGTTTTCAAACTACTTGCAGATGCAAGCAAATTACATCTTTTACAACTTTTGTTGTGAAAATCTACATTTTTGACAAGATATGAGAGTAAAACAGTGCTATGCAATTGAATTTCAAAATTTTCTCATACAATACTAGGAGTCTATTGGACTCCTTACCTGCAAAATAAAGTAGTCCCAGCTAATAGACAAGATAACTTGGACTCCAGGACTCCCCTTAGTGTTGAACCCTGCTTTGATATGATTGCAGTTCTATAAGAGGATTAAATTCAGCATGGTCAAGGGTTAAAAGAAGCACCTACCCCTCTAAATCTAAAATTTCTATCTGCTCCAGCATACTTATAGGGCTTATATCGCTGATTTCATTATATGATAAATACACTTCACGTAAATTACACATGGCAGAAATGCCATCGAGTTCTAATAAACAGCATCGAGATGCCCACATCACTGATAAACTTCGTAAAGATGATCCTAGGTCCCTGTAATATAGAAATGAGTTACAGTATTTCCTCTAATAAAAGCACCCTCCCTAATAGTAGCATCCCCTACATTTCTTACTAAGAAAACCCACTTCAAATGCCCAAATTTTAGTAACTTTCTGAGACTTCTTTTCTAATTTTAGATTAATTTCCTTTAATATGAGGCAAACTTCCTCTAAACAATCATATAAATGATTGTTTAGAGGCAATTCAACTCAAATTAAAGGGAAATGGACCTAAAAGACACCAATTTTCATGATTTTTTCAAATAAGAAAATGCATGGTAAATTAAAGCTCCCTGACTGTGTTATGTATAGCTCAGGTGAGCATTTATTAGGAGAAATACAGTATCATTGAATTAGCACTGAATTAGAATTTTAACAATGTAAAAACCCTAATGTCTTTTTAAACCAGTCTGGTTCAAGTTTTTCCTACAATAATTAAGTTGAAAGCAGGCATTGTAGGCTTATATCAGACTGCATGTTTTTGCAGACTGATTTTAGTCTATACTTTCTGTGGAAGCTTTGCATACAGCAGCAATGTACTGTGACCATTATAGGAAGGGTTAACAATTCATTTGAACAAGCGTAAGTTTATCCTTAAATCACGCTATTTACCATTATCTAATTAAAATTTAATTTCTTGTATCAGATTTTGGGTAAAATATATAAGTATATCTGTGTTTTTCGCCTTTTTGTTGAAGGCTAGTATTTCAAACTGAAATTTTGAAAAAGCTCAATACATGTATAGTTACATTTCATAATACCTTTGATTCTTGTCAATGGTTCCATTTTTTTTTTTTTTTTTTTTTTTTCCCCAAAAAATTGAATACTAGTAAATAAAATACATTATGCATTGATAACAATTTCTCTAATGAGATATTGCAAATAAGGAATACAGCAATTTTACCTTATATAAGGAATGGTACTGTTAGACACCTTGAGTTGTCGTAAGTTAGGAAGAAACTGTCCAAAGTTTCCTAGACTCGTATCTGAGGTATTCACTTTCATTTCTAAAACCGTTATGTCCTCTAGGTTATCAACTCCAGTCAGTAAGCGCTGAAAACAAAAAAAAAACACAAGTGATTTATTAAGCTTGTAAGAAACATGTCTTTGTGTTATAAATCCAATTACACTAAGGCTATTGTTGCGCCAAGCCACCTTTGATAAAACACCCCTCACTAAAATGGTCTAGATTTGATCTGAGACTTTTCATTCCCCTTGCTCCCCCCCCCAAAAAAAAGAACTTATATGTTAGATGGTTCCTTTTTAAAGAAAGGCTTTAACACCACTTTTAACAATCTTTCAGTCATATCACAGTAGCAGCACAGCACCTAACAATAGATTCCTAGTATTTCATACACCAGTACAACCATTACATCCTTTCCTAACCTCCAGCTTCTATCCCACTTAGGTTAACCTTTATCCACCCATTGGTGGATTAAAAATTGTCAGAACAGATATTTATAATATGACCTACGTCGCGGGAGTGAAATAAACCCGTTGAATATTTTTGATATTACACAGGTGTTATTAAACTAGTGGAATAACTATGCAAATGAGCTAAGAACGAAAAGCGACGCTATTTTGTAACCGCGAAAAAATGACGTCATAATCTAAGTTTTGTGATGTCACTTTTAAAAGGCGTTATAAATTTCGCGGAGAAATGTAACGTAGAATTTCAAGAATTTTGACGATTTTTCGCTAAAATTTGGGTCATATTATAAACAGAATATAAAATTTGTGCTCATGAAATACAGAATTTATTAAATTGTCATTTAAAACAGATAAAAACTCCGCTCAGCCTCGTTTTTATCTGTTTATAGATGACTCGTTTAATAAATTCAGTATTCAATGACCACTCATTCAATATCCTCTATATATATGCTGCCTCCGGGAATTGCACCAATGACATTCCATGATTGAAGATAGGGAGTCTGATGCACTACAAACTGCGCTTTCATCGAAACTCTCAAAATAAATAGACATGATAAGTTATACGGTTTCTTGCTGGGGTATATGACGATTTATTCCCGGCTGGAAAAAATGACGTTACCCGAGCCGAAGTTGAGGGTTGACATCGTTTTTTAATGCCGGTAATAAATCGTCATATACCCTGGAAAGAAACTGAATTACAAATTTATTATACTACAAAGTATTAAGGCTAAATATTTGTCTTTTGCCTATTTAAGGCCTTGGTATAAACTGAATTCTTTTAAACCACCGATATCCCTTAATGTGCCCCTATCAAAAGTAAACATGTACAAAGTGACATCATATTTAATTGAGATGTCTCACTACTACACTCCGCGAGATTGTGAAATGAAAGCGGTTCTTAGCTAAACCTGCGACAAAGTTGGCACCTTAATTGGACAGATTCGTAAAATGTTTAGGTATTTATTGACATCTATATCATTTTTTATTTGCACATTATCAACTGACATGCTTTTTAACTTTTGCCCAATGTGCATACTCGCGTCCTGTTATCAGCAAAGCAAGAGAAACATGGCTGCTATTACCGTTTTGATTTTTTGTCTTTGTTAACGGCAAGGCACCTTAAGGAAACATAAGAAGTTACAAGGGAGCGGCTGTAGATATCAATGTTTGTCAGGTCAGCATCAACCAATGAAAATGCTAGAATTTTCTTTGCAGTATAATAAAACTTGATAAGTGCATACTTACCAATTTTCTAGGGGACAGAAACTGCTCTATTAGCACATCACTCTCCTCCAACACCACAGGTTCTGGGTTCACATGGGCCTCTTTGAACTCTGTGATCTGGACGCCCCTCGCCAGGGCACTCTGGGGTCGCTCTATACCAGGCTCCATCTGTAAACTGGAAAATAATAAGTGTCTTAACCCTTGTCATGCTGATCCCGGAATATTCCTGTTATGGCAGGAGGTATGGACAAAGATCAGTCTGCACAAAATTTAACAATTCAAGTAAAGGGTCACCCAAGGAACATTCATGCCAAGTTTCAATGAAATCTTGGAATAGTTTGACACAACACAGAGGGAGGAAAATTGCAACAGTTATTATCCATGATTAATGCCCTGGCAGGGCGAAGCCTAAGTAACGTATCGTTGCACTTAAGGTTAAGGTAAACCAGCTTTTATGTAAAACAACCTTCTTCTATAGAGAGTGTCGACATGAATGACTCGAATGAATAACATGAATAACCTCAAATCGTAGATTAGTAATCAAATCTTCGTAACCTCAGCTTAATCAAGCTGAAGTTACGAGGCCTTGGTAACTAACAATGAAATGTGTTCACTCTCTCTAAGGCTTTACAGTCAAACCGGCCCCTTGTCAAACCGGCCCCCGGTCAAACCGGCCCCAAATCGGTCAAACCGGCCCCAATATCGATTTTCCATCGGTTTAACCGGCCCCTAAAACCGGCCCCAATATAATTAAGACAATAAAGGGTGATAATTATATAAAAACGCAATGCTCTGTGATATTTTTTGGAAAGTTGTGTTGCGTGTCGAAAAATTGAAACACTACGAAAAATTTATTTATTTATTTAAATTGCCTATATCTCGAACTCTTTACCATGAATAATCAACAAAATAATCAAGAAAATAAGAAACAAAAGACCATTTTATAGGCTATTTTCGAACCTTTTTTTTAATCTTTTCAAACTTTGACTTTGTATAGTCATTATTTTATAAAGCCATTTTGCCGTACAAATCTTCTTTGAAGTGTTTATGTATAATTAGACAAATAATACAAATGATAAGATTGTAACATACAGTCGCCACGCGTAATCTTTAACCTTTGAATATATTGCGCGAAAATTATCGATCTGATTAATAGCTTTTCAACTTTGCAATACACTGTTTAATAATGGTAAAGAAGCTTACAAAAGAAGACTTTATACTCACATACTTCGGCTAAACAATTAAAAAAATGATAAAAATAGACTGTACCAAATTTAAAGGGTTGCATACCGGATGATAAAATGGTGCGATATGGTTTGAAGATTTATGGGAAAATGAGAACTAGGTATACAAAAAGTTCCCTTTTTTTCATAATGTTTATACAAGTATACAAGCATTTCACGTAAGACCCAGAGACTTCTTTTAATTTTTAAATAGCGGTCATGTTGCACCCCTTTTAATTAAAACAAATTCGATCCGTCAAGACAATTGTGACTTTCTTAAAGTCTGTACAATAAATATCACTGTATGGAAACTCTGTACGCGACGTTGAATGGTATTTTAAACATGGCGGACTTCAGTTCGATTGCAACGTGTATGTATCAAGCTTTGAAAAAATGATCCACTATTAGTAATAGTTTAATGTTATATGTCGCCGTTTGTATGCCGAAAACGAGTAAAGTTAAAGGCATGTTTTCAATGATATACAGATTATTGATTACCATTGATCTTTAATTGTACAATTAATTAATCAACGAACACTTTTACAGATTATTGATTGGCACTGGCCTTTAATTGCGTTAATAATTAAATCACCAAACACTAAGAAAACATGAATTAAACCGAACAATGCATATCGCTTGTAAAAAAGAAGACAAACGCGGTAATATCTTTTATGTTCTTTTACATATTTCTTGTGCATTACATTGACAAAATAATTCTGTACAATAGAGCCGTTTTTTTATTCAAAATATCCCGGTTAATTTATTTTTACAACATACATTTAGCGCACGAAATAACATAATTAAGCTTAAGTTTTTTTTTATGTGGGGACACTAAAATATGTATATAATGGACCGAGATTATTTTTAGGGCCGGTTTGACCGTTTTGGGGCCGGTTTGACCGGGGGCCGGTTTGACGAGGGGCCGGTTTGACTGGTTCCCTCTCTAAGCATGTGAATCCTTTAGGTTTTAGGATACAGTTATTTTCACGGGTTAAGGATGATTACCGACTAAAATTTGAAAGAACCCAAAGTATTGAAAAGTAAAGTCGCAAAATTACGTCAAGGTCAAGCCCCGCCCTGCCAGTTCATTAATAACACAGAATACCTCGTCTGAAGCCTGGACTGTTGAGCTAGAGCCATTTGTGGTTTCACTCAGCTACAAAATCTGAAAAGCATAACAAAATACATGATTACTGACATTTTTAACTTAGGGGCCAACAATAGATTTCTTTTTTTCTAAAGTAGACCAGAAGCTTGAAGTACTTCATTAGATGGTCACTCGTCCAAATCAAGTGACCTTCAGTATCTCGATTTATGATTACTAGGCACCAAAGTTTTGTCCTGGTCCAAATTAAAAAATTGCAGATGACAAATGAAATTATTTTCTAATATGAATAGGGTAGAAATCATTGAGAAAGTACTGGTAAAGGATAGTTTGGGGGTTAGCTGCATTGCTTACAAAGGCCTTTTCACGTACTCACTACTAAAGAAGACTTGATATATTCAAACTATCAGTGAAATATTATTCGAGGGTCATGTGGAGCCTGCAAAATATCACTATTGAAGAATGAAAATGCCCTTTGCATTGAAACTATAAAGTGACGACCATAGAACACTGACGACTTTAGGGCACTTTACGGTATACTCCTTGACCCTATTACCGGTGGTCTTAATGCAAATTGTCTGTATTTAAGAATATCTTATTTTTTCTTGGAATATTTTATGTCATCACATAGGCAAATCATTTTTTAATCAATCAGTAATCTTATTTCTAGGAAAATCCATTTCAAAAACGTTCTTAGGTTGGAAAGAACATGACCCTAAAGATTTGCCAGAACTACTTTTGTACCAATTACCGGTGTACTTACGAAAAACTCCAAAGTTCACAAATTACAAACCCTTTGGTATACTTTTTATACATTATAAACAGACTTTGACCTTTTTGGGTGCAATCCATAATATTTTCTGTTGCAAACATTGCTTAAATTAAACTGAACAAAAGAAATAAATACACCACCATATCTAAATTTTGTTTTCCTCTGTGAAATAGCGAAATTGAATTATGGATGTTATAAAATTATAATCGGCATCTTACAGGGAATAAACTAGTTTTATTATTGAAGAAAAGGGTACAACTAAAATTTTGAAACATTGTCTGAAGTATTACTTTATTTGAAATTCGAAATCTATTACTACACCGGTAATTGGTATACCCCGGTAATAGGGTAACTGAGCATATAGGCAGAGTCGACAGGACACTCTTCAAATTTCCAAGTCGTTATTTCTAAGAACTTTCGTTTTGTTTTTTAAAACACTTACAGATTCGTCAAAATGTATAAAATTACTTCCAAAAGAACTGACAAGTTTAAATTAAAGATATTACAAAAGCTCCATTTTTCAAAACACAGACCTTGACGACGACTCCACTTCTTTGTCCTTCAAACATTTGACAATTTACATCTTATACTTTTAGTAAATGAAAACGATTTTGTCTGAATTTGTTAACAACGGGGCTAGATTCTTAACTTTTGGACAAAATACAATTTATTGATAATTTCTCGATTTTCTATTGGTCGCAACGGACGCATTTTCCACCATCTTGGAATTTTAACCGATTTGCGCATGTGCGTTGTAAACATCCTGATGCAAACCGGAAATGAAATAAGTTGCAGAATGAAAAAGTTTTGGATGCTGAAAAAAGTTTTGAAACAACTTTTTGATTGATATTTTGATGCTTCGAAAAGTTCCCGATTTAATTCACTATGGTTTCATTTTCTTAGAAACATTGGATTTATTTCTGATCTTTAGCTGCTTTGACTAAACAGTATCTCTGATTTAAGGTCGATAAAATTATCTCTTGTTGAACATTGTGTATCAAAGCACCCAATCTAGGAAATCGTTCAACTTTGCAGTGTGTAATAGTGTGGCAAATTATTCAGGTTTGGTTTTGTTAGTTTCTTTAAATTTCAGTATATGGTGAAAGCAACCATGTCAAACTTGAACCTGCCTCTACTCATCAGTGTTATCCTAAGTTTTTCTACAAAAAATGTCGATGGTGCCAGTCAGGGAGTGTATGCAACATTTGATAAATTGTATGACTTGGGAATGGATGCTTATAAAGAGGAAAAATGGGAAAGTTGCATCTTATTTTTTAACAGCGCTATTGAAGATTACAAGTTTTATAAAGACACTGTGACTGATTGTCGTCTTCAGTGTAAACCGTCACCCAAGGAAATACCACTTTCATCTTTGGAGGATTTATTTTTTGATTTCTTGAATGAATCTAAATGTCTACGAAAATGTAAGAAGATAAAGTTCCGACATAGACCTGAGGAGGAGATTTCAAGTCCATATGAAAAGAAATTTCAAGACAGGCAGCCGTATAACTATTTGCAGTATTGTTATTTCAAGGTGAACAGGGTTTTAGTCTGATATCAAGAAAACGGGGTCCAAAGGACTCGACCATTGGGATCTTAGGGGTCCTTCATTCGGTTTGGGAGTCCCTGCTTTAGATAAAAACTACTTATTTTAGAGTAATGATATAGTTTTCCTGTGCCTTTAAGGCTATTCTCTGTTTAAAAGTTAAGAAATTCTTGGATACTTATAATTACTTAGCTCTCAACTTCAGGAAAGAATTGAAGACTGTTTAAAACAGTCTTCAATTCTATTCTGATGTTGATCCCTAGAGGGTCCACAGGACTCACATCAGATAGTTTTGAGGGTCCTGGCTGCTTATTTGTGAGTCTCAGACTCACAAAACCTGCGTCCCTTAAAACCCTGGGTGAACATGTAACCCGCAAATAAATATTCGACTCCATGGGGATTCAAACCCGGGACCTCTACATCCCAAAGCAAGTGCTCTACCACGTCGCTATAAAAGCTAGCTTGTACGGCAAGGCAGTACAAACACCCCTTATACACAACCCGGCTACATACACCCCCTCGACAATTAAGATTCTTCCACGAATCTTCTCAAATCAACATCATCAACTTCCTAATCACATAACCACCACCTCATGTGGGTTATTTACGGTGGGCGCCAAATGTAACCCGCAAATAAATATTCGACTCCATGGGGATTCGAACCCGGGACCTCTACATCCCAAAGCAAGTGCTCTACCACGTCGCTATAAAAGCTAGCTTGTACGGCAAGGCAGTACAAACACCCCTTATACACAACCCAGCTACAAACATATAGTTTAACTGTTGTTCTACTGAATAAAATTCCAGCAGGTAGCTTGTATAGATCAGACTGCAGGCTGAAATTTGTCTAATTTACCAGCTAACAAGGGTGGACACTAAGGGGAGTCGGGGAGTCAGAGACTCCTTGTTTACCAGTTGGGACTCCTGCCTTTTGAAAAAAAGGAGTCTCAGGGTTTTCGTTTGACCCGGGATCCCGGGTTTTGACGCACAAAAAACGAAAATGATGCAATTTTGACTCTTGGAAATTTGAGCTGGTGCGTCATTTTGACTCTTCAAAAATAGCAGCTGTGCGTCAAGGATTGTTAGAAGTGTGTCATATTATTGGAAAATAGTTAATTGGTGGTCTGGTAACACCTAGCTTGATTGGCAATTAACACACTCCGGTGATCGGATATGCATCGGCGATCGTAATTAACAGTCTTTTGACACCTGTGAAAATCAGTTAAAATCTCCTTGCTTTACGTCTGTTCACACTTAAATCAACCTATAATTGAATAATTTCACTTTAATACAAACAGTATCTAAAAGTTAAGCCAGTAAACATTGAGAGGAGGATTTGTTGTGAATTGTCATGGGTTTTCGTGGCTGGACTCTTTTTCTTTTAGCGAAAAAATAAAAATCTTCAGAACCTTTTCCTAGTAATTGCAACCTCAAAACTCTTTCCACTTCATTGTACCTACGAATAAATAAGCATTTAGTCTGAAATTAAGCTCTTTAGTAATTATTTGATAACTGGAAATTGTGGTGTCCCTGAACTATGATAGTGATATTGTTTATTTTGAAAAATGACCTGTACCTAATTTAATCTGTTTCAATACAAATAAAAGGTTTTTCCCCATTTTTTATAAATTTGAAACAGATTTTTTTATTTATTTTTTTTGAATTTTTTATTTTTATTTATTTTTTTCATTTTTTTTTGGGGGGGGGGGGATGTTAGACGCATGATTCGGTCACAGTTTGACGCATGAGATTTTCATTTTGACTCTTGGAAATTTTGACTCAAGGGTCATTGACTCTTGGCTTTTGGATGCTAATGAAAACCCTGAGTCTGATGGACATTAAGGGTCATATGAGAATTACTTAAAATCATGCTCAGCGCAGTGCTCTATCTAACACTTGTCAAGACTGTACATCTTTTCACTACAAAAGTTGTTGAAAACAACATTTGCTTGCATCCTGTAGTGTTTTGAGAAAAAAAAAAAAAAAAAAAAAAAAACACTCTTCTTTAGAAGAACATTGTGGAAAAGAAGAAATTGCTTATAATAAACAATTTCTTCTTTTCCGCAGTGTTCTCCCATAAGCGGACTCCTTACTTTGAGCTCAGACTCCTTGATTTCAAATGTTAGGAGTCCAATTGACTCCTTAATCTTAATCTCAGGAGTTGGTGTCAACCCCTGGCTAATAATTAACGGAAAAACATACAGAATTAACAGAATAAGAGATTTTTATGAAGAGACATTTTTAGCTCCATTGGCCGAAAGCCATTAGGGCTATTGTCATGGTGCTGTGTCCGTCATGAATTTACATGTCTGGTCATAAACGTTTTCTTTAAAAATCTTCTCCTCTGAATCTACTGGATTTATTCTAACCAAACTTCACAGGAATGATCCTTTGGTAACCATCTTTCAAGGATTTTGATCCAACGAAAAACAAGGCTTTAATGGTCATAGCTAATTTCCATATATGGTAATTTGTGACTTCTCAGCATCAAATTTTATCTTCATCTCAAAAACATTTGTTACTGAAATGATCCTTCAGTGAAATTTTGTCAGTCTACATAAAATTAAATTGATTAGATGTTTAATATGTCTTTTATGGGCAGAGGTCATTTCTCTATATTTTATTTAGTGGAAACTTTGAAAATCATTTTCCCTGAACGTAACTGATGGATATTAATCAAATGTCACTGGAATGATTCTTGGGTGACCCTGTATGGACTACAAAAAAAACTTTAAAGATGAAAAATATGTCTTTTGTGGACTGAAGTCATTTCTCTGATAATTATTTAGTGGAAACTCTGAAAATCAATTTCTCAAAACCTAAAAGATGGATATCAACCAAATATCAGGCCTGTGGAGCAAATCAGCAGCTCAAGCAGCTCTTGTCATTTATTAGTTTTATGCCTCCACAAATTAAAAAAAAACACCTCTAATTACTCTTTCCATATTAATAATAATACATGTATCAATAATCATGCTAAAAGTAAATATTTTGAAAATATTTTAATCACAACCTTGCAAAGTAGCCAGCTGCATTCTCAATTTTTTTCACAGAGAAATTAAACCATTTTTTTAGCCCAGTCAAAATTGTTAGATGCACAATATTGGGTGGAATCAACCAAAATTAACCCTTGTCATGCTGAATAAAAAATGTTCGCAAAAATTGCAATGTAATCAAAGAGCTCAAAGCACTGGATGCACTAAATGCGTGTTGGTATTATTTTTGAAAATCAAATTTTTAAACTTTTCTGTTTCAGAAAAGGAAATACAGGTGGTATAGATAAAGATCAGACTGCACATATGTGCAGGCTGATGTTTCTCTATAGCTCCTGTCAAGGCAGAAATATTCCGGGATCAGCATGACTAGGGTTAAATTATTTCAGAATGGAGAAATTCATAAGGCAGCATCCACGGCCTACACCTACTATATCACACACCAGGAGGACGAGAGAGTTCTGGAGACACTCAATTATTATAAAGATCTTCCTGAAATTGATGAAAAAGATTTTGAAGATTTGGAGAGGAAACCTTACCAAGTAAGTTGAACTAAATGTTGTAAACCTACAATTAGGGTTCGACACTAACTTCTTTTTACCATTTATAGACAAGGATTGTGTTAGAGTTAGATATTGGGGAGTCATTGACTCCTCACCTAAGAAATTCTGGGGACCAAATCTGAATTTAAAGGGGGCCAAAATGATAGAAAAAGCAAATCATATGTAGAATTTGCAATATAAGAGTCACTTCAACTGTTTTTGTATTTCTTTGAAAAAAGTAATTATTATGTAGAACTTTAGAAAGTAATTTGTGAAAATCTTAGGTACAAAACATGTTTTTACCCCTAGTAATTCCTCTCAAGATGGTCAAAATGACCCCCTTGTTAGAAATTTCTAGGGGTCAAATTAGGATATTTTCAGATTTCTGGGGGTCAAAACTCTGGTTTAAGGGTCGAGTCCTGGTAGACCTGAAAATCTTAAAAGCCCTAAATCTTACAGGTCATCCCTGATAATAACGGGTCCTCCATGAAGACTATGTTAATTGTACGCAAACTTAGAGAAAATTTTAACAAACAGTGTGGGAAAAGAAGAAATTGCTTTTGAAAAGCAATTTCTTCCTTTTCCACAATGTTTTCCATAGAGTAATGGAAATAATTAAAATTGAAATGGCAACCATTTTTTTAAACTTGACTGATTGGAATTATAATGAATATAAACTGCAGGCCTGAAAGACCCGTAACATGGCATCTTCCACCAGTCCTCCCTGAAATCCACAGGTCTCAGGCATGAGAAGTGGTGTTAGTGTTGATTCCTGACAATTATGTATGGAACACTGTGACAGCAGTCATATAAATTGGAATTCAAATTTAGAAACATACAAGTAGTTAAGCTTTTTCTCATTTGTTCCAAAACATATTAATTTGCTCTTGACAGATTTATGTGATTTTCAAAAGAAAAAAAAAAAGACTAGAAAATCCAAAAGGTGTGGCTATAAGGCCTTTTATGTTCTTGTAAATTGCTGAACACCTCTTGAGCAGCTAAAGTAAGAGGAACATGGGCACACATGTTGGAAAAAAGTCAACTTTCACATTAGAAGGTCTAACAAACTGTACAACATTTAGGTGAAAAAATCTAGTCTTTGACTTTCAGACAAATTTCAAATTTTCAAACTAAGCAAACTTTTCAAACTATGCAAATTTCAATCAATAGCTTTGAACTGTCCTTTTAGACGAGCTGTAAATGAAAAAAAACCTTCAATGCCAAAGTCTTTTCTAAAAAAAAGGAAAAAAATCGAGGTAGGTTTAAGTAATTTATTTGTTGTCTTTAAAAAATAAGTAACTGTTTAATGAACGCATATTTCTTAAATCTTTTTTGGAAATTAAGGCAAAAAGTGAATGGAAATTTTCACCCAAATTAGCAAATTCTGATTCCATTTTACACATTTTGTGTATTATCACATAATCAACCTCTCCCAAGACCTTATCATATAATCATGTAAATAAATACTACAAATGAATTAGAAACATATGAAGCTGGATCATTTAAATCTGTTGATCAAACTGATTACAGAATAATAAGTGTGAAAGAAGCTCTCTCTGATTAACACAGGCCCAGATGCCATATGTAACACTTGATATGCTGAATCTGGAATATTCCTGTATAGAAAAGGTGGTATAGACAACATATAAGCAGATTCTTATTCTACATCACCTACCTATCCCTTTTCAAGGCAGAGTTGTCAACGAAATTGAAATTGAAAGGTTGTCCTATGACTTTGGTTTTAAGTGTTTTCAGTACTTTGATTTTAATGCAAGTTTGTGGGGTCTTTTTTGTTCAGCATAACAAGGGTTAACCCTGTCCACACTATTTCATATTTATATGATACTACAACAAGAGGACCATGATGGTCCTATATCACTCACCTTCGTTTCTTTGTCTTTGTTAATGATTATCAAATATTCCAGCAAAAGTCATAATTGCATATTTATGATTTGAAGCCTCTAGAGTGTAAACAAGAAAATTGTGATTAAGGCCCCTTTTCCCATGATATGTCATGGATCCTTCCCATTTTCAAAAGGATTTAATCCTTCGGACCTGATAAATATGTTGACAAAGTGTCATGATGATTAGATCATATTTTTGGCCTCAAAAGTATAATCAAGGAAATTGTCATTAAGGCCTGAGGACCATGATGGTCCTAAATCACTCACCTTTGTTTCTTTGTCTTTATTAATAGTTATCAAATATTCCAGCAAAAGTCATAATTGCATATTTATGATTTTAAGCCTCTAGAGTGTAAACAAGAAAATTGTGATTAAGGCCCCTTTTGCCATGATATGGCATGGATCCTTCCCATTTTCAAAAGGATTTAATCCTTCGGACCTGATAAATATGTTGACAAAGTGTCATGAAGATTAGATCATATTTGTGGCCTCAAAAGTATAATCAAGGAAATTGTCATTAAGGCCCCTTTTCTTGTTTTCAATTCTTTTTTGAAGCTGGCCCCCAGACTGAGAGGGTCTTTTGGACTCACATCAGAAAGTTTTGATGGTCCTAGTTACTTATTTGAGAGTATCAGACACACAAAACTTCTTCTCTCCAGAAAGCCTATATTGAAGCTCTCATAGCCTACAATGAGGGTGATTGGGTGGACGCCACAGAGAAGTTTGAGAAGTCTCTGACCGAGTATTACAAAGAGGAAGAACGATGCCGTGCTTATTGTGAGCGGGGATATGTACACAACAGATTTCCTGATTTTATGAATGCTGTTGCAGGTAGATGTATCTTAAGCTTCCTTATTTATTTCATTTGAATTTGCCGATTTCATCAAGGTATGAAATTAAAAGTCTAATAACACTGTATGAATCTGCGAAGTGGATTCATACATTAGTGTAACTAGGTCTTTTTATGCCCCCGATAGGGAGGCATCATAAATTTGACTTGTCCGTCTGTCCGTCCGTCTGTCCGTCCGTCCGTCTGTCCGTCCGTCCGTCATTCCGTCCAAAAACTTTAACATTGGCCATAACTTCTAAATCAAAGCGGTGTCGGGGGCATTGTCATCTTACAGTGACAGCTCTTGTTTTTTAATACCTCTATGAAATCAACAAATATTATCTTTATGTCTGATAATTTAATATCATGAAGCAAAAATAGAAATATTGTAAACATTAAAGCAGTTTTCTTATTGGACTACATTTTAGCTCACCTGAGCACAACATGCTTAAGGTGAGCTTTTGTGATCACCTATTGTCCGTGGCGCATCATGCGTCAGAAGTCGTCAACAATTCTTTAAACATCTTCTCCTCAGTAACCTTTGGGCCGATTTTATCCAAACTTGGCAGAAATGTTCCTTGGGTGACCCTTCTCAAAACTTGTAAATGAAATTTTGATTGACCCCCAAATATGGGCATGGCAGGGTGGAACAGTTTTTGACTCTGAAATCTTTAAACATTTTCTTCTTAGTAACCATTGGCCTGATTTCAACCAAACTTGACAGAAATGTTCCTTGGGTGACCCTTCTCAAAACTTGTTTATGAAATTTTGATTGACCCCCAAATATGGGCATGGCAGGGTGGAACAGTTTTTGACATTTAAATCTTCAAACATTTTTAGCTCACCTAAGCACATCGTGCTCAAGGTGAGTTTTTATGATCATTGAATATCCATCGTGCGTCCTGCGTCGTGTGTCGTTCGTCATCCGGTGTCAAGAATTTAAGTGTTTACACTCTAGAGGCCACAAATATCATCCAATCTTCATGAAACTTGGTCAGAATGTTGGCCAGGTCACAAAGATGAACCCTATTGTAAATGGGAAGGATCCATGCTATATCATGGGAAAAGGGGCCTTATTGACAACTCTCTTGTTTACACTCTAGAGGCCACAAATATGGCCCAATCTTCATGAAACTTGGTCAGAATGTTGGCCAGGTCACAAGGATGAACATTATTGAAAATGGGAAGGATCCATGCCATATCGTGGGAAAAGGGGCCTTTTTGACAATTTTCTTGTTTACACTCTAGAGGCCACAAATATGGCCCAATCTTCATGAAACTTGGTCAGAATGTTGGCCAGGTCACAAGGATGAAAATTATTGAAAATGGGAAGGATCCATGCCATATCAAGGGAAAAGGGGCCTTAAGGATAATTTTCTTTCTTAAGCTCTAGAGGACACAAATATGGCCCAATCTTCATGAAACTTGGTCAGAATGTTGGCCAGGTCACAAGGATGAATCCTATTGAAAAAAGGAAGTATCCATGATATTTCATAGGAAAAGGGGACTTTATGATATTTTTCTTGTTTACCTTCTCGAACCCACAAGTAGGGCCCAATCCTCATGAAAATTGGTCATTAATTTTTGTCAGGTCAAAAGGATGAACTGTATTGAAAATGGGAAGGATCCATGCCATATCACAGGAAAAGGGTCTCACTGATTATTTTCTTGTTTACACTCTAGGGGCCACAATTTTGGCCCAAACTTCATGAAAGTTGGATTTATGTAGAAATTGTCTCCTTTTTGACATCTGCCTATTTAATTGATGTGATGTCCCAAGGGTCAAAGAGACTCAGGTGAGCGATATAGGACCGTCATGGTCCTCTTGTCTTCTTAGTAACCATAGGGCTGATTTCAAGCAAACTTGGCAGAAATGTTCCTTGGGTGACTCTTCTCAAAATTTGTTCTTGAAATTTTGATTGACCCCAAAATATGGGTGTGGCAGGGCAGGGCTGATTTTGAGCCCGAAATCTTGGACTAACATCTCCTCCTGAACCACTGGGCTGATTTCAATGAAACTTTACCAAAATGATCCTTGGATTGATTGCAAAATATGGGCATGGTAGGGAAGGCCTTATTTAAAGCTCGAAATCTTTGACTGCCTTCCCCCTCTTGAACCACTGGGCTGATTTCAATGAAACTTAAGAAGAGTGTTCCTTGGGTGACCCTCTTCAAAAATTGTTTGTGAAATTCTGACATGAATACTTATGGGCATGGCAAGGGTGGGGGCCTTATTATGAGCCCAAAATCTTTAAGCATCTTCCTCTTAGTAACCAATGGGGGGAGGGCTCACTTTGAATTCTTGGAATAACATCTCCTCTTTAACAACCAGGCAAATGTGAATGAAACCTTGCCAGAAAGTTTCTTGGGTGAGATCCACTGGACCAATAAAATTCAGGTGAGCAGTTTAGGGCCATTCTGGCCCTCTTGTTGTGAAAGCTTACAAAATAGCTACATAATCTGAATTAAGGTGGCAATGGACAGTGGCCTCCCGACTCTATTTACCGGAAGTGGGGTTTCGTTTAATTTACGGCTCTTTTTGCACATTGTTTAAAAAGACCGGTTTTCATAAGATTCTGCTTATGGAAATAACGTAGAATAATGATGGTAAATTTCATTACTTAGTTTCTATACAACATTTTATGTCAATTGAATGACTGGATCATTAAATATAACAATAAAAATGTGTTAAAAGCGTCATTCATTTAGGAGGGGTCACTGTAAAATAACGAAAAACTTTCTTATCTGCATGGAAAGGTATGCTGAATTTTTTACCAAATAAAGACAAAATATGGGTTTTAAACATATCGGAAAATAAGAAAAAATCATTGGGTAGTTTCTTCAAAAAATAGTTATTTATGGCATTTTTACCCCCTAAAATTGCAAAAATTAGGGCATTTTTAGCTTTTGAAGGCAAATTGTGCAAATGCAATTGATCAAAGAGAAATTTTCTTGGCAACAGTCATTGTGTACATGTATAAGGTCTATCAAAATGTATGTTTTTTATAGATATAAGCTGGTACTGTGTTTATACTAGACCTAAAACGAATATAAACATTTTACTGAAAAATGGCCAGTACCACTCAAGGGCAGATAACTCGCATGAAAACGAGCATGGAAAGGTACCTTCAAATTTTGATATAATGACTACACAATGTTAATCTACAACATATGTGACCAAGAAAAAAATTCATTGAACGAAAAAAATTGAAGCCATGTGTCCATCGTTACCTTAATGTCATTGAGAAATAAAAGCAATTTTTCATCAGCACAGTTCAAGAGTTCAGTGCAAGACTGAGCTAAGTGTATATACAATCTATATACACTTAGTACAGTCTTGCACTGAACCCTTGCATTGTTAGTTAATTAGTGGGGACAGCGGTTATAGGTTTAAGCCTAGACAACAGCATATATCCTTTTCAACATTTCTCCTCTCACCCAAAGATGAATGATTTCATACCTAAGTGGGTGGCAGCTGGAGGATAGGAAAGGATGTAATTGTGATCTTTCACGCAAAAAGGGACCATCTCTGTAATTGGTAAAGTGTCTACCCTAGTCAGACTGTGCGGACTGTGCAGACCATCTAGGGTAGAATCTTTTCAGATTTCTTAAGAGTTTTTGAATCTTGAATGATCATTCTATATAATTCTAAAAAAAAAAGGTGTAGAAAAGCCACTTCTGCTTGTCCAATGATGGCTCTCTTTTCCAAATATCTGTCCTTTTTTGCATGGCAGGTCACAATTGTATTCCTGGAAGTATGAAAACTTGAAATATGAAAAATATCAGAAATCTACTGTTTGATGCTCCAGCCACTGTGATATAACTGAGAACTCTTAAAAGCGGCTTAAAATCCATTTAAACATACAGAATAAAGACAAAGTTTTCATGGCAATAATTAATAGGAGGATTCTGCCTAATACTGAATTCACTGTATGTTCTTTTGCATGGGTATGCAACAGTTTATTCCTAGATAGAAAATCATCATTGATCCAGCCAGGAATAAATTGGTATATCGATGACTCAGTGCAAATAGTTGTAACTGCTTATAAACATATAGGCAGTTACAACTGTTTTGCACTGAGCCATCTATATACTAATGAACAACTTATTCTATTCTCTCCAGATCACTATGTCATGGTGGTTGTCTGTCAACAGAAAATAACTGTTTTGCACTTAGCCATCTATATACACTATCAAAAATGAAAAACTTTTTCCATCCCCTCTAGATCACTATGTCATGGTGGTTGTCTGTCAACAGAAAAAACTGTTTTGCACTGAGCAGGCTGTCTACATATTCCTATATTCCTATTAAACTCCTATATTTTGGGTCCAAATCCTATATTTTTAAGCACCTCCTATATTCCTATAAAACTCCTATATTTTGAAAATATTTCCTATATTTTTAAGAAAATGTATTGCCGTAATATGATCAGATAGCAAATATTGCTTTGATACTGCTCTTTGCTTCTTTTTCTTCAGGTAGGAGAATCTCTATGTCTTCCATAGCATCACCATCCTGTATAATGCTTTGGTGCACTTCATCTGTTCCTCGTCTTAGGCACAAGACATCCAATCTGGATGTCGTGGGTTCGATCCCCGGTGGCGGCAAATATCCATTCCGACCTTTATCTCTCACCAATGGGTAGATGATCATAAACCTATGTGAGATAGCAGTCGGAGGCTAGGAAAGGGTGTAATGGTAGTACAGGTGAAAGAAATACCAGGAATCCATTGTTAGGTGCTCCGGCCGCCACGATATAACTGCAAGATCAGGGTTTTAGTTTCATCTTAACTTTTGGGGGTCCCTGGGACTCAACATGATAAATTTAGGGAGTCCCTGGTTAAGTTTTGAGGGTCCCTCATTAGCACTTTGGTAAAATAAATTAATAAGCACAACTAGAGTATTATCAATTAAACTACATGTATAACAAGTATTTATTTTCCTATACACCATAAACATGATGAAGTGTATGTTTACAAACTAAACTAACAAACTTTTAAGGACATGTTACAGGCGATACTGTGATATGATAGTGATGTTGATGGGCTCTGTTCTGGGTCTACAGGTTTTTTAAAACCTTTATTGAAAAAGGAACGAAGGTCGCTTTGCTGCAACATTTTGTTATTCTCTGCTGCAGACAAAGAATTATAATCACGTCATAAAAGCGAATATCGACTACACAAGATTTTATTTGGCCAGTGAAAAATAAACGAAAAGGCAAATCTCTGTAGCAATTAAATGATCACTTTTGTTAAAGAAATAAATCACTTTTGTTAAAGAAATGATTGTCTATTTTAATCAACTTCAAAATTTCAGAAAGGTATCTTATACATTATTTTGTAAAAGAAAGGGCAGGGATATTTATAAAGACCATCGTATCCACTGTAAACAGTTTCTCTCAATTTAATTGGCTGTGGATAAATGTAAAAAGTGGTTACCCTCCTGTTATTTTTTACTTATCAAAATATATACAAAAAATCGAATTGGCAGCACAAAAGATCATTTTTGAAGTTGCATTTAAATATTATACTTGATACGAGCATAAAATATTTGTGGTATTTGAAAATCAACACAGTAAAGGGGTTTTACTTTAATAAACAATCGGCGGTAAACAATGTGGACTGGAGTTACAATGCTATTCGGAATACTTGGCGTTTTTCCTTCTTCGCATTGTCCGATTGATAAGTTATGAAGTTCGGCACATTACGCAAGCATAAATACTGTAGCTAATTGGAATTTGACCTAGAGTTAAGACAGTTGGATCACTTGATGTAAATATCGCCGAGTTTTACAACTGAAAGTTTTCAGAAAAATGTTATCATCAATCCATATTTTGATATTGAAATTGCATCCCCCGGGACACATGCCTACGATTTTTGCGAGTCCTGCTACCATGATTCTGCGTCTATTGAAACCCTGAAAGATTGTTGAAAGCGGCGTTAAACCCATTCAAACAAACAAACAAACTGTTCCTCGTCACCTGTTTGGTCACCTACAAGGCAGTTGAATAGGACACCAGCCTTTAAGATGCCAATTCAGATGATGATGATCATGATGATGCTCTACAGAAGCCTCCTGTCTGGACTGTGATGCTATGGAACTGAAAGGTTACTTTATCTAGACATTAATTAACATAGAAAAAGCAATAGTGGAGGTAAGGATTGTTAGTATAAGAGCGTAGGATAAACAATTTTCACTGGAAAAACTCCTATATTTTTACTCTAAATGAGCTAAAAGCTCCTATTTTTTTGAAAAAATATTCCTATTAAAACTCCTATATTTTTTAGAAGACCTGGTAGACAGCCTGACTGAGCCATCAATAAACACTATCAAAAATGTATAACTAATTCTATTCTCTCCAGATCACTATGTCATGGTGGTTGTCTGTCAACAGAAATGTCTAAAGACTCTGAGTACATTTGGTATGGAAGAGATTGAGGATTATGTCAGTGAACATTACAATTATCTACAATATTCATACTATCAAGGTGAGGAAGTGTTAACCCTTATCATGCTGCTTATATGAGTTTCTTCCGGGTTTGTGTTTTACCCTTAAACCAGGGTTTTGACTCTTAAAAAACCCATTTTGATCCTAGAGGAGGCAGTGCTCTCAATAAGCGGACGTCGACGTAATATACGTCCAGAATTTCAGAAATTATGTCCGAAAAATCAAACCCGGACGTAAAAAAACGCCCGAGATTCGAGGAAAACGTCCTGTAATTTGACCTTGGACGTTTACGAATTTACCTAATAAAGGATTTAACGTAAGTCAACACGTGCAAAAAATCGATTATCAACGGGAGCATACACATTATAGCTGACCAAAACAAGCCATGTGTAACGCGTGTGGTATTAAATTGTCGCTATACATGAGTTGACGGGTGACGTCATGGGTCACGTGATGTTTACATCCGGGTAATCGCTGTAGGCAGAAAGATCTTCCAGTTGCATACACAAATAGTAAAATATCCAATATTCAAGTTATTGGATTGTACATTTCTAATGATTATTCCCCGTTGACAAAGGTGTCAAAATTTAGATAAATCATCCAACCTTTTGATTATGCAGTTGTCATCACATGACATTTTCTGTGAAAAGAATATTTCTCGTCGAAAGACAACCACCGAGAAATGCAAATGAATGCAAACAAATCGCTGTTGAGCAACTGGTATATCGCGCATTCGACATGACTTAGGCTGTATATACGTTCTTTGTTCACTCATAAACGAAATATAGTATATCTTACCTATACTGAGCTGATTCGAGTTTCAATGCCGATTTTTCTTTATCCGATTTCCTTTATTCATCCTGTCAAAAAAATTTCAAACATTGGGAAAGGCTTTTATGGCTCTTTTTCCTTATTTGCCTAAAAATTATAAATCCAATTATAAGTTTAATCTGTAAATTTTGAGAACACCACCTACTGTTGAAAACCGATTTGCTTCCATAAAAAGTCCCCCGCACATTTAGAAAATTGGTTAATTTAAGATAATAAACGAATGTCGCCAAACATACGATCTGCTGACATAACAGCTTTTCTAGTTAGATTGTAAAATCCTATCAAAGAATTTTCATTATGCGACATAAAAATATTAGCCGCTATTAACACAAACATGTGTCATAAAGTTCGCTGTTTCTCAGTAACGCAATGATCCATACTACACGGTCGAGGAATCTCTTTCATCTGACCGTAACCGGATGCGCTTATCGATATTGCCCATGTCATACAACAGTAGCCGCTAATCACACACTTGCATATGTCATAAAGACAAACTTCTATAACACGCGCCAAATTTTAATTGATCTGACCGTGACAATGCACACGCCACTGGTTGATTGCTTTTAGCCATTCATTAGGCATAAAGTGTGAAGTTTCATTTGACACAAACCTTTTAATGCCTTATCAGATTAAAGATTAAATGAAGCTTTTGATGAAATATTTCATTTAAGATTCCATTTCAGCGGTGATACATAAGGCCCACATGATTTTTCAATTCTGAGCCGCTTTCATTTAGTAGATTGATCTTCCGTGTATTGAACAAGATGTCAATACTAATAGTTCTTCCTCAAATTTGAAAAAAAGGACGGGATAATTTTTAATCAAATACAAGTTAGGCCTACTGCATATCTGAAACGCAGCGTTTGCTTCGGCGGGAAATGGAAGCCGCCAAATCAAAAATGTACTCCGATCCATTTTTCTAGTTTGCTTTATGTAGTTCCCAATGAATAATAAGAGGGTAAAAAATCGAATTTTAACGGGTAGGAAAGAAATTGAAGCATACGTAATTTCTTTATTTGTTAAAGATGAAATAATGTGATCGTTCTTTTGTAAATCTTCGTTTTTTACCCCGACCAGACGACAAAAAATAATCTTGAAATTGAAAGCGTTGGTGGCGAACGAAACATCGCAATACAGCCTGATTAAAATGGATTTGCGATGTTCTGTTGCTAAACGACGACTTTAACTACATTTCAAAAACAAAAATATAAAATGAATGTGAGGAAAAATAAGTAGAAAGTTCTGAAATTCTGGCGAGTGAAAGAATTAACGTTACAAGTCACTTTTTCCGCAAACGTTGTTTAACCCGAGTCATCTTAAACTCGGTAAAATTACTTTATTGGAAAGGGTTAATGAATTTTACTTATTCATCTTACGTTTTCTTCAATAACATTCAACACGTTTCGTCTGATTTTACCCTTGAAAACGGCGCGACTACGGATACAACAGATCTCGATCGGCTGTAGTTACGAAGATTTATTCTACTTGATGCCGTGAACCGATTAATCAACCTTTGTATTTAGTTCATGTCATACAAATTCATTGCGTTATGGAAAGCGGTAAAGAAAGTTAATTTGTTCAAGTGGCGGATGCAAAAAGGGATTCAAACTTACCCCATCTGTAGCCTAGTTGTTTCATTTTTACACAGAAAATCAAACAAAACTTTGTAATACAAGGAAAACGAATCTTATTTCTCTTTATTGTACATTAGTACCCCATTTATAGAAATCCTTCATCCACCGCCGTTTTCATCCAACTTTCTTTAAAAATTTTAAAATGTGATTATTTCTGGGTTTGTTTACAGAAACGGTGCAACTACAGCTTTGTCAGAACTTTCATGAGTGCTGTAGACTGAGTTACGAATGTTTGAAAACCTAAACACTTACTATGTTTCATTCATAATTTTCAACTTTCTTTATGAATGACGTGAAAATTGACAAAAAGGAAACATCGAGATTACAAAGGAAGAATATTTTCGCTAAACCACGGACACGTGTTTAAGAGTCCCTCGAGCTGACTTGCGCAACTTGAGCGTCTATAAAAGACAGACCCTAGGCCATGTTTATTCAAAGATTCTAGGTTACAATCTTTCTAAACAAACACATTATTTAAAGAGACAAAAAAAAAAATAATTCTAAATAGCTAAAAGATCTATCGTCGATGGCAACTTAGTTCAATAAGTCGGACGAAATAGTCTAATCTCGGGAAGCTTATAAAGGGCTATTAGTAAGAGATTCTTTAAATATCGATTGAACATTAACGGAAACATTCGTACAAATAATATTTAATTTTCTTTTAATCTTAAATTTAAACGAACGGTTGATTTTGAACCAGTTTTAATTGTCTTCTCGCATAGAGATCTGACTCTTTCTGCCTACCAGTAATGCGCATGCGTGGGAAATTCTCAATATAAACAATAATAATCAAATCTCCTATAACAACCAGTCTCTGATTACGCAATCTTGTCGGGTTAGCGACGAGTCATTACCGCTTCTGTCATCATCTTTCTTAGTCGGATACAGATTGATTGGATTATTGAAAAAAAAGAAAATTCAAATCAGACGAAAATTCGTTATATCAAACGTAGTTAATGCAGCTCAGACAGATAAAATTTCAAAATATCGCTTCCTAAAACTCTTAGAATAGAACTACGGGTAATTCATCCGAAGTGAAAAAGACGCTACCAGAAAACATTTACAAAAGGTCATTCGACTGTCCTCGTTTAAATACGTGTAAAATCGGCATCTTCGGAGAACGTGGGGAAATCCCAATGACGCCATTTAAGTTGTCTGCAACATGTCTGACGAGAGATTTGAAATGACAAATTTTTCTTGAC
Organism: Fragum whitleyi; assembly: GCA_948146395.1. Classification (NCBI taxonomy): domain Eukaryota; kingdom Metazoa; phylum Mollusca; class Bivalvia; order Cardiida; family Cardiidae; genus Fragum; species Fragum whitleyi. The sequence continues at coordinate 12,021,641 of OX411551.1, read as the reverse complement.
TTCTGCTAGATCTATTTGGATAATTCTGCGTAAGTTTAGAACTTTAAGTTTTATTGGCACACTACCTAGAACTTTCGCCACCTTTGGAACGACAGGCCGAGGAAAATTAAAGCTGTATTAATTTCCGTAATATGGCCGGATAACTAAACATCGTAACTAAAATTTGAGTAAGCCGCATTTCCTGGGCCCACCACGCAAGATACAGCTAAGGACCGATTCCAAATAGGAAGTCCACATTTTCTCATATTAGTTTCCATAATTTATGAAAATAATAAAAGGGGATTGTGAAACCAAATCTCGTCCCTACAGCTTAAAGTCAAAGCTACAAGTTTAAAGGCCTGGAAGTCGTTTATTCTTAGAGAACCAACCAGTTTCATGGACTTTGGGAGCAAAACTTTAACTTACATTTAACAAGGAAACGAGGGGGGGGATAGAAGGGGGGGATAGCTTAAAAATTCCTTACTTCGTAAAAAAAATTCCTGAAATCCCAACATGGAATTACAAAAATTCCTGATTTTAGCCCTTATTGTGAGCACTGAGGAGGTCATTTTTACCAACAGAATTTCCAGTGGTGCAACCTAAGCAATATAAAAGATTATATCGATCAATCGTTTTCTTCATTCTATTACAAACGATCTATATAAATGATACAACATAAACAAAGAAGTGTGTCTACACTTTATTGTTTTTTTGTTTCAGTTATATAGATAACTTTAAAGATTGATACATGTTTTGCTCTTTTTTGAACTTTCAAAACCATTTTTGACCTCAAGAATTATATAGTCAAGGAGTCAATGACTCTCTAATCTGAAAAGCTAGCATGTGCCTTATTTTCTTGCTGTAATGGTATCTGTAACAGTAACAGATAGTACAGAGACTGAGATCATCCTGCACAGAAGTGCATTCTGATAGTAGCCTGCGCGGTATGCTTTTGACCTTAATTCTATTGTGGGGAAATTTTAGCCAGACTAGTTGAAAGGGCACAAGGTAACGAATTATTATTGAGCACTATTTGATGGTGGTTGTCTGTCAACAGAAATGCAAATTAAGGAAACAAGTTTATGGAATATGGAATTTCAGACTCCCCTTCAGTCAATTTCTCACCACAGCTTTTAAACTATTTGTATGGAAAAGATCTGGTAGAAATATTTATTTCCCATCAGTTGAAACTCACAGAAAGCCATGGGTAGGTGTTCCAGCCATCTTCATTTTGCTCGCTTCAAAAATAACGAATTTCTTTTTTGTTTGTTTCAGCTAGAAACACAGAGAAAGCCTTTGAATCAATAGCCAATTTCCTGCTTTTTAAACCAGAAAATGTTGAAATGTTGGACAACAAGAACTTTTACATTCAAAAGCTTGGGCACGATGAAAGTGAATTCACACCATCACAGGTATTCTTAGACATGAGTCTGGGTTTGATTTTCCATTTTCCTAATTTTTACTTTCTATGTCATTTGTAAAGCCTATTCAAACAAAAGGTACCACTATATAAGTCAGCTACAGATATTGTTGAAATAGATCTTTGTCACCGGAGTTCTTTGATGGACCACATTTCTAGAACATGTCAAAAAAGAGAATTAGTTTTGAGAGCAAATAATATAGTTATTCCCAAAAGTCAAAAATCAGGAGCATATTGTTTTGACGTTTTTGAGTGCTTGAAGGACTGTTTGTTTGCAAAAGTATTCCAAATTAAAAAAAGCTTGTACTAGCTATTTAGATGTACAGACAAGAGAAGAGGGTTATTTCCGGTCTAAAATATTTTTTCCTGATTAAAACCCTCTGTTGTGGATACTTATTGGAATCATGTCAACAAGATGATTGCAATAACTAAACACAATATAGGATTTGTGCAAGTATTTTTGAAATTATTTACCCCTCTATCTGTAGATTTGCTATTTTTTTTTACACAAAAGTTATGATTTTCATATCTTCACATGTTTTTAGACTGCTGTTGAATATGTAGAATTGTGGCAGAGGTTAGACAAGAGTATATCGTTTATCAGAGATGAGTATGTACTACCAAACGACCCTGTTGTCGAAGAGGAATCAAGAGAAGTAAGAGCCTTATAGGAGTATATGAACACTATTCTGTCATACTGAAAGACAGGACATATTATGTGATCACTTGAGGTTCCAGCAGGGAGCATGACTCTGTCATCTTATTTTGGAAGTTCTGTTCTTCATGCCATACAGAATGGAGTGAACAACAACAGTAACTCTTCCTAGATTAGTTTTGTTTGGCTCACCTGAGCACATCGAGCTCTAGGAGAGCTTTTGTGATCATTGAATGTCCATCGTGCGTTGTCCATCGTCAGACGTCAACAATTTAAGTGTTTACACTCTAGATGCCACAAATGTTGGCCAATCTTCATGAAACTTGGTCAGAATATTCATTAGGTCACAAGAATTAAATCCTATTGAAAATGGGAAGGATGCATACCATATCACGGCAGGGGCTTCAATGACAATTTCCTTGTTTACACTCAAGAGGCCACAAATATGGTCCAATCCTCGTGAAATTTTGTCAGAATATTTGTCAGGTCACAAGGAAAAACCCTATTGAAAATGGAAAGGATCCATGCCATATCACAGGAAAAGGGGCCTTAATTGTAATTTTCTTGTTTGCACTCTAGAGGCCACAAATATGGTCCAATCTTCATGAAATTTGGTCAGAATATTTGTCAGGTCACAAGGATAAACCCTATTGAAAATGGAAAGGATCCATGCTCTATCACAGGAAAAGGGGCCTTAATTGTAATTTTCTTGTTTGCACTCTAGAGGCCACAAATATGGTCCAATCTTCATGAAACTTGGTCAGAATGTTTGTCAGGTCACAGGGATGAAGCCTTTTGAAAATGGAAAGGATCCATGCCATATCACAGGAAAAGGGGCCTTAATGATAATTTCCTTGTTTCCACTCTAGAGGCCACAAATATGGTCCAATCTTCATGAAACTTGGTCAGCATGTTCATCAGGTCACATGGATTAAATCCTATGATTGAAAATGGGAAGGACCCATCTCATATCATCGGAAAAGGGGACTTAATCACAATTTTTGTTTACACACTAGAGGCCACAAATCATGAATATGCAATCATGACTTTTTCTGGAAATTTTGATAATAATTAATTGAGACAAATAAACAAAGGTGAGGGATATTGGACCATTATTGTCCTCTTGTAGTTCTTTCATATTGATGTTTTACATACTTAGACATCCAGTAGTGTAATAGTGTAACAAAGTTATCTTGTGACTGCCTCGGTGGCCTAGTGGTAAATGCACTCGACCCGTGGAGGTCCGTGGTTCGAGCCCCACTGTCGCCGAGGTGTGTTTATGGGCAAAACACTTAATAGCCAGCCCCAGTTCACCCAGCTGTACAAATGGGTAGCAGTGGGCTAAAACCACTGCATCTCTCTCGGGGATGTGAAAACATCACGATTGAGCGCTCTAGAGCGATTCTATAAGCTTAAGCTTTCGGCTCAATCGAACTAAAATAAATTAGTATAAACTAAGTTATCTTGTGACAGTTTGCAACCTTGTTTAACCTTTGTTTATGAAAAAAATACTGTTGAACCAATTTTGGTTTGTGCCAATTTCATTAATTGAAAGTCAAATATCTAATCTTCAGATTGTCAAATTAAAATGCTTTGACAAGGGTCTTTATTGGCTTTAGTCATTACTCATGAGTATAGAAAATTATTTTATAACAGGGATCAACACTAATACCAGTCCTCAGGCCTGAGACCTGTGGATTTTAGGGAGGATTGGAAAATGTTACCATGCTGTAGGTCCTTTTTATTGACGGTTCAGGCAAACAATGCTGGGGACAGGGTCATTGATTTGATTGACCGATGAAACCGCTGGCTTTGGCCAGCAAGCAATTGTCAATGGCAAGGTGTCCAACGTGTGTCCATCCCTCCATGTGTGTGTGTAAACTTTTCTTTGAACATCTTCTAGTCCCAAACCAATGGGTGGATTTTGACAAAACATGGCAGGAATGATCCTCTACTAAAGTTGTTTAAGAAATTAGGATTGGCCCTAAATATTGGTGTGGCAGGGCGGGGCTTATTTTGAGCCAAAAATATTTGAATCTTCAAAATTTTTGAATGACATCTCCTTCTGATGTTTCTTCTGCTTCTATAAGCAGAATTTTGATTGGCCCAAAAACATTGGTTTGGCAGGGCGTGCCTCCACTTCAACAATTAGACAAATGTGAATGAAACTTTGCCAGAAAATTACTTGGATGAGATCCACTGGACCAATAAAGTTCTGGTGAGTTCTGGTTCTTGTTACACTTTGCCCTATTTTTGCATTAAAGAAGCAGAATAATTGTTTAATTTTGGAATAAGATCAATTGATATTATGTCTGTGAAAAATAAAAGCCATATTTTCATTTGTGGCTCTGCCACTCATAAAAATCCAGCTTCTTGTTGTTCATTTAATGAAAAATAAATCAATCTTACACTGAAAGAAAGGATTATCATCTATTTCTTTCAAACAGGAAAATGATGCAGAACAATCTGACAAAGAAGTAGAAAAAGACACTGAAGATTCTACAAGTGAAGATGACTCAGAGCCTGAACACTATATGGCCAAATTTGAACCACTTGGTGTTAGACTACGACATGACATGGGGTCTAAAGAGAAATTTGTTGCGGATAATTTGATAAGAGGAGACCAGTGTCAGTGTTTGTCTGATCCTGTCAAGGTTGGTGTGGTTTTAAGAACTGTAAAATGTGTTTTATTGGGGAAAGATTAATTTTTGGTGATATTGGTGACTGACTGAACATAACGAAGGTTTAGTGTAAGACTGTTCTAAGTGTATTTACAATTTATATACACTTAGTACAGTCTTGCACTAAACCCTTGATATGAAATTAAGAATATTGCTGAATTATAGTATACTCAAACTGTTGAAATACAAGTAGATAACAACATGATGTGTTTGTGAAACATGAATGCCCCTGAACTGCAATTTTTTGAAATTTTGACCTTGACAGATGACCTTCACCTTGTCTTATGACCTTGAACTTATTTCTGTAGATGCACATGATTGATATCTATCATTATACCAAATATGAGCATTGTAATAGCTTCATAGTTATATTGCAAAGATAAGGTTTCTGGTTAAGTTTTGCAGACAGACAGACACTTCGCTCTCGGGCATTATAACATTAAACACCCTCAAAAATTTGAATTAACCCTATATTAACATGTATTGTTTTGTTTCTCTAAGAACTTATAAAAGATAACTAGCTGACTCTTTAGTGTATCAAAATCTTAGGAGTAATTGGGGTATTGGTTTCTTTTTATATAGGATGTGAAAGCAGATAAAATGGGTATCAAGTCTCTGGAACTTCAAGAATTGACAGAGGTTAGTAAAACACTTTTTTCTTAATATGTCTTGTTCTTAATTAAATCTACAGTTGAAGCTTCTTCCTGAACCCAGTTGGCTCAAAACACTGGCATGTCATTCCTGGGTTCAGAGACTCCTGACCTGGCCTGGCCAACTTTCATCTGACACTTGAAGTAAGTCATTGTGAAACAGTCATTTGTCTCCTACCTATGGAAAATATTATATGAGCCTGTGCGTGAGATTTCCAACAATTTCAAATATGCGTAAAACAAGGACTCTGGACAGCCATTGTATCTGCACAGTCTGACCAGAGTCTTTGCTTTGCGTTTAGTAGATAGATAAGGTCTCAAAGTATCTGTAGACAACGCCACCAGATTTATACACCTCAGCAACATTTCAAATTGTTGGAAATGTCACACACAGGCTCATATAGTATAATTATACCCCCCACCTACAAAGTAGGTATATTGGTTTCACCATGTATGTCTGTCCATCCTTCCGTCTGTCCGCAGACCTCTTCGTTTCTGGACTCTAACTCGAGAACCAAGTGACCTAGAATCATGAAATTTTATACAAATGCTGCTTATGACCCAAGGAAGTGCCCTATTGTTTTTGGATCTCATAGGTCAAAGGTCAAGATCACAGTCAGCCTTTGTTCCATTTTCATTTCTGGACTCTAACTCGAGAACCAAGTGACCTAGAATCATGAAACTTCATGCAAATACTGCTTATGACCTGAACATTTGTTACAAACACCCACTGCACTAATAGCACTTACATTTTGACAAAGCGCTAGTGGCGTGTATTAGTCCGCTTTGCGACAGCTCTAGTTCCTAATTGGACTGAACAGCTGGAGGCTCAGATGAAATTTTAGCATTGGACTGGTGTTAGAAGCAACAGGAAACCACGAGTAGATGCATCAGCTGCCACAATATACACGCAATAATGCTGAAAGTGACATCAAGCCCCTTACAAACAAACAAGCAAATCAAAGGTCCCGAAATATTGTGTACTGTGCAAATCTTGATGCTATGTTAAAGTGAGTCTACTTCTTAAGGTAGTGGAACAGTAATGATTCAGCAACATTTCGGACCATACAAACTTTACAATGTTGACCAAGGTTTCCTAATGAAAATCATTAGGAAACCTTGGTTAACACTGTTAAAGTTCTTTACTTTCGAAACATTGTGGAACTATTATAGGTGCACTACCTTAACATATGAATTGCTTAATTTCGTGGCACTGATAAGTGTAGATGAATAGTTTAAATATATTTGACAAGCTTAAGGTAGTGGAATGTAATATTTCTGCAACATTTCTGAAGAAATGAACTTTAACTGTGGTAACCAAGGTTTCCTCATGATTTTCATTAGGAATCTTGGTCAACATTGTCAAAAGATCATGAGTTCTGAAATGTAATGGTTCCACTATGTTAATGTCTTCTCTAGTCTAGAAAAAGTTAAGATCATCTTGAATCAAAGGTAAGAGAGAATCAGATTCATTTTCTAAACTTGTTTTGTTCTTTGAGCACAATTCATGTGCCCCTGTAAGGGACCTGTATTGGTATTTCAATAGCTCCGCACCGAGCAGTTATAAATGCCTATATGATTATAAGCATTTATAACTGTTTTGTGCTGAGCCATTGATCTGCTTATTGCCGCCTTCATAGTGCAGATGGTATCTTGTAGGGGGCCTGTATTGATATTTTAATAGCTTAGAACAAAGCTGTTGTAAATGACTACATGATTATAGGCATTGATCTGCTTATTGCCAACCTTATAGTGTGAAGGTAGCTGGTGTGGATAGATGGTAGCTTGTTAGAATACCATTTAAAGGATCCTGGGTTTGATCCTGATGGCAACAAACATCTTTTTTGACACTTGTCTTGCACAAATGGATGGATAATTGTAAACCAATGTGGTATAGTAGCTGGAATAGAAGTGCTGGTGTGAAAAATACGAGGATATTTCAAGGTGCTCCAGCAACTATGATATGACTGAAAGATTGTGAAAAGCAATCTTCAACCCTATTCAAACAATAAAAGAAATTGATCTTTCTGATAGGAAAAATGTTGATACAGTCAAAACTGTGCGAGCGGTCACCTGAGAATAGCGGCCAAACTGCTGTATGTGGCCAGCTCACATCTGCCAGCGCAAATTTGCTATTTATAGTTACTGTGAATAGCGGGCAATCTGTTCTATGTGGCCAGTGGTCACCTTCAATTGTCTGAATCGCACCCATTGTATATCCCCTTAAGCGGTCATGGGAGTCATCAAATTATGACAGGTGACTGGCTGATTAACGAAAAATCGATAACGCGTCTGGATTATCTTTTGCATTTACCATGACGCTTACCTTATCAACATGTCTACTATTTAGCTAATTTGTGTTGTCTGAGCGACCAGCATGTAAGTTGATTGAAAACGGAAGCAGATTATAAATATTCCGATTAATAAGCCTATTAAACCTTAACATTACTGTTTGTCCAAATTATCGAAAGGGTTTTTTTGACGGATTGATCTAGGAGGGGATTTCCCTTTGTCAGCTCCAGAAGTATTTATTTGTCATCATAATAACCGTTTTGTTTTTTCTCTTCTTTCCAAAAAAAATCGCGTCCTTATAGGAAAATTAAATGACGCGCAGATGAAAACGTAACAAATTAATAAAATTGCTGTTTTGATTTTTAGCTCACCTGAGCACAAAGTGCTCAAGGTGAGCTATTGGGATCGTAGAATGTCCGTCGTCAGTAGTGCGTCGTCCGTCGTGCGTCGTCCACAATTTCTTTAAACATCTTCTCCTCCTAAACCAGAGGGCCAATCTTGATGAAACTTGGCAGGGATGTTCCTTGGGTCAAGCTCTACCAAAGTTGTTCAAATAAATGAAATCCACCCTTAACTCTCCCTTTACTCTTAACAAAAAGGGTGAAAATATGAAAATCTTTAAAAATCTTCTTCTCTGAAACCAGAAGGCAGACAGCTTTCATATTTGGTATTTAGCATTACCTAGTGGACCTCTACCAAGTTTGTTCATATCAAGACCCTTGGGTTATATTTGGGCTTTACCCGTGGGCAACCCTTTTTACATAGAATCAAAGAGCGAAAATCTTTAAAAATCTTTTTCTCTGAAACCAGATGGCAGACAGCTTTAATATTTTGTGTGTAGCATCACCTAGTAGGCCTCTACCAAGTTTGTTCATATCAAGACCCTTGGGTCATTTTTGGGCTTTGCACGGGTGCATCTCTTTATCTCTTAAGAGCACGAAGGGTAAAAAAATGAAAATCTTCAAAAATCTTCTTCTATGAAACCAGAAGGCAGACAGCTTTCATATTTGGTATGTAACATCATCTAGTGGACCTCTACCAAGTTTGTTCATATCAAGACCCTGGGATCATATTTGGGCTTTGCCCGGGCGCAACCCTTTTTACATAAATGAAAGAGGGAAAATCTTTTAAAATCTTCTTTAATCGAAACCAGAGGGCACACTGCTTTCATTTTTAGCTCCACTGGCTGAAAGCCACTGGGGCTATTGTCATGGCGTTGTGTCCGTCGTGCGTCCGTCCGTCCGTCTGTGCGTGCGTGCGGTCGTAAACTTCTCTTTAAAAATCTTCTCCTCAGAAACTACTGGATGGATTTCAACCAAACTTCACAGGAATGATCCTTGGGTGACCCTCTTTCAAAGTTGTTCAAGAAATTTTGATCCAATGAAAAACATGGATTTAATGGGCGTGGCTTATTTCCAAATATGGTTAAAAATGAGTTTTCTCAGATTCTAATCAATGGATACCAATTAAATTTTACATGAATAATCCTTGGGTGACCCTTTATCAGTCTACAAAAAATCATTGTGATCGGATGGAAAATATGCATTTTATGGGCGGAGGTCATTTCTCTATATGTTATATAGTGGAAACTTTGAAAATCATTTTCTCTTAATCTAACTGATGGATACCAACCAAATTTCACTTGAATGATCCTTGAGTGACCCTTTATCAGTCTACAAAAAATCATTGTGATTGGATGAAAAATATGTATTTTATGGGCGGAGGTCATTTCTCTATATGTTATATAGTGGAAACTTTGAAAATCATTTTCTTAGAATGTAAATGATGGATATCAACCAAATTTCAGTGGAATGATCCTTGAATGACCCTTTATCAGTCTACAAAAAATCATTGTGATTGGATGAAAAATATGTTTTTAATGGGCAGAGGTCATTTCTCGATATGTTATATAGTGGAAACTTTGAAAATCATTTTCTCAGGATGTAACTGATGGATATCAACCAAATTTCACTTGAATGATCCTTGAGTGACCCTTTATCAGTCTACAAAAAATCATTGTGATTGGATGAAAAATATGTATTTTATGGGCGGAGGTCATTTCTCTATAATCTATATAGTGGAAACTTTGAAAATCATTTTCTCAGAATGTAACTGATGGATATCAACCAAATTTCACTGGAATGATCCTTGAGTAACACTTTATCAATTTACCAAAAATTATTTTGATTGGATGAAAAATATGCATTTTATGGGCAGAGGTCATTTCTCTATATGTTATATAGTGGAAATTTTGAAAATCATTTTCTCAGAATTTGATTTTTGGATATCAATTAAATTTCACTGGAATGATACTTGAGTGACCCTTTATCAGTGTACCAAAAATTATTTTGATTGGATGAAAAATATACATTTTATGGGTGGAGGTCAATTCTCAATATGTTAAATAGTGTAAACTATGAAAAACATTTTCTCAGAATGTAAATGATGGATATCAATCAAACATTTTTGGTATGATCTTTGGAACCCATTATCATGCAGTCAAAAATTATTTTGATTTGATGAAAAATATGTCTTTTAATAGCAGAGGTCATTGCTCTATCTGTTATATAGTTGAAACTTTGAAAATCATTTTCAACATCAGTAGAACCCCAAATATCTAAAAATCTAGTCAAAACATTTATTTGCTTTTATAAGAATTTCAAGCCTGTGGAGCGACTCAAGCCATTCATGGCTTTCTAGTTGGTAAGTAGCATCATCTAGTGGGCCCCTACCAAGTTTGTTCCTATCAAGACCCTTGAGTCATATTTGGGCTCCATGGGGGCGCATCCGTTTCAGCTCATCTGAGCATGATGGGTGAAAATAGGAAAACCGTCAAAAATCTTCTTCTCTGAAACCAGAAGGCAGACAGCTTTCATATTTAGTATGTATCATCATCCTATGGACCTCTTCCAAGTTTGTTCATATCAAGACCCTGGGGTCACATTTGGGGTCCACCTGGGTGCATCCCTTTTTACATAGAATCAAAGAGCAAAAAGGCATATCTGTCTTGCCCTTCGCTGAAAACGTTCCATGATATTGATCTTAGGCAATTATCTTCTTTTTGCCATCTGCCTATCTAATTAATGTGTTGTCCCCGGGGTCAAAGAGACTCAGGTGAGCGATCTAGGACCATCTTGGTCCTCTTGTTTTTTTACTATTGGTTAATTCCTTGGAATAATTGCAGCTTGTCGAAAATATCTGGGGATTTTCCGAATGACGTCAACTAGCTTCGTCAAGCATGCCAGAAAACCCGGCCTTGTTTACATCCCGCGCAAGTGAAACAAAATTACCGCCAAATCCACAGGAACCCACTTCTGTGAAAACTATAAACACTAAAAACATCTCCAGCACATTTATACTTTCATGGAATGAGAGAATGAACTCGAAATTGTCACTTTCTCTAATGAATAATAATATATTTTCAGTAAACAGGAATATTATCGGTGTCAAAATCTTGATCATCATCATTCTCACATGCAGTTTATATAATTCTTTTCTGGTCCCTGTGACAAAATGCAATTCGTTTACATATGCTGATTACATTCCACAGGTGAGAACATATTGACAGTGAATGACCAAAACATCGTAAATACTGCTATTCAAGAATTATTTACATTGTTTTGGTCTCCAAACGTCAATTTTGAAATAAAATCTTTTTGATACGAATACTACATTTACGGTGTGCCATCCGATGGAGCTATGATATAAGCCAATTTTGTTCGTCTCGGGGGGCCACCGGTGCGGGCAGATGTATTTTCCATTAAGCAGCCAACTCCTGTATGCGGCCGATTTTGCTTTGTCGCGTAGGTGGCCACTATTGACAGTTTTGACTGTATCTATTTTTTTCTACAGATGGTGAAAACAGACAGCAATGATGAAATAGCTTTAAGACTGCTGATGAGAGCTGCTACAGTAATGACAATTTACACTCAGTCCTACTTCAACAAGACAGGATTGTTTGTAAAACAAGTTAAGCTTGTTTGTCTACCTGTTGGAGGTAATAATTAAACCTGTAACATGTTTTTAAAATCTTAAAAATCGAATTTGAAATATAAATGTGTCAAAATTTGCAATACCATAATCAGCAAATAGGCTGATGGTACTCCAGTCTCTTAGAGGGAAGTCCAATAAGGAAGGAAGGTATAACAGTAATGACAACACTCAGTCCTATTTCAACATGACTGACTTGTTTGTCAAACAAGTCAAGCTTGTTTGTCTTCCTGTAAGAGGTTATTATTATACATGTAACATTACATTCGGAACACCACTCTGCCAATTTCACAATCAACCTTGGATGTAAATAGACGGATTTTTCTTACAAATTATGGGAAAACCTTGGAAAAACTCGATGATGTCAGTCAAAATGTCAATAGCCCTTGAAACTTTGAGTGAAAACATTCCTTGTTGCCAACGCTACTTGTTTGAAGTCACTGACGTGAAAGCATCATATCCTAATAAAAATAATTTTAGATTCTTAAATAACGGCTGAAAAATCTTAATTTTTGAGAATGATGTGTCATTCTCAATAAATAAGATTTTCAGCCGTTATTTACTGTAAAAACATCAATCTAAAGATATCACTGGTTTGCTAGTTTTTCTTACACTGTTTCCGCCTAACAAAATGCACATACCCATTCGCCTTACATACATCTGAGGTCTGTTATAGTTTACGGAAATGGCCGAGTGATGTTCCGAATGGTAACATTAATGAAACTTTGGTTTTTTGTAGGAGTTTATTTTTGTTAATGAATCACAGTAATGACAATCTCCCAAAAAATGGTCATGAAATTTTATCTCAGAATATAGCTTTTCTTCTGTTTGGCTGTTAAGGAATTTTTTGTCCTATAATATGGATCCTCATTGGAATTATCTGTACAAGACAATTCCAATTGAAGACTGCCTCAGTGGCCTAGTGGTAAATGCACTCAACCCATTGACCTGGAGGTCCGCGGTTCACGCCCCACTATTGCAGGGGTGTGTTTATGGGCATAACACTTAATAGCCAGCCAAAGTTCACCTAGCTGTAAAATAGAGTAGAAGTGAGTTTATACCACTGCCTCTCTTTCAGGGACGTGAAAACATCAGAGGTGCATTTCTTAGATTAAGAATCTTAAGAATCTCATTTAGATTTATAAGGTGTAGCTTTTTTTAAGATAAAGTTTTTTCTAAGTGGCTCAATAAGAATCTTAAGATATCTTACTGAGGAAACAAAGATGGTTTTGCTTAAAACGAGTAGCCTTGATGACGCCAAATGTTTTCACTCAAAATACTGAAAATCATTTCTTATGATGTCTCAATTATCTTATTTAGCGGAATTTTTTATCTTAATGTAAAAAACGCACCTTAGGACTGAGTGTTTGAGAGTGATTGAATAAGCTTAAGCTTTCGTTGCTATCAAACTAAAATGAATTAGTATTAACTAAACAATTGAATACCCTTTCAATAATGTTATGACGAAAAAATAACAGATTTGAATTGTCTTCACCCTTAATCTGGAGCCCTGAATTAGACTGTAGTTAACAGGTTTTGACCGCCAGTTGACTACTAGTAAAATTGTTTTTCAGATAACAAACTACCAGAGGACTGTACACTACAAGAGGATGGTACTTGTTTGGATACATTGAGCCCCGGTGTTTACAGGTACACCGTGTTCCCCAAAAAATCATATATAGGGGTGATTTTCGCCTAAATTGAAGCTTGTACTCACTTTTTGCATGCATCATTCTTTGTCTCATAAAGAAGGGGTAAATGCATGCTGTTAATATAGAAAAACATGTTAGTGTCTTAAAATGTCAAAGTTATCTGTTCAAGGTTGGGAGAATTTATCATGACAAGGCTAAACCGAGTTATGATAATTTCTCGCTGCCGAGATTGGATTACATTGATATTTTAAGAAATTTACATGTTATTCTATTTATCATGCAACCTCTTTTAGCTCTTAATTATAATAAACCCTTTAAGATCAAAGAAATTAAGGTGAAAGTGTATGCAAATCGTTTCTAAAAATAGACTCTGATATCATGTTATCAGACAGGTGATATCAGGTCAATACAGGCATGATTGCATGAAAAATAACAACTATTACTCCCAGATTGAAGAAGCAGTGGGAACACTGGTACAGTGTACTCTGGGTATAAAGAGATTGTTGGAACATCACATGATAACTGGTACTTTTAATTATTTCTATAAGAAGAGAATAGTTATTAAGCCCCAATCAATAGATCAGGGACATTAATATTTCCTTGGCCTAGTTATATTAAAGTTAATCATTGGATGAATTATAAATGGGAGTTATTTTCACCAAACTGGGATTGTTCTTTCAATTGAAACAATTGAAACAACAAATCCGATTGGCTTAAAATTCATACTTGATAATCATAAACCAATAGTTATTTTTTATACAATCTGTGTGTGTGTGTGTGGGGGGGGGGGGGGAAATCGGCTGATGTCCATCCACAGATCTGTCCATCTGACTGTCAGTCTTTCTGTCTGCGACAATTTAACCTGCAAACTGAACTTGCAAACTACACAATTTTCCATATTAAACTATTCAAGTAGCGATGCACTTTTTGGCATTAAGGTTCCTCTCAGCAATCCACATCTTTGAAGGTCAAGGTCAACTGGAAAGGTCAAGGTTAATTTTTTTAAACCTACTTAATTTACATTGATTGGGAAACAACTTCTTACAACTTAGATTAATCCTAATTGCTTCCTGGGAAATTCACCAGTGCTCGCGTGGCATTTGTGGGCCAATGAAAGAACCAAGATCAATAGACACTCCCAGAAATCAAACTCAGGGCCAAGAGGCCGACGCCCTACCCCTAGACCACGGACACCACTCTTCTAAAAAGAATACTGTTTGGGTGCATTAGTGGTTACTTACTTGTTTGATTCATGAAAACCTAATCATACTGTATGAATATGTACAACCTTGGCTTTGATGTTCCTTGGTGACACTAACTTAACATGATCAAGGAATTTTGATTGACTCATTAACATCCATGAACATTAATGGGTGGGCTTAATTTCATTCTGAAAAGTTTTAAAAACATTCTTCTCAAGCCACTGGGCAAAATCATCCAAACTGGGCAGTTCTTATGGTGTCTATTCTCTATGATTATTTTATGTTTGGGATGTATATAGGAATTAGCCTGTTGGTCTGTCCTCCCATCTGTCAGTCAATTGATCCATCTGTACCCTTTTTTGTCCCTCCAACTAACAACTAATTGGCAGATTTCATTTAAATTTTACAGATGAGATCAGTATTAAGCAGATATCTGCAAGTGATATTTTAGTTATGATCAATAGACTTTTGACAGAGTTATGGCTGTTTGCTGGAAAAAGTCTTCTCATTATTGACAAGCACTTGAAGGGGGTATTAGCCCACTTTGCAACAGTCTAATTGTTTTTGAAATTTTGATATGCTTTTAAATATGATGGATGCTTAATTTTTCTCTTTAAAGTCAAAGATCAATGCATTTATTCGTTTCTTCAGATCTGTTGCTTATTTAACCGATGTAACTGATGGAACTGGACATCTATATTTTGTCGATGAAGATGGCAATGTACAGGTAAATAATGTTATTTTTTTGCGCCTGCATCAAAAGATTGGGGGCATTTTTTTGTTTGTCTGTCCATCTGTCCAAAACCTTAACAATTCCATTTACTTTAAGGCTATTCAAGACACAATTTATGTATTTGGTGTGACAATAGATCTCAATAATGCACATCTACAGATACCAAGGTCATGTGACAAGGTCAAGGATATTTCATGGCCAAAACTTGAAAAAAAGCTTTTTTGGGGGGCAATTATGTTTCTCAAACACATCTTGTTTAGCTGGTATATTTGCGATTATGAGAGATCTTTTTCTTTCCAACCCCTTTGTCCATTAAGGAGTGCAAGATGAAAAAAAAATATTGTCAACCATTGAAACAATTTTTTGCAATGGTAACTGAAGTTACACACTTTTAGATCTTCTTATTCCAGAATGTACAACCTAGAGATTTATGTCTCGCATGTAAATCACCTTAGTATATTAAAAAAAGAAATGGAATTGACATAAAGGGGAGTAGGGGAGTCTAGGACTCCTTGTTTTCCATGTGAATAATTCAATAAGTTAAAAACTGTAGATCTTTTTCAAAACAAAAATTTGCTGAAGATAGCATTGGCTTGCCTAGTATTTTGAAAGGAAACCATAGCCTGTGGTGGGGGGGATTTGTTGAAAAGAAGAAATTGGTTGTAGGCGATTTCATTTCTTCATTACAAAAATATTCCTCCATTTTGAAAATTCTGACGCTGACTTTGAGCTTTGTGTCTTTGATTTGATAAGTTCGGAATCCAATGGTCTCCTTTCTCACAGAAGTAAGTGTTGATCCCTGTAAAGTACTTCAAATTATCCAGTTGGGGTCAAAATAAGCTCTGTTATGTCAAGTCTCATTTTAGAAAGCATCTAAGTGACTTTCAAAATGTGCTTGATTACATGAGGTGCTTGCTTAATATAGACCAATTTCTGTGCTGATGCTTGATTTGAGAAATCAATTGGTGCTTGCTTAATATGGATGCATTGCAAGACAGTTGCATATAAGAAAATGAAGCTTCTATTTTTAAAAACCTTATACTTCTTGGACAAATTTTAGTCACACAATTTTTTACCTCAATATGGAATAGATTTCTACAGCAAATTAAACAGCCCTGTGTTCGGGATGAAAAAATAGTGAAAACTGTTTGGGATTTAAACCTTCTTTTCATGCAGGTGCACATGCAAAGCAGGGAATAATTAGCAAACTGTTTTCACTATTTAGTCATCCTGAATGCAGGACAGGTAATACTGTATTTACATATAGCTAGCCAAAATCTAATTGTTTCAATGTAATATTGATTCACAGTCTCATGTGGCACCAAAGTGTGGACGCCTTCTAGGTTTCAAGGGAGAAAACAAACATGGAGTTAACTTTTCCTGGAAGACAGAGAGATGTGCCATTGTGGTGGATATATCAGAAAATGAGGAAGATCTTAATATGGGTATGTTTAAAACCCTTTTCCTAGACAACATGTTAAATTTTTCCATATTCAGAGAAGTATTACAGTATTTCCTCTAATAGCACCCTCCCTAATAGTGGCACCCTTACATTTTTTACTAAGAAATCTTAATTCAACTGCCCAAATTTAAGAACCTTTTTGAGACTTCTTCTGAGATGAATTTCCCCTATACAATCATTTAGATGATTTTTGACTTGTCCAGGATCAAAATGAACTTGTAGGGAAAAAAAGAGAACAGATACATTTTGAAAAAAACATGTTTTGAAGAAGAAAATGCTGGATACCATTAACTATGTTTTCTACCCTTTGATATGAACATTTGGCTAATTAATCTCTTTTAGTATCATTCCAAGATAAGCCCTGGTATGACTTTTCCTTGGACAAGTAGCTGTGAAAAATGTAATTGTCTGCAGTTGGAAAAGCCTTTGTCGGACAAGTCTGGCATGAGAATTCCACACCCCTGGATAATCTATTTGAATTTAAAATCCAGAATAACCCTCTCATTAGAAGGCTTGTTGTATAAATATTATGTTATTTCATTCCAGATTTCTTTACAACAAAGCAGTATTTAAAAGACCTGCAAGATAGTAGAGAAGTTAGCAAGGAGAACATTGATAACACTGACATTCTGAAGGAATTTTACAATCAAGGTAAATAAACCATTTAATTCTGTTTCTGCAGTAAACCTGTTTGTAGATAAGATGAGATGTAGGGGTTCAGATAAGAGGGGACAGAGCCATTCTTAAATCTCTATTACTCAATGAAACCTTATGTTATGGGTACTCATTTGAATTGTCTTTACTAGACAATTCAAATGAGTACCAACAACATAAGGTTTGTGCTGTAACTAATGAAATACTTTGATCTAAAATCCAAAGTACCCCCTCTATCTGCAGCTCTGTGTAGCTCATGTATGCATAGTCAGAAAATTGCACTGTATTACAGACTGTGAAGTGTAAAAAACATGTATTTATTTTATTCTAGTTGTGTTCACCAAGATTTGGCTAAAAAATTGGTTTCATTACTTGATGAAAACAATTTTGATTACACAGCTTATGCGGAAAGTAGTCCCATAAACATTCCATGTATTTTAAGGGTAAATCCTAACACTTTTGCTTCATGATATTAAATTTTAAGATATAAAGAGAGAATTTGTTGATTTCATGGGGGTATGAAACTAAATACCTAATCACACCCACATATGAATCTATTCATACAATGTGATTCAGTTTTTAGATTCATACCTCAATGAAATCATCAGAAACCCTCTTCATCTCTTATTTGGGATTACTTGTCCACCAATGTCAGAAAATTTGACAGGAACCTACAGAATAAACATTAATGGTAAAGGCTGTCACGCTGCCTGGTTGTAGCTTTGACAGGATTGAATTTGAAAGGAGTGGGTTTTGACATGAGTATTCTATCAGATGGCTGCCAAGATACTTTATTTTTACTTTGGCACATGAATAAGCAATTAGATAACAAGCAGAGAAGACTTATGCCCAGATAAGTTACTGTTTAACCCCTTAACATGAAATAAATGGTAGTACATGTGAACCTAAATAGGGGTCTTGTGTGTCTAATTGGTTTGGGCAGCAGACTAGCAATTTGCTGGTGGCTTTTACACCATAGCTTGTTTTAGGATCAGACATTTTAGGGCCCTACCCTATTATTTATGATTTCCAGAAAGCACTTGAATAAGTAAACTCTGCAATGATATGACTGCAAGGTTGCTGACAAGGGTGTCACATACCATTTAGACAGTTCAGTGCAAAAGAGTTGTAGCTGCCAATAAACATTTAGGCAGTTACAACTGTTTTGCTTTGAGTCTTTGATTTCAAATGGACTCTAATTGTAACATTTTTTTGAATCAGGTAAAAGATGATTTCCCATGCACTACCATTTGTTTCTTTTGCCAACAGTAATCATGGATAAATTAATCTAACAGATGAGTAGAATCACTCTTTAAAGGGGACCATGCATGTACAACTGCACAGTATTTCTTCGTTCTGCCATTCTTGAGATATGTATATCAATTTCCTGCAGAATCCCTTGATTTTAAGCCTCTCTAATTTTTATATTTGACAAAATATTGCATTAAAAAGGATTTGCTTGTAGCAAGCCACTGCACCTTTTCCAACAATATTTTTCAACACCTCGGAATGATTTCTTTCCAAATTTCATTCCATTTTTAGCTCACCTGAGCACGAAGTGCTCATGGTGAGCTATTGTGGTTAGGTGGATGTCCGTCGTGCGTCGTGCGATGTCCGTCGTCAACATTTGCCTTGTATGCACTCTAGAGGCCACATTTTTTGCCGGATCAACCTGAATTTTGGGCAGAATGATTTTCTTGTTGAAATCTCGGACGAGTTCGAAATTGGGTCAACTGGGGTCAAAAACTAGGACACCAGGTCAAATCTCGAAATTGGGTCAACCGGGGTCAAAAACTAGGTCACGGGGTCAAATCTAAGAAAAACCTTGTAGGCACTCTTGTGGCTCCGTTTATTGGCCGATCAAGCTGAATTTTGGGCAGAATGGTTGTCTTGATGAAATCTTGAATGAGTTCGAAATTGGGTCAACTGGGGTCAAAAACTAGGTCACTGGGTCAAATCTAAGAAGAACCTTGTAGGCACTCTAGAGGCCACTTTTTTTGCCAGATCAACCTGAAATTTGGTCAGAATGATTGTCTTGATGAAATCTCGGACGAGTTCGAAATTTGGTCAACTGGGCTCAAAAACTATGTCACAGGGTCAAATCTAAGAAAAACCTTGTATGCACTCTAGAGGCCACATTTTTTGCCTGATCAACCTGAAACTTTGTCAAAATGATTGTCTTGATGAAATCTCAGTCGAATTCGAAATAGGGTCAACTGGGGTCAAAAACTAGGTCACGGGGTCAAATCTAAGAAAAACCGTGTATGTACTCTAGAGGCCACATTTTTTGCCCGTTCAACTTGAATTTTAGTCAGAATGATTGTCTTGATCGAATCTTGAATGAGTTCGAAATTGGGTCAACTAGGGTAAAAAAATGGGTCACAGGGTCAAATCTAGGAAAAACCTTGTAGGTACTCTTGTGGCCGCGTTTATTGTCCGATCAAGCTGAATTTTGGTCAGAATGATTGTCTTAATCAAATCTTGAATGAGTTCGAAATTGGGTTAACTGGGGTCAAAAACTAGGTCACGGGGTCAAATCTAAGAAAAACCTTGTATGCACTCTAGAGGCCACATTTTTTGCCCGATCAACCTGAATTTTGGTCAGAATGATTGTCCTAATGAAATCTCGGACGAGTTCGAAATTGGGTCAACTGGGGTCAAAAACTAGGTCACGGGGTCAAATCTAAGAAAAACCTTGTAGGCACTCTTGTGGCTCCGTTTATTGGCCGATCAAGCTGAATTTTGGGCAGAATGATTGTCTTGATGAAATCTTGAATGAGTTCGAAATTGGGTCAAAAACTAGGTCACAGGGTCAAATCTAAGAAAAACCTTGTATGCACTCTAGAGGCCACATTTTTTGCCTGATCAACCTGAAATTTTGTCAAAATGATTGTCTTGATGAAATCTCGGTCGAGTTCAAAATAGGGTCAACTGGGGTCAAAAACTAGGTCAATGGGTCAAATCTTATGAAAACCGTGTATGCACTCTAGAGGCCACATTTTTTGCCCATTCAATTTTAGTTAGAATGATTGTCTTGATGGAATCTTGAATGAGTTCGAAATTGGGTCAACTGGGGTTTAAAAATAGGTCACAGGGTCAAATCTAGGAAAAACCTTGTAGGCACTCTTGTGGCCGTGTTTATTGTCCGATCAAGCTGAATTTTGGTCAGAATGATTGTCTTGATGTAATCTTGAATGAGTTTGAAATTGGGTTAACCGGGGTCAAAAACTAGGTCACGGGGTCAAATCTAAGAAAAACCTTGTATGCACTCTAGAGGCCACATTTTTTGTCCGATCAACCTGAATTTTGGTCAGAATGATTGTCTTGATGAAATCTTGAATGAGTTCAAAATTGGGTCAACTGGGGTCAAAAACTAGGTTATAGGGTCAAATCTAAGAAAAACCTTGTAGGCACTTTTGTGGCTCCGTTTGTTGCCCGATCAAGCTGAATTTTGGGCAGAATGATTGTCTTGATGAAATCTTGAATGAGTACAAAATTGGGTCAACCAGGTTAAAAAACTAGGTCAAGGGGTCAAATCCAAGAAAAACCTTGTAGGCACTCTAGTGGCTACGTTTTTTGCCAGATCAACCTGAAATTTGGTCAGAATGATTGTTTTAATGAAATCTTGGACAGGTTCAAAATTGGGTCAACTGGGGTCAAAAACTAGGTCACGGGGTCAAATCTAAGAAATACCTTGTATGCGTTCTAGAGGCCACATTTTTTGCCCCTTCAACTTGAATTTTAGTCAGAATGATTGTCCTGATGAAATCTTGAATGAGTTTGAAATTGGGTCAACTGGGGTCAAAAACTAGGTCACAGGGTCAAATCTAGGAAAAACCTTGTAGGCACTCTTGTGGCCGCGTTTATTGCCAGATCAACCTGAAATTTGGTCAGAATGATTGTCTTGATGAAATCTTGAATGAGTTCGAAATTGGGTCAACTGGGGTCAAAAACTAGGTCACGGGGTCAAATCTAAGAAAAACCTTGTATGCACTCTAGAGGCCACATTTTTTGTCCGATCAACCTGAATTTTGGTCAGAATGATTGTCTTGATGAAATCTTGAATGAGTTCAAAATTGGGTCAACTGGGGTCAAAAACTAGGTTATAGGGTCAAATCTAAGAAAAACCTTGTAGGCACTTTTGTGGCTCCGTTTGTTGCCCGATCAAGCTGAATTTTGGGCAGAATGATTGTCTTGATGAAATCTTGAATGAGTACAAAATTGGGTCAACCAGGTTAAAAAACTAGGTCAAGGGGTCAAATCCAAGAAAAACCTTGTAGGCACTCTAGTGGCTACGTTTTTTGCCAGATCAACCTGAAATTTGGTCAGAATGATTGTTTTAATGAAATCTTGGACAGGTTCAAAATTGGGTCAACTGGGGTCAAAAACTAGGTCACGGGGTCAAATCTAAGAAATACCTTGTATGCGTTCTAGAGGCCACATTTTTTGCCCCTTCAACTTGAATTTTAGTCAGAATGATTGTCCTGATGAAATCTTGAATGAGTTTGAAATTGGGTCAACTGGGGTCAAAAACTAGGTCACAGGGTCAAATCTAGGAAAAACCTTGTAGGCACTCTTGTGGCCGCGTTTATTGCCAGATCAACCTGAAATTTGGTCAGAATGATTGTCTTGATGAAATCTTGAATGAGTTCGAAATTGGGTCAACTGGGGTCAAAATCTAGGTCACAGGGTCAAATCTAAGAAAAACCTTGTATGCACTCTAGAGGCCACAATTTTTGTCCGATCAACCTGAATTTTGCTCAGAATGATTGTCTTGATGAAATCTCGGACAAGTTTGAAATTGGGTCAACTGGGGTCAAAAACTAGGTCACGGGGTCAAATCTAAGAAAAACCTTGTAGGCACTCTTGTGGCTCCGTTTATTGGCCGATCAAGCTGAATTTTGGGCAGAATGATTGTCTTGATGAAATCTTGAATGAGTTCGAAATTGGGTCAACCGGGGTCAAAAACTAGGTCACAGGGTCAAATCTAAGAAAAACCTTGAAGGCACTCTAGTGGCCACGTTAATTGCCAGATCAACTTGAATTTTGGTCAGAATGATTGTTTTGATGAAATTTTGGACAAGTTCGAAATTGGGTCAACTGGGGTCAAAAACTAGGTCACTGGGTCAAATCTAAGAAAAACCTTGTATGCACGGCCACAATTTTTGGCCAATCAACCTGAATTTTGGTCAGAATGATTGTCTAGATGAAATCTCGGATGAGATCAAAATTGGGTCATCTGGGGTTAGAAAATAGGTCACGAAATCAATTATAAAAATCCTTGTTAGTCAACCTTAAAATTGTAAAAAAGGGATTATCAAGTTGTATAGAAGCTAGACAGTTCATTCAGGTGAGCGATTAAGGGCCACTATGGCCCTCTTGTTATTTTTGTCTGCAATCTCTTTTAATTTAGACCTTTAGAATTTAAGATACATGAAAGGGTTAATGGTATATTCATCAGGAGTCACTATAGCATAGACTGATGAAGATTTGTTTGGTAAAGAAAGATTTGTGGCTGATGGTCTGTCTACAGATGAAGAATATAAGGAACTTGTGGATTAATCTATTTATTTAATTGTGCATGTATATTCATCAGGAGTTACTATAGCACAGACTGGTGAAGATTTATTTGGTAAAGAAAGATTTGTGACTGATGGTCTGTCTACAGATGAAGAATGTAAGGAACTTGTGGATTTACCTAATCATTTAATTGCACATGTATATTCATCAGGAGTTACTATAGCACAGACGGGTGAAGATTTATTTGGTAAAGACAGATTTGTGACTGATGGTCTGTCTACAGATGAAGAATGTAAGGAACTTGTGGATTTACCTAATTATTTAATTGCACATGTATATTCATCAGGAGTTACTATAGCACAGACGGGTGAAGATTTATTTGGTAAAGAAAGGTTTGTGGCTGATGGTCTGTCTACAGATGAGGAATGTAAAGAACTTGTGGATTTAGCCAAGGTATGTTTGATTTTTATACCCAACAGGGTAGACAGTTGATAGATAGGGGACATAACACTGTTCAAAGTGCAGAACTCCTATTTAGCATAAATATCCCTCTGTTTATTCTATATCTTTGAAGGTTAAGTGTCAAGGTCAATAATCAAGGTCAAACTTCTTAAAAAATGACATTTTGTTAGACATAAGCGTTTTTTCTGAACATTTTTTTCCATTCCCTTGAAAAGATGATATCAAAGAAAAAAGTTTTGTATGATAATTTGCAAATTCCTCCAATTTCAATCTTTGTCAGGTCTGAAAAATAACGCAACCCTTTAATTTGTTAAATTCACCATGTAAATCTTGTTCTTTATGTTTATTTGTGTGTAATTGTGTATTGTTTACTGAGTGTATTGGTCATATCTACATATTCTTATCTGTCAATGTGGCTATTTACTGAGCAGGGTCCAAATGTTACTATCAAACATACAATATTGGCACTATCAATTATCATAATTGAGCCTGTGGGTGATATTTCCAACAATTTAAATGTGCACAAAGCAAAGCAAAGACTCTTGCCAGCCTGTGCATCAGTCTGCCTGTGCATCAGTCTGGCCAGGGTCTTCACTTTGAGCTTTGTAGAAACATGAGGTCCTAAAGTGTCTTTAGAATGTCAAGCAAACTTCTAATTATACCATATGGCAGTCAATGTCGGTTTATGATGGCCCTTCATGCACATGTCAAAATTGTTGGAAATGTCATGCAGATGCTCAATTATATGTTAAGCAAATAAAGAATCTTTTTGTCCATACCATGTTGATGATAATAATGCCAGAGATAACACATTTTCCATTTAGAAAAAAGCTGTTTCTGGAGACGGTTACCGTGGTAACATTTCTCCTCATACAGATAAGGAAATCTTTTCTGGGCTGGATATTAGCCTAGCTGAAGAGGTATTTGGTTAATAGAGAGGCCATACTGGGTTGTAGTGTATTTGAGACAGAGCTTCAGGCTTTAAGGAGTAATTAAATAGAGGATAATCGTTTGTTTCAGTGTGAGATCAATCTATATTTCATTGAGTGAACAACAAAAGCTATATTTCCACTCGTGTCTCTGCCACTTGTGAAAATATATCTTTTGTTGTTCACGAAATGAAATATGAATTGATTTTACTTGAAAACAAACAAACAATTATTATATTTCTTTATTGCAAAAATGAGACAAAATGTGAAATTTTTGAGACATATTTTCGTACAGTGTGTCAATTTGCACATGATTGCTATGCAACATTCATTGTGATGTCACTTATTTAGCCCTGCATAGATGACGTCAGATAGGATGAAATGCACAAAAGCAGGGTATACAATTTTGATAATTTCACTGCTTTTGCGGTAAGATTATCATGTGAGAATCTACTGTTATTTCTCGATAAACTACCAAAAAGATTTAAAGAAAAAATCTAAATCTTTGATTTCTTTTCCAAAACCTATGTTTTGGGTACTCATTTCAATTGTCTTGATTATGTACTATTCAAATAATAACCCACACCAAAAAGTTTCATGGAATAATTATCAAATTTTCGCAGGATTATTAAAATTTATATTACTCCTCTTTTTTGGAGCTCTGTATGGGTGCCAGGCTTGCTTTCTATATTAAATGGGGCTGGTATCTGGTGTTTAAGTAATTGTAACTATATGTATTTTCCTGCTGATAGCTTTTACTTGTACTGATATCTTTTGGTCTAGGTCAATGGCTAAGGTCAAGTTCATTCAGAATGTTGCAGTGCAGTGGTATTTAGGTACATCAGAAGCATTTTGACCTAATCTAGTAGCAACATAAAAAAAACATTGAAGCGCTAGTTTGCTTTGAGGAGATTGTTGAGGATTTAATTTTTTATTAGTAGGATAAAGGTTTACTACTATACAGAGTGCTGATACCTTGTGTTAAAACTTTAGAGTCAGTAAAAAGACAGAAAAATTATTGGCTCTAACAAACCCGAAATATTGCCATAGCTTTGTCATCATTTGTATTATTACCTTCCTTGTCATTGTGGAAAAAATCATTTTGCGACATTTCTGCTATTACATATGGCATTCATTTGAGACTTGGATCATATTTCCACTATGAAAAGAGAAACAGTTTCAATAAAAGGGAATAACTGTAAACAATTTGAAATAGTAATGCCCTTTTGAGGATAGAATTTTAGTCCACTATCCAAGCACCTTATAGTTTAGCTTCAGCAAACGCTTTTGTTAATAAATCAATTATGATTAGGACTAGCAGATACAAAATATGCTTGGTTTCATATCTAAACAGTTTACATAAGGCTTTTTTTTTGCACATTTTTTTCTTCCCAAAATGCAAGCTTGAAGCCTCTGCTAAACGGCTGTGATGTTAATATATGCAGATCTAAAGACATGAATAATCATTAGGAAAAAGAGTAATCCTCATGCTTACAGCTAAAATCATGGATATATATCCTTGTATTAATCATTAGATATGATTTCACCTAATCCAACACCAAGACATTTCTTGATATTTATATAATACATACATAATCATGCAGAACTAACCTTGGGGTCTTAGAGCTCAATTATATACCAATTTAAACTCTGATCATAATTCTACAAGCAACTCGTGTGGAACGGGACTTTTCTAGAATACTTTTTTCACGCTATTCACACTATAAAGATTAGTTTATTAATGGGCTTTCACAATACTCTTTGAAAATTAACCTTTTTATGAGTGCCTTTAACTGTTTTGTGTATTTGTATTTTTCTACTAGTCTTTCTGAACATCATCTTGTATAGCAGTTCTTTGATGTGTGTGTTGTTTTGTAAACATTTAACGTAACTTGTTATAAAGTGTTATTTATTGTAGCAGGCATAAAAAGTTTCACTAACTGCCAACATTCTCTCTTTAAGATATAAGTTGTACTAAAAATTTTATTGTATTAATTCCATTCTTAAATTCAGGTGAAATTCTGTTTTGGAATAATATCAAGTAGAATGTTATTTATAATATGACCTATGTTGCGGGAGTGAAATAACCCTGTTGAATATTTTTGATATTAAGCAGGTGTTATTTCACTAGTAGAATAGAAAATGAGCTAAAAATGTAAAGTGATATTATATTTTCATTGTGAAAATGGTTTTATAATACATTTGCTGACTTCATTACGCAAACAGCGTTATATGTTTGCGGAATAACTTGAAACGACAAATTTCTTGATTATCCACAATTTATCAAAATAACTTATGTCATATTATAAATAGAATATAAAACTTGTGCTCATTACATACAGAATTTATTTAACTTGTCATCTTTAACAGATAAAAACTCAGCGCAGCCTAGTTTTTAAGTCGCTTGCGCTCGCGCTGCGACTTATTGTGGCCGTACGAAGTTTTCTGGACAGGTCAAACAAGGTCAAAGACAGACCTCTTAACGTCTTCTGTACTTCTGTTTTGAGACAAAGTAGATCTCTGATTTCTTGTCCGCACTTTATGGTAATAAACATAACGAAATAATGCCACATTTTGCGATCGCATGAAAGTTGAAGAAGAAATATTTCTTAAACGCCATATGAGGCAGAGAAAGAATTTCAAAAAACAAAAACTAACAAGCAAAAACCACCGTAACCACACCTGTTTAATATGCAGTTACGAGTTTTTTCGTAAACCATTGAAAAAATAGTGCACTACGCGCAGTAATACAGACGCGTTTCAGAATCGTTTTCGGAAACGACAGTAGTGTCGTCTGAGACAACAACTTTTCTCAGCGGACGACAAAAAATCCTATCAAAGGATTCCACCAGACGACAAGTTTTTTTTAAGGCACGCGTCCCGACTTATAACCTCTCGGCTGTGTATAACATGTATTTGATTGTTTACGTAAGTTAGGCTAACTGTCGCGTGAAAAATCGATAATAGCCATATCTGAAGTCCGATAGATGGGCGCGGTAGGCGTGGCCTTAATTGACGCCAACAGCCAATCGTAATCGGTTATTCGTAGACTTTGTAGGCGGAGCCTGACTATCAATGAATTGAATCTAGACTCTGCCCGACAATGTGTTTTGGCGATTGTTAGGCATAAACGAAACACGTGAACTATTAATGTATCGATCGAAGCAGTTGATTCAATAATTATATACCGGTAATTGAATTCGAGCAGGGCCCCAATTTAGACGAAGACAATCGTAAGACAACATAATTGACTCGATTTGTTCGTAACAAGTAAATGATTAGTCCGTGTCCTTCGAACTGTCCCGAATCTCTTTTACCTTTTTTCAAATCGGTATTTTGACTTAAAACAATTATTTAATTAAAGAAATGTTCCGAAAAAAAACACGAAACGAATTACCACTACCGGTGAATCTCTGAAACGCCGTGCATGTGCTTAATTCCGTCGGATACCGTATTTCGAAAATGGAAAGCTCCGGATCAGTCTACTGATCAGACACATGTTGAAATGAAAAAAAAAATGAACACAAATCAAGAGACAAGTGGTTCGGAAAGTTTAATTATTTCAATCTAAAAAAAAAAAAAAGAAAAAGAGAGAGATAACCAATGCAGTTCATACATACAATCTTTTGTAATGAATATGAATTCTGAATTTTTTCTCTCAATTGGCAACATCTGCAAAGAGAATCATCGCATTGACTTATATGTTGAGATTTTTTTTAAAGTCTAAGTAAATACAATAACATTTTTTGACCTCTTTTTAACTTCTGGCAAAAAGAAGATATGACTGTTTCAAAGACTTGCTTAGTTATCTTATGTCAAAAACTGATGAAATAAGGCAAAACTGATGAATTAAGGCATTTTGTACAATAAATATGCATAAAAACATTATTGGAAAAGAAGAAATTGCTCAACATGAGAAATTTTTTCTATTCCCAAATGTCTTTATTCACATAATCACAATTACTTGCATAAACACTGTATTGTAAGCTTCCAATGATGCTGCAACTACAGCTTCCAATTATTCTTAGGAGAACCCTGATCGTTTTAGGGGTTATACTGGAATCAGCCTGTCTGTCCGTCCATGTACAAATCTTGTCTTGCACATAGCTCAAATATTGATAAAGGTACATGTATAATTGTGACCCATCACACTAAAAGGGACCTTATGGCATGTGTGAAAAATATTGACCCTAGTCAGTCTGTACTGTCCGCGCAGCCAGACTAGGGCCGACGCTTTTCACTTTTATGTAATTTTCTAAATCTGGGGTATTTACCCTATCTTACTCTGTATTCACTTTTCTCATACAGGATCTGGTTAACCTGCGCTGGGTCTGACAAGTTTGACAAAATTTGGATTTTTGGAGTTTGGATAAGGTCCCATTTAGCGAGACAGGTCACAATTTTGAAAATTCAAAGGTGCATAGAATTTATTGTGGAGATGTTCAATAGATCTCTTTTTAAGAGACAAACATCTCTTGTTATATACAATTTAATATTAATTTCGTTTCCTTCAATACTTTTTAAAACCTTCTCTGATAGGGTCATAAAAAGCAAGTCTTGTTTAACTAATACTTCTGTTGAAGCGACTTTCAGGCCCTTCAGGGCTTTGATTATCTGTTTATAGATGACTTGTATTATAAATTCTGCATTTCATGACCACTCATTTGATATCCTCTATGTATTTATGTAATTTGAATGTTATTTTTGTTTATTTGTATGTTAATAGTGTGGTGTTAATTTTTTTGTGTAATTTTCATGTCTTCTTGTGTTGATATTTCAATGTTTCAATATTTGAAGAATTGATAATGCAACTTTCATATTTTTCAGGTTTAATGTTTGCTTTTAAAGGTGTTGAACATTTGACTTTTTTCAAAATCTTACGTTCATTCATCCTTATTTTTCAATTTATTTCTTTGAAAATGCCTGATAATTGAAGATTTTTTTTTCAGTTTCATCGGAATGAACTTTTCTCAAATTATGAAAATTTTGCTTTAGATTGGCTGCACTTAAGATTGAATAAAAGATTGAATTTTACAAAAGGGTCAACATATGCTTTCATGGTAAGAAGGTACATATGCTTAGATACAATTTGATGAAATCTCATTTAAAGACACCTTAAATACTATTATGTTTTACTTTGATTCCAAAGAGAAAACATTACTCCTACTATTCTTGTTTTCATTTAGACTGTGTCTCAGTTCTGTTCTATTCTTTCCCCCAGATAGGTGTTATTAAAGGTGATGGATATCAGGAGGACCAGTCTACAGCAGGAAGTAAATTTGTCTCCCCTTATACAAAAAATGAAAAATTTGAAGGCCTTAATGTCAGTAGGTCACTTGAGGTTGGTACAGAGATTAAAGAGTAATAATGAATTTAAGAAAATGCTTATGTGCATCTTGATTAGATTATGAAAAAAATGTCAATTACATTCAATGACTCAGTTGTAAAACAGTTGTAACTGCCCATATGTTTATAAGCAGTTACATCTTTTTAGTGCTGAGCCATCAAATTGTAATGACAAAGGAACCACCTGTGCATTTTTTAGAACGATTAAAGAAAGGGAATAGAATTCAACAGACTTGAATTTTGACCAAGTTTTATGGTTTAAGTGGTTTTATGAAACCTAGAATTGAAAATAGAAAATGTTACATGTGGAATTTATCTTCAAGGTATTCCACAGAATTTACACTGGGTGGTCCTTTCATGAACTTATGTTTTATGTCTTCCTTTGAAATAGCCTTATACATATTTTAACCCTTTGCTGTTTCATCCCTGCTTTTTACGTGCCTGTGATGTTATGATTGAGAAAACATTGTGAAAAAAGAAGAAATTGCTTCCAACAAGCAATTTCTTCTTTTTCACACTATTTTCTATGCTACTGAATGGTTATTTTTAAATTCAAATCCACTTTAAATTTTCGTCTGCAAAACCTTTGAATTTGGACAGGTCCAAAATTTTGTAAAACAGGAAAGGGTTAACTAAATCACTCTAAGATTAATATATGATGCATGTGTCTGTTTTTGCACTGATCCAGGAGTATCAAATTATTCAAATTTCCTTTGTCTGTTTTCTGTCAGTAGGATTCCTTTGTATCATTTTAAATGAAAAGTTGATATGAAATGAATTGAAAATCCACAAATGATTATCATCTTTGAAGATATATTGGTTATATTGAATTACAAAATAGAACCCTGACTGCCTTTGCAGCATTTGCAAAATTAAAAAAAAAAGAAAAGAAAAGAAACTATCATCACCATATATTCACATATATATTTGAATGTATATTTACTACTGAAGGTATTTCACAATATTTCCACCCCTAACTTTCTTCTCATCTAATCATCTTTTAACAGCATGTTGGCTATAGTTTGATTATCATCAATTTTTAGAACCTAAGACTATCATACTTTGGGATTTTTTGGCCATGGTCTAATTTTTGCTAATTTTGTGTCATTGCTTTGTGTCAAATATTGAACACCCCCAAATATCCCTAACACTTTGAGAGTTTGCCATACATTAATATTACCTATAGAAATATGTCATATTCACTCATATACCTGTCAACTGAAATTACTGCAATGAATTTAAATTTGATTAATTTTTTGTTTCCAAAATGTGAGAAATTTGATAAATCTTTGTTTGTTTGAAATTTGATAAACATCGCACATGATATTTGGTGTTCAAGATAACCCTTTTTTGGCAGTATAATAGTTGATACAGGAAGTTCATTTAAAATCCTGCTTAATCATCGCAGAGATTTTCCTTTGGTAACCGTTCAAAAATGACCAACTTGAAAATAGAATTTTATTTTGGTGCGTCTTATTTTTTCCACCTATGAAAGGTGGCAAAAATAAGTTTAACTAAAATACAACCACTAGATTTTGGATGAAAGTGACGAAAATAAGACAACACAAAAATATCCCAAAGTATGGTATTTTTAACTAACCAAATTTCCTTTTGTAGTACTTTCAATGTTGTAAAGTAATGAAAATAAGTAATTTGTCTAGAAGTAATTAACCCTTATTCTGTGTTTTACAACATATTTCTACTGCACACAAAGCTTTTGTAGATACAGTTAACAACATCGTGAAATTGACAAGGTGAATGATTATTGAATGATTTAGGAATGAAATTGAATGAGTGTGTGGAGCGACTTTTGAGTGAATTTAATGGGAGGTAATCCAGTATTGCAAATTTTGTTCAGGATGAACAAAATTAGCAATATTGATTACCTCCCTTTAATAGAATATGAATACAAGTTCTACAGTTAGCTCCCTATTTCTTGAAAACCTATCAGACGCTTACAGTTTTAATTAAATAAGTGAAATCCTGATTTTTCCCAGCTTTTTTTTTTATTTTTAACGAAGTTGTTGTTATATGTTTTTCCGTGAGTTTGGAGTGTTTCTGATCGATTTGAGTGAGTGTTTTAA
This sequence comes from Fragum whitleyi, assembly GCA_948146395.1. Lineage (NCBI taxonomy): Eukaryota > Metazoa > Mollusca > Bivalvia > Cardiida > Cardiidae > Fragum > Fragum whitleyi. Next base: position 11,989,930 of record OX411551.1, on the reverse strand, counting down.
ATGAATGAATGGAGCGCTGAGTGAATGATAAAGAATGATTTTGATCGGAATGAGTGTCAATTTCACGATGTTTTTAACTGTGTGATAGACTAAGTTCAGACTGCACAGACATGCTGTCTGATATTAGTCTACACTGCCTGTTTTATACTTTATAATTTGGGCAAAAACTTAGCCAGACTGGTTAAAATATCCCAAAATCTTTGTATTTTGTTTGAAGCAAACTTTAAAGTTAGTATAAGTGTTAAATTATACATGGAGAAAATATTTAAGGCCATTTTAAGCCCAATTAAGTGTTTTAAGGTGACACTTTCAAGTATTTTAATTTGAAAAGTTAAGAAGAGAAAGAACAAAACAATAATTAGAAATAAATGTTTCTTTTTTAAAAGTGAAATCTTTATTGTTGCTGTACTAATTGATTGATTGCTGGTATTGTCCAACCAACCTGGCAGACCACCTATATTCAAGGTCTCCAAAATATATGGATGACTTCATAAATAAAGCAAATCATTGGCGGGCACCTTAAACATTGAAACATCTTCAGCATCAATTTTCTTCATGTGTCACCCCAGTCTTTATTTACCTTGGCAAAATTATATATAAATCAAAGTGCTGAAAGCTCTGTTTTTCCTTATTGTGAGTCAGCATTTGATTTTGAAAATAGAATTTCTGAGACTTTTCCAGTTTAAAAAGGAAAATCAGGTATGTACTAAGATCAGACTGCACATTTGTGCAGGTTGATGTTTGGCCATACCTCCTGCCAAAGCAGAAATATTCCGGGATCAGCATGACAAGGGTTTAACTACTTTTATGACAGGTCACCAATAAAGGAAAACCACATTTTTCATATGTTATGTATAGGCACTTGTGATAATATTCGATCATACTGGCATGTATGATGCACATGATTAGACAGTGTCAAAACATACACAAAGTGGGCAAGACATTTTCCTACTCAAATATTCTTTGATTGGGTGAAGTTATCACATCTGTATAGAGCTATTTGTTGAAACAACTACAACATTAGGCATATAATGCATAATTAAAACTTAAAAAAATGCTTTTCATCTAAAAATGTTAACATTCATGGTGGTAAATGACAAGTATGTAATTTACTTCATCTTGCAAAGAATGATTTTAATTGTTGATCTATATTTTGATTGACAATTTGACAACATCATACTGTCAATCATGAAAATAGATAAAATGATAATAGAGGAAATTTGTTTACATTGTTTTCCCTGTTTAATTTAGATGGTAGATTCCAAATTGTTGCCATCCAGATCTCTACATCTACTGTTGGACATCAGTGAAAATGGTCGTATACTGACAGAGAAGTACTTCAACCTGACAAAACCATTGTACTTTGATTTTACACACTTGGTGTGTCGGACTGCAATTGAAGGTAAATTTGGTCTCGGCCCTTTCCTGTTTTTCAAAAATTCAGACTGGCAAAATTTTCAAAGAGGCTATACAGACAACAATTAAAAGTTGGTGCAGTTACTAGTTTGAAAGCAAACTGTCCAAACTAGTAGAAATCTTTTGGTAAAAGGAGATAACAAGCAATTTCTTCCTTTGCAATTTTTTTTTATGCCCCCGTATCGAGAGATCGGGGGCATATTGTTTTACTCATGTCTGTCTGTCTGTCTGTCCGTCCATCCGTCTGTCTGTCCATCCATCTGTCCGAAAACTTAACCTTTGCCTTTGCTTCAAAAGTATTTGACATACAAAGCTGTACACCAAAGTCAAGGTCATGTGACAAGGTCAAGGTCATGTGACAAGGTCAAGGTCATCTGTCAAGGTCAAACTTTAAAAAAAAATGCTGTTCCGGGGGCATTCGTGTTTCACAAATACATCTTGTTATTTTCAGGTTTAAAATCATAGAGATGTTAAATATAGATTATCCTACAGAAAGGATAAATGTATTGATGAGTCTGGTTCTAGATATAGGGTCATTTCAAAATTATTGATAGTGCTTAACGATATATTGAAATAATGTTGCACTTCTCCATCAGTTAATAGCAGACTGTTTGTGGGTCAAGAATTGTTAAGTTGTTGAGCCAACCTTAGTCTGACTTCTTTGTCATGAGTATATCTCTGTCACCTTATGCCCAATTGACTTGAAACTTGGCAGTTAAGTTCCTCTCATGAATACAGAGAGCAGTGCATAAGAACAGTACTTCTACCTAGCTTATTGTTTTAGTTATTTCCCTTTGTTGTTATCCATAATTGGACTTCAAGCATTGTAAAAGGTGTATCTTGTGAAAATTTGCCACCTTGTTCTAACTTAACTAATCAAATATATTAAACGTACTTAGTGTTTGTATGAAAAAAAATATCAAAGGAGGTAGGAGGAATGCTCTGCCGAGACAATTACCAATACCTGCAACCTAGTTAGATATATGTTCATACAATACACTTAGTATGTATTATATTTATCTTATAACCTCTATTTGCCTTGTCTTCAATGATCTTTCTAACAGAAATACAAGTTTCTAAAAATAACGGCATCACATAATTGTTCTAAAAATATCCATGTGATATCATAAAAAATATCATATAGGATGCTTTTAAATGGATATTTTGTAGGGGGATAGATATTCTCATTCATTTTAGAGTCAAATGAGAATACAGAGGAGGAAGAAGAATTGAGTCACCCAGTCCATGCAGATAACTGTGTAATACAGCCTAATGGTTCCTGTATAGCTGATGCTAATACCTTCAAACAGAGGCATTACAGGTAAACAGTCCTGGGTCCAGGATGCTCAAATGTTTAGGAGCTGATTCCCCACTTTGCACATGAGTCCATGTGCAAAGTGGGGAACCAGTTCTTAAGGGTTTTGTGATTGTTTTCACCATGAGCATTTGACAGACTATTTTGTTTAACTGTGAAAGACTGCGAAAAAAATAATGGTATGTCAAAAAAAAAATCTTACCTGGTGTTTTCATACATTGTTAGATTCTACCTTGCAATATCTTATTGGAATTGTGTTTAGAAGAAGATTCCAATTAGATGATGCATGACAGAATTCCATATTTAGTTTCTTCTTTAGAGGCAACTTTAATTTTTATACGCCCGTCGAAGACGGGACGTATTATGGGATCACCCGTGACGTCCGGCGTCCGGGCGTCTGGGCGTCCGGCGGCGTCCACTTCTTTGTCCGGAGCATAACTCTGTCACTTGAAGTCCGATCGACTTCAAACTTGGCAATTGTGTTCTTCTCATCATTACGGAGTGCAGTTCACAAGAACCATAACTCTACATGGCCTATTTTTTGAGTTATTGCCCTTTGTTTTTTTTCATACTAGAATCTTGTCCGGAGTATATCTCTAAAAGTATAATAGCTAGGATAATGAAACTTCATGGGTGTATAGATCTCACCAAGGGGGAGTGCAGTGCACAAGAACCATAACTCTACCTAGCCTATTTTTTGAGTTATTGCCCTTTGTTGTTTTTCAGACTTGAATCTTGTCCGGAGTATATCTCTAAAAGTATAATAGCTAGGATCATGAAACTTCATGGGTGTATAGATCTCACCAAGGGGGAGTGCAGTGCACAAGAACCATAACTCTACCTGGCTTATTTTTTGAGTTATTGCCCTTTGTTGTTTTTCAAACTTGAATCTTGTCCGGAGTATATCTCTTAAAGTATAATAGCTAGGATCATGAAACTTCATTGGTGTATAGATCTCACCAAGGGGGAGTGCAGTGCACAAGAACCATAACTCTACCTGGCCTATTTTTTGAGTTATTGCCCTTTGTTGATTTTCAGACTTGAATCTTGTCCGGAGTATATCTCTTAAAGTATAATAGCTAGGATCATGAAACTTCATGGGTGTATAGATCTCACCAAGGGGGGGTGCAGTGCACAAGAACCATAACTCTACCTGGCCTCTTTTTTTAGTTATTGCCCTTTGTTGTTTTTCAGACTTGAATCTTGTCCGGAGTATATCTCTAAAACTATAATAGCTAGGATCATGAAACTTCATGGGTGTATAGATCTCACCAAGGGGGAGTGCAGTGCACAAGAACCATAACTCTACCTGGCCTCTTTTTTTAGTTATTGCCCTTTGTTGTTTTTCAGACTTGAATCTTGTCCGGAGTATATCTCTAAAACTATAATAGCTAGGATCATGAAACTTCATGGGTGTATAGATCTCACCAAGGGGGAGTGCAGTGCACAAGAACCATAACTCTACCTGGCCTATTTTTTGAGTTATTGCCCTTTGTTGTTTTTCAGACTTGAATCTTGTCCGGAGTATATCTCTTAAAGTATAATAGCTAGGATCATGAAACTACATGGGTGTATAGATCTCATCAAGGGGGAGTACAGTGCACAAGAACCATAACTCTACCTGGCCTATTTTTTGAGTTATTGCCCTTTGTTGATTTTCAGACTTGAATCTTGTCCGGAGTATATCTGTAAAAGTATAATAGCTAGGATCATGAAACTTTATGGGTGTATAGATGTCATCAAGGGGGAGTGCAGTGTACAAGAACCAGAATTCTACCTGCCCTATTTTTTGAGTTATTGCCCATTGTTGTTTTTCATACAAGAAACTTGTCCGGAGTATATCATTAAAAGTATAACAGCTAGGATCATGAAACTTCATGGGTTCAAAAAACATTCATTCAAAATAACCTCAGTTCTAATCAAACCCCCAGTTTATACAAAGCAGTGTGACGGGCGTATCTTGTGACAATTTGGCACCTTGTTGACTTAAGCAAAAAGCGATTGTAAGATGTTTAGTGAAACAGGCCTCTGGATGCTAAAACTTTCAAGAGCTGATACCCCAATCAACAGTACAGCAATTTGGTTGATATTTTACTTCAGAAATTTGTTTACTAGATAAAATCTCCAAATAAAGTCAATGTTTTGTAAAGCTCCTGGAGGAATGTATCAGGATGAATACCATTTGTCTTTTCTGTATATTTTCAGTGCTGTTTTGTATCTCAATGATGAGTTTGAAGGAGGTCAATTCTTCTTTGCCCATAACAACCAAACAGAACAGGTAATAATTGATAAATTACACAAAATATGTGACCTGTCAGAGAAAAGGGTCATCTGGGTTGTGCATCAAGTATTGACTCTAGTCTGACTGCACATATTTTGCAGCCTGACAGGATCAATACTTTAAGTGTTTTTTCCCTTTTTAGTGCCCCCAACAAGAAATTGTGAGGGGCATATAGTGTTTCACCTGTCTGTTTGCGAGTGGGTGTGTGTCATTTATGTCCGGGGCATGCCTTCTATATTTATGATTGAATTTCAAAATAATTTGGTGCAGTTCCTTATCTGGGTGTGTACAAGTGTAATACAAAGAGATTGTCAGGATATGCCTAAGGTCAAGGTCACAGCTTAAGGTCAAATAGGTCTAGGGTAAATATCAAGGATTAAGGTAGTGGAACCGTTATAGTTCTGCAACCTTTTGGAACTCTTGAATTTTAACAATGTTGACCAAGGTTTCCTAATGATAATCATTAGGAAACCTTGGTTAACACTGTTAAAGTTCATTACTTTTGAAATGTTGTGGAACTATTACGGATCTACTACCTTAATGGGGGTATCTGTTTCTGTGACACATTTCTAGTCTAAATAAATCACAGAGTTCCAAGATGGTCCCTTTTTGCATGCTTTGATCCCCTTCAACGGCACTCATTCCTTCCGACTACATGTATTTTTCTCTCATCAATGGGTTGATAATTGTAGACCTATGTAAAATAGGGGCAGGCTAAAAAAGGTTGTGATGGTTGTATTGGTGAAAGAAATACCAGGAATCCAGCCACTGCAATATAACTGAAAAATCTTGAAAGCAGCGTAAAACTCTGTTCAATCAATCTTTTTGCATGACTAGTCATTTATTACTCTACTTTAGCAAACTGGTCCACATAGTACTCTATGAAGGATGATTGTTTGTTTCAGTGTAAGATTGATATATCTTTCTTTTCATGAAAAATAAAAGAGGTGGCTTGCTTGAGCAGGATTGACTGTATCTAATTTAATATTTTTTTTGTTTGTTTCTCAGGTGTCAGTGGAGCCAAAATGTGGACGAATTGTGGCCTTTAATGCAGGAGAATATCACGGTGTAAGGGCAGTAAAACAAGGACAACGGTGTGCAATAGCCATGTGGTATACCCATGATCCTAATTACTCGGAAGTGTCGCGTGTAAATGCCAGGCGGAGATTAGAGACCAAAACAGCTAAAAATAGAGTATTAGATAGTACCAAAGTTGTCGATGATATAGATAAAGATGGTATAAATGATGATGTTTTAAAACCTGAATTGATGGATTTAGAAAAGGGCCATGATGAATTGTGATAACTACTCAGTATTTTTTTTACTGCTTTAGAGTAAGGGAATGAAATTAATTTCAAATTGTAAAATTTGTATTTTTTAATATGTCAAACCTTATGTTGTTGGATTCCATTATAACAATCTCGAGGAAACGATTATAATGAGCACACAAAATATAGGGTTTGGAGTTAACAGGGCTGAGTCGGGTAATCTCAGTCCTTAATTGGATGAGCTTTTAATCCTTGGCTGATGAGCTTGATTCCCTGATTGGTCAACTTTCATTCAACACAGGGGTTGTGCTAGCTTTTCAATATCAGGAGTCATTGACCCCTTGACCTTAAAATTTAGGGGGTCAAAACTTATCTCTAAGGGGTCAAAAAGCTTGCAAACTAATATTTATCATCATTTTAACAGTTTTAAATGATCTACATAAATGAATCAACATAATCAATTAAGTGTCAAGTCCCATGACACTTTATTGTTTATGTTTTCCCATTTATATAGATTCCTTATAATAAAATGAAGAAAACAAATGATTTATGTAATCTTGGATAGGTTACATTGATGGCAATAGGCCAAAACTACTACCCACTGGAAATTTTGGAGGGTCAAAATGTAAATATTTGGGGTCAAAACCCTGGTTTAAGGGTCAAACAATAGCCCTGCAACATTCAACACTTGCAAGGGATATCTAGTATATTTAAGTGGAAGGATGGTGATATAAATGAATGTTGAAAGGGGTGATGAACACCATACAAAAAACAGAATAACATATTGAAATTATTCTCATTTCCTCTTATCTAGAGTATTGATTATCAATCTTCCAAAGTGCCATATGTCATTCCGCCATATGCAATTTTATTCATATCTTTATTTGGACAGGTTATTAATGTGCCAATACATGCTAAAAAGGGCCATCTAGTGATTCAATGAAATAAATGCTTGAAAAAGAGGTTAATCAAAGGTATGTCAAATGAGGTTATGTACAAATGTCAACTGATCATCCTTGATTCTGAAATACAGAAAATTAAATGAAGTTCAGAAATTGATACTTTTCACACTAATTTGATGGTCTTTTTTTGCCTGGCGTGTCAAAAATGTGTAATTACTGATATTCTAGGGATAAGTGCATTTTTGCAAGTGCCTATATGATAAAAAGAACTTAAGGTAGTGGACCTGTAATAGTTCCGCAACATTTCGGATGTTCGCATGTTTTTTCACAATGTTAACTGAGGTTTCTCTGCCTCTGCTAAAAGTATATGTTACCCATCTCACAAAAAGTGACCAACTGGAAACTCTGTAAAATAAATGTTTGAAAAACAGATTGGGTCATAGGTCAACCAGAGGTCACATTTCAAAAGTTCTTTTGCAGGAAGGTAGATTGGTCATTCTTAATTAAGAAAATATGCAAAGTGCGATTTCAAAGTTTTGACCCTAGTCAGTCTGTGCAGTCTGACTAGGGTCCACACTTTGCGTGCTACTACCCAGATGGGTCATTTTTTCGTGTGACGGGGTCACATATATGCACTAGTTTGAATCCTGTGATAAGAGCTAATATGAAATCCATTTGGGAAATCATAATATCCATAAAGGAATTAACCCATTTTCAGTGGTCATTTGACCAGACAAATTTTTCTACATTACCTGGTAATACCCTCAATATTTTGTGTAGTATTCATAAAGAAATTTTGAAAAAGAATCTCATCATATCTTTTCTTGAATCTCATTTTTAGCTCACCTGAGCACAAAGTGCTCAAGGGAGCTATTGTGATCGATCGTTGTCCGGCGTCTGTCTGTCTGTCTGTCCGTCACGGCGTCAACTTTTTCTTTAAACGACATCTCCTCCTAAACTTATGGGTCAAAATCAACCAAACTTGGCAGAAGTATTCCTTGGGTGGTCCCTTTTGAAAATTGCTCAAATGGAAAGGATCCGTGCCATATCACGGGAAAAGGGGCCTTAATGACAAATTTCTTGTTTTCACTCTAGAAGCCACAAATATGATCCAATCTTCATGAAACTTGGTCAGAATGTTTGTTAGGTCATGAGGATGAAGTCTATTGAAAATGGGAAGGATCCATGCCATTTCACAGAAAAAGCCGCCTTAATGACAATTTTGTCAACATTTTCTTTAAACGACATCTCCTCCTAAACTTATGGGTCAAAATCAACCAAACTTGGCAGAAATATTCCTTGGGTGGTCCCTTTTGAAAATTGCTCAAATGGAAAGGATCCGTGCCATATCACTGGAAAAGGGGCCTTAATGACAAATTTCTTGTTTTCACTCTAGAAGCCACAAATATGATCCAATCTTCATGAAACTTGGTCAGAATGTTTGTTAGGTCATGAGGATGAAGTCTATTGAAAATGGGAAGGATCCATGCCATTTCACAGAAAAAGCCGCCTTAATGACAATTTTGTCAACATTTTCTTTAAACGACATCTCCTCCTAAACTTATGGGTCAAAATCAACCAAACTTGGCAGAAATATTCCTTGGGTGGTCCCTTTTGAAAATTGCTCAAATGGAAAGGATCCGTGCCATATCACTGGAAAAGGGGCCTTAATGACAAATTTCTTGTTTTCACTCTAGAAGCCACAAATATGATCCAATCTTCATGAAACTTGGTCAGAATGTTTGTTTGGTCATGAGGATGAAGTCTATTGAAAATGGGAAGGATCCATGCCATTTCACAGAAAAAGCCGCCTTAATGACAATTTTGTCAACACTATCTTTAAACGACATCTCCTCCTAAACTTATGGGTCAAAATCAACCAAACTTGGCAGAAATATTCCTTGGGTGGTCCCTTATGAAAATTGCTCAAATGGAGGGATCCGTGCCATATCACGGGAAAAGGGGCCTTAATGACAAATTTCTTGTTTTCACTCAGAAGCCACAAATATGATCCAATTTTCATGAAACTTGGTCAGAATGTTTGTTAGGTCATGAGGATGAAGTCTATTGAAAATGGGAAGGATCCATGCCATTTCACAGAAAGAGCCGCCTTAATGACAATTTTGTCAACAATATCTTTAAACGACATCTCCTCCTAATCTTATGGGTCAAAATCAACCAAACTTGGCAGAAATATTCCTTGGGTGGTCCCTTATGAAAATTGCTCAAATGGAAAGGATCCGTGCCATATCACGGAAAAGGGGCCTTAATGACAAATTTCTTGTTTTCACTCTAGAAGCCACAAATATGGTCCAATCTTCGTGAAATTTGGTCAGAATGTTTGTTAGGTCATGAGGATGAAGTCTAATGAAAATGGGAAGGATCCATGCCATATCACAGAAAAAGCCGCCTTAATGACAATTTTGTCAACAATATCTTTAAACGACATCTCCTCCTAAATTTATGGGTCAAAATCAACCAAACTTGGCAGAAATATTCCTTGGGTGGTCCCTTATGAAAATTGCTCAAATGGAAAGGATCCGTGCCATATCACGGGAAAAGGGGCCTTAATGACAAATTTCTTGTTTTCACTCTAGAAGCCACAAATATGGTCCAATTTTCATGAAACTTGGTCAGAATGTTTGATAGGTCATGAGGATGAAGTCTATTGAAAATGGGAAGGATCCATGCCATTTCACAGAAAAAGCCGCCTTAATGACAATTTTTTTGTATACTCTCTAGAAGCCACAAATATGGTTCAATCATCATGACACTTTGTCAGAATGTTTGTTATGTCATAAAGATGAACTCATTTGAAAATGGAAAGGATCCGTGCCATATCAGGGGAAAAGGGGCCTTAATGACAATTTTCTCGTAAGAGCTCCAAACGCCACAAATATACTGCAAAGAAAATTCTAGCATTTTCATTGGTTAATGCTGACCTGACAAACATTGATATCTACGGCCGCTCCAGTATAACTTCTATTGTTTCCTTCAGGAGCCTTGTCATGACCCGAGTATACACACTAGGATAGAGTTGAAAGCATGTCTGTTTATAATGTGCAAATGAAAAATGATATAGATGTCAATAAATACCTTAAATTTTTACAAATCTGTCCATAAAATGTGCCAAGTTTCTCACAGGTTCAGCCAAAAACGCTGCATTTTGCAACATAAACGTACTCAAAAAATGTAAGAACGCTCGTTGGTTTTTGTTAAATATGATTTCTTCTGGGAGCAGTCTTCAGTCAGGAATGTCAAAACACGTGGTTTTTACCTTCAAAATGCAATATTCTGAACAGAATTAATAATGCAGACCATTGTTTTCAGTGTACACGAGTTTAACAAAACAACCACAATACTCTAACCCAATGTACTTTTCTTCAATATGATATAGATCAAAGAAAATAATTTGGTTCCGATTATGTGGATTGGCTCCGATTATGTTCCCTGGCTCTGAAGTTGTGGAGTGTCTTCTTCTTCTTCCATATAACATCTTCAATATGAAATTTCTACTAGTTTCATGGGGCGCTTTTTTATCACCATTTCACGATGCAAGTTATGTTTGTTACGTTTCACTTCGACATGTTTACTTTTATTACATTATTCCAGTTACTAGACAGTCAGCTTCATTAATATTACTTAGTACATGTAAGTGCAAGAGAATTGTCGGACTATAATCGACGATTAAATGTGAAGAGATATAGAGATTGCTTCGGAGCCTGTCAATAGTTTTTCTTGCTTATTATACTTCGCACGCTAGCGTTCCAATTTTAACAACGTCACTACTAACACTCTTTCAACGTCGATAATTCCATGAAATTTTATCAGATATATTTTGTGAGTGGTATCAAAAAAAGATGTTGCAAAATTCGCGTTCATTTGATTCATATTTCAAGAAATACGATTAATATATCTCGCTAAAAAGGACTCAATGATTCTTTAAACTCCCTTTTTGTTCGATTTTTAGCACATCTGAGCAGGAAGGGCTCATGGTGAGCTATTGTGATCAAGCTGTGTCCGGCGTCCTTCGTCCGTCGTCCGTCACCAATTTGTGTGCACTCTAGAGGCCACTGTTTTGGTCCAAATATCTTAAACTTGGTCAGGATGTCTGTCTCCATCAAATCTTGATCCAGTTCGAGATTTGGTCAAGTGGGGTCAAAAATGGGATCTTGTAAATGAAATGGGTCAAATTTTAGCAAATGTCTTGTGTGCACTTCAGAGGCCACATTTTTGGCCAAAATGTCCTTTTTTTAAACGTCATCAGAATGCTTGTCTCCATCAAATCTCGGACAAGTTCGAAATTGGGTCAAGTGGGGTCAAAATTGAGGTCAAGGGATCATATCTTAGAAAACTCTCAGTACACTTCAGAGGTCACATTTTTGGCCCAAATATCATGAAACCTGGTCAGAATGTTGGTCTTCATCAAATCTTGGTCATGTTGTAAACTGGGTCAAGTGAGGTCAAAAATTAGGTTAAGGGGTCATATCTAAGAAAAACATTCTGTTCACTTTAGAGGCCACATAATTTGCCCTTATGTCCTGAAACTTTGCCAGAATGTTTGACTGCATCAAATCCCGGTCAAGTTTGAAATTGAGTCAATCGGAGTCAAAAATGAGATCAAGGGGTCATATCTTAGAAGAACCTTCTGTTAACTTTAGAAGCCACATTCCTGACCCAAATGTCCTGAAACTTGGTCAGAATGTTGAACCCCAATCTAATCTTGGTCAAGTCCTAAACTAGATCAAGTGAAGTCAAAAATTAGGTTAATTGGTCAAATCTTGATAAAACCTGGTGAGGCCACTTCCTTACTCAAATGTCTTGAAACTTGGTCAGAACGTTTGTCTCCATGAATTCTCATTAAGTTCAAAAATTGTTTAAGTGGGACCAAAAGTGAGGTTGATTGGAAAAAATTAAGGAAAATCTAGAGGACATTTATTGTTTTATATATTGTCAGGATCTTTATCTTGAAATCTTAGACTAGAGGGTCAACAACTTGGACACCTCTTCAAATCTTTGAAAATCCTTCAGTACTTTAGAGGCAACATATTTGACTCAACTGTTTTGAAATGTAATCGGAATGATTGTCTTTTTGATATCTTTGACTTTAGTTGAGCTAGTCACAAATTTCAAATAAGTAGTTTTGACACTTTGCCACATTTGTCAAATACTTGTAAATGCCTCAGATTAGCGCTTAAGGGCCAATGGTCCCTTGTTTTTAAGCCTCGCGTAACATTTAGTTCCGAATTTTCGCAAAGTTTTGAACATATTTACATAAATTCCGATTAATGTCAGAATTTACTACTTCATCTCCGGATTTGTCAATTTTTCAATCGGAAAGTAATTTAACTAGATTTGATAAAATTGAAACTTATTTAAGACTGTGAAAATGTCCCGAGCGCTTTTTCGGTATAGGGGTGCCGTTTCATAAAGGCGATGTTGAAAATTAAACAGAAGTATAAAAATTTGACATTTAGCGGATCAATATACAAGGGCGAAAACACGTTTTTTATATACTGAACAACAAAAATAACGCATCACTTAAATTTTTAGATACAACTTTTTCCATAATCTAGAGTTTGGAAAATTGAATACACATGTATACCAAAATAAACGTAAACTATTTATTGATCTGAGACAAAAAGGATTACACCGAAGACATAAGCATTGGAGAGTTACAGCTGACTACCCCCAAAATCAAAATTTTGAAATCAAAGTCAGTTTTCATTGCTCTGTAAAATTCAATAGCGCGTGTGTTCATGTGCAATATTGCTCTCAAATAATGTTCGACACGTGGATTTCTGAATTTTACCTAGATTAAATCCTAACATAGCTACCCAATTGCTCTTCATGCTGCCTTAATTTGACTCAAAACCTTGCGAATTTTCAATTTTGTGTGAACTCTCATTGCAAGCTCGTTTCTGATATGCTTGGGTTTGAGATAAGTCTGGTCGGTGAAAGAGGCATCGGTATTACTTAAAGATGGTTTTCGTTATAAACAATGTTTTCTCATGCAGCAGATCGAATGCATCGTCCGAAACTCAAGTTTGTCGAGTAATACAGCTTATAAAGGTGGAATCGACAAACCGTGAAAACATTTATCAGATAAAGCCAAGTTTTCGAGTTTGTTGGTAGCAAAAAAAAAAGAATTTCGGGACGTCATTGCGCATAGACATATTAAACTGATTCATTTATGCGATTAAATTCAAGGACACTGAAGGGTCATAAGTCGACCATTGCCAGGTTAAAACCCCGATAATAACAACTACCGATGCCGAACTTCGGTGCTGACTGGGTGGGGAGGACGGATTGTATTACAATTTGTGTTATGACCGGAAACTTTTTACTCTCCATGTCACAGTTTTTTAAGGTTATCGTGGACTCATGGTGACAGTGAACATAAAAGATGAGGTATCTGGGCCGTTTGTCGACTCCTTCAAAAGCAAAAGCCATAGGGTGAATCGCTGTAAATAAGTCATTGTTATGGTCTATTCATCTCATACCATTGTGGATTTAATTCGTGAACACCTCCTTAAAGTGAGACCAATGCCCATTCTTTCACCGACCGGACTCATTTCAAACTCGAGCTTCTGGGGATAGTCGCCTTCACGCGCTTACAACTATTCAATGCGTATGACTACGGTGTCATTCCTTTTCTCACTTACTAACTAACTAAATAACTTATTAAGTAGATAGATAAATAAACTAACTAACTAACTAACTAACTAACTAACTAACTAACTAACTAACTAACTAATTAACTAACTAACTAACTAACTAACTAACTAACTAAATGAATAAATAAATAAATAAATAAATAAATAAATGTAGTTTTTTAGGCAAGTGCTTATGAGTTTCGGTCCCTAAAAGCTAGGCACTCCAAGACTTTGTAGCATTGGTACATAATTAGAGACAAATAATTTTCTTTCAACTATCTAAAATTTCAGTAAAGAACAATTTTCTAGAATATTGTGGTTGTTTTTCCTGAATTCGTACTCACTGAAAACAAGGGTTTACATCAGACATACTGTTCGGAATATTGCATTTTGGAGGTATTAAAAGTAAGCGAGACAGGAAGGTGAGACGTAAAATAGACAACGTGTGTCATGGAATGACGAGAAAACAGCGCCCCATGGAACTAACAGAAACTTCATATTGAAGGCTGTGGGGGCATATGGAAGAAGAAGAAGACACTCCACAACTTCAGAGCCAGGGAACATAATCGGAGCCAATCCACATAATCGGAACCCTACATTTTTTTTATATATATCATATTGCAGAAAAGTACGTTGGGTAAGATTATTGTGGTTGTTTTGTTAAACTCGTGTACACTGAAAACAATGGTCTGCGCTATTAATTCTGTTCAGAATATTGCATTTTGGAGGTAAAAAACACGTGTTTTGACATTCCTGGATCAAGACTGCTCCCAGAAGAAATCATTTTTAACAAAAACCAACGGGCGTTCTTACATTTTTTGAGTACATTTACGTTGCAAAATGTATAACTGGTCGAATAGCATTCGACTTTTTTATGATTAATGAATTAAATATTATATAAATGAGGAAATCCCGACCTTCTACCCCATTTTTCATTCAAAATATGAAATGTTTACATCTACATAAACGGAGCCACACGTGGAGCGGAAGTTCCACACATGATTTTGAAAGCGGAGCCGGTGGCTCCGATTATGGACATCACCCCCCGTGATATCACAACAGCGCAGAGTGTAGAAGTGTGACGTACTTTTCCTAGGGCCGCATTAAGGGATATTGGTGGTGAAAAAAGAAATTGGTTTATAACAACACCTTAAATAGGCAAAGGACAGATATTTAGCCCTAAAACTTTGAAGAATAATAAATTCGTAATACGGTTTCTTGCCTGGGTATATGACGATTTATTCCCGGCAGTAAAAATGATGTCAACCCTCACTTACGGCTCGGTTGACTTAAAAATGGTCACTTAATTAAAAAAAAGGGTCGCTTAATAGATGTGGTTGTTCATGCAAGAGTGACTGTAATTTGATCAGAAGTTATAAAGTACATGAATATGTATTGTGGAAAAGAAGAAAAACACTGATTTTAAGCATTTTCTTCCTTTTTAGCTCAACTATTCGAAAAATAGGGGGGCTATTCCAGTCACCCGGGCGTCGGCGTAATGCTTTGGTTAAGTTTTTACGTGCAAGTGTTTAAAATCTCTGTTTCTAATAAAGCTATTGCTTTACAACTTTGCACATGCTTCTGTGAGCATAATATCAGCATCTAGACAAAGATTCTTTACTCTGATATTGAATTTAGTGGACTTTTAACCCTTTTCGGACTTAGAATTCTTGGTTAAGTTTTTACATGCAAATGTTGTATTTCTGTAATATCTCTATTTCTACTAAAGCTATTGCTTTGAAACTTTGCACATGCTTTTGTGACCATAGAATCAACATCTAGACAAAGATTCATTACTCTGATATTGAATTAAGTGGAATTTTAACTCTTTTCGGACTTAGAAAATCTTGGTTAAGTTTTTACGTGCAAATGTTGTATTTCTGTAATATCTCTATTTTTACTTAAGCTATTGCTTTGAAACTTTGCACATGCTTCTGTGACCATCATATCAGTCTCTTGACAAAGATTTAATACTCTGATTTTGAATTTAGTGGAATTTTTAACCTTTGCAGACACAGAAATTCTTGGTTAAGTTTTTACGTGCAAATGTTGTACATCAGTTATTTCTCTAATTCTATTAAAGCTTTTGTTTTCAAGCTATGCACATGCTTCAATGAACATAACAACAGCCTCTTGATAAAGATTCAATTCTCTGGTATAGAATTTAGTGGATTTTTAACCCTTTTTGGACTTAGAAATTCTTGGTTAAGTTTTTACGTGTAAATGTTGTATTTCTGTAAAATCTCTATTTCTACTATAACAGTTGCTTGGAAACTTTACACATGCTTCTTTGACCATAATATTAGCCCACAGAAAAAAGATTCATTACTCTGATATTTAATTTAGTGGAATTTTAACCCTTTTCAGCCTTAAAAATCTTGGTTATGTTTATATGTGCAACTGTTTTATGTTAGTTGTATCTCTGTTCCTACTAAAGCTATTGCTTTGAAACTCTGCTCATGCTTCTGTGACCAAAATATCAGCCTCTAGACAAAGATTCTTTTCTGTTGACTTTTATTTTATTAGCTCGGCTATTCGAAGAACTGATTTTGAATTTAGTGGAATTTTAACCCTTTTTCGGACTTTGAAATCTTGGTTAAGTTTTTATGCGCAAATGTTGTATATCAGTTATAGCTCTATTTCTACCTAGGCTTTTGCTTGGAAACTCTACACATGCTTCTGTTATCATGATTTCAGCCTCTTGGCAATGATTTATTACTCTGATATTGAATTTAGTGGAATTTTTAGCCTTTGCAGACACAGAAATTCTTGGTTAAGTTTTTACGTGCAAATGTTGTATTTCTGTAATATCTCTATTTCTACTAAAGCTATTGCTTTGAAACTTTGCACATGCTTTTGTGACCATAGAATCAACATCTAGACAAAGATTCATTACTCTGACATTGAATTAAGTTATATTTTAACCCTTTTTGGACTAAGAAATTCTTGGTTAAGTTTTTATGTGCAAATGTTGTATTTCTGAAATATCTCTATTTCTACTTAGCTATTGCTTTGAAACTTTGCACATGCTTCTGTGACCATAATATCAGCTTCTTGACAAAGATTCAATACACTGATTTTGAATTTAAATGAATTTTAACCCTTTTCGGACTTTGAAATCTTGGGTAAGTTTTTATGTGCAAATGTTGTATATCAGTTATAGCTCTATTTCTACCTAGGCTTTTGCTTGGAAACTCTACACATGCTTCTGTTATCATGATTTCAGCCTCTTGACAAAGATTTATTACTCTGATATTGAATTTAGTGGAATTTTTAACCTTTGCAGACACAGAAATTCTTGGTTAAGTTTTTACGTGCAAATGTTGTACATCAGTTATATCTCTAATTCTATTAAAGCTTTTGTTTTCAAGCTATGCACATGCTTCAATGATCATAACAACAGCCTCTTGATAAAAATTCAATTCTCTGGTATAGAATTTAGTGGATTTTTAACCCTTTTTGGACTTAGAAATTCTTGGTTAAGTTTTTACGTGCAAATGTTGTATTTCTGTAAAATCTCTATTTCTACTATAGCTGTTGCTTGGAAACTTTACACATGCTTCTTTGACCATAATATTAGCCCACAGAAAAAAGATTCATTACTCTGATATTTAATTTAGTGGAATTTTAACCCTTTTCAGCCTTAAAAATCTTGGTTATGTTTATATGTGCAACTGTTTTATGTTAGTTGTATCTCTGTTCCTACTAAAGCTATTGCTTTGAAACTCTGCTCATGCTTCTGTGACCAAAATATCAGCTTCTAGACAAAGATTCTTTTCTCTTGACTTTTATTTTATTTAATTTCCATTGTCGATATTGATTTGCTGTTACAATCCAGCACTAGGAATAGTCGAGCTTCGCTGACCTCTGACAGCTCTTGTTGAATTTCCAATGTCAATATTGATTTGCTGTACTATCCAGCACTAGGAATAGTCGAGCTTCGCTGTCCTCCGACAGCTCTTGTTCATAATATTTTTTATCCTTTATGTTTAAAAGTGAAATGATATTAGAATTTGTTGTGTCATCTGATTCCCTGTCAGGGTAGGTGTTAGGCTCTTACCCAGGGAATTTGAATTTGAAATCTGATACTGACAATTGATTTTCATTATTTGACAAAAAAGTTAATATACCCCCACCCACAAAGAGGAGTAAACTGGAATCACCACGGCTGTCTGTCCATGGATGCAACTGTGTCTAGAAACATTATGTGTATCTGTATATGATGTTTGGCTCTGTCAATTTTTAAGCCCCTACTATCATTGAGTACTGAATAATCTCCCCTTTAGGGTGGAAGAGGACAAAAGCAATTTTTGATATAAGTGCACATATATTGATATTGTTTCGGGCCTTTTACACAAATTACCCTACACATTCTTAAACGCTTACCCTGATTGTATTTTAGGCGATTCAATACGGAATTTCTAGAATTGGGGATCAAAGTTTATTGCCGAACGTCGAATGTTGGAAAAGACAAACGCGGAACGTCGAAAAATTCTCTATATTCTTTTGACAGACTTCATTAAAAGTATTTATTTGATTTCTGAATATAGAAAAATCAAATGTGAAAAAGATTTTTTGGTTTTCATAAACATGCATAGAGGTTTTCTCATTTTATTTGAAATGTTATCACTGCACCCTCAAATAGTCTTTGAACGTGCTAATTATTGGTAACGTCATAACGTCGAGCTTCTGAAATAAACTGACAAAAGTCAATTTTCATCTATAGCAACGTCGACGTAAATGTTATTGAAGTCACTGATCGGCAACACTTGTGTTAGGTAAATTAACATGTACCACGAAGTTCTCGGTGTATCGGAATAAAACTTTGAGGGCCCTTTCCTAAAAGACCTTTGAACATGTCTGTGAATTTTAATCTTTTTATTCCAATAGATCATAAAAGCATTCAAATAAATATTGGAAAATATTAGGTGTAATTCAAACGTCAAAGTCATAGTTTTAAAGTCAAAATGACAAACTATAAATCCGGATTATATATAAAATCGGCACGGTAAAAGCTTTTCAAACTTTTGCTGTTTATCCAACCAGATTTGTAGAAAATAATATAAAAAATTGAACAAATTTTATCGGGCCAATTTTATAAAATTTTGTGAAAAGTAAGATTTTTGGAACAGTTAAAAGTGTGAATATTGATTTTGAAACAACTCATTTGTCTATATATTTAGTTACAAAAGTTTTATTATAGCATTTGCCTTTTGACGATTCATTATGCTTCATTTTGGTACAATTTTCGGAACAAAAACGTCCCAAATGAAATCGTACAGCGCATTTAATCACTTATCTCACGCTACAAACGCTATTGTCCTCTTCCACCTTAACATGTATATATCACTGAGTTACTGTTGTTGGAGCATATCTCCTATATTATTGCATTTACTGACTTGAAATAAAAAACATAATGTGTATCTATATATGAAATTGTGCACCTGAAATTTTGAAGCTCTTTCTATGATTAGTTGCTGAATTATATTCCCTTGAACTTCATTTTCACTAATTTTTAGTATTTGGAGAATTTTTTTTCTACATTTTTGGTGCTACTGCTTTGATATTTTAAGCTCACCTGAGCACATTGTGATCATTGAATGTCCGTCATCTGTCGTCCGTCGCGCATCGTCTGTCATCTGGGGTCAACAATTTAAGTGTTTACACTCTAGAGGCCACAAATATGTTCCAATCTTCATGAAACTTGGTCAGAATGTTTGCCAGGCCACATGGATGAATCCTATTGAAAATCTGAGCGATCAGTGCCAAATCATGGGAAAAGGGGACTTAATGACAAACTTCTTGTTTATGCTCTAGGGGCCACAAATATTGTCCAATCTTCATGAAACTTAGATTGTTTGTCAGGTCACAAGGATGAACCCTATTGAAAATGGGAAGGATCCATGCCATATCACAGGAAAAGGGGGCTTAATGACAGTTTTCTTTTTAGTCCCCTACTGATGAAAGCCGAAGGGGACTATAGGTTTGCGCTCCGTCCGTCTGTCCGTCCTTCCGTCCTTAACCCTTGGAGATATTGAGCTGATTTTTGGTATGTGTGTCCGCATTAATGAGTTACAGAACAAGTTTAAATTTGGTTCCGGTCCATTGGTTTTTGTGGAAGATACGGATGCTGGACTTAGAAAATTACCAGGAAATTTCAGTTTTCCGGACTTTTCTTCTTAACCCTTGGAGATATTTAGCTGATTTTTGGTATGTGAGTCCGCATCAATGAGTTACAGAATGAGTTTTAGTTTGGTTCCAGTCCATTAATTTTTATGTAAGATACGGATGCTGGACTTAGAAAATTACCAGGAAATTTCCGGATTTTTTATCCTCAGAGGTATTGAGCTGATACCTAAAATCTGATACAACTAATATTTTGGAGAGGTAGTTATACCGCTATAGGGATATATTTATTTATCCGGTAGGGGACTTGGTATTGCCATGCAATACTTCCAAATGCTTGTTTATTACTAGAGGCTACAAAAGTAGTCCAATCTTCACGAAACTTTGTCAGAATATTTGTAAGGTCATAAGGATGAATGAACCCTATTGAAAATGGGAAGTATCTGTACCATATCATGGGAAAAGGGGCCTAAATGACAATATTCTTGTTTACACTCTTTAGAGGCCACAAATATTGTCCAATCTTCATGGAACTAGGTGAGAATATTTGTCAGGTCTCAAGGATGAACCCTTTTGTAAATTTGAAGGATCCATGCCATATCATGGTAAAAGGGGCCTTAGTGACAGTTTTCTTGTTTACACTCTAGAGGCCACAAACATGGTCTAATCTTCATTAAATTTGGTCAGAATTTTTGTCAGGTCACAAGGATGAACCCCTCTGAAATGGGAAAGATCCATACCATATCACGGGAAAAGGGGCCTTAATGAAAATTTTCTTGTTTACACTCTAAGGGTCACAAATATGGTCCTATTTTCATGAAATTTGGTAAGAACGTTTGTCAGGTCACAAGGATGAAGCCTATTGAAAATGGGAAGGATCCGTGCCATATTACATAAAGGGGCCTTAATTACATTTTTCTTGTTTCTTGTCTTAGAGGCCTCTAATCATAAAAGTACAATCATGTCTTTGCTGGAAAATTTGATTTATCAAATGAAACAAAGATATGAAGGTGAGCGATATGGGACCATCATGGTCCTCTTGTTACACGATATAGCCTATTATGTAAACTTTCGTTTGCGTCAAGAGTGCTATGGATAGATCTCTAAGAGAGAAATTGAGAATGGTTTTGAGTTCAGTGATTGTAGATTTCGTATGTTCTAATTTGTATAGGGGATACTCGTTTGATTTAGAGTGATACATTTATATGCTGTATTTTCCTAAACTGAAAAAAATGGCAAAGGCCCATATCGAGGGTCTAGAGCAACACTCTTGTATATAGGTACTTACAATAGTATTGCACTGACCCCTCGATGTGCCGTTGTGGCCTTTTTTCCATGAAACACATAGAGGATAATTGTTTCAGTAAAGTACAGAAGACAGAGATCAGATATAATACAAGTTTACAAAATCATGAACAACATAGATAAAGTAAATAAAAACAAGCTTTTCCCCTTTATCCAATCACAAAACACAACCAGAGGTCACGACTTCAAAGGGTAGGTATAAAACGCAGACCAGACTCAGCAGACCAGCAGACTGCAGACTAGCAGACTGCAGACAAAAAGGGTATAAAAAGCAGACGAAATGCTAGCAGACCAGGTATATATTGATGACCTGGAGGATATTATTACATAATATTGGGTAATGTGAGATAGTGGAACTGACATGGGACTGCCAGTATATCACCAGGTGCACTGTTGCCATAGGGACCACAATTTATGTAAGAGAATATGTTGATATGTTTGATGTATTGGCAATTTAATCAGGAACTTGTAATTAGGCTTAGGCAGACTCTTTATTTTTTTCCATTTTCACATCTTGTTCTTGTTGTTGTTGTTCTTCATTTTGTTTTAAAAAGATGTAACATAATTATATATACTAAGTAATACATAAAATTCTCTTCTAAAATATATTGAAGCAGGCCAATTTGCTATAAAAATTGTAAAAAGAAATGTGTCACAATTTTTTTTTAATGAAATTGATTTTTACTTTTTTAATCATCAGTGAACAATATGGCATGCTTATAAGTGCAACTAGAAAGCCATGAATGGCTTGAGTCGCTCCACAGGCTTGAAATTCTTGTTAAAGCAAATAAATGTTTTGACTAGATTTTTAGATATTTGGAGTTCTACTGATGTTGCAAATGATTTTTAAAGTTTCAACTATATAACAGATAGAGAAATGACCTCCGCTATTAAAAGACATAATTTTCATCAAATCAAAAAAAATTTTTGGCTGCATGATAATGGGTCACCCAAAGATCATACCAAAAATGTTTGATTTATATCCATCAGTTACATTCTGAGAAAATGATTTTCATAGTTTCCACTATTTGATATATTGAGAATTGACCTCCACCCATAAAATGCATTTTTTTCATCCAATCAAAATAATTTTTGGTACACTGATAAAGGGTCACTCAAGGATCATTCCAGTGAAATTTGGTTGATATCCATAAGTTACATTCTGAGAAATTGATTTTCAAAGTTTCCACTGTATAACATATAGAGAAATGACCTCCGCCCATAAAATGCATATTTTTCATCCAATCACAATGGTTTTTTGTAGACTGACAAAGGGTCACTAAAGGATCATTCCAGTGAAATTTGCTTGATATCCATCAATTACATTCAGAGAAAATGATTTTCAAAGTTTCCACTATATAACATAAAGAGAAATGACCTCCGCCGATAAAATGCATGTTTTCCATCCGATCACAATGATTTTTTGTAGACTGATAAAAGGTCACCCAAGGATCATTCATGTAAAATTTCATTGGTATCCATTGATTAGAATCTGAGAAAACCTACTTTTTACCATATTTGGAAATTAGCCACGCCCATTAAATCCATGTTTTTCATTGGATCAAAATTTCTTGAACAACTTTGAAAGAGGGTCACCCAAGGATCATTCCTGTGAAGTTTGGTTGAAATCCATTCAATAGTTTCTGAGGAGAAGATTTTTTAAGAAAAGTTTACGACCGCACGCACGGACGGACGGACGCACGACGGACAGAACGCCATGACAATAGCCCCAGTGGCTTTCAGCCAGTGGAGCTAAAAATTGATATAAGTTACAAAATCAATGTGCTACCTTCCTGAATGAATGAGGTTTCACACTGCTTTCAACAAATTTCAAGTCATATAACGGAGGCTGGAGCACCTAACAATTGGCTGTTAGTATTTCTCCTACCAGTACAATCATTTCATCCTTTCCTTCCCTCAAGCTGCTATCCAACATAGGTTGACAATAATCAATATGTTGGTGTAAGAAAAAAAAGCAGCGAAATTTGATTGGTGTCGCTGTCTTGAATCACTTCTGGGCACTCTAGATTGACCATTCTACCACACTTTGACAGCAGCAAGAATTTTTTCAAAATAATTGAAACATAATATTTAAGATTACCATTTTAAACAAATCAGAAATAATTAAAAATGTGTATTCTCACATTGGCTCTCTTCCAATTTTAACCCTTTTTCCAGTTTCTCTCAATTTGGAAGCTAATTAAGGTGACTTAAATCAAAAGGATGGACATCAACAACACATCATATCGTTTTTGTTACATCATTGAAACAGGTTTAAGAATACTTAATACTAATTAAGTTACTTAGTAGATCATGCAAATCGATTCAAATTTCTGTATTGTTAAATAAATGATGACCAACCCTAAGAATAAAAAATGTGAGGACCACAATCAGTAAACTGCAGACCAGTTTATATTTTGATTTTCTTCAACTCAAAGATAAAAACTAGAAAAAAAACATTTCAGTTGTTAAGTTCCATGCAATATTAGCATAATGTAAGTAGAAATAATGTAATAAAAGCAATTATTTACTAGAATTCAGCCTGTCAAAACTTTGTCATTTTGTAGCACTTCAGATTAGAAATTGAGGACCAGAATTAGTAAACTGCAGACCAGTTTAAATCTTGATTTTCTTCAAAACCAGCACAAAAATCAAAGATTAAACTTTTCAGTTGTAAAGTTCCATGCAATATTAGCATGATGGAAGAGAAATAATGTGATAAAAGCAATTATTTACTAGAATTCAGCCTGTCAAAAACGTGGACCGGATTGTGCAGACAGGATTGAAAATCTATTTAGAGTACATCCATAATTCACCTTCCACTTTGTATTCTCTAACCTTGGCCCTGTTCCAATTTTAACCCTTTTTCAAGTTGCACTCAATTTGGGAGCTAATTAAGGTTGATTGAAATTAGAAGGGAACAACAACAACAAAAGCAACAACAAAAACATACCATTTTCATTGGAGGCCTTGGTTACAATCTTTCAAACAGTTTTATCAAACTTACTTAGCCATTTGGCAGCTTGTGCAAACCAATGTGGTCTTTTGTTTGCTTAGCCCTCTGGCTAGAAATTTGAGGACCACTGTCAGTAATCTGCAGACTGATTTAAATTTTGATTTTCTTCAAAACCAACACAAAAATCAAGGAATATTCCTTTCTTTTGAAAAGTTCCTTGCAATATAAGCATAACTGAAGTAGAAATAATGTGATGAAGGAGATTATTTACTAGAATTCAGCCTGTCAAAACTTTGACATTTTGTAGCACTTCAAATTAGAAATTGAGGACCAGGATAAGTAAACTGCAGACCAGTATAAATCTTGATTTTCTTCAAAACCAGCACAAAAATCAAAGATTAAACTTTTCAGTTGTAAAGTTCCATGCAATATTAGCATGATGGAAGAAGAAATAATGTGATAAAAGCAATTATTCACTAGAATTCAGCCTGTCAAAAATGTGGACCGGATTGTGCAGGCAGGATAGAAAATCTATTTATAGTACATCCATAATTCACCTTCCACTGTGTATTCTCTGACCTTGGCCCTGGTCCAATTTTTACCCTTTTTTTCAGTTGCACTCAAATTGGGAGCTAATTAAGGTTGATTGAAATCAGAAGGGAACAACAACAACAAAAGCAAAAACGAAAACATACCATTTTCAATTGGAAGCCTTGGTTACAATCTTTCAAACAGGTTTATCAAACTTACTTTGCCATTTGGCAGCTTGTGCAAACCAATGTGGTCTTTTGTTTGCTTAGCCCTCAGACTAGACATTTGAGGACCACTGTCAGTAAACTGCAGACCAATTTAAATCTTAATTTTCTTCAAAACCAACACAGAAATTAGAAATTAAACATTTCAGTTGTGAAGTTCTATGTAATATTAGCATTATTGAAGTAGAAACAATGGATAAAGGCAATCATTTACTCGAATTCAGTCTGTCAAAACTGTGACTTTTTGTAGAATTTCAGATAAGAAATTGAGGACCACTTACAGTAAACTGCAGACCAGTTTAAATCTTAATTTTCTTCAAAACCAACGCAAAAATTAGAAATAAAACATTTTAGTCATAAAGTTCCATGCAATATTAGCATGATTGAAGTAGAAATTATGTGATAAGAGCAATTATTAAATAGAAATCCACATGTCAAAACTGTGGACCGGATTCTGCAGACTGGATTGGAAACTTTTTTATAGTCATATACATGTACATGTATAATTCACCTCCCACTTTGTATTCTCTGACCTTGGCTTTGATCCAATTTTACCCTTTTTTTGGAAGCTATCTAATAAAGAGGGAAAAACAACAAGTCATCATTATTATGGAAGGCTTTTGTTAAAATCATTCAAATGGGTGTAACAATACATATTCAGCTTTCACTCAGAGTAGATCATGCAAACCAGTTTGTTTTTTTGAACTGTAAACCCTCTGTGGACCAGATTCTTCAGACGATTTTCTAATCTAATTTTCATTTAGCTTTCTTTTCCCATGATGCTTGGTCCAATGGGCTCATTTTTGAAAGGTACTATCTCTGTGATGGTACAGTTTTTTTCTGAGCAAGTTTGACAATCAGATAAAATGTGTTGAATTTTGAGCGTTAACTTTTGATCGGATAACAACTGTTGAATTAAAAATGTTAGCATCCTAACGCAGGACTGAATGTTATTAAACAAACTGATGTGCACTATTTTTTTATGCGATTTTGGAATCTGTTTAACACCGGCCCAACCCAGGATCTGAAGCGTCAAGGTTGAAGGGTTAATATGACATCACTAGTTTCGAAACTCATGTCGTTCCAATGTGAACCAAGGCCGCCACCATAGCGCAGTTGGTTAGGCATAAGACTTCCAATCTGGAAGTCGTGGGTTCGATCCCCGGTGGCGGCAAATATCCTTTCCGACGTTTGTCTCTCACCAATGGGTAGATAATCGTAAACCTATGTGAGATAGCAGTCGGAGGCTAGGAAAGGATGTAATGGTAGTACAGGTGAAAGAAATACCAGGAATCCATTGTTAGGTGCTCCGGCCGTCGCGATATAACTGTGAAATTCTTGAAAGCGACGTAAAACCCATTCAAACAAACAAATCCAATGGGAACCGTTTTAATGTAGATCAAAACTGTGCTCCATATGAACTTACTCTTGGAGACTAGTGGAGTGTATAGATAAATTTTTCTATATAGGAAGAATCATTCTCATTCAGATTAAAAAAGAACCATTACATAATAGAATTGACAGCATTTGACATAGATGGCAGGAGATTAATAGTGAATCTCTCATTGCCAGACACAATTTAGACTGCTCTTAGTTGAAACATGGATCGCTTGTTTAGTTACAGGTTAGTTTGCAAAATGGTATGATATTTGGACTGAATGTACGGAAATTAATGTCAATGCCGCCGTCATAGCGCAGTTGGTAGCGCACAGACGGTCCTGGGTTTGATCCCGGACGGTGGCACTCATTCTTTCCGACAATTTGTCTCTCACCAATGGGTTGATAATCGTAGACCTATGTGAGATAGTAGCTGGAGGCTAGGAAAGGATGTAATGGTTGTACTGGTGAGAGAAATACCAGAAATCCATTGTTAGGTGCTCCAGCCGCCGCGAGATAACTGAAATAATGTTGAAAGCGGTGTTAAACTCCATTCAATCAATCAATTAATGTCAATTCAAACATAACCAGACCACAAACTTTTAGACTGCTAAAAATTCATTCCAAATACATAGAGATTTAAGACAGACATGATTTGGTTTTCGTTTATTTTAGTTTATTTATCGTCGCTACCATGGCATATGCCCATATGAGCGACGACCCCAGAAAGCGGTTAGTTGTTACGGGAGGTAGTGCAAGGATACATGAAAAAACTACTGCTGAGATCTGCCATAGTTCTTATTTGTGTTTGGTTTTAAACAAAAAAAATAATTCAAATTTAAGATGTTGTACACAACAGACTTTATGCATTCCAAACATAAACCTATGTGGAATAGCAACTGGAGGCTAGGAAAGAGATGTGGTGGTAGTGCTGGTGTGAGAAATAACAGTAATCCATCGTTAGGTGCTCCAGTTGTCGCGATATAACTGAGAGATTGTTAAAAGCGACGTAAAACCCCAATTCAAATCAAATTAAATTTATGCATTCCAAAACCTAGAATTGAATTTTATAGAAAATCCTTTTGTTACTCTGGTCCAAAGTTATGGAATCAAATTCCACTTCATATAAGAAGCAGTGAAAATTTAAATAGGTTCAAATCTGCATACTTAGCATGGTGGTATTCAGGTGGAAAAAACATTAATTCTGTGTGATACTGGTAATATCTGATTCTAATGTGATATTTCACTTCTTTAACCTAATGTTTGATCAGGTCAATTACACGGGGCAAAACAGTTGTAACTCCCTATAAGTTTATAGGGAGTTGTAACTGTTTCACGTTGAGCCATCGAGGTAGATTCCATATATTTGTTTGGTAACCGGACAAAATCCCCTCCGGACAAAATCCCCTCAACGGTTTTTTGACATGGCAGACAGAATCCCCTTGGTCATTTTAACAACGCGGACATAATCCCCTAAATCCGTTTTTTGAGGCGGACAGAATCCCCTTCATTTCTTTGCTAGGGCGGACATAAGCCCCTCGTTTGGAATTACAAGGCGGACATTATCCCCTCAATCAAAACCACAGGGCGGACAATATCCCCTCGTTGTAACATAAAAATCGGACAGAATCCCCTTCGTAGTTCGAGTAGATAGATCTAAGTTTATTGTTTAAGTTCAGAAATAAATTATTTCAATCAAGTCAATTATTCTTTATTTCCTGAGAGAATAATGTTGCCCACTAATGAACGTGACACCAATTAAGAAAATCAAAACTTTAAGGTAACTGCGGACACATAGAGGGTCATTTTAGGTCAAATTTTAAATTGTCTGCAAATTTTGCCTAATGTGATAAAATTGAACTTTGAAATACCCGCTTTCATATGTCGGCCATAAAAAGGAATTTCATAACGTAGAAATGACGTCATGACGTCATCGTAGGGGCCGACCCCTTTTTTAGGGACCAAATTCAGTAATTGTTGATTTTTACCGGAAATAATCAATCGATTTTTATTCTGAAAACGCCATTTGATTCGTAAAAAGACGCCAGATGTTTTGATTTTATTGATATGAAGACATGGGTGTAAGAAATACAATAAGGTGTAACGTATTAAATGTAAATGTCTTCTGCCTTGCTGTTTTCGAGTACAGTTACTGAAATATTGACTTTTTTCTCATAAATTTGTCCGGTGACCTATGCTGAAATTTAGATATGTTGCTGCCACACCATTCCTATGACGATTTTTAAAATAAAATCCACGTGTCTTCGGGCTCGATTTTTTGTAAAATTCTATTCCGCGAAGATATCGCAAATCAAAGGATACTTCAACAGCGCGTCGAATATTCACAAAAGCTGTCTTTTTAAACGGATGGAAAATAAATTATTTTTTTGTTTTTCTTAAAATCAAATTCAGATTTAATACTTCTGAAGCCTATAGTTTACGATAAACCTTAATTTCAAATAATTTAGAAATCGTTATTGCATGAAGATTGGCGTCAAATGAGCATAGTAACGATGGTTTTGGTGCGACGCCGAATTCGACTAAAAATGTTGCAGAAACTTAACAATATCGAATTTTATGAAAAATTTATCCCGAAGACATATCATTTTTATTTGATGAATGTGAAGCGTATTTGTTTCGCTACAAAATAACAAAAAATCAGCAAAGGTCACCGGACAAAATTTTGAGAAATTTCTATATCTTTACAAAAAATAAAATGAAAAATGTTACGTCAAATCTTAAAAATCGCGAAATAGATAGCGTTTTACACCTGTTTTTCTCTTTGAATATGCACAGAAATTAAATGACTAGGTCTGGCGTTCTTGGACTATCTAAATGAAACTTTTTTCGTAAAAATCGACCAATTTATTAAAAAGATATTTGCAAATACTGATTTTGGCGGGTCGAAAAGGGGTTGGCCCCTTAATGACGTCACGACGTCAAATGAACGTGCTTCAAAACCTTTTTATTGCGTTTAAGCTAATGCCCACACTTCAAAGATAAATCTCAGAAATTATTGTGAGATTTAAAGAAAGTCGAAAATTCGACAATGTTATCTGTCCGCAGTTGCCTTAAATCGGCATTTTCAATTCTCGTATACGGTCTACATGTCCACAAAGAAAAGTGTTACCTGACAATTAACACGTGAAACCAATTAGGAATATCCAAACTGTTAATCGGTATGGTCTATTTTTTTAATGTGAAGACCGCTTTAATTGGAAGCCTCTAATCAATGCGGCCACACTATCTGGTACCGCAAGAACCAACAACTTTTGCGAAGGTTGGAACAATTGTAATAATCAATCTATGCATATCTCGTCTGTTAGGGAGAAAAATTGTTATGATACCTCAATTTTAGCTATTGTTACAATGTTTAGTTCCCTCACAAATTTTATTGACTGGATAATTTCCAGTTCAATTCCGTAGAACATGTCAGAGCGTTTCTTTAACCCGACAATCATCATCTTCGTTAATGTCTGTGTCTGTAATTTAAAAATAACTGCATTTAACTTAATGATTCAATTTAAAATTACAATAGCAGCAGATTTGGTGTTTGTATTTTATCAAATTACCTCTGATAGTTTTAATCAGAGAAGCTTTAAAAAATCATATGTTTCGTTTTTCTACATATTGTTTATTCAGAGCCATTTACAAGTTCACACGAGAGAAAAGTGTTTCACCGTGAAAACACACGCGAACCCCAATCTGGGTCATGTATTCGGTGGTCCTTTTGTCGGCTCTTTTTCCGAGAGTATTATATCATGACGGCATGTCAAATTTGGGTTTGAAAAGAAATCTTTCATTTTGAATAGGATTATAATTTTTACATTAAAGTAAGTGTTTTTGTTTCTTTATTCAATGATTTTGAACGTACAAGACTTACTAAATGACGTACTAAAGTATGCTTGGTCGCGTCCTTGTTATGGATAATCATTAAGCCTATACACATAAGAACGTAAGAGTTTTTTTGCAGTGATTTAATTTATAACGAAAATTTTGCTGTTTTTTTTTCTTGTATTTGAAGGGGATTGTGTCCGCCTATAGAGGGGATTATGTCCGCCTTGTAGATTTGATTAAGGGGATAATGTCCGTCTCGGTAATCAGACCAAGGGGCTTATGTCCGCCCAAACAAATTAATGGAGGGGATTCTGTCCGCCTCAGAAACGGATTGAGGGGATTATGTCCGCGTTGTTAGAATGACCGAGGGGTTTCTGTCCGCCATGTCAAAAATCCGTTGCGGGGATTTTGTCCGGAGGGGATTTTGTCCTAGAATCATTTGTTCTAACCTTCTTTCAATTTTTTAATTAAAAATCATGATTCCACTCTTAAATATCTATATCAATAATTCTGCAGCAGTTGGATATAGGGAACTTCGGTATGACGTCATAGCCCACTAGCCAATAAAAATGGTTGGCGTTGAATCGCCTCGCTCTATTTAATTTATGTAAATATTGCCCAATCTAAATCACTTTTTTCGCTTTACTTGAGGAAAAGGGTACCAAATCAATACATTTTTGAAAAGTAAATCATTCGAACTTTTCAGAAAACATGTTTATAAAGAAAATAACACGAATTTAGAATTAATAACCATGCTTTGAAAACACCACTATCAAAAAGGAATAACATCGATTTGGTTGATTTTTTGCAAACATTTATCATTTTTACCGCTGATTTATCTTGATTTTATTAAATCCTGATTACCATTTTTATCTTAAATATCTTATTATTATAAAAAAAAAATAGGTTTATGTTTTGTTTGTTTATGCGAACAAAATCGTTCGGTAAATCGGCATTGATAGTCTTTTCCAATCACTCAAAATTTAGCCATTATACATCCAAACAATATCTGTAACACTATAACAAAATATTTCGGCATGTTACAATTTTCCTTAGATGCCTAATGACATTCCCTAATTAGGAAATATTGATTCTTGAATGACATGTGGTGTCATTATCGATTATTTGTTAGACAAACCCTTTCACCTTGTTGAAAACAGTGAAAAGGCATTCGATTTGGGCTAATTGACCTGTTTAAATACAAAATGTTCAAACTGAAGATTTTTTATGGTACTAAGAATGTTCCATTACCGACTGACGTATGAATTCAAAGTCGGCTAGTAAGACAGGCGGACGGACAGACGGACGGACGAACAAACTAACGAACGAAATTACAAACAAACGAATGGACGGACGGATGGACGGACAGATGGACGGATAGAAGAACGGATGGATTGATGTATGGAAGGACGGTGGATTGATTGATTGATTGCATGGTGTTTAACGCCGCTTTCAACATTATTTCAGTCAAGTTATATCCCGGCGGCTGGAGCACCTAACAATGGATTCCTGGTATTTCTCTCACCAGTACAACCATCACATTCTTTCCTAGCCTCCAGCTGCTGTCACGCATAGGTCTACGATTATCAACCCATTGGTGAGAGACAAATAGTCGGAAAGAATGAGTGCCGCCGTCGGGGATCGAACCCGGGACCTCTAAATTGACAGTCCGACGCAACTGCTCTATGACGGCGGCGACGGACGGATGAATGGATTGACGGACGTACGGATGGATGAATGGTTGGACGGAGGGAGGAATGAATGAATGAACGAACGAACGAACGAACGAACGAACGAACGAACGAACGAACGAACGAATGAATGAATGAATGAATGAATGAATGAATGAATAAAGTAAGTTATAAATGAATTTGATTTTATCATTTCGAAAACATTTTTATCCTTTGCAGTGGTGGATACAGGATTTCTGTAAAGAGGTTTTGAACTTAAAATATAGATAGTGCCTTTTCCTATAAGTGCCCAGTTTAAATCGAATTTCTCTATGATAATTTAATGACACATCTTCGACCCCTCACTGCAATCCCCCTCAGGATCCGTCAATAATTTGATTGGTTGAAATTCTACACTTCTGCTAATTATTACAAAGATTACAAAAAGTATGTGTTTGATTGACTGTAATAGTTCTATAATATCAACGAGATGGCCTTCGGAGGATTGTAATCAGTCAAATGTTGCAATTCTATAGTTGCAATGTTTTGAAGCATGTGGAATATTTTGTCTTTTTATATGACAGCATGTTATTTCCATGTCTGATTAAGCATAATATTTGACGTGTAAACCAAGCTTTCACACATTGGGCTCAAAGACTAGTTGTGTCATACTGAAAGCAAACAATCAGTGGCAAATGACATGGCTTGATTGATGCAGATCAAAGAAAATTAGGAATGTGGTATAAAACGTTGCGTAAGTAAGGGCGATCTTAATGACCCGTGCACGTGTGTGGGATAAGCGGCTACCGTTTTATGACATTGACAATATTGATTGGCGCATCCGGTTATGGTCAGATCCAAGAGATTCGCCGTGTGGTATAGATCATTGGGTTAGGAATGACAATCTGTATGACACATGTTTGTGTGATGAGTGCCGATAATGTTTTTCATGTCACATAATGTAAACTCTCTGTTTGGGTTTTGTACCTAACAGTATGTGTTCGAAAAGCCGTTTCATCCGAATATCTTGGATTTGCAACGTTCGCTTATTATCTTACATGACCTTAATTTCTAAACGTGTGTGTGTTTTCATTTTTATCAATTTGGATTTAATATTTAGATAGCTTTGGACGATTCTCAATATTCCTAGGTTAAAATGACTGGATTTATGTTGTTAAGACCATTAAGGATAAATACAAAACTTAAATCTATGTTTGGATGTTCTGAGACAGGATGAATATCGATACTGAGATAAAAAAAAAATAAAAAAAAAAAAATCAGCATTGAAATTCAAACTTACATATTTCATTGCTTTGTGGCAAAAAAATGCCGTAAATACATCTTTATTCGTGTCCCATTTCCGATACTTTGGTTGCTCAACTACGAATCATTGGGATTCGTATGACTCTCCGGGTGGTCATATTTCGACACAAATTATTCGTTTCAAAGACATTGTCACATGATGACAACTGCATAACCAGAAGAAGGGGTGATTTATCTTCATTTTGACACCTTCATCACTTGGAATAAATCATTACAAATGTATAATTTTACTAATTGAAAATTAGATTTTTTGCTCTTTGTGTATGTAAAAATGGTTGGAAACGCCAACCACTCATATTTTGATGACGTCATCACTACCTGTGCCGAAGTCCCCTATAACTACTTGAAAAATTGCTTGATATTGATTCTTTTTCTCTTTTCCAAAATGTTTTCATTAGTTTACCTTATTTTAAAATTGTTAAAAGGAAAGATAAGCAGTGAAAGACCTATTCTAGGGTGTGTGCAAAACTATTTTAAGTGTCTATTAATTCTGTAGGGGCTTAAGATAGTTTTACACAGAGCCTGGACAACACAATTATTGTTTTTAGATTGCCAAATTTTTATCTTAGTAAATTTTGTATTGTATTTGATGTCTTCATCAAATGTTGTAAAGATATTATTTTCATAGGCCCACAGGGAAGACTGGGTTTGCCCAACTGTGTAGCCTCGTTAAATAAAGACATTATTATTATTATTATTATTATTATTATTATTATTATAAAGCACTGTGTCACGGGACCCCAGTTTAAGGTCACATCCAAAAGACAGTTAGTTTGTAAGTGCAAGCCCCTGGAAGCAAACCCGGAAGATTAATTCCTTTTGTGTTTTTAAAAGCTGACAAGGAAAGGCTAAACATGTATAGCGAGAACATATTTGGCCAACTTATGCCAGACCCTAACGGGTCGGATTTTGTTCTTTTTCCACAGGGCCACATTTAGAAACCTGCTCTTAGTTCTGGCTTACAAGATATTGAAAACTATTTCCAAATTATATGCGGCTTTGCAAGTGCAAGTTGTGTGCAAAACATATAATTTGAAAACGGTTTACAACATTCTGTCAAACGGAATACTGCCATATGGCTAGTTAGTCCAGTAAGGACTGTCTAGCCATATGGACCCGGTCAGTCAATGGGGCTAGCCGTACGGACCCTTCACTGTCCCCTTCCTTCATAAAAATATCTGAATAACGATTTAATGAAGGTTGAAGTTTGTCATGCCAGCAGCCACAACATCAACAAGGACAGTCCGGCATCATGCAAATGAGATCATAATTCCTTGTTTTATTTTGCTAACAGCCATGCTAACAATGTTAAGGGTTAAATTTAGATTCTAGTCTAAGTAATTATGAGATGTATAATGTTATGCAAGAAGAGGTCAACCTCTATATCACTTGGGGTTCCTTATGGGGTAAATTAGTTTCAAACTATACAGAGCTGTTTTGCTAAAGTTGATCTTGGCATATTTATCCCTTCTATTGGAGTCTTTAAAAATTCTTCTTTTTCCGTCTTATGAAAAATCTTTGATTTCAGAATCAGTTATGTTCACATAAAGTTGCTGTTTTTGGTAAACGGAAAGAAAGTAACAGGAAAAAAAGTAACGGAAAAAAAGTAACAATTTCAGCTAGGAAAAAAAGTATCAGGAAAGAAAGTAACAACTTTATAAGTTTTATCACATTTTGCTTATATTTCATTCTAGTTTATTTCCAAAATTAGTCTTTTGGTTTCTTTATTATTTAATTAACAGAATAGAAACTTAAATATGAATTTTGACTTTAAATTAATAAAATATGATAGATATTAGAAAGGCCTTTGCATGCTTTAATCCTCTGTCAAAATTAAAATTCATTTATATAAATGGAAAGACTTTATTGATCTTAGAACTTTTTCACTTTAAGGAAAAGTAATTTAGGATTTAAATTTTCTTTAAGATAAATTGAGGAAAGGAGAAAAGCAAGATGAAATAAGATTTTGTTGTTGGTGGTGGTGTGGTTGCTTTTTAAAAAGTGTACATTCGAGTTATTTTGTTCCACTGCTATTTTTGTAAATTATAAACAAGTCAAGTACTAAAAAAGAACTTTTCATACTGAATATGGAAAACATTTCAACTGAGAAAAATAAT
Organism: Fragum whitleyi; assembly: GCA_948146395.1. NCBI lineage: Eukaryota > Metazoa > Mollusca > Bivalvia > Cardiida > Cardiidae > Fragum > Fragum whitleyi. The sequence continues at coordinate 11,954,626 of OX411551.1, read as the reverse complement.
CTTAGGCTTCAAAATTATTCACATTTACAATGAGCAATAAACATTACTTTGTTAATTGGGTTAAAGTGTAAAAGTTTACACCTATGATCACAAACTAAAGATCTTGACAAATATAACAAATAACGACACCTAACCAGGTGTTTAATTCTTTTAACTAAAATGCAACCCACAACATATTGAATCAGCAATATTCGTATTTTATAATTAAAATATCTTTTTTTTAAATGGCCCTCTTACTAAAGCCAGAACTTAGCAATACAGTGATGCTTTTAGGTAAAACTGTTACTTTTTTTCCTGTTTCTTTTTTTTTTTTTGTTACTTTTTTTCCGTTACTTTTTTTCCTGTTACTTTCTTTCCTACAATCGCTGTTTTTTACCCTTCAAGGAGCCTCACAATTTGTGATGGGTCATTAAATCTAACCCTTCATTCCAATCAAAATGGATGTACTTTTACAATTATCAAAAATTCAATACACATGTACTTATTTTCAGCTACCAATTCATGTATACTGACTGTCATAAGTAATGCCTCACGTGCATTCAGCTGTGGTTCAATGAGGGACACTAAACACAAGTACTTTTTGTTTTTGACGGAAATTATTGATAGGGATGTTGTTCAAAGGTGGAGTAAGGTTTTGGGCTAAAACAAAAACATATGTCACATTTTATTCAAGATTAGAAATGACCAGTGCCTTAAAAGTGTCAGTAATGAGTATGTCCACCATGACTAGCAATCACAGCCGAAAATCTGCATCTCATTGAGCCACACAGATTACGCAAAGAGTACCTCAGGATGTGAGCCCAGTCTCCAGATTTAAAGCGTGATTCTAGGTCAAAATCCCCTCTGGACAAAATCCCCCCAAAGTTTTTTTTGACATGGTGGACAGGAGTGTTGGAAAAAAGCCCACTAGGTCAAAAGCCCACTGGGACAAAACCCCAGCGTACAAAAGCCCACTGGGACATAACCCCACCCCCTATAGGACAAAAGCCCATTCAATATATATTTCAGTGTAGTAGAATGTTTTTACTCAAAATGTTTTTTGAAAAAAAAATTTATGAACAAATTTTCATTTGGTTACGCTTGCCAATGAAACTACTTATTCTCTTTGTATCTAAATGTACTTGACACCTTATTGTATCATGTTTCCATTCTGTCTACAATTTGAATTTGACAAGTAACTGATATACAAGGTAAGGTGTCATATAGTGTTGAAGAAGAGTAGATGTCAGATAGGTGTTAAATACTTTTATCTCCCCCAATACACATGGTGGACAGGAGTGTAGGAAAAAAGCCCACTAGGTCAAAAGCCCACTGGGACAAAACCCCAGCGTACAAAAGCCCACTGGGACATAACCCCACCCCCTATAGGACAAAAGCCCACTCAATATATATTTCAGTGTAGTAGAATGTTTTTAATCAAAATGTTTTTTGAAAAAAAAATTTATGAACAAATTTTCATTTGGTTACGCTTGCCAATGAAACTACTTATTCTCTTTGTATCTAAATGTACTTGACACCTTATTGTATCATGTTTCCATTCTGTCTACAATTTGAATTTGACAAGTAACTGATATACAAGGTAAGGTGTCATATAGTGTTGAAGAAGAGTAGATGTCAGATAGGTGTTAAATACTTTTATCTCCCCCAATACACATGGTGGACAGGAGTGTAGGAAAAAAGCCCACTAGGTCAAAAGCCCACTGGGACAAAACCCCAGCGTACAAAAGCCCACTGGGACATAACCCCACCCCCTATAGGACAAAAGCCCACTCAATATATATTTCAGTGTAGTAGAATGTTTTTAATCAAAATGTTTTTTGAAAAAAAAATTTATGAACAAATTTTCATTTGGTTACGCTTGCCAATGAAACTACTTATTCTCTTTGTATCTAAATGTAATTGACACCTTATTGTATCATGTTTCCATTCTGTCTACAATTTGAATTTGACAAGTAACTGATATACAAGGTAAGGTGTCATATAGTGTTGAAGAAGAGTAGATGTCAGATAGGTGTTAAATACTTTTATCTCCCCCAATACACTTTAAGAGCGCTCAAAAGTTTTAATTAAGGATGCCATATACCTGATACTCATTAAATCACAGAAAGAGTTAAAACAAAACATTTTACTATTTGCAAAGGCAACAGACAATATTTCATATGGTGAAAAAACAAAAAACCCACTACCCAAATTTTACAGGTGAAACCCCATACTATCAATACAATGTTGAAACACTTTTCTAAATGAAGTTAAAGGATTGATTTATTCGGAAGATTGAAAAAAAAATAATGATGAATTATTATTATTAATTAATAAATAAATAAATAAATAAATACATTATAATTCGTATTTACAATTATTCAATTAAATTATACTTTGATCATGGGCTTTTTGTTAATGTTCATTTTGGAATTAGCTAAATAAAAGTGATTTAAGAAGAAAAGGGTAGACAAAATATAACTAAAATGCTGTTAAATAAAATAAAAATAAATAAAAAAACAATAGAAAAAGTATTTTCAAAATTATTAAGATAAGAGTTATTTGTATGAATAATTTATATATTGAGTGGGCTTTTGTCCTATGTTGGGTGGGCTTTTGTCCAGTGGGCTTTTGTCCGCTGGGGTTTTGTCCCAGTGGGCTTTTGACCTAGTGGGCTTTTGTCCGTACCCCGGTGGACAGAATCCCCTCGGTTAATCTAACAACGCGGATATAATCCCCTCAATCCGTTTTTTGAGGCGGACAGAATCCCCTCAATTCATTTGTTTGGGCGGACATAAGCCCCTTGGTCTGATTACAGAGGCAGACAATATCCCCTTAATCAAATCGACAAGGCGGACATAATCCCCTCAATAGGCGGACACAATCCCCTTCAAATACAAGAAAAAACAGCAAAACTTTCGTTATAAATTAAATCATTGCAAAAAAACTCTTACGTTCTTATGTGTATAAGCTTTAGAATTATCCATTACAAGACATGACCAAGGATACTTTAGTACGTCATTTAGTAAGTTTTGTACGTTAAAAATCATTGAAAAAAAGAAACAAAAACACATACTTTAATGTAAAAATTATAATCTTATTCAAAATAAAAGATTTCTTTTCAAACCCAAATTTGACATGACGTCATGATATAATACTCTCGGAAAAGGAGCCGACATCAAAAGGACCGCTGAACACGTGACCCAAATTGGGGGTTGCCTGTGTTTTCACAGTGAAACACTTTTCCTCGTGTGAACTGGCTCTGAGTAAACACTATGTAGAAAAACGAAACATATGATTTTTTAAGCTTCTCTGATTAAAACTATCAGAGGTAATTTGATAAAATACAAAGACCAAATCTCCTGCTATTGTTATTTTAAATTGAATCATTAACATTTACAGTTTTGATTTTCTCAGGTGATTCAAGATGGCGTCGAACGAATACATGTAAATCGACGTGCGATAAAAATATGGTTTTATTTGGATATTAGATGTGAAAATGGATGATCTTTAAGTCAGTAACATTATAAAGGTTGTGGCTAGCTAAGGATTGCATCTTAATGCCGAAGTTCGATCTGATTTTTCACTTATTTTAAATTTTTATCGATCAGAAGGAACTATATAGTGATCACAAACCGTGACCGCTCGATGATTGAGATAAAACAAATTTACATACGATTGAACAGTTATAGGTGAATACACGCTGAACACAGGTAAACTACATATACGCATATATAAACATAAACATAAACATTTATATTGTCTGAGAGATCGCCAACCTTGTAACGACAAAAATGGACATTACTAACGATGCAAGTGAATCTACTCAACTGAACGATTCCCTGTCTGAGATGTCTCAGTCAAGTCAACAAACTGGCGACAAAAATGAGTCGTTTACTCCTACTTCTGGTAAAAGAAAAGCCTCTCCACTATATAAAACAAATGCTAAGCAGAAATATCAGACTGCACGCAAATCCAAACCAATTCCTTTAACAGCAGAATCGTTTATTGAGTCATTCAGTAACCCATCCCTAATTGACACACTGTTTGGCCAATTATACCCTGCCTTGCACGTGAACTTGCGTGTAAAGCGGGGTATAATTGGCAAACTATTTGCACCGTTTTGTCATCCTGAACGCAGGACCGGTAAATATACTACTCAGATCGGCTTATGCAAGTGCATAGTCTGATCAAGGTCGAATAATCACGATAGTGTACGGTAGAATTCTATCTGAAGCTTTCATTCGACAAAAAATTGATCTTATATTCAAAATGCACTACGAGGCAGTACAACTTTTCGATCTTCAATCAACGCTCAAGTATCTGGGGCCCGCTTAACTAAACTTCTTACGAAAAATTAACCGTAAGTCAAAATCACAAATAAATCAAGAAATCGTACCTGCTGTTTTTATTCATAGTTAGATTCTGTCTTGCAATCTTCTCACTAGAATCGTCTGAAGCAGATGATTCCAGTGTGATCATGATGCATAGCAGAATTCCACGTTAAGTTACTACTGTAGAAGCAACTTTAATTTTTGACTTACTCAAAAATGATCGAAAGATGTTTAGTAAAACAGGCCCCTGAATAGAACCGTGTGCCGGTTGTACGTCGTAACAATAAGACATTTTTTTCTCCATGCATTTTTTCCTTTTATTCAATGCTCATCACGTGTTTTTGTTACTTACGAAAAGTGATATGGTTATTTCTTCTATTTCAGTTGTTCATTACTTATTTCCGTTACGAAAGGATGGTTACTGTTAGCTTTCAGCATTCGAATAATTAAACTATTCTTCATTTGTCAATTGGAGAAATGTTTTCAGGACTGCTTGGTGTTTCTGTCCTCTTAGCCGGGGAGTGTTCCTTCAACCCTTTGCTGTTTAATCCCTGCTTTTTACGTGCCTGTGATTTTAGGATTGAGAAAACATTGTGAAAAAAGAAGAAATTGCTCCTGACAAGCAATTTCTTCTTTTTCCACACTATTTTCTACCCTACTGAATGGTCATTTTTCAAATTAAATCCACTTTAAATTTTCGTCTGCAAAACCTTTGAATTTGGACAGGTCCAAAATTTTGTAAAACAGGAAAGGGTTAAGGTTGTTGGCCTATTTCAAGTCATCAACCCCTTTCAAACGTTTATTGATATACATTTTAATGATCGTTATGTGGCTTCAAACGAATGTCAGCAATCGTTTTCCTTCTTATTTCTTATTTATTTACACCCATTCACGAATAGTTGCAAATGTAAACCCGCCCTGTGAGGGATGTAAACAGTTTGTCAGGCAGGGGCGTAGTGATAGGCAGATGGTGGATCTGACTTTAATGAGACAAAGATCTCCGGATTTCACGTACACTTGAACAAAGATGACGATATCATTTTAAAATTGTACAAACGTTTTGTCTAACTTTTCAGTTGATGTCTTCATTTTTGAATTTAATGGAAATGACGTACAAATGCTTAAATTCGTAATTTTAACACATTGCACAAAAAGGAGACCCATGAAAAGAGCGAAATATAAAACGATTCTGTCTGAATGCGAGGAATGATAAGGCGCATATAGGCTAGGTTTTGTTGTTGTTTGTTTTTGTTCTTTGGACATATTTCTTTTACTCGTATAATTCATGATTTTTTGCCCTTGCAGGGTGGAGCCTAAGTAACGGGTCCTTGCACTCAATAGTAAGGGGAAAAAAGCTTATATTTACAACAACTTGTTCTTTTTTCTAAAAATAGTTGACATAAATAACTTGAGATCTTAATCATAGGTTGATTACCAAACCCTCGTAACTTCAGCTTGTCCAAGCTGGAGTTATGTGGTTTCGGTAACCAAACGATGAAATGTGTTCTCTTTATCTGAGCACGTAAATCCGTTTGATTTTAGGATGCAGTTATTTGTAAGCGTAAACGATAATAGCGTACTTGCTTTTGAAAGAACCAAAAATATTGAACAGTAAACTGGCCAAATAACGTTACGGCTAAGCTACGCCCTGCCAGTAAAATAATAACGCAGAATATAAAGGTCTTAACACCTGCCCTGCGTTTAGGGTGACAAAGCGAACTGTTTGCAAATAATACCCGCTTTGCACGCAAGTGCACATGCGAATCTTGGTAAGGTTAGAATTGGAAAACAGATTTCAACGTTTTGTTCTCCAGAACTCAGGGCCGATTTTATGTTTGTGGTCCGGAACTATCTGCGTGCTACGTTTTCGCGTTGCTTTTACTAGGAAAAATCCATTGTCTTTCCTTCAGTACACAGCGTTTCTTATAACTTCTCTTTTTTCCGAAACATTTTCTCTTACTTTCAAATCTTTTTTTTTTTTTTTTTTTTTTTTTTTTTTTTACTTTCTCTACAACATCTCTTGCTTTTCCTTTAATATTTTGCATAGATTCTCTTCAACTTTTCTTATATTTTCCTCGTCTTCTCCTAATTTCCTTATCAATTCTCTACCTTTCCACTGCAGACTTTACTATTTTCTCAACATATTCAGAGGTACAAATAATAGGGGGTAAAGCAAGTCTATTTTTTTATGTCTCAATGAAACCCTATCTTGTGGGTACCCATTGGAAACATCTCGACGAGATGATTCCAATGAGTATCAACAACATAGGATCTATGCTATTTTCTATAAACACTTTGAACTAAAATACAAAATACCCTCTCTATAGCTCAGCATGTTCTGAAACAAGTATTTGTGTCGAGACTTTTATTTTCCCTTTCATCTACTCCAACATTTCGTGAATATATTTAATATTTCGCTACAAATCGGTCCCCTCATCTTCTCTAGAGATTTTTTACACCGTATCCAACTTTTGTTCTGTAACTTCTGCTTTTTAACTTCAACTTCTACCATTTCTTTACAGTGTCATCTATGTCTCGAAGACCTAATTGGCATTCAAATCATTTTATTTCCCTCCCAATTTTCTCACAGTTTCTATCCAATTTTTATTTTTACTTCTCTTCCCTATACCACAAAAGCTATTTTCCTTACAATTTCACAAACTCTCCTTAAATGTTCTCATATCGAGGTGTCATCGCAACACTATTGTAAGTGCCTATACATATTTCCCTTCAACTCCTTTCATTTGCCAGGAGTTTCTCTTCTCCGACTACAGCCCCTAGGGCCTACCATTTACCCTTTGCTCTCTATAAATCGAACTGTTCACAACTTCACATGTTTTAGTTTCATGCATCAATAAAACCAAAACATAATCCTCACCTCTTAATTTAAAAGCATACTACACTGTGATCATAATAAAATACCGTGATCGGTTGGTTTATCATCTTAATCACGTCGGTTTTTCTTCTGTTATTATTATTATTATTGAACTAACTCTTGGCAGCCCTGAAAAGTCGACAAACATTTTGTTTTACATTCAAAGGTCAATGATGCGGAGTCAACAAACTATGACTTATACAGAATATATTTGCGACCCTATCTCGCGAAAAGGAGCCATCTGGGTACTGAATTATATAATTGAGTCTGAGCTTGATATTTCCAACCATTTGACATGTGATAAAGTTGCAAAAATTGAGCAGCCTAGAAACTCCTGTGTACAGTGCAATTAGAATATTGTCTGACGGTGTAAAGATACTTTGAGACATCGTCTATCTACCAAGTGCAAAGTGAAGTCTTTGATCAGACTGTGCGAATGCACAGGCTGGCCGGAGTCTTTGCTTTGCGCAACTTTGAAATTGTTGGAAAGGTCACGCACAGGCTCAAATTTAAAAAAAACGAAATTTGATCCAGTGAGTTATCCAGAATTCGCCTTTCGAAAATAACCAGACAGACAGTTACAGTTAGTTACATCGTATAATAGATACTCATCTCGATCAAAACCATTCCAAGTCGCTCGCTCAGCACTTCATTCATTAATGCCAAAAATTGACTCACTCCATTCAAAAAACGCTCCGAAATCGTTTAAAAACTATTCGAAATCGTACAAAACGATCAGCATTTCATTGGAATCGATCAAATTACTCCATGATTTCTTTTGACTGGATTGTAGAGCGTTTGATTGGTACACCAAGACAGACAAATTGGAAAGTATTTGCATTTTTTGAAAGGGGGGTAATAAATTATCGAAAACTTGATCCAATTTGTAATGTTTTAATTCCCTTAAATATAATTCAAAGCTAGCTCCACACACTCAATCAATATCATTCCGAAATCATTCCAAAATCTATTTATTTGTCAATCACAAGATGCTGTTTACTGTAGAATGACATTTCACCTTTCGATTTCTGGTTTTTGAAAATCTGACACTATTTAAAATTAAAATTTCGGCCCTGAAGTTTGGCAAGGGGTCAGTACTTTTCGCAAATTCCGGTAAAATATTTCCTTTTCTTGAATTCTTTTCGGCGGATCACCTAGAAATAACGGTATATTATCATTTGATAAACCCACTGCCATACCAGTAATATTTCCAAAATACCTGCTTTTCTTCATTTAATCTCTTTTGGCGTTATCTAAGCGGAGTCGAATAAACCAATGACGTCATGACGTTGTACATAGCAATAACTCGTAAAATGACGGTATATTTTTCTTTTAAAAAATCTGTCCCATTTATTTCACATTTTGTAATGAATTTTGCATTAAAGAAATGAAAAAAAAAATCGTTTGTTTTTCGAGTCAGGTCGATTTATATAATTTCTTTTATTACGTGAACAACAAAAGCTACATTTTCACTCGTTTCTCCGCCACGCGTGAAAATATAGCTTTTGTTGTTCAGTCAATGAAATATATTAGAAGATAATCTTTGTTTCAATGTAAGATTGATTTATTTTTCATTGAGTGAACATCAAAAGCTTTATTTTAACGAGTGGCTTTTGTTGTTTACGAAATGAAATATCAATCGATCTTATTTGAAAAACAAACAATTATTCTATTGCTTTAATGCAAAATGAGACAGAATGTAAAACATTCTGAACTTCCTTTCTCAAAGCGCGCATTTTGCACGTATTTGCTTGCAACGTTCACTTTTTGGGCTCGGTTAGATGGCGCCTGTAAGGGTGAAAGGAACATAAACGGGGTATAAGTTTTGATAATTCACTGCTTAGGCAGATAGTTAATCAAGTGATAATCCATAACCTCGATAATCCTCTGATAAGCGTTAAAGAAAAATGTATTTTACACTTCAAACAAACAATCATCTTTTTTTCGTGTGACGGCCTACGTTTTTATAGTAAATAACTAAGCTGCCAACTATTTACCGCCTTCTGACTAAATGTGACCCGTCAGGCGAAAAGGGGCCGTCTGGATATTGCTTAACCCTTTGCTGTTTAATCCCGACTTTTTACGTGCCTGTGATTTTATGATTGAGAAAACATTGTGAAATAAGAAGAAATTGCTTCTGACAAGCAATTTCTTCTTTTTCCACACTATTTTCTACCCTACTGAATGGTTATTTTTCAAATTAAATCCATTTTAAATTTTCGTCTGCAAAACCTTTGAATTTTGACAGGTCCAAAATTTTGTAGAACAGGAAAGGGCTAAAGTGTCGCCTTAGTCAGACTGCGCGTGTTGTGCAGACCCCCTAATGTAGAAAGTTATCGCACTTGGTCGATTTCCTGGGTTTAGAATAATCATTCTTCGTTCCTGTATACGAAATTTTACAATACGGTCGACCTCTAACGGAACCAATCTCCTTTTCGAATTGTTAATTTAAGGAGTTCCCATGTGGTCCCTTTTGTCTGACGGATCACAACTATTCAATGGCATCAGTTAGGAAGCGCCAACTGAGGTTACATAAGATTCGCTATCTCAAGGTGCCCATTTACTTAATATGTCATGCGAAAAGGTACCATCTGGGTAGCACGGAAAGTGTCGATGCGCGATTGCATTCACGACAGAATCATCAACTTTATTTTTCCAATCGTCGGGGTAGTTTTAGCGTAGAATGTGCGGACGACAATCAAGTTTTTATAGCTTGTTCATTCGATCAAGTTTGGGTATGAATTTATATTCATAATGCAAATAGTATGTATTGTCACAATAAGAGCTATGGGCTTTTCAAGTTCAACCCAACATATTTTCGCTTCTATACATTAACCATTGGTTACGACGAGATTAAAACAAAAATCGGGAATAACTGGTCATTTATTTTGTCAATATATCTCAATATATATCTAAAATGGCTTCGATCAAGGAATTTGATGATGCTTATTGACAAGATTAATTATAATTCCATATGTTAGTATTCTATTTTCAATAGGCTTGAATATTTTTGAAATTACTAGATTTTTGCGTGATTTATGTAACGTTGACCTTGATATATGACCTTGATCTTTTCATATGATTTGACCTTGGGATTTGTTGACGTAAACAAAGAGATACCCTTTTGTTGAGGAATTCAACTTCATAATCGATCAATTTAAGAAGGATCGAATATCATTGATTTTGTTCATAAAATTGGCGCGAGAAAAAGAATCAGGAGTGATTTTTGTCCTTAGCGTTAAATATGGGTGATCTAGAATTTTGAATTTTTTCTAAAAAAATACCACCGTGACCATACCTTTTTAATATCAACATCACACGGTCATATAATTATCTACAAAATATAGAAAAAATAAAATTTTCTATCTCAGGGCTTTTGAGATATTTGATCAAAAGTAATAAATTTTGAAAATATTCTCGTTCATTTTCGATATTCCCGGTTTTTACGAATAGGAGAAAAATACCTAAAAATCACTATGTTTCGTTTCAGTTGATAATTGTGTATTATATTCAGTGCAAATAACTTCTTATCTATGAAATCAAAATAAAATTGATATGAGTTGTTAGATAAGATTTACTTGTGTTATGGTTTTATATCATTACCAAGAAATGAAAATCGGGGGAAAAATCGGACAAAAATTTACTCGATACCTATGACTTTCTATGACGTTTTGCGAAAAATCTGATTCGGTGACCCCCTTTTTTCTGTCCAATTTTGCAATCGCCAAACTTTAATCTACAAAATATGAAAATATAAGAAAATTCTATCTCAGAAAATAAAATCTAGAAATCCTCCTTAAATAAGGGTCTCATTCGGCACAAATCAAAATTTTCCCCATTTTTTCAGCGCGTAGATTCTTTAACATTAAGGCATCATAAAAACGAGCCTTACCAGCAAACATTTTCAGATTTTGAGGCTATCTTCCCGAGGTCAAATTCGAAATCGAAAGATCGCCATTACTAAGTAGGGGTTAGATAAAAAGCAAAACGCCTAATGCATGCATTGGTCTATGTACAGTGAGACGCCGCGTGAGATTTCTTGCGTTTTTCAGTTAGTTTTAGTTGATTCATACATTGAAGTGTGGTTGCTGAGGAGAACAGTTGTAAAGTTTCCTTTTGTTTTATCATACAATGATCAATTCGACTGCGATTTAATGAATGGTTGTATAGGTGTATTTTCAAAACTGAGCTCTGACGTAGGCGCTGAGTCCATTACAATAGGAATATCAGTTATACATGTATAATTAAAAAGCAAATCATAGGAATTTAACCTGGTCCCTTTACTGAAATATGAAAGTACATGTTTGAGTGAACCTTGCGTTTTAAGACAAACAATAGGGTTGCTTTAAAAGATAATTTTTTAACTGTCTTAATGCGCTATTTCAACCTGTTTTTTTATTTCGCTCAAATGGCACGAGAATCTAACAGTAAAAAGTTGATTTCACGGCTCACCGCGCAAAATCTACCTAATGTGTAAGTCTGTGACATTTATTTTTTTATTTATTTTTAAAAATGTATTTATGGGAGCGCACATAATGATAACGTTTGTCATGGTGGCGTTGTTTGAATTTAATTGGTTAATTTTCCATCCCAAATTTTGACCATTTCTAAACTTATAGTCCCGTATCTTCACACGGGTCATACAAATAAAGATTTTGTGGATTAAACGGGATCTGTTTACCACTTATTTGTCCAAATAACAAATATAAGCCTTGGGCGACCTAAATGCCGTAATTACAGCTTCGTCAAAGCTGTAGTTACGGCATTCTGGTCGCCGACTGACGAATAATCGAAATCGTAAACAGAAATAAATACATTGTAAACGATTTCAAATAAAAATGTTTTCATTCCACAATCCCGATATGACGTTCACCTTAACCGATGATTGTTTATGGCTCAACAAATGAAAAACGTGAACACTGATGTTTTTTTTCAATGAATGTCGCACGACTCTACTAATTTTCGGTTGATTTGTGTTGTTGTTGAAATAATTCAAACAACAATAAATATCACAATCGATTGAGCGATAAAGGACCTAAAAGTATATTGGCTGCCTTTCATATGAAACACATCTCAATTCAAATCGACTGATTATATTTGGTTGAGTGGGGGCTACTTTTAGACTTTGAATATGCGAAAGTAATTGATTGAATTATACATTTGATGGTCATCCAAATTAATTTTTGATGTAGTGTCACCGAAAAAGAGAACTATTCCTGTAAGACTACTTGTTCATAATTATACTACATATTTGATTATTATGCATGAATGTTCCTCTTCATGAAAACATGCCACAATTGTCATAGTGGTGCACCTTAGTATTATTATAGAGTGACCATGGAATAACCGTGAATTACCACTACCAAGACTTTAAAATACCTTGTCCAAGAGCAAAGGTAAAAAGTTGCGCTGCTTGGGCCTGAACCCCCGCGATTTTCGATTTTTTTCTGTGACACAGAGTATGCCGACCTTACCACTGATCAACGCAATGACAATCCACGAATAAATGTAACTCACGATAATTTATCCACAGAGGTCGAATTCGGGTCAAATAAACCAAGGTATATATTGTAGGTCGATCTTAAAACAAATCAACTGAACTAAATTCATAACGTTTTCTTAAGTATTTGCTCAAACGCAGATATTTAAGATTAAATTAAAATTTTCAGTCGGCTCGAAGACTCTTTTTTTATTCCTCTTTTTCACTCTTAAATTTTCAAGTAAACGGGATTGAATCATTGAATAAACACTTAAACAAGGCTACGATAAATCAATTTTATTTATATATTTTATTTATTATTTTCTTTCTTCTCTGCCTAGCTATGATATGAAAGCCATACTGACGAATTACGAATGTCGTTGCCCTACCACTCTCTTTCTGGCGCCAAAGCCATATTGACGTATAACTATCAAAATATTTTCCAAAACCAATCACCTATCACATAATACGAAAATAGATTATATTTATAAGTCATTAAACAAATTTCGGTCAGATCCTATTGTTAGAAAGTGTTTATAAGTGACGGTTTAGACTGGTCTGTAAAGTAGAATAAATTCAATCTTTTACGAAAGAGATGGACGGCCTTCAGGTCTTAAAAGTTGCTGTAATTTTCGTGTTTTTCCACGCTAAAGGTAAGAACTTAAGAATACTAAGTAAATCCTTGTTTTGTTCAATCATAAATGGTCGTTATAAATTTTGTATGTCCTTTTAAATTATTTACCATCAATCTAGCGTGTTTCTTTTCCTTTTTTATTTTTAACAACTCAGTGTTATTCACTAAAAAAAAATTAATAACAATATAGACACATTTGTTGTTTATGTCTCCTGCATGCGATCAAAATCCTACAATTGTAGTTGACATGATTTTTGGAAACAAGCTATCAAACGTTTTGATTTTTTTCGCAGTATTAGGAAGGCTACGGCAAATGTGTTCCGAAAAGAATTTGTCCGTTGATATGTTTTACAGAAAACAAAAGCGATTTTTAAATACTTGTTATATAGGGCATGTAGTAGGTTCACCGATTTCACGAAGGCATTTTTTAAAGGCGGTCAAACGTTCAGAATTTAAGGCCAAACATGTAGAAAATGTGAATTAAGGTAGTGGAACCGTATTAGATCCGCAACATTTTCACAATGTTGACCGAGGTTTCCTAATGAAAATCATTAGGAAACCTCGGTTAACACTGTTAAAGTTCATTACTTCTGAAACGTTACAGAACTATAACGGGTCCACTACCTTAAGGGACTACTTATAGGACCATCAAAAAGCGGGTCGTTAAAGAGAATGGTCGCTTATTTACGTTACAAGTTTTGTTTGCAAACGTATTTTTATGTAATTAAGAATTTCTAAATAATCCCATTTGTTTAACCTCGACTGAGACGATTCTAATAAATATTGACAACATACGGCAAAATCTTTGCTTTCTTTAAGATATTTTGATCTAAAGATTGTGATTTTGAAAACTTGATAAAAAAATGTTCGCTTGAGCAAGACAGACTGTACACTCTATTTGTTCTTATTCCAGGAACAGAATCTAGACCAAAAAGAAGCTTGTTACCAGATAATATCTACAAAACACAATATGCACCAGATATTTCAAAAATTATTGGACGACCAAAGCGAGGGTTGGAAACAGAATTCCGGCCAAAACTTACAAATGATTTACGGGATTCGATTAGAAGACCGAAACGAAGCTCATACAGGGCCGAAACAATTTCAAACGACATAGTGTATGGAGAACCTACTAATAAGATAGGAGATTTGATAAAAAGACCGAAACGAAGCAACAACGATCTCGAAACATTATCAAACGAGAAAGTATCGGAAGAGCGTACACAAAACATCAGAGAGTTGATCACAAGACCGAAACGAAGTGCTTACAAGCACGAAACAATACCAAATGAGATATCATCGGATGAAATATCCAGACCGAAAAGGAAAGAATCAGTAGTAAATGGACGTTCAAATGCTTATAATTTTCAAGAGAGGGAAACAGTGGAATTATTAAAATCAATTCTTGGAGGCAAAAGAATAGTCAAGCAGAAAAATCAAAACACTGCTCGACCCAAGTATGAAAGAACATTAAACAAATTCATTAACACTCTTTTTGACAATTTGTGTCACGAAGGCAAACGAAATTCTGAGGAAGCGCTTTCGTTGTGTTTATCTGCAAACAGATTTACAAAGAAAGCATGGGGTAATCCCGCTTTACCACCTCACTTGTAAACTAAAAAGAGGATAATCGTTTGTTTCAGTTTAAGATCGATTTATATTTAATTGAGTGAACAACAAAAGCTTTATTTTCACGAGTGGCAGAACCACGAGTGAAAATATAGCTTTTGATGTTCACGAAATGAAATATTAATCAATCTTACGCGAAAAACAAACGATTATTCTATTTCTTTTATGCAAAAATGAGACAAAATGTGAATTTTTCTAGGACATATTTTCGTAAAGCGCGTCATTTTGCGCGTGATTGCTATGCAACGTTCATTGTGACGTCACTTATATCGCCCCGCATAGATAACGTCAAATAGGATGAAATGCACAAAATCAGGCTATAAGTTTTTGATAATTTCACTGCTTTTGCGGTGAGATTATCAAGTGATAATCTACCGTTATTTCTCGATAAACTACCGAAAGGCATTAAAGAATATGAAATTGTGCTAAAATTATTGAAAGAAACAGGAGCTCTGAGAACACATGAATTAAGTTTCACTCAGGCCAAAAACTATGAACTCTCAACCCTATTTAATACAAGTATCGTAAATTGTGCTAAAGCTATTTTCAAGCGACCGTTTTCAAAATCTCCATCTTAAGCCCGTATTGTCAAAACTAATAATACGATTCTTTTGAGCTTTATCAATATATGGTTATTTGGAAATTCACAACAAAATTTATGTTAGATAAAAAGACGTTTCTAGTTTGTAAACAAAACGTGTACTAAGCGACCATTCTCTTTAACGACCGCTGTTTGGTGGTCACGTATAGTAAGTGGTCGCTTAATACACATTTTCCTGTGCACCTAAAATTATACTGGTTATATGGTCGAAACGGACATTCTAGTGTACTTGTAGCTGTAAATGTGAGAAAGAAACACAGTGGGAAAATAAGTATGTGCGTGACATTTCCAACAAATTCAAAAATGCGCCATGCAAAAATTGTGGATCTTAACTTTGAACTCTGTAGAAGATAGGATCCAAAAGTGTCTCTAGAAAGTCAGGCAACCTTCTAATTATACTATGTGGCAGTCAAGGTTGGTAAATGTTGTCCCATCACGCACATGTCAAATTGTTGGAAATGACACGTACAGGCTCACATAAAGTATTGCTGTGAAATAAGAGACTGTAATACACACTTTTTAACTTGTCCGCATTCTCTTTTTATTGGAAGTGTCAGTGTACGGGATTATGAAGTGGTTATTTGTTCCGATTAGATACATAATTATTACATGCATGTTGAACTTTTAGGTTGCAACATTATTTATTATTCCATATTGTTTCATTTTATTTCAAGTGCAATGTATTCCTAGGTTAAATTCGCCAGAGACTGTTTATTTTCCGAGAGTAAAATCGAAACATCACTGACGATCGAGGAATTGCGCCAATAAGCATTTATGGCACTCGGAGATCTTCCGAAGATATGCGGAATATGCATAGAGTCTCAGGCGAAATTGGCCAAATAGTATATTAGCCATTTAATGCATTATCGTAATTTTGTATTTCAATCTTATTTATTATGTTGAATTTGAATAAAGATGATTGCCATACATATTTTCTAGTTATTTGTATGGGGTTTAAGACAAATCTTAAATGGATTCCTGGAATCTCACACCAGTTCTACCATAACATCATTTCCTTGCCTCCATCTGCTAACCCACACAGGTCAACGAGTATCGACTCATTGATGTGAGATAAATAAACAGAAAGAATGAGTGTCGCCGACGGGTATCGAACCCGGGACCTTTTGAATGATAGTCCATTAAGGTACCACTGTGCTATGACGATGCGCCATATTTTCCATTGTCCTATAATATAAACAGTTCTACTATGTTAAGTCAGATCATAAGAAGCAAACGATAATAAGGATAGAAAAAATATAGAAGATTCTCCAGTGCTTTTCAGTGGATTGTCGAGAAATGACGGTAAACTATCATTTGATTAACTCACCATTAAACCAGTGAAATTACCAATTAATTATACCCTGCTTCCATTCCGAGGGACGGTGCTTTACACCGAGCACGCTAAAGAACCATGGCGGATCTCAGCAGTAGTTTCGTCATGTATCCTTGCACTATCCCCCGTAACAACTGACCGTCTTCTGAAGGCGTCGCTCATATGGGCATATGCTACGGTAGCGACGATAAATTAACGGAAATACACACACCCAGAACAGTAGTTGTTACAGACGATAGTGCAAGGATACATGACGAAACTACTGCTGAGATCCGCCATTCTTTAACGTGCTCGGTGTAAAGCACCGTCTCACCGGACCTCGGCTTTAACGTCTCATCCGAAAGACAATAAGTTTGTTAGTGTGCCAGCTCTGGATATTTCGAATTATTTGATTGGGTGTCTAGAGTGCTATAAATAGATCTCCGAGGGAGCAATTGAGAATGGTTTTGAGTTTTGTGAATGTTGATTTTGGTCGTGAGTTCGAATCACGGCTCGGCCGTGATTCGAACTCACCACCAAAAGATTGACAGCCCTATGCGTTATCGCTGAACTAGCCAGGCTCGGATCTTACCTACCTGTTACCTGTTCGTCGAGACCACTGTTAGGCTGCTGCCTCTACGGCCCTTTTCTTTAATTTAATTACTGTGGATACTCGCTTCCAGCCCATAACAATAGGGTATAAACTTTACTGGAATATTTCTCCAGTGGTTATTTAATGCAGTTTTAAAACTATTTACATTTTGGCAATTAACAACATCCCCTGGCAGTCTGTTCCATGTGTTAACAATACGTTGGGTAAAATTAAACTTCCTTGTGTTTGTTTTATACACAGCTTTTTATAGATTTTGAAGTCGGGTGGGTATAAAACGCAGACCAGACTCAGCAGACTGCAGACAAAAAGGGTATAAAAAGCAGACGAAATGCTAGCAGACCAGGTATATATTGATGACCTGGAGGATATTATTACATAATATTGGGTAATGTGAGATAGTGGAACTGCCAGTATATCACCAGGTGCACTGTTTCCATAGGGACCACAATTAATGTAAGAGAATGTGTTGATATGTTTGATGTATTGACACTTTAATCAGGAACTTGTAATTAGGCTTAGGCAGACTATATATTTTTTTTTCTATTTACACATCTTGTTCTTGTTGGTGTTGTTCTTCATTTTGTTTTAAAAAGATGTAACATAATTATATATACTGATACATAAAATTCTCTTCTAAAATATATTGAAGCAGGTCAATTTGCTATAAAAATTGTAAAAAGAAAAGTTTGTCATAATTTTTTTTAATGAAATTGATTTTTACTTTTTTAATCATCAGTGAACAATATGGCATGCTTATAAGTGCAAAAATCGATATTAGATTCAAAATCAAAGGGCTACCTTCCTGCATGCTTTCAACAAACTTCCAGTAATATAACGGAGGCTGGAGCACCTAACAATCCACTGCTAAAGTTTCTCGCACCAGTACAATAATTTTATCCTTTCCTTCCCTCCAGCTGCTATCCAACATAATCAATATGTTGGTGCATGAAAAATAGACGAAAAGGATGAGTGTCGCCTTTGTGATCAATTCTGGGACCTCTAGTTTGACAATCCTACCACGCTTTAACAGCAGCAAGAATTTTTACAAAATCATTTAATATATTTAAGATAAACATTTGAAGCTAGCAAACTAGAAATAATTAGAAATGTTGATCTCACATCACCTCTCTTTCAATTTTAACCCTTTTTTCAGTTACACTCAATTTGGAAGCTAATTTAGGTTGACTTTAATCAAAAGGAACAACACCAACAACACATCATTACTGGAGGTTTTAAAATCGTTGAAACAGGTTTAAGAATACTAAATACTAAATAATTCAGTAGATCATGCAAATCAATTTGACTTTCTGTATGGTTTAAAAAAATTAAAACTCTAAGAATAGAAATTGTGAGGACCAGAGTCGGTAAACTGCAGACCAGTTTAAAACTTGATTTTCATCAGAACCAACACAAAAATTAGAAATAAAACATTTTAGGTGTAAAGTTCCATGCAATACTAGTATGATTGAAGTAGAAATAATATGATAAAAGCAATCATTTACTAGAATTCAGCCTGTCAAAATTTCGACTTTTTGTATGCTTAGTCCTCTGGCTAGAAATTTGAGGACCACTATCAGTAAACTGCAGACCAGTTTAAATCTTGATTTTCTTCAATACCAACACAAAAATCAAAGATTAATCATTTTAGTTGAAAAGTTCCATGCAATATTAGCATAATTGAAGTAGAAATAATGTGATGAAGCCAATTATTTGCTAGATTTCAGCCTGTCAAAACTGTGGACCGGATTCTGCAGACAGGATTGATAACCTCTTTATTGTCACATCCATAATTCACCTTCCTCTGTGTATTCTCTGACCTTGGCTGTGTTCCAATTTTAACCCGTTTACCAATTTCACTCACTTTTGGAGCTAATTAAGGTTAATTTAAATCAGAAGGGAACAACACAAACAAAAGCAACAACAACACATCATTTTCATTTGAAGGCTTTTGTTACATTCTTTCGAACAGGTTTGTCAAACTTACTCTGCTATTTAGCAGATTGTGCAAATCCATTTGGCCTTTTGTATACTTTGTCTCAGGCCTGAAATTTGAGGACCACAGCAAGTAAACTGCAGACCAATTTAATTCGGAATTATCTTCAAAACAAACACAAAAATCAAAGATAAATCATTTCAGTTGATAAGCTCCATGGGACATAAGCATAATTGAAGTAGAAATAATGTGATAAAAGCAAATAATTACTAGATTTCAGCTTGTCAAAATTGAGACATTTTGTAGAATTTCAGATTAGAAATTGAGGACCACAATCAGTAAACTGCAGACCAGTTTAAATCTTGATTTTCTTCAATACCAGCACAAAAATTAAAAATTAAACATTTCAGTTGTAAAGTTCCATGCAATATAAGCATGATGGAAGAAGAAATAATGTTATAAAAGCATTTATTTACTAGAATTCAGCCTGTCAAAAAATGAGGACCGGATTCTGCAGACAGGATTGAAAATCTATTTATAGTACACCCATAATTCACCTTCCACTGTGTATTCTCTGACCTTGGCCCTGTTCCAATTTTAACCCTTTTTCCAGTTGCACTCACTTTTGGAGCTAATTAAGGTTGATTGAAATCAGAAGGGAACAACAACAACAAAAACACACCATTATGATTGGAGGCCTTTGTTACAATCTTTCAAACAGATTTATCAAACTAACTTAGCTATTTGGCAGATTGTGCAAACCAATTTGGCCTTTTGTATGCTTAGCCCTCTGGCTAGAAATTTGAGGACCACTGTCAGTAAACTGCAGACCAATTTAAATCTTGATTTTCTTCAAAACCAACGAAAAAATGAGAAATTAATCATTTCAGTTGTAAAGTTCCATGCAATATTAGCATAATTGAAGTAGAAATAATGTGATGAGGTCAATTATTTACTAGAATTCAGCCTGTCAAAACTGTGACTTTTTGTAGATCTTCAGATTAGAAATTGAGGACCACAGACAGTAAACTGCAGACCAGTTTAAATCTTGATTTTCTTCAATACCAGCACAAAAATTAAAAATTAAACAATTCAGTTGTAAAGTTCCATGCAAAATTAGCATGATTGAAGTAGAAATAATGTGATAAAAGCAATTATTTACTAGAATTCAGCTTGTCAAAAATGTGGACCGGATTCTGCTGACAAGATTGAAAATCTATTTTTAGTACACCCATAATTCACCTTCCACTGTGTATTCTCTGACCTTGGCCCTGGTCCAATTTTAACCCTTTTTCCAGTTGCACTCCATTTGGGAGCTGATTTAGGTTGATTGAAATCAGAAGGGAACAACAACAACAAAAACAACAACAAAATCACACCATTATCATTGGAGGCCTTTGTTACAATCTTTCAAACTGGTTTATCAAACTAACTTAGCTTTTTGGCAGATTGTGCAACCAATCTGGCCTTTTTGAATGCTTAGCCCTCTGGCTGGAAATTTGAGGACCACTGTCAGTAAACTGCAGACCAATTAAAATCTTGATTTTCTTCAAAACCAACACAACAAGAGGCCCAAGAGGGCCTGTATCGCTCCACTGGCTTAAAAATCTTAAAGATTTCAAAGAGAGATATTGAAAATAGAAGGTAATGAAAGTGAACACATTCAGAAGGAATTCCAACTTTTTCTAAGTTGAAACTGACTTATGATTTGTTTGTTTGTTTGTTTGAATGGGTTTAACGCCGCTTTCAACAATCTCGCAGTTATATCGCGGCGGCCGGAGCACCTAACAATGGATTCCTGGTATTTCTTTCACCTGTACTACCATTACACCCTTTCCTAGCCTCCAACTGCTATTTCACATAGGTTTACGATTATCTACCCATTGGTGAAAGACAAACGTCGGAAAGGATACTTGCCGCCACCGGGGATCTAACCCACGACTTCCAGATTGGAAGTCTTAAGCCTAACCAACTGCGCTATGGTGGCGGCTACTGACTTATGAAGTAATGAACTTATTTAACTAATATGTAAAATTACAAGGAAGAAAACTATTTAGATATCACAAGAGGACCAGAATGGCCCTAAACCACTCACTAGAATTTATTGATCGAGTGGATCTCATCCAATCCAAATTTCTTGAACAACTTTAGAAGAGGGTCACCCAAGGAACATTCTGGTAAAGTTTCATTGAAATCAGCCTTATGGTTCAGGAGGAGATGTCATTCAAAAATTTCCGGGTAAAAAAAGGCCCTACCCTGCCACACCCATATTCGGGGGTCGATCCAAATTTCTTGAACAACTTTAGAAGAGGCTCACCCAAGAAACATGCGGGTAAAGTTTCATTGAAATTGGTCCAATGGTTCAGGAAAGGATGTAGTTCAAAGATTTCGGGGTCAAAATAAGCCCCGCCCTGACACGCCCATATTTGGGGGTCAATCCAAATTTCTTGAACAACTTTGGAAGAGGGTCAACTAAGGAACATTCTGGTAAAGTTTCTTTGAAATTGGCCCAATGGTTTAGGAGGAGATGTTGTTCAAAGATTTCGGGGTCAAAATAAGCCCCGCCCATATTTGGGGGTCAATCCAAATTTTTTGAACAACTTTAAAAGAGGCTCACCCAAGGAACATTCTGGTAAAGTTTCATCAAAATTGGCCCAATGGTTTAGGAGGAGATGTCTTTCAAAAATTTCGGGGTCAAAATAAGCCCCGCCCAGCCACACCCATATTTGGGGGTCAATCCAAATTTTTTTAAACAACTTTAGAAGAGGGTCACCCAAGGAACATTCAGGTAATGTTTCATTGAAATCGGCCCAATGGTTCAGGAGGAGATGTTGTTCAAAGATTTTGGGGTCAAAATAAGCCCCGCCCTGCCACGCCCATATTTGGGGGTCAAACAAAATTTCTTGAACATTTTAGGCAAAGGGTCACCCAAGGAACATCCATGCCAAGTTTCATTGAAATTGGCCCAATGGTTTGGGAGGAGAAGATTTTTAAAGATTTCAAAGTGAAAAAATGCCACGCCCTGCCACGCCCATATTTGGGGGTCAATCAAAATTTCTTTAACAATTTAAGAAGAGGGTCACCCAAGGAACATTTCTACCAAGTTTCATCAAAATCCGCCCATTGGTTTGGGAGGAGAAGATGTTTAAAGAAAAAATTTACGCACGCACGGACGCACAGACGGACGGACGGACGGACGACGGACACACCGCCATGACAATAGCTCGCTGGCCTTCGGCCAGTGGAGCTAAAAATCAATGTTTGATCATTTCAGTTGTAAAGTTCCATGCAATATTAGCATAATTGAAGTAGATATAATGTGATAAGAGCAATCATTTACTAGAATTCAGCCTGTCAAAATTGAGACTTTTAATAGAATTTCTGATTAGAAATTGAGGACCACAATCAGTAAACTGCAGACCAGTTTAAATCTTGATTTTCTTCAAAACCACCACAAAAATCAAAGATTAAACATTTCAGTTGTAAAGTTCCATGCAATATCAGCATGATGGAAGAAGAAATAATGTTATAAAAGCATTTATTTACTAGAATTCAGTCTGTCAAAAATGTGGACCGGATTCTGCAGACAAGATTGAAAATCTATTTATAGTACACCCATAATTCACCTTCCACTGTGTATTCTCTGACCTTGGCCCTGGTCCAATTTTAACCCTTTTTCTTGATTCACTCAATTTGGGATTTAATTAAGGTTGATTGAAATCAGAAGGGAACAACAACAACAAAAGCAACAACAAAAACACACCATTATGATTGGAGGCCTTTGTTACAATCTTTCAAACAGGGATATCAAACTAACTTAGCCATTTGGCAGATTGTTCAAACCAATTTGACCTTTTGTATGCATATCCCTCTGGCTAGATATTTGAGGACCACTGTGCGTAAACTGCAGACCAATATAAATCTTGATTTTCTTCAAAACCAACACAAAAATGAGAAATTAATCATTTCAGTTGAAAAGTTCTGTGCAATATTAGCATAACTGAAGTAGAAATAATGTAATGAGGTCAATTATTTACTAGAATTCAGCCTGTCAAAACTGTGACATTTTGTAGCACTTCAGATTAGAACACCTTGGTGCGCCCAGCTTACAACACCTTGGTGCGCCCATCGCTCGAGTACTGTTCTTCGGTTTGGAACCCACACACAAAGACAGATACAACAAAATTAGAAATGGTACAGAGAAGAGCTGCACCCTATGTCACAAATAGGCATCATAACACCAGCAGTGTAACTTCCATGCTCAACCACCTTGGATGGGAAACTCTTGCCTCTAGAAGGACCAAAGCCCAGCTAACCATGCTATACTGGATAGCAAATGACCTGGTAGACATCCCAGCCAGACAGTACCTATCACCTGCTCAGAAAAATACCAGGGCAAAAAACAACCGAAAATTTCAAAAACCAGCAACATCTACCGAATACTACAAGAACTCTTTCTTCCCTAGAACAATAGATAACTGGAACTTTCTTCCAACAACAGTAGCAGACGCCCCTGATTTGGCATCCTTTAAACAGGGGTTGTCAGATCTCCACTTCTAAACTTGCCCCGTCTCGCCACAAGTAGCTTTTAAGGATTCTTAGGGCTATGCCAGCAGCAGCCACCATAACCGGATTGGCTTAAGTTGAAAGGGTGAAAATGTGGCGGGACAAAACTTTCTATCATCTTCCTGTGAACTAACTAGTTTCTTACTTTCCTATCTTCCTTTCTTTTCTCTAGACCAGTCCACCTGTCGCGTAATGGTCAAGATTTGACCGTGAGACGTACAATGTAGATGTAGATGTAGATTGAGTACCACAATCAGTAACCGCAGACCAGTTTAAATCTTGATTTTCTTCAAAACCAGCACAAAAATTAAAAATTAAACATTTCAGTTGTAAAGTTCCATGCAATATTAGCATGATTGAAATAGAAATAATGTGATAAAAGCAATTATTTAGAAGAATTCATCTTGTCAAAAATGTGGACCAGCTTCTGCAGACAAGATTGAAAATCTTTTTTTAGTACACCCATAATTCACCTTCCACTGTGTATTCTCTGACCTTGGCCCTGGTCCAATTTTAACCCTTTTTCTTGATTCACTCAAATTGGGAGCTAATTAAGGTTGATTGAAATCAGAAGGGAACAACAACAACAAAAACAACAACAAAATCACACCATTATCATTGGAGGCCTTTGTTACAATCTTTCAAACAGGTTTATCAAACTAACCTAGCTTTTTGGCAGATTGTGCAAACAATTTGGCCTTTTGTATGCTTAGTCCTCTGGCTAGAAATTTGAGGACCACTGTCAGTAAACTGCAGACCAATCTAAATCTCGTTTGTCTTCAAAACCAACACAAAAATGAGAGATTAATAATTTCAGTTGTAAAGTTCCATGCAATATTAGCATAATTGAAGTAGAAATGATGTGATGAAGGCAATTATTTACTAGAATTCAGCCTGTCAAAACTGTGACTTTTTGTAGAACTTCAGATTAAAAATTGAGAACCACAATCAGTAAAGTGCAGACCAGTTTAGATCTTGATTTTCTTCAAAACCAGCACAAAAATCAAAGATTAAACATTTCAGTTGTAAAGTTCCATGCAATATTAGCATGATGGAAGAAGAAATAATGTGATAAAAGCAATCATTTAGTATAATTCAGCCTGTAAAAAATGTGGACCGGATTCTGCAGACAAGATTGAAAATCTATTTATAGTACACCCATAATTCACCTTCCATTGGTATTCTCTGACCTTGGCCCTGTTCCAATTTAACCCTTTTCCAATTGCACTCAATTTGGGAGCTAATTAAGGTTGATTTAAATCAGAAGGGAACAACATCGACAGCAAAAAATTTTTTCTGAATGCTTTTCTAAAAATCATTTAAACAGGCAAAAGAATAACAGTTTAAGTTTTAAGCAGAACATGCAAACCAATTTGTATTTTTAATCGGTTAAAAAATGTGATGACCAACCCTCAGGTTAGAAAATTGAGGACCGCAATCAGTAAACTGCAGACAAATTTTAAAGTTGATTTTCTTGAAAACCAACATAAAAATTAGGCATAGAGCATTTCAATTCAAACATGCAAACAGGTTAAGAATTCTTTTTTAGCTGCTAACAGCTTATGCAAACCAATTTGACTTGTTGTACAGTAAACCCTCAGAACAGAAGTTTTTGAGGACCACAGTGAGTAAACAACATACCAGTTTAAATCTTGAAATTCTTCAAAAGCAACAGCAAGAATTTAAAATAAATCAATCCAGTTGTAAAGTTCTATGTGACATTACCATGAATATAGAAGAAATAATATGATTAAAGCAATTATTTACTAGATTTTCATGATTCAAAACTGTGGACCAGATTCTGCAGACAGGATTGAAAACCTTTTTATAGTCATACCCATATTTCACCTTCCACTGTGTATTCTCTGACCTTGGCCCTGGTCATATTTTAACCCTTTTTCTTGTTTCACTCAATTTGGAGGCTAATTAAGGTTGATTTAAATCAGAAAGGAACAATAACAAAGAAAAGCAACAACAACACATCATTATCATTTGATGCTTTTGTTACAATCTTTCAAACAGGTTTATCATATTAACTTAGCTATTTAGCAGATAGTGCAATCTAAATTGGCCTTTTGTATGCTAAGCCCTCAGACTAGAAATTTAGAGGGGCACTGTCAGTAAACTGCAGACCAATTTAAATCTTGATTTTCTTCAAATCCAACACAACAACTAGAAATTAAACATTTCAGTTGAAAAGTTCCATGCAATATAAGCATGATTTAAGAAGATATAATATGATAAAAGCAGTAAATTACTAGAATTCAGCCTGTCAAAACTGTGACTTTTTGTAGAATTTCAGATTAGAAATTGAGGACCACAATCAGTAAACTGCAGACCAATTTAAATCTTGATTTTCTTCAAAACCAGCACTAAAATCAAAGATTAAACAATAACAGCAATAACAACAACACATCATTTTCATTGGAGGCTTTTGTTACAATCTTTCAAACAGGTTAATCACACTAATTTAGCAGACCAGTTTCTATCTTGATTTTCTTCAAAATTAGCACAAAAATTAGAAATTTAACATTCTCACACCAGTACCACCATAACACCAATTCGAGTGTAGGACAATTGCCCTCCCGGACGATTGCCCTCCCGGACGATAGCCCCCCCCCCCCCGGATGATTGCCCTCCTGGACAATTGCCCTCCAGGACAACTGCCCTCCCGGACAATTGCCCTCCCCTATATCAACATATATTATTTGCAACAGCTATAGTTTTTTCCCTTCGGATGATAACTCTTCTGGGATTTGCAACGATTATTTTAGCACTTTTAGAAATGTGAGTACCGGTTTTGTTGAATGTGAGTACTGGTGTAAGTAGGACATGATGACATTTGGACTGAGGACATGTCATTAAGGACAGACTGAGTATAAATGATTAAGAAGAAGATGATATAAATGGAACTTAAAGTTTATTCATATAAATGTAGACAATGCAATTGAGAAAAATATGCATCATAATACAATATTTACTCTATATGCTCTACCTTACTTTGTTCTATTATCTCTAATTTAAACAATTGATGAATATTTTCTGAGATCAATTTCTTGATCAGACTGACTGAGTACATATATTTTTCTCCATTACAACAATACACAACTTTGTATGGTTATATATTCCATTGATTAGTTTCAATTAAACAGATTAAAGAGAACAATTAACGTGTAATTTAAATAACCCTGTTTGTTACAAATACTTGAATATAAAAAAAATAAAAACAAAAATCACATTATATCTACATATAATAAATGAATTTAAAGTGAACAAATTCTATTTTTTTTAAATGAACTTCAAATAAACAATAAAAAATCTATTTCTTTTATAAATGAACTTCAAATAAACAATATAAAATCAAATAAAGAACAAAAATCCCAAACAAAAATGAAGAATGAAAGAAAAATATAGGGAGGGCTATTGTCCGGGGTGCTACTTTATTGGGAGGGATATTGTCAGGAGGGCAATCGTCCAGGGGGCAATTATCCGGGAGGGCAATCGTCCAGGAGGGCAATTGTCCGTTCCCCACCAATTCCTAGCCTTCAGCTGCTATCCCATAAAAGGTCTATGATTGTCCTATTGGTGGGAGACAAATAGTCCGAAAGGATGAGTTCCGCTGTCAGGAATTAAACCTGAGACCTAATCTATACTGACTGTCATAAAAAAAGCCCCACCCAAATTTTGAATTTATTTCTTTTTATTAGCACAAGTCATGAATTTTTTCTATAAATTTGAATTAAATCCTAAACTCTACCATATCCTGCTTTTGCAAACTCTCTTCTCAAACCTGTGCTTCCCATATCAGGTTTGCCATAAGGTTACACTCGTGCAACCCCTTGGAAATTTATTTTGTTTTCATACGCCTGAAGGGTTGTATTATGTTAAGGCCCTGGTCGTCCGGCGTCTGTCTGTCCGTCAGTTAGCAATTTTTTGTGTACACAACTCCTCCTTAACTATCAATTGGAAGGAGCTGAAAATTGGCACAATGGGGCGTGTCAGTAACCTTGGTTTGTTAGTAACGTGAGCTTGAATGATAGCTAAAAATATTGCGCACACAAAAAACAGTGATTTTGGTTATATTCAAGGGCAGATAATTCAAGATTTCTCAGGAATGACTGGAGGGATTTGAATTTCAAAGGTCTTATGCACAACAAGACATCATAGTGATTAAATGTGTGTAGTTTCAGCTCATTCCCATTGATAGTTTAGGAGGAGTTGCGCACACAAAAAACAGTGATTTTCGTAAAATTCAAGGGCAGATAATTCAAGATTTCTCAGGAATGACTGGAGCGATTTGAATTTCAAAGGTCTTATGCACAACTAGACATGATAGAGAGTAATTGTGCCAATTTTCAGCTCCTTCCAATTGATAGTTAAGGAGGAGTTGTGTACACAAAAAATTGCTAACTGACGGACAGACAGACGCCGGACGACCAGGGCCTTAACATAATACAACCCTTCAGGCGTATGAAAACAAAATAAGTTTCCAAGGGGTTGCACGAGTGTAACCTTATGGCAAACCTGATATGGGAAGCACAGGTTTGAGAAGAGAGTTTGCAAAAGCAGGATATGGTAGAGTTTAGGATTTAATTCAAATTTATAGAAAAAATTCATGACTTGTGCTAATAAAAAGAAATAAATTCAAAATTTGGGTGGGGCTTTTTTTATGACAGTCAGTATAGATTAGGTCTCAGGTTTAATTCCTGACAGCGGAACTCATCCTTTCGGACTATTTGTCTCCCACCAATAGGACAATCATAGACCTTTTATGGGATAGCAGCTGAAGGCTAGGAATTGGTGGGGAACGGACAATTGCCCTCCTGGACGATTGCCCTCCCGGATAATTGCCCCCTGGACGATTGCCCTCCTGACAATATCCCTCCCAATAAAGTAGCACCCCGGACAATAGCCCTCCCTATATTTTTCTTTCATTCTTCATTTTTGTTTGGGATTTTTGTTCTTTATTTGATTTTATATTGTTTATTTGAAGTTCATTTATAAAAGAAATAGATTTTTTATTGTTTATTTGAAGTTCATTTAAAAAAAAATAGAATTTGTTCACTTTAAATTCATTTATTATATGTAGATATAATGTGATTTTTGTTTTTATTTTTTTTATATTCAAGTATTTGTAACAAACAGGGTTATTTAAATTACACGTTAATTGTTCTCTTTAATCTGTTTAATTGAAACTAATCAATGGAATATATAACCATACAAAGTTGTGTATTGTTGTAATGGAGAAAAATATATGTACTCAGTCAGTCTGATCAAGAAATTGATCTCAGAAAATATTCATCAATTGTTTAAATTAGAGATAATAGAACAAAGTAAGGTAGAGCATATAGAGTAAATATTGTATTATGATGCATATTTTTCTCAATTGCATTGTCTACATTTATATGAATAAACTTTAAGTTCCATTTATATCATCTTCTTCTTAATCATTTATACTCAGTCTGTCCTTAATGACATGTCCTCAGTCCAAATGTCATCATGTCCTACTTACACCAGTACTCACATTCAACAAAACCGGTACTCACATTTCTAAAAGTGCTAAAATAATCGTTGCAAATCCCAGAAGAGTTATCATCCGAAGGGAAAAAACTATAGCTGTTGCAAATAATATATGTTGATATAGGGGAGGGCAATTGTCCGGGAGGGCAGTTGTCCTGGAGGGCAATTGTCCAGGAGGGCAATCATCCGGGGGGGGGGGGCTATCGTCCGGGAGGGCAATCGTCCGGGAGGGCAATTGTCCTACACTCGAATTGGTGTTATGGTGGTACTGGTGTGAGAATGTTAAATTTCTAATTTTTGTGCTAATTTTGAAGAAAATCAAGATAGAAACTGGTCTGCTAAATTAGTGTGATTAACCTGTTTGAAAGATTGTAACAAAAGCCTCCAATGAAAATGATGTGTTGTTGTTATTGCTGTTATTGTTTAATCTTTGATTTTAGTGCTGGTTTTGAAGAAAATCAAGATTTAAATTGGTCTGCAGTTTACTGATTGTGGTCCTCAATTTCTAATCTGAAATTCTACAAAAAGTCACAGTTTTGACAGGCTGAATTCTAGTAATTTACTGCTTTTATCATATTATATCTACTTAAATCATGCTTATATTGCATGGCCTTTTCAACTGAAATGTTTAATTTCTAGTTGTTGTGTTGGATTTGAAGAAAATCAAGATTTAAATTGGTCTGCAGTTTACTGACAGTGCCCCTCTAAATTTCTAGTCTGAGGGCTTAGCATACAAAAGGCCAATTTAGATTGCACTATCTGCTAAATAGCTAAGTTAATATGATAAACCTGTTTGAAAGATTGTAACAAAAGCATCAAATGATAATGATGTGTTGTTGTTGCTTTTCTTTGTTATTGTTCCTTTCTGATTTAAATCAACCTTAATTAGCCTCCAAATTGAGTGAAACAAGAAAAAGGGTTAAAATATGACCAGGGCCAAGGTCAGAGAATACACAGTGGAAGGTGAAATATGGGTATGACTATAAAAAGGTTTTCAATCCTGTCTGCAGAATCTGGTCCACAGTTTTGAATTATGAAAATCTAGTAAATAATTGCTTTAATCATATTATTTCTTCTATATTCATGGTAATGTCACATAGAACTTTACAACTGGATTGATTTATTTTAAATTCTTGCTGTTGCTTTTGAAGAATTTCAAGATTTAAACTGGTATGTTGTTTACTCACTGTGGTCCTCAAAAACTTCTGTTCTGAGGGTTTACTGTACAACAAGTCAAATTGGTTTGCATAAGCTGTTAGCAGCTAAAAAAGAATTCTTAACCTGTTTGCATGTTTGAATTGAAATGCTCTATGCCTAATTTTTATGTTGGTTTTCAAGAAAATCAACTTTAAAATTTGTCTGCAGTTTACTGATTGCGGTCCTCAATTTTCTAACCTGAGGGTTGGTCATCACATTTTTTAACCGATTAAAAATACAAATTGGTTTGCATGTTCTGCTTAAAACTTAAACTATTATTCTTTTGCCTGTTTAAATGATTTTTAGAAAATCATTCAGAAAAATTTTTTTGCTGTCGATGTTGTTCCCTTCTGATTTAAATCAACCTTAATTAGCTCCCAAATTGAGTGCAATTGGAAAAGGGTTAAATTGGAACAGGGCCAAGGTCAGAGAATACCAATGGAAGGTGAATTATGGGTGTACTATAAATAGATTTTCAATCTTGTCTGCAGAATCCGGTCCACATTTTTTACAGGCTGAATTATACTAAATGATTGCTTTTATCACATTATTTCTTCTTCCATCATGCTAATATTGCATGGAACTTTACAACTGAAATGTTTAATCTTTGATTTTTGTGCTGGTTTTGAAGAAAATCAAGATCTAAACTGGTCTGCACTTTACTGATTGTGGTTCTCAATTTTTAATCTGAAGTTCTACAAAAAGTCACAGTTTTGACAGGCTGAATTCTAGTAAATAATTGCCTTCATCACATCATTTCTACTTCAATTATGCTACTATTGCATGGAACTTTACAACTGAAATTATTAATCTCTCATTTTTGTGTTGGTTTTGAAGACAAACGAGATTTAGATTGGTCTGCAGTTTACTGACAGTGGTCCTCAAATTTCTAGCCAGAGGACTAAGCATACAAAAGGCCAAATTGTTTGCACAATCTGCCAAAAAGCTAGGTTAGTTTGATAAACCTGTTTGAAAGATTGTAACAAAGGCCTCCAATGATAATGGTGTGATTTTGTTGTTGTTTTTGTTGTTGTTGTTCCCTTCTGATTTCAATCAACCTTAATTAGCTCCCAATTTGAGTGAATCAAGAAAAAGGGTTAAAATTGGACCAGGGCCAAGGTCAGAGAATACACAGTGGAAGGTGAATTATGGGTGTACTAAAAAAAGATTTTCAATCTTGTCTGCAGAAGCTGGTCCACATTTTTGACAAGATGAATTCTTCTAAATAATTGCTTTTATCACATTATTTCTATTTCAATCATGCTAATATTGCATGGAACTTTACAACTGAAATGTTTAATTTTTAATTTTTGTGCTGGTTTTGAAGAAAATCAAGATTTAAACTGGTCTGCGGTTACTGATTGTGGTACTCAATCTACATCTACATCTACATTGTACGTCTCACGGTCAAATCTTGACCATTACGCGACAGGTGGACTGGTCTAGAGAAAAGAAAGGAAGATAGGAAAGTAAGAAACTAGTTAGTTCACAGGAAGATGATAGAAAGTTTTGTCCCGCCACATTTTCACCCTTTCAACTTAAGCCAATCCGGTTATGGTGGCTGCTGCTGGCACAGCCCTAAGAATCCTTAAAAGCTACTTGTGGCGAGACGGGGCAAGTTTAGAAGTGGAGATCTGACAACCCCTGTTTAAAGGATGCCAAATCAGGGGCGTCTGCTACTGTTGTTGGAAGAAAGTTCCAGTTATCTATTGTTCTAGGGAAGAAAGAGTTCTTGTAGTATTCGGTAGATGTTGCTGGTTTTTGAAATTTTCGGTTGTTTTTTGCCCTGGTATTTTTCTGAGCAGGTGATAGGTACTGTCTGGCTGGGATGTCTACCAGGTCATTTGCTATCCAGTATAGCATGGTTAGCTGGGCTTTGGTCCTTCTAGAGGCAAGAGTTTCCCATCCAAGGTGGTTGAGCATGGAAGTTACACTGCTGGTGTTATGATGCCTATTTGTGACATAGGGTGCAGCTCTTCTCTGTACCATTTCTAATTTTGTTGTATCTGTCTTTGTGTGTGGGTTCCAAACCGAAGAACAGTACTCGAGCGATGGGCGCACCAAGGTGTTGTAAGCTGGGCGCACCAAGGTGTTCTAATCTGAAGTGCTACAAAATGTCACAGTTTTGACAGGCTGAATTCTAGTAAATAATTGACCTCATTACATTATTTCTACTTCAGTTATGCTAATATTGCACAGAACTTTTCAACTGAAATGATTAATTTCTCATTTTTGTGTTGGTTTTGAAGAAAATCAAGATTTATATTGGTCTGCAGTTTACGCACAGTGGTCCTCAAATATCTAGCCAGAGGGATATGCATACAAAAGGTCAAATTGGTTTGAACAATCTGCCAAATGGCTAAGTTAGTTTGATATCCCTGTTTGAAAGATTGTAACAAAGGCCTCCAATCATAATGGTGTGTTTTTGTTGTTGCTTTTGTTGTTGTTGTTGTTCCCTTCTGATTTCAATCAACCTTAATTAAATCCCAAATTGAGTGAATCAAGAAAAAGGGTTAAAATTGGACCAGGGCCAAGGTCAGAGAATACACAGTGGAAGGTGAATTATGGGTGAACTATAAATAGATTTTCAATCTTGTCTGCAGAATCCGGTCCACATTTTTGACAGACTGAATTCTAGTAAATAAATGCTTTTATAACATTATTTCTTCTTCCATCATGCTGATATTGCATGGAACTTTACAACTGAAATGTTTAATCTTTGATTTTTGTGGTGGTTTTGAAGAAAATCAAGATTTAAACTGGTCTGCAGTTTACTGATTGTGGTCCTCAATTTCTAATCAGAAATTCTATTAAAAGTCTCAATTTTGACAGGCTGAATTCTAGTAAATGATTGCTCTTATCACATTATATCTACTTCAATTATGCTAATATTGCATGGAACTTTACAACTGAAATGATCAAACATTGATTTTTAGCTCCACTGGCCGAAGGCCAGCGAGCTATTGTCATGGCGGTGTGTCCGTCGTCCGTCCGTCCGTCCGTCCGTCTGTGCGTCCGTGCGTGCGTAAATTTTTTCTTTAAACATCTTCTCCTCCCAAACCAATGGGCGGATTTTGATGAAACTTGGTAGAAATGTTCCTTGGGTGACCCTCTTCTAAAATTGTTAAAGAAATTTTGATTGACCCCCAAATATGGGCGTGGCAGGGCGTGGCATTTTTTCACTTTGAAATCTTTAAAAATCTTCTCCTCCCAAACCATTGGGCCAATTTCAAAGAAACTTGGCATGGATGTTCCTTGGGTGACCCTTTGCCTAAAATGTTCAAGAAATTTTGTTTGACCCCCAAATATGGGCGTGGCAGGGCGGGGCTTATTTTGACCCCAAAATCTTTGAACAACATCTCCTCCTGAACCATTGGGCCGATTTCAATGAAACTTTACCTGAATGTTCCTTGGGTGACCCTCTTCTAAAGTTGTTTAAAAAAATTTGGATTGACCCCCAAATATGGTTGTGGCTGGGCGGGGCTTATTTTGACCCCGAAATTTTTGAAAGACATCTCCTCCTAAACCATTGGGCCAATTTTGATGAAACTTTAACAGAATGTTCCTTGGGTGAGCCTCTTTTAAAGTTGTTCAAAAAATTTGGATTGACCCCCAAATATGGGCGGGGCTTATTTTGACCCCGAAATCTTTGAACAACATCTCCTCCTAAACCATTGGGCCAATTTCAAAGAAACTTTACCAGAATGTTCCTTAGTTGACCCTCTTCCAAAGTTGTTCAAGAAATTTGGATTGACCCCCAAATATGGGCGTGTCAGGGCGGGGCTTATTTTGACCCCGAAATCTTTGAACTACATCCTTTCCTGAACCATTGGACCAATTTCAATGAAACTTTACCCGCATGTTTCTTGGGTGAGCCTCTTCTAAAGTTGTTCAAGAAATTTGGATCGACCCCCGAATATGGGTGTGGCAGGGTAGGGCCTTTTTTTACCCGGAAATTTTTGAATGACATCTCCTCCTGAACCATAAGGCTGATTTCAATGAAACTTTACCAGAATGTTCCTTGGGTGACCCTCTTCTAAAGTTGTTCAAGAAATTTGGATTGGATGAGATCCACTCGATCAATAAATTCTAGTGAGTGGTTTAGGGCCATTCTGGTCCTCTTGTGATATCTAAATAGTTTTCTTCCTTGTAATTTTACATATTAGTTAAATAAGTTCATTACTTCATAAGTCAGTAGCCGCCACCATAGCGCAGTTGGTTAGGCTTAAGACTTCCAATCTGGAAGTCGTGGGTTAGATCCCCGGTGGCGGCAAGTATCCTTTCCGACGTTTGTCTTTCACCAATGGGTAGATAATCGTAAACCTATGTGAAATAGCAGTTGGAGGCTAGGAAAGGGTGTAATGGTAGTACAGGTGAAAGAAATACCAGGAATCCATTGTTAGGTGCTCCGGCCGCCGCGATATAACTGCGAGATTGTTGAAAGCGGCGTTAAACCCATTCAAACAAACAAACAAACAAATCATAAGTCAGTTTCAACTTAGAAAAAGTTGGAATTCCTTCTGAATGTGTTCACTTTCATTACCTTCTATTTTCAATATCTCTCTTTGAAATCTTTAAGATTTTTAAGCCAGTGGAGCGATACAGGCCCTCTTGGGCCTCTTGTTGTGTTGGTTTTGAAGAAAATCAAGATTTTAATTGGTCTGCAGTTTACTGACAGTGGTCCTCAAATTTCCAGCCAGAGGGCTAAGCATTCAAAAAGGCCAGATTGGTTGCACAATCTGCCAAAAAGCTAAGTTAGTTTGATAAACCAGTTTGAAAGATTGTAACAAAGGCCTCCAATGATAATGGTGTGATTTTGTTGTTGTTTTTGTTGTTGTTGTTCCCTTCTGATTTCAATCAACCTAAATCAGCTCCCAAATGGAGTGCAACTGGAAAAAGGGTTAAAATTGGACCAGGGCCAAGGTCAGAGAATACACAGTGGAAGGTGAATTATGGGTGTACTAAAAATAGATTTTCAATCTTGTCAGCAGAATCCGGTCCACATTTTTGACAAGCTGAATTCTAGTAAATGATTGCTTTTATCACATTATTTCTACTTCAATCATGCTAATTTTGCATGGAACTTTACAACTGAATTGTTTAATTTTTAATTTTTGTGCTGGTATTGAAGAAAATCAAGATTTAAACTGGTCTGCAGTTTACTGTCTGTGGTCCTCAATTTCTAATCTGAAGATCTACAAAAAGTCACAGTTTTGACAGGCTGAATTCTAGTAAATAATTGACCTCATCACATTATTTCTACTTCAATTATGCTAATATTGCATGGAACTTTACAACTGAAATGATTAATTTCTCATTTTTTCGTTGGTTTTGAAGAAAATCAAGATTTAAATTGGTCTGCAGTTTACTGACAGTGGTCCTCAAATTTCTAGCCAGAGGGCTAAGCATACAAAAGGCCAAATTGGTTTGCACAATCTGCCAAATAGCTAAGTTAGTTTGATAAATCTGTTTGAAAGATTGTAACAAAGGCCTCCAATCATAATGGTGTGTTTTTGTTGTTGTTGTTCCCTTCTGATTTCAATCAACCTTAATTAGCTCCAAAAGTGAGTGCAACTGGAAAAAGGGTTAAAATTGGAACAGGGCCAAGGTCAGAGAATACACAGTGGAAGGTGAATTATGGGTGTACTATAAATAGATTTTCAATCCTGTCTGCAGAATCCGGTCCTCATTTTTTGACAGGCTGAATTCTAGTAAATAAATGCTTTTATAACATTATTTCTTCTTCCATCATGCTTATATTGCATGGAACTTTACAACTGAAATGTTTAATTTTTAATTTTTGTGCTGGTATTGAAGAAAATCAAGATTTAAACTGGTCTGCAGTTTACTGATTGTGGTCCTCAATTTCTAATCTGAAATTCTACAAAATGTCTCAATTTTGACAAGCTGAAATCTAGTAATTATTTGCTTTTATCACATTATTTCTACTTCAATTATGCTTATGTCCCATGGAGCTTTTCAACTGAAATGATTTATCTTTGATTTTTGTGTTTGTTTTGAAGATAATTCCGAATTAAATTGGTCTGCAGTTTACTTGCTGTGGTCCTCAAATTTCAGGCCTGAGACAAAGTATACAAAAGGCCAAATGGATTTGCACAATCTGCTAAATAGCAGAGTAAGTTTGACAAACCTGTTCGAAAGAATGTAACAAAAGCCTTCAAATGAAAATGATGTGTTGTTGTTGCTTTTGTTTGTGTTGTTCCCTTCTGATTTAAATTAACCTTAATTAGCTCCAAAAGTGAGTGAAATTGGTAAACGGGTTAAAATTGGAACACAGCCAAGGTCAGAGAATACACAGAGGAAGGTGAATTATGGATGTGACAATAAAGAGGTTATCGAATCCTGTCTGCAGAATCCGGTCCACAGTTTTGACAGGCTGAAATCTAGCAAATAATTGGCTTCATCACATTATTTCTACTTCAATTATGCTAATATTGCATGGAACTTTTCAACTAAAATGATTAATCTTTGATTTTTGTGTTGGTATTGAAGAAAATCAAGATTTAAACTGGTCTGCAGTTTACTGATAGTGGTCCTCAAATTTCTAGCCAGAGGACTAAGCATACAAAAAGTCGAAATTTTGACAGGCTGAATTCTAGTAAATGATTGCTTTTATCATATTATTTCTACTTCAATCATGCTAGTATTGCATGGAACTTTACACCTAAAATGTTTTATTTCTAATTTTTGTGTTGGTTCTGATGAAAATCAAGTTTTAAACTGGTCTGCAGTTTACCGACTCTGGTCCTCACAATTTCTATTCTTAGAGTTTTAATTTTTTTAAACCATACAGAAAGTCAAATTGATTTGCATGATCTACTGAATTATTTAGTATTTAGTATTCTTAAACCTGTTTCAACGATTTTAAAACCTCCAGTAATGATGTGTTGTTGGTGTTGTTCCTTTTGATTAAAGTCAACCTAAATTAGCTTCCAAATTGAGTGTAACTGAAAAAAGGGTTAAAATTGAAAGAGAGGTGATGTGAGATCAACATTTCTAATTATTTCTAGTTTGCTAGCTTCAAATGTTTATCTTAAATATATTAAATGATTTTGTAAAAATTCTTGCTGCTGTGAAAGCGTGGTAGGATTGTCAATCTAGAGGTCCCAGAATTGATCACAAAGGCGACACTCATCCTTTTCGTCTATTTTTCATGCACCAACATATTGATTATGTTGGATAGCAGCTGGAGGGAAGGAAAGGATAAAATTATTGTACTGGTGCGAGAAACTTTAGCAGTGGATTGTTAGGTGCTCCAGCCTCCGTTATATTACTGGAAGTTTGTTGAAAGCATGCAGGAAGGTAGCCCTTTGATTTTGAATCTAATATCGATTTTTGCACTTATAAGCATGCCATATTGTTCACTGATGATTAAAAAAGTAAAAATCAATTTCATTAAAAAAAATTATGACAAACTTTTCTTTTTACAATTTTTATAGCAAATTGACCTGCTTCAATATATTTTAGAAGAGAATTTTATGTATCAGTATATATAATTATGTTACATCTTTTTAAAACAAAATGAAGAACAACACCAACAAGAACAAGATGTGTAAATAGAAAAAAAAAAATATATAGTCTGCCTAAGCCTAATTACAAGTTCCTGATTAAAGTGTCAATACATCAAACATATCAACACATTCTCTTACATTAATTGTGGTCCCTATGGAAACAGTGCACCTGGTGATATACTGGCAGTTCCACTATCTCACATTACCCAATATTATGTAATAATATCCTCCAGGTCATCAATATATACCTGGTCTGCTAGCATTTCGTCTGCTTTTTATACCCTTTTTGTCTGCAGTCTGCTGAGTCTGGTCTGCGTTTTATACCCACCCGACTTCAAAATCTATAAAAAGCTGTGTATAAAACAAACACAAGGAAGTTTAATTTTACCCAACGTATTGTTAACACATGGAACAGACTGCCAGGGGATGTTGTTAATTGCCAAAATGTAAATAGTTTTAAAACTGCATTAAATAACCACTGGAGAAATATTCCAGTAAAGTTTATACCCTATTGTTATGGGCTGGAAGCGAGTATCCACAGTAATGAAATTAAAGAAAAGGGCCGTAGAGGCAGCAGCCTAACAGTGGTCTCGACGAACAGGTAACAGGTAGGTAAGATCCGAGCCTGGCTAGTTCAGCGATAACGCATAGGGCTGTCAATCTTTTGGTGGTGAGTTCGAATCACGGCCGAGCCGTGCTTCGAACTCACGACCAAAATCAACATTCACAAAACTCAAAACCATTCTCAATTGCTCCCTCGGAGATCTATTTATAGCACTCTAGACACCCAATCAAATAATTCGAAATATCCAGAGCTGGCACACTAACAAACTTATTGTCTTTCGGATGAGACGTTAAAGCCGAGGTCCGGTGAGACGGTGCTTTACACCGAGCACGTTAAAGAATGGCGGATCTCAGCAGTAGTTTCGTCATGTATCCTTGCACTATCGTCTGTAACAACTACTGTTCTGGGTGTGTGTATTTCCGTTAATTTATCGTCGCTACCGTAGCATATGCCCATATGAGCGACGCCTTCAGAAGACGGTCAGTTGTTACGGGGGATAGTGCAAGGATACATGACGAAACTACTGCTGAGATCCGCCATGGTTCTTTAGCGTGCTCGGTGTAAAGCACCGTCCCTCGGAATGGAAGCAGGGTATAATTAATTGGTAATTTCACTGGTTTAATGGTGAGTTAATCAAATGATAGTTTACCGTCATTTCTCGACAATCCACTGAAAAGCACTGGAGAATCTTCTATATTTTTTCTATCCTTATTATCGTTTGCTTCTTATGATCTGACTTAACATAGTAGAACTGTTTATATTATAGGACAATGGTAAATATGGCGCATCGTCATAGCACAGTGGTACCTTAATGGACTATCATTCAAAAGGTCCCGGGTTCGATACCCGTCGGCGACACTCATTCTTTCTGTTTATTTATCTCACATCAATGAGTCGATACTCGTTGACCTGTGTGGGTTAGCAGATGGAGGCAAGGAAATGATGTTATGGTAGAACTGGTGTGAGATTCCAGGAATCCATTTAAGATTTGTCTTAAACCCCATACAAATAACTAGAAAATATGTATGGCAATCATCTTTATTCAAATTCAACATAATAAATAAGATTGAAATACAAAATTACGATAATGCATTAAATGGCTAATATACTATTTGGCCAATTTCGCCTGAGACTCTATGCATATTCCGCATATCTTCGGAAGATCTCCGAGTGCCATAAATGCTTATTGGCGCAATTCCTCGATCGTCAGTGATGTTTCGATTTTACTCTCGGAAAATAAACAGTCTCTGGCGAATTTAACCTAGGAATACATTGCACTTGAAATAAAATGAAACAATATGGAATAATAAATAATGTTGCAACCTAAAAGTTCAACATGCATGTAATAATTATGTATCTAATCGGAACAAATAACCACTTCATAATCCCGTACACTGACACTTCCAATAAAAAGAGAATGCGGACAAGTTAAAAAGTGTGTATTACAGTCTCTTATTTCACAGCAATACTTTATGTGAGCCTGTACGTGTCATTTCCAACAATTTGACATGTGCGTGATGGGACAACATTTACCAACCTTGACTGCCACATAGTATAATTAGAAGGTTGCCTGACTTTCTAGAGACACTTTTGGATCCTATCTCCTACAGAGTTCAAAGTTAAGATCCACAATTTTTGCATGGCGCATTTTTGAATTTGTTGGAAATGTCACGCACATACTTATTTTCCCACTGTGTTTCTTTCTCACATTTACAGCTACAAGTACACTAGAATGTCCGTTTCGACCATATAACCAGTATAATTTTAGGTGCACAGGAAAATGTGTATTAAGCGACCACTTACTATACGTGACCACCAAACAGCGGTCGTTAAAGAGAATGGTCGCTTAGTACACGTTTTGTTTACAAACTAGAAACGTCTTTTTATCTAACATAAATTTTGTTGTGAATTTCCAAATAACCATATATTGATAAAGCTCAAAAGAATCGTATTATTAGTTTTGACAATACGGGCTTAAGATGGAGATTTTGAAAACGGTCGCTTGAAAATAGCTTTAGCACAATTTACGATACTTGTATTAAATAGGGTTGAGAGTTCATAGTTTTTGGCCTGAGTGAAACTTAATTCATGTGTTCTCAGAGCTCCTGTTTCTTTCAATAATTTTAGCACAATTTCATATTCTTTAATGCCTTTCGGTAGTTTATCGAGAAATAACGGTAGATTATCACTTGATAATCTCACCGCAAAAGCAGTGAAATTATCAAAAACTTATAGCCTGATTTTGTGCATTTCATCCTATTTGACGTTATCTATGCGGGGCGAAATAAGTGACGTCACAATGAACGTTGCATAGCAATCACGCGCAAAATGACGCGCTTTACGAAAATATGTCCTAGAAAAATTCACATTTTGTCTCATTTTTGCATAAAAGAAATAGAATAATCGTTTGTTTTTCGCGTAAGATTGATTAATATTTCATTTCGTGAACATCAAAAGCTATATTTTCACTCGTGGTTCTGCCACTCGTGAAAATAAAGCTTTTGTTGTTCACTCAATTAAATATAAATCGATATTAAACTGAAACAAACGATTATCCTCTTTTTAGTTTACAAGTGAGGTGGTAAAGCGGGATTACCCCATGCTTTCTTTGTAAATCTGTTTGCAGATAAACACAACGAAAGCGCTTCCTCAGAATTTCGTTTGCCTTCGTGACACAAATTGTCAAAAAGAGTGTTAATGAATTTGTTTAATGTTCTTTCATACTTGGGTCGAGCAGTGTTTTGATTTTTCTGCTTGACTATTCTTTTGCCTCCAAGAATTGATTTTAATAATTCCACTGTTTCCCTCTCTTGAAAATTATAAGCATTTGAACGTCCATTTACTACTGATTCTTTCCTTTTCGGTCTGGATATTTCATCCGATGATATCTCATTTGGTATTGTTTCGTGCTTGTAAGCACTTCGTTTCGGTCTTGTGATCAACTCTCTGATGTTTTGTGTACGCTCTTCCGATACTTTCTCGTTTGATAATGTTTCGAGATCGTTGTTGCTTCGTTTCGGTCTTTTTATCAAATCTCCTATCTTATTAGTAGGTTCTCCATACACTATGTCGTTTGAAATTGTTTCGGCCCTGTATGAGCTTCGTTTCGGTCTTCTAATCGAATCCCGTAAATCATTTGTAAGTTTTGGCCGGAATTCTGTTTCCAACCCTCGCTTTGGTCGTCCAATAATTTTTGAAATATCTGGTGCATATTGTGTTTTGTAGATATTATCTGGTAACAAGCTTCTTTTTGGTCTAGATTCTGTTCCTGGAATAAGAACAAATAGAGTGTACAGTCTGTCTTGCTCAAGCGAACATTTTTTTATCAAGTTTTCAAAATCACAATCTTTAGATCAAAATATCTTAAAGAAAGCAAAGATTTTGCCGTATGTTGTCAATATTTATTAGAATCGTCTCAGTCGAGGTTAAACAAATGGGATTATTTAGAAATTCTTAATTACATAAAAATACGTTTGCAAACAAAACTTGTAACGTAAATAAGCGACCATTCTCTTTAACGACCCGCTTTTTGATGGTCCTATAAGTAGTCCCTTAAGGTAGTGGACCCGTTATAGTTCTGTAACGTTTCAGAAGTAATGAACTTTAACAGTGTTAACCGAGGTTTCCTAATGATTTTCATTAGGAAACCTCGGTCAACATTGTGAAAATGTTGCGGATCTAATACGGTTCCACTACCTTAATTCACATTTTCTACATGTTTGGCCTTAAATTCTGAACGTTTGACCGCCTTTAAAAAATGCCTTCGTGAAATCGGTGAACCTACTACATGCCCTATATAACAAGTATTTAAAAATCGCTTTTGTTTTCTGTAAAACATATCAACGGACAAATTCTTTTCGGAACACATTTGCCGTAGCCTTCCTAATACTGCGAAAAAAATCAAAACGTTTGATAGCTTGTTTCCAAAAATCATGTCAACTACAATTGTAGGATTTTGATCGCATGCAGGAGACATAAACAACAAATGTGTCTATATTGTTATTAATTTTTTTTAGTGAATAACACTGAGTTGTTAAAAATAAAAAAGGAAAAGAAACACGCTAGATTGATGGTAAATAATTTAAAAGGACATACAAAATTTATAACGACCATTTATGATTGAACAAAACAAGGATTTACTTAGTATTCTTAAGTTCTTACCTTTAGCGTGGAAAAACACGAAAATTACAGCAACTTTTAAGACCTGAAGGCCGTCCATCTCTTTCGTAAAAGATTGAATTTATTCTACTTTACAGACCAGTCTAAACCGTCACTTATAAACACTTTCTAACAATAGGATCTGACCGAAATTTGTTTAATGACTTATAAATATAATCTATTTTCGTATTATGTGATAGGTGATTGGTTTTGGAAAATATTTTGATAGTTATACGTCAATATGGCTTTGGCGCCAGAAAGAGAGTGGTAGGGCAACGACATTCGTAATTCGTCAGTATGGCTTTCATATCATAGCTAGGCAGAGAAGAAAGAAAATAATAAATAAAATATATAAATAAAATTGATTTATCGTAGCCTTGTTTAAGTGTTTATTCAATGATTCAATCCCGTTTACTTGAAAATTTAAGAGTGAAAAAGAGGAATAAAAAAAGAGTCTTCGAGCCGACTGAAAATTTTAATTTAATCTTAAATATCTGCGTTTGAGCAAATACTTAAGAAAACGTTATGAATTTAGTTCAGTTGATTTGTTTTAAGATCGACCTACAATATATACCTTGGTTTATTTGACCCGAATTCGACCTCTGTGGATAAATTATCGTGAGTTACATTTATTCGTGGATTGTCATTGCGTTGATCAGTGGTAAGGTCGGCATACTCTGTGTCACAGAAAAAAATCGAAAATCGCGGGGGTTCAGGCCCAAGCAGCGCAACTTTTTACC
Source organism: Fragum whitleyi (assembly GCA_948146395.1). Classification (NCBI taxonomy): domain Eukaryota; kingdom Metazoa; phylum Mollusca; class Bivalvia; order Cardiida; family Cardiidae; genus Fragum; species Fragum whitleyi. The sequence goes on along the minus strand of OX411551.1, from coordinate 11,910,959 downwards.
TTTGCTCTTGGACAAGGTATTTTAAAGTCTTGGTAGTGGTAATTCACGGTTATTCCATGGTCACTCTATAATAATACTAAGGTGCACCACTATGACAATTGTGGCATGTTTTCATGAAGAGGAACATTCATGCATAATAATCAAATATGTAGTATAATTATGAACAAGTAGTCTTACAGGAATAGTTCTCTTTTTCGGTGACACTACATCAAAAATTAATTTGGATGACCATCAAATGTATAATTCAATCAATTACTTTCGCATATTCAAAGTCTAAAAGTAGCCCCCACTCAACCAAATATAATCAGTCGATTTGAATTGAGATGTGTTTCATATGAAAGGCAGCCAATATACTTTTAGGTCCTTTATCGCTCAATCGATTGTGATATTTATTGTTGTTTGAATTATTTCAACAACAACACAAATCAACCGAAAATTAGTAGAGTCATGCGACATTCATTGAAAAAAAACATCAGTGTTCACGTTTTTCATTTGTTGAGCCATAAACAATCATCGGTTAAGGTGAACGTCATATCGGGATTGTGGAATGAAAACATTTTTATTTGAAATCGTTTACAATGTATTTATTTCTGTTTACGATTTCGATTATTCGTCAGTCGGCGACCAGAATGCCGTAACTACAGCTTTGACGAAGCTGTAATTACGGCATTTAGGTCGCCCAAGGCTTATATTTGTTATTTGGACAAATAAGTGGTAAACAGATCCCGTTTAATCCACAAAATCTTTATTTGTATGACCCGTGTGAAGATACGGGACTATAAGTTTAGAAATGGTCAAAATTTGGGATGGAAAATTAACCAATTAAATTCAAACAACGCCACCATGACAAACGTTATCATTATGTGCGCTCCCATAAATACATTTTTAAAAATAAATAAAAAAATAAATGTCACAGACTTACACATTAGGTAGATTTTGCGCGGTGAGCCGTGAAATCAACTTTTTACTGTTAGATTCTCGTGCCATTTGAGCGAAATAAAAAAACAGGTTGAAATAGCGCATTAAGACAGTTAAAAAATTATCTTTTAAAGCAACCCTATTGTTTGTCTTAAAACGCAAGGTTCACTCAAACATGTACTTTCATATTTCAGTAAAGGGACCAGGTTAAATTCCTATGATTTGCTTTTTAATTATACATGTATAACTGATATTCCTATTGTAATGGACTCAGCGCCTACGTCAGAGCTCAGTTTTGAAAATACACCTATACAACCATTCATTAAATCGCAGTCGAATTGATCATTGTATGATAAAACAAAAGGAAACTTTACAGCTGTTCTCCTCAGCAACCACACTTCAATGTATGAATCAACTAAAACTAACTGAAAAACGCAAGAAATCTCACGCGGCGTCTCACTGTACATAGACCAATGCATGCATTAGGCGTTTTGCTTTTTATCTAACCCCTACTTAGTAATGGCGATCTTTCGATTTCGAATTTGACCTCGGGAAGATAGCCTCAAAATCTGAAAATGTTTGCTGGTAAGGCTCGTTTTTATGATGCCTTAATGTTAAAGAATCTACGCGCTGAAAAAATGGGGAAAATTTTGATTTGTGCCGAATGAGACCCTTATTTAAGGAGGATTTCTAGATTTTATTTTCTGAGATAGAATTTTCTTATATTTTCATATTTTGTAGATTAAAGTTTGGCGATTGCAAAATTGGACAGAAAAAAGGGGGTCACCGAATCAGATTTTTCGTAAAACGTCATAGAAAGTCATAGGTATCGAGTAAATTTTTGTCCGATTTTTCCCCCGATTTTCATTTCTTGGTAATGATATAAAACCATAACACAAGTAAATCTTATCTAACAACTCATATCAATTTTATTTTGATTTCATAGATAAGAAGTTATTTGCACTGAATATAATACACAATTATCAACTGAAACGAAACATAGTGATTTTTAGGTATTTTTCTCCTATTCGTAAAAACCGGGAATATCGAAAATGAACGAGAATATTTTCAAAATTTATTACTTTTGATCAAATATCTCAAAAGCCCTGAGATAGAAAATTTTATTTTTTCTATATTTTGTAGATAATTATATGACCGTGTGATGTTGATATTAAAAAGGTATGGTCACGGTGGTATTTTTTTAGAAAAAATTCAAAATTCTAGATCACCCATATTTAACGCTAAGGACAAAAATCACTCCTGATTCTTTTTCTCGCGCCAATTTTATGAACAAAATCAATGATATTCGATCCTTCTTAAATTGATCGATTATGAAGTTGAATTCCTCAACAAAAGGGTATCTCTTTGTTTACGTCAACAAATCCCAAGGTCAAATCATATGAAAAGATCAAGGTCATATATCAAGGTCAACGTTACATAAATCACGCAAAAATCTAGTAATTTCAAAAATATTCAAGCCTATTGAAAATAGAATACTAACATATGGAATTATAATTAATCTTGTCAATAAGCATCATCAAATTCCTTGATCGAAGCCATTTTAGATATATATTGAGATATATTGACAAAATAAATGACCAGTTATTCCCGATTTTTGTTTTAATCTCGTCGTAACCAATGGTTAATGTATAGAAGCGAAAATATGTTGGGTTGAACTTGAAAAGCCCATAGCTCTTATTGTGACAATACATACTATTTGCATTATGAATATAAATTCATACCCAAACTTGATCGAATGAACAAGCTATAAAAACTTGATTGTCGTCCGCACATTCTACGCTAAAACTACCCCGACGATTGGAAAAATAAAGTTGATGATTCTGTCGTGAATGCAATCGCGCATCGACACTTTCCGTGCTACCCAGATGGTACCTTTTCGCATGACATATTAAGTAAATGGGCACCTTGAGATAGCGAATCTTATGTAACCTCAGTTGGCGCTTCCTAACTGATGCCATTGAATAGTTGTGATCCGTCAGACAAAAGGGACCACATGGGAACTCCTTAAATTAACAATTCGAAAAGGAGATTGGTTCCGTTAGAGGTCGACCGTATTGTAAAATTTCGTATACAGGAACGAAGAATGATTATTCTAAACCCAGGAAATCGACCAAGTGCGATAACTTTCTACATTAGGGGGTCTGCACAACACGCGCAGTCTGACTAAGGCGACACTTTAGCCCTTTCCTGTTCTACAAAATTTTGGACCTGTCAAAATTCAAAGGTTTTGCAGACGAAAATTTAAAATGGATTTAATTTGAAAAATAACCATTCAGTAGGGTAGAAAATAGTGTGGAAAAAGAAGAAATTGCTTGTCAGAAGCAATTTCTTCTTATTTCACAATGTTTTCTCAATCATAAAATCACAGGCACGTAAAAAGTCGGGATTAAACAGCAAAGGGTTAAGCAATATCCAGACGGCCCCTTTTCGCCTGACGGGTCACATTTAGTCAGAAGGCGGTAAATAGTTGGCAGCTTAGTTATTTACTATAAAAACGTAGGCCGTCACACGAAAAAAAGATGATTGTTTGTTTGAAGTGTAAAATACATTTTTCTTTAACGCTTATCAGAGGATTATCGAGGTTATGGATTATCACTTGATTAACTATCTGCCTAAGCAGTGAATTATCAAAACTTATACCCCGTTTATGTTCCTTTCACCCTTACAGGCGCCATCTAACCGAGCCCAAAAAGTGAACGTTGCAAGCAAATACGTGCAAAATGCGCGCTTTAAGAAAGGAAGTTCAGAATGTTTTACATTCTGTCTCATTTTGCATTAAAGCAATAGAATAATTGTTTGTTTTTCAAATAAGATCGATTGATATTTCATTTCGTAAACAACAAAAGCCACTCGTTAAAATAAAGCTTTTGATGTTCACTCAATGAAAAATAAATCAATCTTACATTGAAACAAAGATTATCTTCTAATATATTTCATTGACTGAACAACAAAAGCTATATTTTCACGCGTGGCGGAGAAACGAGTGAAAATGTAGCTTTTGTTGTTCACGTAATAAAAGAAATTATATAAATCGACCTGACTCGAAAAACAAACGATTTTTTTTTCATTTCTTTAATGCAAAATTCATTACAAAATGTGAAATAAATGGGACAGATTTTTTAAAAGAAAAATATACCGTCATTTTACGAGTTATTGCTATGTACAACGTCATGACGTCATTGGTTTATTCGACTCCGCTTAGATAACGCCAAAAGAGATTAAATGAAGAAAAGCAGGTATTTTGGAAATATTACTGGTATGGCAGTGGGTTTATCAAATGATAATATACCGTTATTTCTAGGTGATCCGCCGAAAAGAATTCAAGAAAAGGAAATATTTTACCGGAATTTGCGAAAAGTACTGACCCCTTGCCAAACTTCAGGGCCGAAATTTTAATTTTAAATAGTGTCAGATTTTCAAAAACCAGAAATCGAAAGGTGAAATGTCATTCTACAGTAAACAGCATCTTGTGATTGACAAATAAATAGATTTTGGAATGATTTCGGAATGATATTGATTGAGTGTGTGGAGCTAGCTTTGAATTATATTTAAGGGAATTAAAACATTACAAATTGGATCAAGTTTTCGATAATTTATTACCCCCCTTTCAAAAAATGCAAATACTTTCCAATTTGTCTGTCTTGGTGTACCAATCAAACGCTCTACAATCCAGTCAAAAGAAATCATGGAGTAATTTGATCGATTCCAATGAAATGCTGATCGTTTTGTACGATTTCGAATAGTTTTTAAACGATTTCGGAGCGTTTTTTGAATGGAGTGAGTCAATTTTTGGCATTAATGAATGAAGTGCTGAGCGAGCGACTTGGAATGGTTTTGATCGAGATGAGTATCTATTATACGATGTAACTAACTGTAACTGTCTGTCTGGTTATTTTCGAAAGGCGAATTCTGGATAACTCACTGGATCAAATTTCGTTTTTTTTAAATTTGAGCCTGTGCGTGACCTTTCCAACAATTTCAAAGTTGCGCAAAGCAAAGACTCCGGCCAGCCTGTGCATTCGCACAGTCTGATCAAAGACTTCACTTTGCACTTGGTAGATAGACGATGTCTCAAAGTATCTTTACACCGTCAGACAATATTCTAATTGCACTGTACACAGGAGTTTCTAGGCTGCTCAATTTTTGCAACTTTATCACATGTCAAATGGTTGGAAATATCAAGCTCAGACTCAATTATATAATTCAGTACCCAGATGGCTCCTTTTCGCGAGATAGGGTCGCAAATATATTCTGTATAAGTCATAGTTTGTTGACTCCGCATCATTGACCTTTGAATGTAAAACAAAATGTTTGTCGACTTTTCAGGGCTGCCAAGAGTTAGTTCAATAATAATAATAATAACAGAAGAAAAACCGACGTGATTAAGATGATAAACCAACCGATCACGGTATTTTATTATGATCACAGTGTAGTATGCTTTTAAATTAAGAGGTGAGGATTATGTTTTGGTTTTATTGATGCATGAAACTAAAACATGTGAAGTTGTGAACAGTTCGATTTATAGAGAGCAAAGGGTAAATGGTAGGCCCTAGGGGCTGTAGTCGGAGAAGAGAAACTCCTGGCAAATGAAAGGAGTTGAAGGGAAATATGTATAGGCACTTACAATAGTGTTGCGATGACACCTCGATATGAGAACATTTAAGGAGAGTTTGTGAAATTGTAAGGAAAATAGCTTTTGTGGTATAGGGAAGAGAAGTAAAAATAAAAATTGGATAGAAACTGTGAGAAAATTGGGAGGGAAATAAAATGATTTGAATGCCAATTAGGTCTTCGAGACATAGATGACACTGTAAAGAAATGGTAGAAGTTGAAGTTAAAAAGCAGAAGTTACAGAACAAAAGTTGGATACGGTGTAAAAAATCTCTAGAGAAGATGAGGGGACCGATTTGTAGCGAAATATTAAATATATTCACGAAATGTTGGAGTAGATGAAAGGGAAAATAAAAGTCTCGACACAAATACTTGTTTCAGAACATGCTGAGCTATAGAGAGGGTATTTTGTATTTTAGTTCAAAGTGTTTATAGAAAATAGCATAGATCCTATGTTGTTGATACTCATTGGAATCATCTCGTCGAGATGTTTCCAATGGGTACCCACAAGATAGGGTTTCATTGAGACATAAAAAAATAGACTTGCTTTACCCCCTATTATTTGTACCTCTGAATATGTTGAGAAAATAGTAAAGTCTGCAGTGGAAAGGTAGAGAATTGATAAGGAAATTAGGAGAAGACGAGGAAAATATAAGAAAAGTTGAAGAGAATCTATGCAAAATATTAAAGGAAAAGCAAGAGATGTTGTAGAGAAAGTAAAAAAAAAAAAAAAAAAAAAAAAAAAAAAAGATTTGAAAGTAAGAGAAAATGTTTCGGAAAAAAGAGAAGTTATAAGAAACGCTGTGTACTGAAGGAAAGACAATGGATTTTTCCTAGTAAAAGCAACGCGAAAACGTAGCACGCAGATAGTTCCGGACCACAAACATAAAATCGGCCCTGAGTTCTGGAGAACAAAACGTTGAAATCTGTTTTCCAATTCTAACCTTACCAAGATTCGCATGTGCACTTGCGTGCAAAGCGGGTATTATTTGCAAACAGTTCGCTTTGTCACCCTAAACGCAGGGCAGGTGTTAAGACCTTTATATTCTGCGTTATTATTTTACTGGCAGGGCGTAGCTTAGCCGTAACGTTATTTGGCCAGTTTACTGTTCAATATTTTTGGTTCTTTCAAAAGCAAGTACGCTATTATCGTTTACGCTTACAAATAACTGCATCCTAAAATCAAACGGATTTACGTGCTCAGATAAAGAGAACACATTTCATCGTTTGGTTACCGAAACCACATAACTCCAGCTTGGACAAGCTGAAGTTACGAGGGTTTGGTAATCAACCTATGATTAAGATCTCAAGTTATTTATGTCAACTATTTTTAGAAAAAAGAACAAGTTGTTGTAAATATAAGCTTTTTTCCCCTTACTATTGAGTGCAAGGACCCGTTACTTAGGCTCCACCCTGCAAGGGCAAAAAATCATGAATTATACGAGTAAAAGAAATATGTCCAAAGAACAAAAACAAACAACAACAAAACCTAGCCTATATGCGCCTTATCATTCCTCGCATTCAGACAGAATCGTTTTATATTTCGCTCTTTTCATGGGTCTCCTTTTTGTGCAATGTGTTAAAATTACGAATTTAAGCATTTGTACGTCATTTCCATTAAATTCAAAAATGAAGACATCAACTGAAAAGTTAGACAAAACGTTTGTACAATTTTAAAATGATATCGTCATCTTTGTTCAAGTGTACGTGAAATCCGGAGATCTTTGTCTCATTAAAGTCAGATCCACCATCTGCCTATCACTACGCCCCTGCCTGACAAACTGTTTACATCCCTCACAGGGCGGGTTTACATTTGCAACTATTCGTGAATGGGTGTAAATAAATAAGAAATAAGAAGGAAAACGATTGCTGACATTCGTTTGAAGCCACATAACGATCATTAAAATGTATATCAATAAACGTTTGAAAGGGGTTGATGACTTGAAATAGGCCAACAACCTTAACCCTTTCCTGTTTTACAAAATTTTGGACCTGTCCAAATTCAAAGGTTTTGCAGACGAAAATTTAAAGTGGATTTAATTTGAAAAATGACCATTCAGTAGGGTAGAAAATAGTGTGGAAAAAGAAGAAATTGCTTGTCAGGAGCAATTTCTTCTTTTTTCACAATGTTTTCTCAATCCTAAAATCACAGGCACGTAAAAAGCAGGGATTAAACAGCAAAGGGTTGAAGGAACACTCCCCGGCTAAGAGGACAGAAACACCAAGCAGTCCTGAAAACATTTCTCCAATTGACAAATGAAGAATAGTTTAATTATTCGAATGCTGAAAGCTAACAGTAACCATCCTTTCGTAACGGAAATAAGTAATGAACAACTATTATTATTTTATTATCCTTTATTTCCTCCAAATTGAAGATTACATATATTTACAAAACAATATCAAAAGCATATATAAATGAAAAAATCAATATAGAATTTAAGAAGACAAAATGAAACCAAAAATCATTGACACGGAGAAAAAATAACTCAGGACAGTAGAGAAGGAAGAAGCGAACAAATGAGAACAAGATAAGATCAAAATATTACATTATCAGCGAAAAACGAAATATAATGCAATATAATGACCATAAATAATGTATTTATGTATGTATATACACCTTAAATAATATCTTGCCCGAAACAAAAAGGAAAGGTATTAAAAAGGTGAATAGACACGGACAGATATTAAGTTATCTTAGACGTACGTCTGCCGATTCAATATTGCAGTCTATATTCACATATTAATCTATGTATAAACTGAAAGACCAGTGAGTAAAAACAATCATACGTGTCTTCTAAGATACGATTGAACTCTAAGTTCAAGCCAAATAAGGTTCTCAAATACTGTAAAGGAGACATTGAAAAAAGATTATCAAATACTGAATTATCAAATTTATAATAAACCAGAGCTGCAAACTGGCCAGCTATTTCATAGAATCGGGGACATTCATTTAAGATATGTTCAGAAATACTAGCATTTAAGACATCGCGTTGACATTTTTGACAAGTTGTGGAAAAACATGATAGATATGAAATAAACTGTGCCACAGAGAAGAATGTTCGAAGCAAATGTGGCTTTCGTTTAGCAAAGTGCCATAACGGGCAGCAAATAAACTGAGGTTGAATTTCCCTATATATTCTAAATTCCGTAGTGGATGTTCTCACTTCCCATTCACAAATAAAATGTTGGGAAAGTCTACTTTTGACCAATGACTTCCATGCATATTTAGTTGGAAAAGTTCCACAATTAATATAATCATAAAAAACATTGGACAAATCATACTTTTGCAAAATACAGACAATATTGGATATAAATCCAAGACCAGGAGAGTATATATTACAGGAAACCAACCTAAAAAGAAACAGATGTTTTGTCGCACAATCCCTTGCCAATCGACACAACTGACCAAATAGTAAAAGTTTGCGCTTTTCAATCTCGTACTTAATTGGAAATGCACTTAACAGACCATATACGGTATCAGACCTTGACCGAGTATGTAGACCCTGTATTTGTTTGAGACACAATCTATTAGCCCTTTCTAAAATCAGGTTTTCAAAATCACTGGTCGAATATAAAAATTCGATACCGTATAGAGCTCGGGGTAAAACTAGAGTACGGTAAATTCGATAACTAGTTAAAGGATTTAGACCGTTCCTGTGGATCCCGTCTTTAATAAGGCCAAAAAATGTGCCCCTAATTTTACGATAAAAATATTTCACCATTATCGATGATTTATTATTTTTATGACACACAATACCTAGATGATTGCACTCTTCTTTTTCATCAATTTGAGTATCACCGATAGACCACAACTTCGGTCGATTTTTAAAAGACTGTTTAGACTCATTGAATGTAACTACAACACATTTTGCAGGATTATATTGAAACCTCCATTTACAAGCGTACTGATAGCAAATATCGATCATCATTTGGAGGGAACTTTGAGACAATGATAGAAGAGTCATATCATCAGCAAAGGATGGGGCACAGTAATCGTACCCTTCAATCTGAAAACCTAACTTACTGTAAACTAGCTCATCAATTAACGAATCGATATACCAAAGATACAAGGCAGGTGACCAGACCCCTCCTTGTTTGGTGCCCTGAAGAATGGGGAACCAGTTAGACTGGAAACCACCATAAAGAACACAGCTGTACATATTGGAGTGCATCTCAATAACGGATTTCAATAATTTCATACAAATACCATTCTCCTTTAATTTATAAAATAAACCATCGTGCCAAACACGATCAAAAGCTTGACGTGCGTCAAGAAAGCAAGCATATAATTTTGTGTTTTTTTCTCGACAGTATTGAATACTCTCATTAAGAATAAATGACGTCATGATACTACCCATGCCGGGTTGGAAACCCCCTTGAAGGGAATTAAGAGGTGTAGATATCGACGTTTGCAAACGTTTAAGTAAAACCTTCTCATATAGCTTTAAAATAGAAGAGGACAGGGTAATGGCCCTATAGCTATTTGGGTCGTTTTTTGGTTTACGACCGCCTTTGAAGAGTGTTATAACGGTTCCCAACTTTAAGGTACTAGGAACATACGCATTACAAAACATCAAGTCGAACAAAAAAGTAAGGCAATGTTTCAAAGAGTCGCCACCGTGAATTAGATGTTCGTTACAGATTCGGTCCTTTCCACAAGCTTTACCCAATTTAAGCGTTGAAATAGCATCGGATACCTCGCTATAGGTTATATGATCGTCATCACAGGGTAAGGGGGACTCTTTGATGACATTCACACTACATGTAACTGTGTCGTAATGGCAAGGGTCGTAATCTTTACAATCAGTGTCTGAGTATAAAGATGCAAAATATTGTCCCCACGCTTCACATATAGATTTAGGATCACGATAAGTGTTATCGTTAAACTTTATCTCACTAGCTGAGCATGGCTGTGCTGTTTTTCGCCTTGAATTAAACAATTTCCAAAACAATGGACTATCTAAGCCTGAAGCACTATCTATATCGTTATTTAATTTCTGCATATACATCATAGCCTCATATCGTTGTATTCTACGAAATTGACATTTGACATGTTTGTACTCAACATATGAAGAAAATTCGGAACCCCTAGGTCTGCCATCCCCAATCCATATCCTACGTTTTTGTCTCATTAACGCATGATAACGTTTGAGGCTATCAGACCAGTAAGGTTTGAGATAAGAACGGTAACGTTTATGTGGTAAAAACCTATCTGATGATTCACAGATACAGAATACAATTTGAAGATATAATGAATCGATCAATTCAAAAATATTATTGTCTCTTCTATCTGCAATTTGGGTTAGCATATGATGAAGGCCGGTATCTAAATAATTTATAAACTGTACCTTTTGTAATTCACTCATTCGTTTCCAATTAACAGGAGCAGGTAACGAGTATGAGCTTTCATTTGCCACAAAATCTATGTGTAGATTAAGCAGTACTGGTCGATGTGACGAAACATTTATGGCTTCGTCGTCTAAAATTTGGCATTTACTAATCAAACTTAAGCCTTCATCCGAAACAATAACATGGTCAATAAGTGTATGGTGGTTGCCATCATATGAAACAAAACTGGTACCAGCACCGGTGCATAAAGGCAGCGTAGTGATAATACTTAAATTGTTCTGAGAGGCAAGCTCTTTCAGTATAGCACCTCGTGCATCAATATTTTTAATAAATACGCTGCCATTGAGATGTGCATTAAAATCACCCATTATGATGACTCGGCCAAGTTGCGAATACATACATATTAAATTATAGATGAGTTCTATACAATCACGATAGACCCTTATACTATGATTGGTACAGGGAAGATAAACCTGTATTACGTAAATAAATCTGTCCGGAGATTCCTGAATTTGAAGGCCAATAATACGATCACTATCGATATTTAAAGGCCTAATACAAGAATCTAGCTTCTTATTCCATAGTAACGCTACGCCACCCTTACCCACACGCCTGGTTCTATACACACTTAAATCTGAGTCGCAAACACAAATGGAATTCTGCTATGCATCATGATCACACTGGAATCATCTGCTTCAGACGATTCTAGTGAGAAGATTGCAAGACAGAATCTAACTATGAATAAAAACAGCAGGTACGATTTCTTGATTTATTTGTGATTTTGACTTACGGTTAATTTTTCGTAAGAAGTTTAGTTAAGCGGGCCCCAGATACTTGAGCGTTGATTGAAGATCGAAAAGTTGTACTGCCTCGTAGTGCATTTTGAATATAAGATCAATTTTTTGTCGAATGAAAGCTTCAGATAGAATTCTACCGTACACTATCGTGATTATTCGACCTTGATCAGACTATGCACTTGCATAAGCCGATCTGAGTAGTATATTTACCGGTCCTGCGTTCAGGATGACAAAACGGTGCAAATAGTTTGCCAATTATACCCCGCTTTACACGCAAGTTCACGTGCAAGGCAGGGTATAATTGGCAAAACAGTGTGCACCGTTTTGTTATCCTGAACGCAGGACTGGTTTATATTTGAAACTTTTTAGAGTATCATGCGCAGTCCCAAGTATCAAGGAAAATTGTTCCGGGCATAAAGCAGGTGCCACATAAAGATAATTTATTATATATGTATGAATAATCAATAAATGTTTTAAAGGGGTTGGTGATATTGTATAGGCCAACAACCTTAAAGTTTCACCACCTTAGAGGACAAATACTTCAATGAGTCCCGAACACATTTCGCTGAATGGCAAACGAAGTATTGCGTGAAGGATCTATTGCAACTGGGAATCGTAATATTCTCCAGCACACATAAAATCGATTGCATCAGTCCAAAGGAACGTACCAGACGAGGGAAAATCGGAAATCCAATAGGTTATTTTGGGACAAATTCACGTGCATGGTACCAGAATTCCCTCGCGCCTTAGATTTCCGATATCAATACTGAACACAGGAACCAGCAAACTCCTCCTCTCCGTTTACATATTGTGATCAGCATATTCTTCGCGCAGTCACGAGTATCAGCCGACATTAAGGTCTACTATGACTGATAATGATATGGTTTACTAACACGTTGTATATTAGCCTATCTGGACACAGATTTTAGACAAGAGTTGTTCAAAGATCGTTTGAAACATGTATCCACATAAGTTGGTGACGGAGTTTGAAAAACGTTATCGATCGTTATCATTTATCAGCAGACTGCTGTCGTACGTTAAGTATGTCATTTTGAAACCCGAGCCGTGCAAGCGGCCAGTGATGTCTGCTGATGGGATTGAACCCGAGACTCGCCGGTTTGGATATGAAATGTGCCGGGACTCGATCGGGGGTGTTTGGGGACAAGTTGTAGAGGATAAATTTAGGATAGTCAAACTAAGGTAAAATAAATTCTTACTTTTCTCGTTATATGAGGTTATAAAAATCCCTTCTCAGTGGAGTTACTACCATAATTCATAATACGCACAAGCGTATTACGAAATTATATATATATCTATCGAAAAGTACTATTGTTTGATGATCATAACATCATGGCTACAGATTATTAACGCTGTAGTCACGAAGTTTTCATCATTCGCCAGGGTTCAAACAATTTGAACAAGCTGAAGTTTGGGATAATTATCTTTCTGTAAATTAATATGTTAGAATTAGATAACCCGCGGCCTTCTGCGTCATCGGTGTAGCGAGCTGACGTAAAAAAATATGTCATCCAAAAATTTGGCAATAAATCTACAAAAACCGTTAAAAAACGTTTGAAATATATTGATTTTAGGTAGTGACATTATAAAGCAAAAATTTTAAAATCAGTCCGACATCGGGATTTCTCGGGTAAATTCGTAATCTCCCGAAACCATGGGAGTCGACAGCGATTGGTGACTTTCGGTGATTCTACGTAGATTCTACGGCGATTCTACGTAGGCCTAGTGTTTTACTTTTTGTCACCAAATCATCATATGCCCAAAAGATCTTCACAGACGTTCAAAAAGCATTAACAAAATGTATTTTCTTCAAGTTTAGTAAATAACCAAAGAACCACCAGAAGCCGAATTACCTAAAAAATGACTCAAAATTACTACACTAACGTCCGATGTACTTTCCACTTTACGGAAGGTCCGAGCGATGTTCCGAATTTCCGAATGGGTCGACCGGTGGAAATAAATGACGTAATAAAAACGTCATAATGTAAAATTGTAAAAATCCGGCGATCCCCAAATATCACGATGTCATCCGGGGAAGCGGAAATCTGCTGATCTGCCGAAATTTAGCATAAATGTTTTAAAATAAATACAGCTTAGATTAGAAGGCCTAACAAAGTCTACAATTTTGATAACTACGTTATTTGTTTTTGATTGTTTCTTCGAATCTGGTTTAACGCAGCTTTAACGGGTTTTCAGTCATATCGTGGCAGATGAAGCACCTAACCGTGAATTCCTGGTATTTCTCGCACCTTTACCTGGTAGAGCATCGGACTCACAATCTTCCATCACGAGATGTCATGGGTTCGACCCCCGGCGAACGCACATATTCTTCCCGACATTTGTCTCCCCCAAAAGGCTGGATAATCGTACCGTGACCAGAGTGGGATAGCAACATAAGGCTAGGAAAGGGTGTAATGCTTATCCGCTGTTGCGAGAAATCCCAGGAACTCATTGTTAGCAGATCCAGACAGCGTGATGTAACTGAAAGATTACGATATTAAACCCCATTCAAATCAACAAACAAATACAATTTTTACAAAGGTAGTGTTGTGGACAGCAGATCTTCATCTAGACCTAGATCATTTCAAGCTGTTACAGTGAGCTACATTAATCGATTTATGACCCGTCACGCAAACAGGGACCATCTGGGTAGTGCGTAATGTGTCGATCCTAGTCAGACTGTCTTGGTCGAAACTTTCCCCACTTTGCTAATTTTCTGAATCTAGAATGATCAATCTATCTTCCAGTGAACTCGAAATTCTTGAAATGCGACCACTGGTTGATCTGTGCTTCACCCTATCCCTTTTTCAAATATTCATTTCACAGAGTTCCAAGATGGTCCCTTTTCGCGTGACGGGTCACATTTGCTTCTGAACTTCTTTAATTCTATGAGACATGATACCAAAATACATTTCTTAATATCGGAAAAAATTACTTGTTCATTTGTACTTCTTCTTATCCTCAAAAGGCTACCAAAACTTCTGTAAGTAAAATACGAAATTTTTGTTCTCCAAAAAGATTTTGAACTTCATCAACTTATGAGACTAAGTACCAACAAATACGCATTTGAAAAATATTTCGAAATAACGGACAAGAGTCGTTGCTCATTTGCATTTCGTCTTGTCCTCAGTAGGCTACCAAAACATCAAACAAAACTACAGCTACGAACTTTTGCAGAGCGGCAGATAGAGGGGATATTTGGGACTTTAGATAAGATCACCACAGAAGCTAGCTTGCACTCATCAAGAAGGGAAACAAAAATCTCGTAACTACAGCTTATTTTCGAACAATGATATCTTATTTACCCATTCAAAGTGCTTACACGCACTTTAAGCCAAGTCATTGACCCTTGGACTTTGATCATTGATTACGATGAAAATATCTCGCTATCTCTCTTGTTAAGATTTTAAGTACCTTATCGTAAGATAATATCGTTGATAAGCTTTCAAAATTACGTAAATACAGCTTCTGTAAAGCCGTTAGTTACGACATCTTGGGCGTCCCATTGATAATATCAAACCTTTATCCTGCTCAATTTAAACTTTGTTATGAGAAGAAATGCCATTTTTGACAGTTCTACAAACAATACATACAAAGGCTATTCCTTTTTTCAAAATGGTTAAGGAGGTGGATTCGTTATAGAACCTCAACGGTTCGGAAGTCTTATACTTAAACTGTGCTAACCGAGGTTTCCAAATGATTTAATAAGGAAGCCTCTGTTAACATAGTGAAAGATCATGACTTCCGAAATGTTGCGAAAACATTTCGAGGGGACCTGTATCTTAAAAGGAAAGTAGCATGTGTATGCTCAGACCAGACTATTTGTCTGTGTAGGATGATATCTGTGCAGATCCTGGATTTCTGTAAAGGTGTGGGGTGGGGGTGGGATTTGGGGTCGTTTCCATAGTTTTATAAAATTTTAACCTTGCCAAGCTGAATTTAGATTTTGTTCAAACGAAGTTCCTAGTTTTTGACTTATCAACAAGCCTGCTTCAAGATTTTTACAACTAAAAACAAGTCGAAAGAAGACAGTATATCCTAAGATCAGGCTTCACATACTTTTAGACTGGTTTTACCCCATGATTGAAGATTAGAAGTCTGGCGTGCTACAGTCAACAACCTTGTGATATTGACAAGGTTAACTATTTCGGAATTATTTCGGAACGAAATTAAATTAGTTGGAAGAGCGTGTTTTTAATGATTTACTGGGGAGGTACAATATTATCGATAATTTCGTCCAATTGGACGAAATTAGCAATATTTTTTTTACCCCCCTTTAATTTAAATAAATATACTCTCTTTTCGGTTAAAGTGTCCTCACGGTCCCATCAAACGCCTTTAAAACCGCACTATCCAATATCATCGTGCAATTTTTCGATCGATAGATTCAAATGTTAGTAATTTTGAACGATTTCAAAGCGTTTTTAATCAATTTTTGAGCCTTTAAGTGATTGGAGTGAACATTTCGAGCGAATGATTGAAGCGCTGAGCGAGTGATTTTGAATACTTTTGATCGAGATGAGTTTCAATTTCACGATGTGATTAACTTCACCATCTGTTCTATGACGGTGGCTCCTCCAGCGTGTATGTTTGTGTGTGAGTGTGTGCGTTTTGTTTGATTGTTTTTTTGCGGGGGCTTGCACCAAAACAAAGAAAGTTATACAACAACGGCAACAAAAGAAAACAAAAACTGTATACGCTTGTATCTTATCACGCAAACGATAGAAGTTTGATACAATTAACATTTTTTGTGAAAATACCAAGTCAATTTCTACTGTTTTATGGTGCTCTCAGAAGTTTTACAAACCCTTGAAGTAAAATGGCAAACAGTCATCTGTCTACCATTTGCATGTAATTATCCCTTATTCTGCGGAGTTATTAAGTTTTGTTTCAAACGAATTACAAGTTTTCGGGACATTTCGATTGGATCGGATCAAAATTCCTCACAACAATTTTAAAATCTAATGCAGACAGTATAGGCCAAGGTCAGACTGCACGTCTGTGCTGGCTGATCTTAGCCTGTGTTGTCTGTCAAAGCTTTTAATCAAACTGCAAATAAAATCATAGGCGTATCTAAGACATTGAATTTTTTACGCACTCAGAAGGCGACAAAAAAAGAATATATAGGATAAAGGCGATATGTTGATTGTGACAAAAGATAAAGTTCTCCGCTCGCTCCATTTTTATGATATTGATTGTTGGTGAATAATCAAAGCATCGTAACTACAGCTTGAATAAGCTGTAGTTTCGATGTTATGATCATTCACCAATGATTTTTTTCAACAGATAAGTATTTCTTTTACGCACTTGCGTAAATTGCGTAACGGGATTGTGTAGCATTTTCACTTGATAATGTTGACCTGACAAACACTGATATCTACGGCCGCTCCGGTAAAACTTTATTAGTTATACGGTTTCTTGCCGGGGTTTATGACGATTTATTTCCGGCTGGAAAAAATGATGTCACCCGAGCCGTAGGCGAGGGTTGACATCATTTTTACTGCCGGGAATAAATCGTCATATACCCAGGCAAGAAACCGTATTACGAAGTTATTATACTTCAAAGTTTAAGGGCTAAATATCTGTCTTTTGCCTATTTTAGGCGTTCGTATAAACCGATTTCTTTTAAACCACCAATATCCCTTAATGCGCCCCTATGAAAAGTTAACATGTACAAAGTGACGTCATATGTAGTTGTGACGTCACACTACTATACACTGCGCTATTGCGATATGGAAGCGTTTGTTGGCTGAAACTGCGAGAAACTTGGCACTTTAAATGGACAGATTTGTACAAATTTTAGGTATTTATTGACATCTATGTCATCTTTTATTTGCACGTTATTAACTGACATCCTTTTCAACTGTATCCTAGTGTATATATTCGGGTCGTGATATCAGCGAAGCGAGAGAAACATGGCTGCCATTACCGTTTCGATTTTTGTCTATGTTCATGTCGAGGCGCCTTAAGGAAACATTAGAGGTAATACCGGAGCGGCCGTAGCTATCAATGTTTGTCAGGTCAGCATTAACCAATGAAAATGCTAGAATTTTCTTTGCAGTATAATAATATTAGTTATACGGTTTCTTGCCGGGGTATATGACGATTTATTCCCGGCTGGAAAAATGATGTCACCTGAGCCGTAGGCGAGGGTTGACATCATTTTTAATGCCGGGAATAAATCGTCATATACCCAGGCAAGAAACCGTATTACGAATTTATTATACTTCAAAGTTTTAGGGCTAAATATCTGTCTTTTGCATATTTTAGGCGTTTGTATAAACCAATTTCTTTTAAACCACCAATATCCCTTAATGCGCCCCTATGAAAAGTAAACATGTACAAAGTGACGTCATAGATAGTTGTGACGTCACACTACTTCACTCTGCGCTATTGTGATATGGAAGCGTTTGTTGGCTGAAACTTCGAGAAAGATGGCACTTTAAATGGACAGATTTGTACAAATTTAAGGTATTTATTGACATCCTGTCATTTTTTATTTGCACATTATTAACTGACATCCTTTTCAACTGTATCCTAGTGTGTATATTCGGGTCGTGTTATCAGCGAAGCGAGAGAAACATGGCTGCCAATACCGTTTTGATTTTTTGTCTATGTTCACGTCGAGGCGCCTTAAGGAAACATTAGAGGTAATACCGGAGCGGCCGTAGCTATCAATGTTTGTCAGGTTAGCATTAACCAATGAAAATGCTAGAATTTTCTTTGCAGTATAATAATTTTTTTTATTTCCTAAAGGCTCGCCGGGAACATAGACAAAAATACGAGCCGGTAATGGTTGCCATGATTCCCTCGCTTCACTGTTAATACGATCCGAGTGTACACATAAGGCTTCAGTTAAAAGCAAGTCAGTTAAAAGCAAGTCAGTTAAAATATGCAAGTAAAAAAGGATATAAGTTCTAATAAATACCTTTTATTTCACAAATCTTTCCAATTAAATTGCAAACGCAGGCTAAGCCATGAACCGCCTTCATATATCATAACATCGTAGGGTGTAGTAATGTGACGTCACTTCTGCCTGTTGCGTCACTACATTTTAGGCGCATTGGACAATTGGTATTTTCAAAGAAATCGGTATTTATCAAGGACTCAAATAAGCAAAAAATAGCATATCTAGGACTTTGAAATTTATACGCAATTAGAAGGCAACAACTAAAGAATAAATAGGATAAAGGCGATATGAGTACTGTGACAAAAGATGAATACTCTCCGTCCGCTCCTTTTTTTATGATTTTAGCGTTGGTGAATAATCAAAACATCGTAACTACAGCTTGAATAAGCTGTACTTTCGATGCTATGATCATTCATCAACGATATTATTCAACAGAGGATTATTTCTTGTACGCACTTGCGTTAATTGCGTAATGGGAGCTACGCCCTTCGAATATGCATTGACATGCGAGGGAAGAGTCAAAATCGTCCTAGCACTAAGACTTTTTAAAATGTGACAAAAATTCGAAGCATATCGCTTTAGGGAATAGTGGCAATTTACAAGCTAATACTAATTAATGAAAAAAAAGCCAATTACTTAATGTATGACAATAAACCTTTATCTATACCAGTGAATATAGAGTAGATTTTGGATTCGCTTTCCAAATCGAAAATATCACAAACGATAACTCTATTCCTTTCATGAATTTCATTATTTGAGTCTGTGCTTTGCATTACCACCAAAAATGTATACATAAATTGCATGTGAGTAAAGCGCAAGTAAATAGCTAAATGGAACACCAAGAATATTTTCTCAAGGAAGCGGACCCGTAATAGTTCCGCAACTTTTCGGATGTAATGGACTTTAATAATGTTAACCGAGGTTTCCTAATGATTTTCACGGGTGCTATTTACAGTGTAAATTCTTAAGACCATGATCAGCCTCAAACTAATCCAAGTCTTTACTATGTGCACGTGAAATAGTTAGAAATGTGGTCTTATTGTGGATTACCTGAGTTAAACTTCTGCATAATGACATCAACGTGTATTACGCAAAATCTTCCCTTCTCACACAGCACGGGCAGTTTCAGATTTAATGGATAGTACTGATAGTTCTTCATTAGCTGTGAATAAAATGCCACATCTCAATCCTTTTTGAAATGAAACATCTTTGCTTAGATTTGAAATAAAATATGATTAAATCTACGAATGAACAACGTCATAAAGATAAAGATGGCTTTAAGGCAGGAAACATAAGACAAGCCGTTGTAAATGACTTTGCTGTTTCGGGACCCACTATCTGAAACCTGTATTATCACTTCAAGTTACGCGACTCACTGCTTTATGTGTAGAGCCAGGTAAGTCTGAAATGTTAAAGCAACGTACGTTCAGCAAGGTGAAAACCGCAACCACGTTTGAGTTATTTCATACGTTCCTATTCTCTTGACGGCGTAAAATCTTCGGATTTAAAAGTGTATGGGAAGATTTAAAAGGTCGGGCCTGCGCCACTTTGACGTAACGGTCTGAATCGACGTCACCATTTTAAATATTTGATCAGGGATCGTTTCTTCTGATTTCAATTAGTGGAAAGATGCCTAAACTCCACCTTCTTTGACAGGGTTCACGAAACCTTAGATATTGACCCTACAAAATCGGCTTCTTCTCATCTATAACGATCTCAAAGATATAAAGTTTTTAAGGTTAACCATTTCCCTGCTCTCAAATTATACAAAGCATATTTTCTATAAATCACCATTTCTTGAAAAAATGGCATCATATTAGTTCCAAATATGCAAAATTGTCTATATTTAGAGTAATTTTGATATTAAAGCATTTTATATCCCAAATTTCGACATAACAATATTTTATTAGAACGGTCGAGGAGGAAATTCTACTTCATAATGATATTGAGGTGTTGCAAGAGGGGGGAGAGGGGGGGGGAGGGGTGTAAATATTTTTCGCAGCTTGAACAACAATTTTATGGGGAAACAAGGTATTTTCGCGGATTGAGACCACTCTATTGGCTTAATTTCAGAATAAATGCATGCTTTTAGAATAAGCATTATGTTAGATATCAAAAATGCAGATTTTGCAAGGCGATTTTTTTATAGTTCCTGAACCTCGTCCTTTAGGCCCAGGAAATAAGTGTGCACGAATGTTTTAAGTCACATCTTCTTAGTTTGCGATTTGATCACTCGATTAAATATCTATCTAATAGATATGAGCCTGTGCGTGACATTTCCAGCAATTTCATGTGTGCATGATGGAGAGAGATTGAGTTTCTTGAACAGCCACACAGTGCAATAAAAATGTTCTACATTTGTGAGCAAAGAGAATGGGTCCCTAGCTACTTATAGAGTGCGGAGTAAAGACTCTAATCAGACTGTGCAGCTGCACAGGCTGATCTGAGTCTTCACAGATGCACATGTAGAATTGTTGGAAATGCCAGGCACAGGTTCATATGTCTTTCTGTCAACGAGTGCACGTGCAAAGCGGAGTGTAATTTGCAAACAGTTTGCATTATTTGTAATCCTGGATCAAGGGCGGATTAAAAACAGGGGGAAATTGCATCGGTGAACAAGGAAGACTGCTTTAGAATTATATACGACGTTTAGTTTAAAACCACAAGCACGTGGTCTCATAATTTGTCTGTCTGCCTTTGGCACATATCTATCTCTTTATCAACAAATGATAAATAATTCTTTACAAGTCAAAATGATGCGATCTTTAAAATAACAGACTTCGAATTTGAATATTGAAGAAAAAAATCGCATCTGTTAGCCAGTAATAACTTTTGAATATTCATCTGACTTTTAGTTTTAAATTAGAAGCATGTTACCTGACTCTGAATACCAAAAGTTATTGATTCTTAATTTGTCTGCGTGCCATTGGCACATATTTATCCTTGTAAAAGCGAGTTGTTCGATAATCAACAAATGAAAATTAATTCATCATGCGATCTGTTTAATAGTAGAGACCTCGAATCTTGAGAAGAAAATCCTGATGAACAAGATTTTGAATAGCCACCTGACATTTAGTTTACAGCACGAGCATGTAACCTCACTCCGAACAAGGGCGTACTCCCGTTACACAATTTAAGCAAGTGCGTAAAAGAAATAATCTATTGTTGAAAAATATCGTTGATGAATCGTCTTTACATCGAAACTACAGCTTATTCAAGCTGTAGTTACGAAGTTATGATTATTCACCAACGCTCAAATCACAAAAAGGGAGAAGACGGAGGGCATTTGCCTTTTCCCACAGTCCATAAATCGCCTTTATCCTATATATTCTTCGGTGATCGCCTTCTGACTGCGTAATAATTACACAATCCTAGCTACGCCTATGCTGAACGCCACAAGTTAATGATTCTTAATTTGTCCGCGTGCCATTGGCACATATTTATCCTTGTAAAAGCGAGTTGTTCGATAATCAACAAATGAAAATTAATTCATCATGCGATCTGTTAAATAGTTGAGACTTCGAATCTTGAGAAGGAAATCCTGATGAATAAGATTTTAAATAGCCGCCTGGCATTTAGTTTACAACCAGGAGCATGTAACCTCAAATGAATGCTACAAGTTATTGATTCTTAATTTGTCTGCGTGCCATTGGCGCATATACCTATCCCTGAAACAGCGAGTTAGTCGATAATCAACAAGTGAAAATTAATTCTTTACAAGTTCAAACGGTGCGATCTGTAAATGGTAGAGACGTCGGATTTAAAACAAGAGGACCATGACGGTCCTGTATCGCTAACCTGAGCAAGTCATCTCATAACTGTCAACCTGGTTATAAATACCAGAGTTTGTTTTGGCGTACATTTATCATGGTTTTGAAAGAAACAGACTTAAATTTTCGTCCTATTGAATTTGATTTTTTCCTTAAACAAATTGATATATTTGTTTTATTTTTATACGCCCTAAGGGTCGTATTATGTTATGGCCTCGGTCGTCCGCCCGTCTGTCCGTCCGTCCGTCTGTCTGTCCGTCTGTCCGTCCGTCTGTTAGCAATTTTTTGCGTGAGCAACTCCCCCTAAAATATCAATGGGAATGGGCTTAAACCTGGCACAAATTACTTTCTATGATGTCTAGTTGTGCATTAGACCTTTTAAATTCAAATCGCTCCAGTCATTCCTGAGAAATCTTGAATTACCTTCCATTGAATTGAACAAAAATCACTCTTTTTTGAGTGCTCAACTCCTCCTTAACTATCAACGGGAGAGAGCTGAAACTTTATACAATTACTCCCTATGATGTCATGATGTCTTTTTGTGTATAAAACCTTTGAAATTCAAATTACTCCAGTAATTCCTGGGTAATCTTGAATTATCTTCCCTTGAATTGAACGAAAATCACTGTTTTTTGTGTGTGCAACCCCTCCTTCACTATCAAAGGAAATGAGCTGAAACTAGAAAAAATACCCCCTATGATGTCTAGTGGTGCATAAGACTTTTTAAATTCAAATTCTCCTGTCATTCTTGAGTTATCTTGAATTATCTGCTCTTGAATTGAATGTAAAACATTTTTGTGTGAGCTCCTTTTCTCCTACATTTTCAATGGGAATGAACTGAAACTTGCCACAATGCCCCTGTAGGTTGTCTATTTGATTTAATTTTTGCATATGTAAAGTAGTTCCTGATTTATCTGCCCTTTACTTAACAAATAGCTTAAAATTACAGATTTTGTATGTGTGTTAAACTGAATCTTGCCACAATGTATCCCTGATATTTAGTTGAGCATAAGACTTCAGAAATTCAAAAAATTTTGATTTTCCTTGTATTTTCTGCCCTTGAATTAATTGAAATTTTCACATTTCTTTTGTAAGCAACTAGTCTTAATTTGGAATGAGCTGAAACTTGCAAAATGACTGTTTGGCGTACAGCAAAAAACTATTTTCAATTTACACTCAAAGGGTCATATTATGTTATGGCCCCGGTCGTCTCTCCGTCTGTTTGCATTTTTTTAGCTATCAGTCAAGCTCACGTTACTGACAAGCCCCTTCGGGTGTATATATGCGCCGCTTTGCGAAGCTCTTGTTAAAGTTAGCGTAGCTTTTGGCTTTTCTTGAAATAATGTAGAAAGCTAACGATGACAAGTTTTTAATGGATTTAAATTCTTTTTTTTACAACTTTAGAAGAGCTTCACCCAAGGAACATCCCTGCTTAGTTTCAAATACATTGGCCAAATGGTTAAGCATGACAAGAATTATTTATCAGATTTTCATCATTTTTTGGTTTTCCTGTTACCAAGAAACCAGTTTTTGATGGAATTTAATTCTTTTACCAACTTAGGTAGAGTTTAACCCAAATAACATCCCTATTTAGTTTCAGCTTGATTTGCTCTGTGGTTCAGGGGGAAAAGAATTTATTCTAAGATCTTTATAAAAGTTTCTTTTATCATGGCAACCATAGGATCCTATAACATATCCATGCACAATATTAAGGAAGTGAAACCGCTATGACAAATACGACAGCCATCAGGATTGCTCTGCTGACGTTCGAACCCATTGGTATGCGAGCGGAAAATAGTGACGTACGAAATATTGCATTAATACGTCGTCCTAGAGTAAAAATTTCTTTAAGTTCGCAAATATTGCATAACTACATTTAAAAAAACGCAAAATTGAAACTTATACCGATCAAAATCATTATAAATCGCTCACTCAGTGCTCCATTCATTAATTCCAAACACTCATTTAAATCGATCTAAAACGCTCCAAAAAGGGTCCCTGACGATTATCAAAATCAAGAAATTATATTTAATCGAAATGTATAATAGCGTCATCCGAAAAAGTTCCGATGTCAGAGCGGTCCTCACCAGTCTTGCTTTCAAGAAGAGAACGATCATGGAACTTTTAAAAATTAAACCCCGCTTTGCAGGTGTTATTGTGTGTAAAGCGTGGTTTTAATTCTTAAACGTTCGCTATGTTTTCTCGCATCGAACTCAGGACAGGGAGTGATGCCTTATTATTGTAGCTGTTTCACATTCCAAGCGAACTATTTAGACATACTGTATTATCGATCTGTTATCGTCTGCTTTACATTAAGCACAACAGATGTTTTTGTGGCGCTTTTATTTTATTAGAAATTATTTCCTGAGAATTGTGTCTGTTTGATACGCAAAAGATCAAAACGCCTTCTTTGAAAAAAAAAGTTTTTGGCTTCGAAACCAATTGCGAATTGATATTCTTGATTCTGTTAATTAAATCGCGAATAATTAAGGACAAATCTGCATGAGTGTGTTGCACGTGTTGGGAATGATATCAAATGGAGGTTATAGAACATCGCTTATTTCGTTCAAGATGAACGAAATAAGCGATATTTTATTACCGCCCATTTGTTTCTATCCTAGCTATACGAATAACAACAACATGATCATGATTAGACTGGTGACAGTCTCTAAAATAGAGGTATATATGAAATAAGAAAGATAGAAATAATGTTTCATGTCTATAAGCCTGATTTAAGAGTTTCAGATAAAAGAAAATATGTGTGTGGTTGGTTTGTGGTTTAAAGTGGTTATGCACCTTATTTACTGATAAATCTTAACTCTGGGACTGAATGTCAGTCTAGATCATGATTAGAAATGCTTTGGTCGTGTTTAGGTAATTGTATTACCGCGGTTTTAAACTCGCTCTGCGTTCAGGGTGAAAACGTCCGCGAGACGTTCGCAACCTTTTTTACATCCTGAAATGCTGAAGATTGGAAAGTCAATGAATGGTTATCCCTTCCACAAGCCTTTAAAGTCAAATATTTCATTAAGGTAGTGGACCCGTAATAATTCTGCAACGCTTCAGATGTAATGAACTTTAACAGTGATAACCAAGGTTTCCTAATGATTTTCATGAGGAAACCTCGGTTAACATTGTGAAAGAATATGTGGTCCGAAATGTTGCTGAACTATTACGGGTCAAGCTCTTAAAGCCTTAAACTCTACAATGCAATATAAGTACAAAGTCCTAACTAGAGAAAAAGGCTGCAAATCTAAACGCCGTGCGTTCTGATTGCATGTATGCAGTATACGATACTTAATATCGAATTATTTTACTCTGTTTTGATGTTGACTTTCAAAAAGATCTAATCTAAAGTACTCGACATTAACTTAACTCCATAGATTTCTTCCCACTAAGAATCAAGGGAATGCAAAATGTGAAAGTGCACACTTTCTTTTGGACCTCAGTATATAATGATAAACAAGAAAATAGAAAATCGGTCAACAACCTCACGGACCAACTTGACCTGTTTACATATCAGTACTTCTACGACCACGAACACTACTGTGACCTGTCAATCGAAATTGGACAATCTGGGAACTCCGTGAAATGAATAAATGGATAAGGGACTCATGGATAATTTTGGCTCAGAATAGCATGTGCATATATATCTCATTTAGTTGAATCTAATATATTTTCAAGATTTATGGGAAGGAAATTTTGACAAATAAACCGCTCAGTGCAAATACAGTTGTAACTGCATATATAATCATTCATTCACGATCTGTGTGAAAATTATGAATTTAGAGGATAAATAAACGCCCAGTGCTTTATGCATCCGCTCTTTCCGATGTTCGTATACGTCACAGTTACACCCGGTTACCTCTACTGAGCTGTTATTGCCTCTTATCCGCAATGCTTCAGATGAACATCCACTTAACATCCCGGCCAAATATTCAACGGTCCTATATTTTCCGTTCTGTTTTCGCAAACATCGCAAACAATGTTTTTGACATCCATTCCGTACATTTGCTCACTGTCTAACGACATCCAAGTACCCGATAACCAATTGCACCAATTCCTATTACATAGGCGTTATCAGTCTTTCTGTGTCATTTCATTGGAGGCCTGACAAACTACCTGTACTTTTTGCTCTCTGTCTGATGACGTCCAAGTCCCAGATAACCACATTTTAACATCCCTTGATACCTCGAGTCTCCCTTTTGCTACGCTGATATAGCCTAGCAAATAGGGAACCCTCCGGGTATTTTAGGATGACATATGTCCTATCACTTATGAATGGGACCATGCCATTTGAAAAGACAAATGTTATAAGTCTTCTACGTCTCATTTCAATGGAGGTCTGACGAACTACCTGTACATTTGCCGCAGTCACTTTCTGACGACGTCCAAGTTCCCGATAACCAATTGCATCACTTCCTATTACATAGGCGTTATCAGTCATTTTTGTCTCATTTCACTGGAGGTCTGACAAACTACTTGTACATTTGCTCACTGTCTGACGACATCTAAGTTCCCGATAACCAATTGCAACACTTACTATTACTTTGGCGTTATCAGTCTTTTTTGTCTCTTTTCAGTGGAGGTCTGACGAACTACCTATACATTTGCTCACTGTCTGACGACGTCCAAGTTCCCGATAACCAGCCAAGGAAGGTCTTATTACGTGTTTACGGGGACATAGCCACATCTAGTAGTTTTCTCGTCCAAAATTCTGTGATCTTCGCCCTCATGTCAGAGAAAGGTCTGGGACCAAAATTATATGGAATGAATTCAAGAGGGAGGATTGAGGAATTCATTCCAGTATGTATGCTTAGGACTTACTTTCGTACTCTTTTTTCATTTTTTCATAAATGTGACCCGTCACGTGAAAAGGGACCACCTGGGAACTTAGTGAAATGAATATTTGAAGAGATTGGAACCAGCATAGGTAAACTAGGGGTCGCATTTCAAAAAATCTTTCACAGGAAGATGGATTGATCAATCTAGATTCAGAAAATTAGTAAAGTGCGAAAAGTTTCCTTACTAGTCAGACTACTAGTCAGTCTGCGCAATCCGCGCAGTCTGACTAGGGTCGACACTTCACGCACTATCCAGTTGATCTCTTTTGGCGTGACGGGTCACAAATTTAATAGATTTCGAACTCTTCCTATGTGCTGTTTGATTCGCTAAGAATTCAATATTTTTTTTTCTTCCATCACAATTGCCAGCGTATGAATCTCTTTTCTATAACTGGAACAAACATATCTTATACAAAATTCTATCAATTGATACATTAGTAGCAAAGACCTTATCAATACTTAAGTATGAAGACTATGAGTACGCAGATAGAATGAAGGGAATGGGAGATTCTCATTTGGCAGAACTTGTGGTTAGACCTTCTTGCTCAAAATTTTATTTTGTTAAACTGTGTATCATGAAAATGAATGAAGTTATGATAACAATAAAATCTATTTTTTTTAAAAAAAAAGAATATGAGTGGCAATGAAATGTAGGATTTATAATATATAAACGAATAAATATCGACCCCTTTTCGTATATTTTTCTGTTTTAGACAGTGAGTTTGATGAATTCTGTATTTCATTCTAGCGCATACATTTTATATCCTCTTTGCAATATTAGCTGATTTTGAGATAATTATACTTGTAACTTGTAACATCTAGCGTTTAAATTCCGTCTGTCAAGGCGAATTTTATGGGTACCTTACGAATGCTTCACATGAAACATAAAAAGAAAATAAAAATAGCATAAACCTCTCCTATTTAAACACTTCAGAAAGGTGTAAAAATATTTGACTTAGTTTTATTTGAACAAATACCAATTCCAAATTGCATTAAGGACTAACCAATGCATTAGACAAGCTGACAAGAGTCTTAACTGGGCTCTCAATTGGTAGCTACGCACTCACAGTTTCTGTTCACAACAAGGAAATATCTTTTATACATTTTGTGGCTATTTATAAAACTCAGTGTATCTCTATCACGCACGTTAAAATAATTGGAAACGTCACGCCAGGCTGATATTCTTTAAAAAGGGAGAGAGGAGAGAGAGAGAGACATACACACAGAAATAGACATAGAGACATATATATATATAGAGAGAGAGAGATAGATGGATAGATAGATAGATAGATAGATAGATAGATAGATAGATAGATAGATAGATAGATAGATAGATAGATAGATAGATAGATAGATAGATAGATAGATAGATAGATAGATAGATAGATAGATAGATAGATAGATAGATAGATAGAGAGAGAGTGAGAGAGAGAGAGAGAGAGAGAGAGAGAGAGAGAGAGAGAGAGAGAGAGAGAGAGAGAGAGAGAGAGAGAGAGAGAGAGAGAGAGAGAGAGAGAGAGAGAGAGAGAGAGAGAGAGAGAGAGAGAGAGAGGGAGAGAGAGGAGAGAGAGAGAGAGAGAGAGAGAGAGAGAGAGAGGAGAGAGAGAGAGAGAGAGAGAGAGAGAGAGAGAGAGAGAGAGAGAGAGAGAGAGAGAGAGAGAGAGAGATAGAGATAGAGAGAGAGATTGGGGGGGGAAGGGAATGTCTGATTTAGGGTGTCAATCTCATTTTTAGCTTTTTTTTCTAATTTCAGACTCGATGTCTTTCAACCCGTGAACTGTCCGATCCTTTGTTATCCACTATGATTGCTCAGAAGTTAGCTAGATTCCATTCATTAGATATGCCCCTCTGTAAAGAACCTAGATTTATCACCGACCAAATGGATAAGTAAGTCACGTGAAGCCTAACAATAAAAATCAAGATTACCATTTTAAGAATAAAAGCATTGTCTAATGCTTGTCTTTAAATTATTTTTTCAAAACAAATGTCCTTTGTCCAGACTCTATATGATTCATATTTGGTTCATAAAGAGTCTATATGAATCAAATATGAATCATATATGTAGATTCACACTTCTTAATATTTTTTTATAATTACGAAATGTTTTCAAAGATTTATCTACTAATAAAATTATTTTCCCTCAATTACAAAATACATGTTTATGTCTATTAATTTTCACATAGACTAATCAACAGTAGCACCGCATACAGATGCCTGACATTCAACTGTTATGTGATGGTTGGAGGATGGACCTCCAAAGAACGTATGGGATGCTCTTTTGTTAGTGAACATATTTGACAAGTTTCAAGATAATGTCCTAAATAATACAGTTAACAACATCGTGAAACCAACAAGGTGAATGATTTTAGAATGATGAAGGAATGAAATTGAATGATTGTGTAGAGCGAGATTTGAGTGAATTTAATGGGACGTTATCCAATATCGCAATTTTTTGTTCAGGATGAACAAAGTTGGCAATATTGATTACCTCTCTTCAATAAAATATGCATACAAGTTCTATACATTGCTTCCTATATCTTCAAGAACCTATGAGACGCTAACAATATAAATTATGTCAGTGAAATCGCGATTTTTCTTTATCAAAATTTATTTTGAAGGATGTTGTTGATTTTATATTTTCAATGGGTTTGATCGTTTTTGAATGGTTTGAGTGAGTGTTTGGAATGAGTGAATGGAGTGCTGAGTGAGCAAATTAGAATGGTTTAAATTGAGATGGATGTCAATTTCACGATGTAATTTACTGTAATACTGGCATTACTCACAAAACGCCAAAATGTACCAGGGTACCATTTCAGAGCGTCCGCGAGCGCTTCAATGTCCTGAACGCAGACTCAAGTACATGTTATTTGTCACATCTGGGCCCGAGGTTATATAACGTTACTCAGACTCAATTCAAAATTTTCTCAAATTTCAATATTTGATATTTAAGCCGTAATTCTGTTTTAATACTCATTTTAATGTATTAACATAAAAGATAATATTGTTAAGTTGTTTTAAATGACAACTTATTTTAATATTTTCTTTTATTTTTCAGACAATTATTTGAAATTAAAATTTTAGAAAATCCTCAGATGAGCCTGAGAAAAGTTTTATAACCTCGGGCCCTGAGCTAAATCATTTTGTTGTTGCAGGTGGATTATAGAAGTAGAAAATAGTTTAAAACGTAACAGATCAAAGAAAGATGTTAGATATGTTAACAAATTGCGAAGTTATCATCTTTCACATGAACTAAAATTATTGAAGTAAGTATAAGTGTATTTAAAAAGTGAGCTCGGGAATCAATGAATATAAACTTAACCCAACTTCTAATCGGTGACTTGAGTTAAGCACGAAAGTATTGCTTGATAATGTTGAAGATGAAAGTGTTTGTTGAGTTCTGATAGCCCGTTCACTTGGTAGATAGCGCAACCCAATTTCAAAATCAACATTGGTGGGTGGGGTAAATTTAACAAATTCGCCTCATTTACGCAAGTGGACGTCTTAAAGACCTGGTTTAATCCTTCTTTATATGACCCCCCCCCCCCCCCCAAACGAGATATGCAATTAACCACCCATTGTTATCTTAATGGTTTTATGGCCCTTATCTTAATCACTTAATCACCTTGTATACTCTAATGTAGAGATACACATACAGAGGCTGTCAGGCATATATTGATTTTTACTTATTGAGAAAAGTATTTTGTTAATTATTGGTTAAATTATTTTAAAGAACAAAATATCTCATTTATTCTATCATTGAGATAATGATTATTTTATTCTTTTTTTTTTTCACAATTTTTAACTGGCATAGAGAAAAGTGTTTTTGAGGCATCTTTAACTTTCAATCGTCGTCAAAAAGCACTAATAGCAGATAAAACAATTTTGTTTTTTTATAAAAATGATTCTTCAATATCAAAATAGCTGTAGCTATGAAATTTAGCAGTCTTAAATGAAATTGTTTGGAATAATTGAAAAGGGATAATTAATGTCCCTCTTTTACTGGAATATTTCAATTCTGCAGCAAGATTTAATGGGTTATTACATTTTTGGAAGGAGATAAAATTTTATTTTTTTATGAAAATATTTTCTTTGAAATAAATTCTTTCTAAACATTGCTGTAAGTTCAAACTTTTTATTTATATAAATTCCTACATTCGATTGATCTAGAACGCTTTATCACTTTTTGTTATTTTCTAATTTGCAGATTTTATTAAATCACAGTGTTAACAAGTCGGAAATAAATAAAGCTTCAAAAACTTTAAAAAATCATGAACTTTCTGTTTAAATAAAATATAAATATTCTATATTTCACTTTTTTAAAATCAATTAATGCGAAAATGATGACCAATTATGGTCAATGTCATGTGTAGAATATAAAGGGTGATTGACCCCCTAGGGTTTTTCAGAGAGATAAACAATTAGCTTATCAGTAGGGGTCCTGAATATACAACATTCCTTAAACCAGGTCTTTGAACTTCTTTACTTTTTTCTAGTCTTTAATGCATCGAAAGGATAGTGATTTGTCAACAATTTATCAACAATTCTAAAAATTCCCTGCATTTTGCGAGTTTTGTGATTTTTTTCAAAGTAGGGTTAGTGTCTTCTTTTTTTCTGTTACAATTGTTCTGTCTGTCCTTTTCAAACATTCCTTTTACCAAAATCCTTGAGATCAAATTGTCTTTGCATGAAAGTAAACTTATGTTCGTTTCTTTTCTTGTAAATGAGTCGATAAAGAAGAAACATGCAGAGACCGATTAAAGGATGGTTTCGTCGGCTCACCGCACGAAATCTACCTATAAACTTAACTAATTTCGGTTCATTTGTGAATATCAGATTTATAGTCAGATCGAAATTTAACTAATATTAGACTTGAGAACCGAAGTTTCGTGATCATCGAAGATTTCAGGGCCCGAGGTTATATAAAACTTTTCTTAGGCTCAACTGAGAATTTCATCAAATTTTAAATTTGATAAATGTATGATAATTAAAGATAATATAATTAAGTTGTTATTCATTATTGAATTGAGAACGAGAAAAAAAATTATAACCTCGGGCCCAGATACGTTCATATTTTTTTTCGTGTCCTGAAAATATTAAAGTGTCTGTCTTTTCGTAAATGTGCGATTTAAATTTTGTATTTTTGGGGATTCTATGTTATGCCATGTCAATAGCATTCGGCCAGAGAGAGGATTTGACTATGAGAAAAAGATATTGTATCAATTAGCTAAAATCATGTTCATTTAAAGATATTATCTATTCTCCTTTTAGGTTAAGATACGGCTACAAATTTGACGGTGGAAGTCATATTTAATGTTTCTACTTTCAGAAAAATACTCTCTACTGTGAATTCTCCAACTGTCTTCTCACACAATGATCTCCAAGAGGGTAAATATACGTTCTTTTATTTTGCTGCGTTCAATCTCCTTTTCTTCCGAAGTAGTACCGCATTTCTCATAATAAACGCTCACGGGAATTATACATAACATGGTCATGGAGCTTTTTAGCATACATTTTCTGATTTAAAAAGTAATTAAAATTGATTTTTTATGCCCTATTCCCTTTAATTTGAGGGATTTTCCTCCATTTAAATGATTGTTAAGAGGAAAATCATCACAAATTACAGAAGAAGTCTCAAAAAGATATTAAAATTTAGGCACTCGAAATGGGTTTTATTAGTAAAAAATGTAGGGGTGCTACTATAAGGGAGGGCCGCTATTATTAGAGGAAATAGGGTATTAACATCGACCCTTCGCTTAATTGAACTCGGTGTAATTTTACATCTAAACAGTGAAATCGAACGAGAATATCAAAGTAACAATCGAATGACTTCAAAAGAAAAAATATACCTTGTTTCAATTAAGGTAGTGGAACCGTAATAGTTTCGCATCCTTTCGGGAGAAAAAACTGTAACAGTGTTAACCGAGGTTTCCTAATGATTTTCATTGGGAAACCTTGGTTAACATTGTGAAAGTTCATGAGTTCCGAAATGTTGCGGACCCATTACGGTTCCACAACTCATCCCCAAATTGTCGACGCCCACGGAAAGAACTGTATGAAACATTCTGGAAAATAAAAAAAATCGCATTTTTTCAAGCTATTTCTTCATTGTCAATCATAGTTTCTTCCGAAAAAGACAAACAATTTTAAAATTTCAATCGTCTGTATCTTCTTAGAATTTAAACCAGTTTATAATTTTGTAGTTTGGTAATGGGTGGTTTAAACCTAATATGCGTATTCTTCAAATTCTGTCCACCCCTGAGTTCAGAATGACAAAATGTTTGAAAATTATTCCCGCTTTGCACGTGAACTTGCGTGCAAAGCGGGGTATACTTTGAAAACATTTTTCACCATTTTGTAATCTTTCGCTCGTCTAGGATGGTCCTTTTCACATGACTTGTAACACATCAATGGCTCAGTGGGATAGTTGAAACTATTAACATTAAGGTAGTTACATCTGTATCGCGCCGAGCCATCGATATGCTATAACTCGAATACGGTATTGTGACTTGTGAAAACAGTACACTTGTATATATCATCGACGAGTCAAAATAGCGAATTCTAATTATTTCTCTATCTCATTATTGTAGGTAACATCTTGTACAGTGAAAATTGTTCTAATCCAGACCAGATATTAACTGTCATCGACTGGGAGTACTGTAGTTATAATTATAGGTAAGTTACATAGTTTGTTCATCGTTTAACGTCGATTTCAAGCTGCACGCCCACGAAGGTCAACGATTATCAGAGAGGACTTATACTGCGATCGGGGATCGAACCTTGGGCCCATGAAATGAAGTCCGTCGCCCTTCCTTGTGCCGCGATCAAAAGTTAAAGTGTTACATATATCCCGATTAAAAGCATTTTTGATTTTGTATCATTGGATCTTGTTCATATTCCAATCTCAAAGCCGCCGTCATAGCGCAGTTGGTAGCGCGTCGGACTGTAAATCTAAAGGGTTCGATCCCCGACTGCGGCACTCATTCTTTCCGACTATTTGTCTCTCACCAATGGGCTGATAATCGTTGACCTATGTGAGACAGCAGGAGACTAGTAAAGGATGTGATGGAAGTAATGGTGAGAGAAATACAAGGATTCATTGATAGGTGCTCCAGCCGCCGCGGTATAACCGAAAAATTGTTGAAAGCGGAGTTAAAATCCATTCAATCCATCTATTTCAATCTACCAATACAACCCTTCCTACTATAGTTCAACCGCGGTATTCGAAAACGCGGGAAAATGTGGTATAGCCAGGTTGACTTTACTGAAATTTAATAAGCATAAGAAAACGGTACTTGATTACAAATGTAATTACCTATATACTGATACAGTAATGAAACTAATCACGTAAAACACGTTTTCCCCTATCCATATTCAATTTTTTTTTTCGTTTCAATTTTAGTTTCTTCATGAAGAAGTCGGTTTCGACATCATGTCAATTTTACGCTATGAAAAACGATGTAAACCGAATTAATTCAAAGGATGGTAAAATGCTAGCTGTTTTGCGTTGCTTTGATCTTTCAGTATAGTCAGATACCGTGACAGGAAAATTTCGTTTGTCCAAATTTATCTATATGAACTCGTCGAAAAGATGTTTATAAACATTCAAATAGCGTGAGTCTAATAAGGTCCATTCCATGATTTCAGAGGTTACGATTTTGGGAACCATTTTGTTGAGTGGTGTTACGACTATTCCGTCACAGAAGAACCATGTTTTAGTTATACTAGAGAAAATTTTCCAACAAAAACTCAACAGGTAATTTAATTTTCGTCCAAATGCATACAAAAGCCTTAATACATCATGAATTACATTAAGACCAATCCATGACAAGGTTTTCTTATAAGCTAGTATGTAATTGTCATGTTGGCTACAATGCGTCGAGAGCGTTGAGAAGTAGTATAGATATCTCTTTGAAAGTAAACAGAAATGACATAACCCTTTATATATAAATATATGACAAACAAATGAACATATATAGACAATTTGATTTTTTAAAAATAACTGTATCGGCTAAAACATGTTCAAATTCATATGATGCATATGAAACTTCATAATAAGTGAATATCTCTTAACATACTCTTGATTTAATTTCTGGGGCTTTTTAGTGTATTGATAAACACATTATAACCGTTTTTCTACGCTGGATTATTCAATGAATAAACAAACACAAAGACGACACATAAACCCAGTCACTAAAACTTCATCCTATATCTTCTTTAAACAGTACCATTTCTTCAAATCTTACTTAACAACAAAAGGAGAAGAAATAACAGACGATTTATTATCCGAGATGTACAGAGAAGCTAATATTTTTGCCAGTGTGAGCCACTTCTTCTGGGGCCTGTGGGGCGTACTACAAAACGACATGTCTACCATCAACTTTGGATTTATGGCAAGTATTCGTTCTTTGAATATAAATTACGTAATCTTTAATGCTTTTTCGTGGATTATCGAGGGATAACGGTTTATTATCATTTGATTCACTGAACGCCTAAAAGATGAAATTATCAAAAACTTATAGACTTACACCTCTTTCTTTCATTTCACCCTATCTGACATTATCCAAGTTGACCTCGATAAGTGACGAGTCATCATGAACGTTGCACGGCAAGCTCGTGCAAAATGAAGCCCTCGAAAAATGTTTCCAAAAATTTTAACATTCTATCAAAATTTTTCATCATAGAAATAGGATGATAGTTTATTTTCCGAGTAAGATCAATTAATATTTCATTGACTGGACAACGAAAGCTATATTTTTACTCGTGGCTCCGCCACTCACAAAAGTATACCTTTTATTTTTCACTAATTTAAATATAAATCGAACATACACTGAAGCAAATGATTATTCTCTGTACAAACCTTTAATGTGACTGTGGAAAGATAACACGGTCGAATTTTCGACTTTCTTAAAATCTCACATACTTACTGAGATTTATCTTTTAATTGAGGACATTAGCTAATATGCTTTAAAAAAGGATAAGACGTGACGTCATTAAGAGGCCAACCCATCTTCGACCCGCCAAAATCAGTTATTGCAAATATTTTCTTAATTAATCGGCCCTTTTTTACAAAAGAAGATTCACTTAGAAAGTCCAAGAACGCCCGGGCTAGTCGTTCAATTTCTGTGCACATTCAAACAGAAAAACAGGTCTGAAACGCTATCTATTTCGTGATTTTTAGGCTTTGACCTTCCTTTTTTCAATTCATTTTTTGTAAGTAAATAGAAATTTCTCAAAATTTTGTCCGGTAACTTTTGCTGTTTTTCCTTGCTTTGAAGCGAAATGGATATGCTTAACATTTATCAATTAAAATGATATGTCTTCGTGTTCGTTTTTCTCATAAAATTCGATTTTGTGATGTTGCTGCAAAATATTTTGTCGAATTCGATGTCGCACAAAACCATCGTTACTATGCTTATGTGACGCAATTCTTCGTGTTATAACATCTTCTTAAATATTTGAAATTAGGATTATCAAAAATCGGTATCAGAAATATCAAATCTGAATTTGATTTGAAGAACAACAACAAATGACTTATCCTTTTAATAAAGACAGCTTTTGTGAACATTTGAGGCGATGTTGAAATGTCCTATAATTTGCGATATCTCCAAAGAATTTACCTTTACAAAAAATCTAACCCCAAGACACGTGGTTTTTATTTCAAAAATCATCGGCGGAATGGTTTGGCAGTAACATATCTAAATTTCAGCATAGGTCACCCAAAATGATTTTCGAGAAAAAAGTCAATATTTTCAGTAATTGTACTCGAAAACAGCAACGCAGAAGGCGTTACCATTTAATTTTATTAACCTAATTGTAGTTCTTACACTTATATCGTCTTGTTAATCAAAACACAACATGAGGCGTCTTTTTACGAAGCAAATGGCGTTTCTTGGATAAAAATCGGTTAATTATTTCCGGAAAAAAACAAACTATTACTGAATTTGGGCCCTAAAAAAAGGCTCGGTCCCTTCATGACGTCAACTCTACGTTATGAAATCCCTTTTTATTTTAAAGTTCAGTTTCAACTCATTTGTCAAAATTTGAAGACATTTTGAAATGATCCACTATGTGTCCGCAGTTACCTTTATACACCAATTCCTTTCCTCCAGACCATCGAATTAAATTTGACATCATCAGAGAAAGTTTTTTTTTTCAGAAGGCGCAGATTAATCAATTATTTAAACATTGCTTTTGACATTTGTTCTATTCAAGTTCTCTCATATTCTTATAATTTAAGTCAAAGCAGTGTAAGATTTCTGCTCATGTTAAAAACTGCTCATAATTCGACTCTGCGATGATATTTTAAGGGTTTTATTTATTTGTTTACAGGAGTATGCCGATAGCAGACTTAGTGAATATTTCTACACGAAAGAGAGGTTAAAACAGGAAGGTCTCATTGAATGAGAGAAATGTGAAAACTTTTCAGAGTACTTTATATTATGGAATTATCTCTTCAATAGAGATGATGAAATAAACCCGGAAGCGGGCAATATTACAGTCATACATTATAAGACTGTTGATTTTAAGAGTCTATTAGAAAGGCAAAAATAAAGTAGATCTACAATGAAAATAGAGGATGAATGATATTGTATTGCAAATAATTATTTTCTTTTGCAAGTCAATGGGTGTAACTCAGCCTTGAAAAATATTCAAAAGCAAGCTTCTTTTAAATGAAACGTAAAATTTGATTCACATACCAGATATCATGTGAGGGTCAATGACTGTGTAGATCAAACTTATACGCATTTATTGGATAACTATACGATCATTTTAGGCAAGAAAATAGTGTTATGTAACCAAGCCGATCGGAACGAGATTGACTCTCGGGAGGAGAAAAACAAGACCAATTTAACCCTTTGCTGTTTAATTCCTGCTTTTTACGTGCCTGTGATTTTATGATTAAGAAAACATTGTGAAAAAAGAAGAAATTGCTTCTGACAAGCAATTTCTTCTTTTTCCACACTATTTTCTACCCTACTGAATGGTTATTTTTTAAATTAAATCCACTTTTAATTTTCGTCTGCAAAACCTTTGAATTTGGACAGGTCCAAAATTTTGTAAAACAGGAAAGGGTTAAAAAAGGAAAACACCAGATAAAGACACAGATGGAACCAAAAGAAGTTTCTAAGTCAGGACACAATTTAATTAAATTTAAAACCAAGACATAGGATTTTTTAGACTTAATTAATATTTTGTGTCTAATAAAATATGAAGGCTCTATCACTTATCAATCAAAAGTTATGACCAATGATAAAGTTTAGTTGAAAATCAGTTATATTCAAATATTGACCTTAAATTGACTGATTACATTGACTATAGCATTCACAGAATGGTCTTTTCAAAAGCAATGCCCATGTGAAATACTAAGTTTACATCACTTACCATTTCAAAGTTACTGCAAATGTTTAAAGTTTAAATTTTACACATTTGCTTGAAAATGACATTGACCTTGACTGTTGACCTTGAATTTAGCACAAACAAAAGGTCTTTTCCAAGTTATCATCATGTAAAATATGAAGGCACTTTCACTCACAATTCAAAAGTTATGGCCAATGTTAAAGGTTTTTTTGACAGAGTAACACCAAGACAGATATGGCAAAAAATTATCTCCTGTCAATATGGAAGCATATAAATCCATTGAATTCTATGAATGTGTTCTAGCTATTATATCTTCATAACCATCTAAATATACCATGACACTTGTCAAATTGAATTTCGAGTTTTTCTCATATTGTTTTATAAGCTTTGTCGTAACAAACTAAGTGTTTGCATGCCACAACTGATGACTATAATAAGTATAACTGTGAGTTTAAATATCGATATATATCGACAAGCTTTTAACATGTATAATTTCATTTTCATTGTTAAAACGTTATTACTTTTATTGCTTGTATATGTGAAAAATTATTTTGATAATAAAATGATTCACTTTACTTATGCTTTAGTTTTATATTTCCCCATATTCTTGATAAATCATATCAAGACACCTTTTGCTTTAACACCCTCAACATCTCCACGTTCAGGATCACAAAACGGTGCGAATGCTTTTCCAATTAAACCCCTCTTTGCATGTGCACTTGCGTGTAAAACAGGATATAATTGACAAACTGATTGCACCGTTTTGTGATCCTGAACACAGGGCTGGACTAAACCCAAACAAATCAGTGCTGGAGTTATTATGATACCGAATTTTTCAACTTTTCTCATTGGGCACTTCTTCATAATTTCTTCAGGAAATGTTTGAAACAATTTTAATTTTAGTTGTGTCTATCGACATTTCTGCTTGCCTGAAAAAATATGAAAAAGATATTATATGTTGATTTCATAGAGGTATGAAACTAAAAACCTAATCACACTAATTTATAAATCCGCTCCGTGTGTTCATACGGTGAGATTAGGTTTTCGGTGAAATCAACAAATACCCTCTTCATCTCTTGATTTAAACAACATGCGTGCCTTGAAATTATGCCAACAAAACACCATTTTTTTTCAAACGTTTTCCATTGATAATTGGATCACTATATCTTGCCAGATTACTTTGACATTAAATGATGTTTAGAGGTGAGAGATACGTTCCTGTCATATTTGAATACTGATGAAGTTACAGGAAAAGCGAAATTTACAGGTAAATGGTAAGAATTTTAAATTTAACAGATTTATCGGTGGCAGGTAAACCTACCCATGGCTTCCTGGTGTTTCTCACACCAGTACAAACACAACATTTCATCTGAGTCACCAGCTGCCCGGCTGTGTCAGAATTTCTTAAAAAGTTTGAAAAACAAGAGGACCGCTAACCTGAATTCAATTGATTCAGTGGATCTCATCAAAGTAACTTTCAGGTAAAGGTTCATTCACATTTTGCCTAATTATTGAAAGGGAGGTGTTATTTCAAGAATTTAAATTGATAAAAGACCCTATCCACCCATTCATTACTGAGGATACTCAAAATAAGCTCTGCCCTGTCCATGCACATATTTATCGGCCAATCAAAATTTTGCAAACAATTTTTGAAAAGGGTCATGAAAGGAACATTCTGGTAAAGTTTCATTCAAATCGGCCTGGTGGTTCAGGCGAGGTTGTTCAAAGATTTCGGGCTCAAAATAAGCCCTGCCCCACCCATATTTGGGGGTCAATCCAAATTTCTTCAATAAATTTAGAAGAGGGTTTACCCAAGGAACATTTTGGCCATGTTTACTCATTGGTTAAGGTTTTTTAAGAAAAGTTTACACACTGAGCGGGACACTCTGCCATGACAATAGCTTGATGCCCTGCGGCCAGTGGAGCTAACAAGAGGGCCATAGTGGCCCTTAATCTCTCACCTGAGTGAACTGTCCAAAATACATTTAAAGCAGGTTTTTAAAGTTTTTTGTCTAATTTTCAGGCAAAAGATCTGACTTCAAGACCATATACAAGTTTTTCTAAGATTTGATCCAGTGACCTAGTCATTGACCCCACTTGACCCAATTTTGAACTTATCTAAGATTTTATCAAGACATTCATTCTGACCAATCTAAAGGTTGATCAGGCAAAAAATTGTGACCTCCAGAGTACATACAAGGTTTCTCTAAGATTTGGCCATGTGGCCCAGTTTTTAAACACAATTGATTGAATTTCGAACTTGTCTGAGATTTAAGCAGAATAATCATTCGGACCAAATTTCTGGTTGATTGGACAAAAAATGAGACCTCTAGAGTTCATACAAGATTTTTCTAATATTTGAACCCTTGACCTAGTGTTTTACCCATCTTGACCCACTTTTGATTTGGTCCAAGATTTAAATAAGTCAGTAATTCTGACCAAATTGTAAATTTATTGGGAAAAATGTGACTTCAGGGGCGCATACAAGGTTTTCTTAGATTTGACCCTGTGACTAGTTTTTGA
Organism: Fragum whitleyi; assembly: GCA_948146395.1. Taxonomy (NCBI): domain Eukaryota; kingdom Metazoa; phylum Mollusca; class Bivalvia; order Cardiida; family Cardiidae; genus Fragum; species Fragum whitleyi. Next base: position 11,869,840 of record OX411551.1, on the reverse strand, counting down.
CACCACTTGACCCATTTTGAGCTTGTCTTAGATGTAATCAAAACAATCATTCGTACCAAATTTCAGGTTGATCAGCAAAATATGTGACCTCTAGAGTGAATACAAGGTTTTTAGCTCACCTGAGCACGAAGTGCTCATGTGAGCTATTGTGATCACCTTTCATCCGGCGTCCGTCCGTCGGTCGTCGTCCGTCAACAATTTCTTTAAACGACATCTCCTCCTAAACTACTTGGCCAATTTACACCAAATTTTACAGAAATGTTGCTTAGGTGGTCCCCTTCAAAAATAGCTAAAAGAATTGAAATCCATGAAAAACTCTGGTTGCTATGGCAACAAACAGTGAAATTTTAAGAAAATCTTTAAAATTCTTCTTTTTCTCAACCAGGAGCCCTACAGACTTGAAAATTGGCATGGATGATCAGCTCATAGACCTGAATAAAAATAGCTAAAACCATATCTGTTGGGCTGCCAGGTGCAGAGCACCAGGGGGGAGGGGGGAGTACTTTTGTGAAAATTTTGTAATCTTTAACCTTCTTCTTCTGATGAACTAGGAGCCTGACAGATTTGAATATTGGCATGAATGATCAGCATATGGACCTTTATAAAAATAGCTAGAACCATGACTGTAGATTCACCAGGTGCGGAGCACCAGGGGGGAGAGGGTAGTACTTTTGTGAAAATTTTTTAATCTTTAACCTTCTTCTTCTTCTGAACCACAAGCCCTACAGACTTGAAAAATGGCATGGAGGATAAGCTCATAGACGTTAATAAAAATAGCTAAAATCATGACTGTAATGCCACCAGGGGCGGAGCACCAGGGGGGAGAGGGTAGTACTTTTGTGAAAATTTTAACCTTCATCTTCTAATGAACCCGGAGCCCTAAAGACTTCAATATTGGCATGGATGATAAGCATATGGATCTGAAATAAAATAGCTAATAGCATGAATGTAGGGCCACCAGATGCGGAGCATTAGGGGGGAGGGGGTAGTACTTTGGATCAATTTTGAAATCTTTAACCTTATTCTTCTCCTGGATCAGGAACCCTACAGACTTGAAAATTGTAATGGGTGATCAATATATTGACATTAATAAAAATAGCTAAAATCATGACTGTAGGGTCACCAGGTGCTGAGTGTCTTGGGGAGAGGGTAGTACTTTGGATCATTTTTGAAATCTTTAAAACTTCTTCTAATGAACCAGGAGTCCTACAGACTTGAATATTGGTATGAATGATCAGCATATGGACATTAATTGAATTAGCTAAAATCATGACTGTAGATTCACCAGGTGCAGAGCATCTTGGGGGAGGGGGAGTGCTTTGTTGAGAATTTTGAATCCCTACAGCCTTTATATTTGACATGGATTGATCAACTCATTAAAGAAAACTTTGAAAGTCTCAGACTCAGCCTGTATATCTGGCATAGATTAGCTGATCACAGACCTTTTATGAAAAAAGCTTAAATAAATAATGACCAGGGGAGGAGCAGAGGGGGGGGGGGGGGAAGGATTATTTTAAATGTTATCTGATTGAATAAGTGAAAATCTCTTTTTCTGTGGTTGCATGGACATACCTAGGTAACGAAGCTTTTTTCTCAGGTGAGCGACCCAGGGCCAACGGCCCTCTTGTTTAAAATTTGACCCCCTGACCTTGTTTTTTGACCAAACTTGACCCAATTTCAAACTTGTTTGAGATTTTATCAAGAAAATCATTATGACAAAATTTCAGGTTAGTCAAAAAAGTGATCTCTGGAGTGCATACAAGGTTTTTCTAGGATTTGAGACTGTGACCTAGTTTTTGACCCCACTTGACCGAATTTCAAATTTGTATAGTAATTGATCATGACAGTCATTCTGACCAAATTTCAGGTTGATTGGGCAAAAAATGTGACCACTAGAGTGCATACAAGGTTTCCAAGATTAGTCCCTGTGACCTAGTTTTTGACCCCACTTGACGCAATTTCCAACTTGTGCAGGATTTTATCAAAAAAATTACTCTGACCAAATTTCATGTTGATTGGGCAAAAAATGTGACCTCTAGAGTGCATTCAAGGTTTTTCTAGGATTTGACCTCTTGACCTTGTTTTTGACCCCAGTTGACCCAATTTCGTACTAATCGGAGATTTAATCAACACAATCATCTGACCAAATTTAAGGTTGATCGGGCAAAAAATGTGGCCTCTAGAGTGCAAAGTTTTTCTAAAATTTGACCTCCTGACCTAGTTTTGACCCCAGTTGAAACATAATTGAACTTGTCCAAGATTTGATAAAGACAATCATTCCAACCAAATTTCAGGATAATGGGGCAAAAAATATGGCCACTAGAGTGCATACAAGGTTTTATCTAAGATTTGACTCCGTGACCTAGTTTTTGACTCCAGTTGACCCAATTTTAGACTAGTCCGAGATTGTATCAAGACAATCATTCTGAGCAAATTTCAGGTTGATGGGGCAAAAATTGTGGCCTCTAGAGTGCATACAAGGCAAATGTTGATGTACGGCCAGACGGACGGCGGACACAGCACGACGAATGCCTGACATCCACCTACCCACAAAAGCTCACCTTGAGCACTTCGTGCTTAGGTGAGCTAAAAACAAAATACAAAAAATTGTTTTTACAAAACTTTTAATACACAAAAGAATGACAAATTTCATCGGACAAAATGAGTAATTTTTTTAAACGAATGATATGAACTTAAATGGTTACAAAGCATCGTAATTTTCTACAACAAATATGTGTCAAACTTACCAATTTGACTTAAGGTAGTGGACCCATAATAGTTCTGCAATGCTTCGGTGTTATGAACTTAAACAGTATTAAGCAAGGTTTCCTAATGCTTTTCATTAGGAAATCTTGGTCAACATCGTGAAAGTTCATAAGTACCAAAATGCTACCTAACTATTACGGTTCCACCACCTTAAAAAGGTTTATAAATCTCAGCTAAATGATGTTCAAAAGAAAAAAACCCAATTCAATTCAATTTTAGCGACAGGGAAAAAACACATGTGTGCTATCCAACTTAATTTTAGTTATCCAACTGTCTGTGTGAAACAAATACATACACTGCTCCTGGAGGATAAACCCATGACATTCCATGATTTTAGATGTAATGAGTCTTTGTTTCAGAGAAAAGGGGGAAATTTCTAGTACACAGCAATAAGCTGGAAAAGAATTATTGATGAATGATATTGCACAAATATATTTATCAATGAAAACAATTTTGACTAAGCAGCTATTTTATTAAAGTAGTCACTGCAGAAATTTGTATAATTATGGTTAAATCTCAATTTTATGCTTCATGATAAAAAATTATTGATTATCATATAACAACAGTATTTTATTTCATGGGCGTATGAAACCCAAAACCCTAATCACACATGTTTGATCCACTCTGGGTATTCGAACAGTGTGATTAGACTTTATAAAATTGTTACTCCTTTACTGCCATTACTCCGTACAAAACTAAATCCCTGTCACGCTGAACCCAGAATATTCCTGATTTGTAAAGAAAGATAGACAAAGATCAGGCTGCAATTATGTGCAGCCTGATCTTAGTCTATACCACCTGGTTTTCCTTTTTAGACCAGAACTAAACGAGATGAGTTTATAAAACTTCAATGCCCCTGTAATTGATCTTTTTTATAAGTTTGACCTTGATAAATGACCTTGTCAGATGACCTTGCAGTGAATGATGTGTTTTGTAAAGGGGAACCTTCATGCTAAATATAAGCATAGTCATTGGAAAATTACACAGGAAAATGCTTAATTGCAGTTTTAGCTTTGCATAGAGACAAACGGATGGACAGACATTCACCTGTAAATTGATCTTATCTTCAAAATAAGTACTGATTCACAATTCGAGGGTCCATTGCAAGACTGTACTAAGTGTATATACAATGTATATATACTTAGTACACTCTTGCCCTGAACTCTTGAATTGTGCATGAAGCGCTTACAACACTTTGATTTTTATGCAAACTATACGATCTTTCAGCGTTGTTGTCCTGTCAACCAAAAATTTATTTTTACACTAAAACATTTTTTACACTTAATCATATATGTATCAAACATCCAAGGCTTTCACTAATTGTTCTCTGTCTTTTAAGGCTTTTATAACTGCTTCTTTTTCCTTCTTCGAGGGAACTTTCTTTTTCTGTTTGGTCAACTGAAACTTTCTGTAAGCTTCCATTACCTGTAGAATACATCAGAAAAGTAAAACAAATACATTAATGAAGATTGGGCTAGTGCGTACAATTCTTTTCTACTAGTTTTTGGCTGTCAAGTGGTCTAAACACAACAAGGTTTTTACAACCTTGTTTTTTTACATGCGACTCATGCTTGTAAAATCAATTCTTTTCTAAAAGTTCAAGACTGTCCTTTTGCATAAATGCACAACCCTGTTTTTAACAAACAATTTGTCAGTCTAGTAAATACATTTTTTTATATTAGTTTCCAGTTGTCCATTGGTGTACTAATAGAAAAGACTAGCCATTGTCGTTGCAATTCAATATTCATTTGGCCATTTGCCAAAAATCTATGTGCCAAAAGAGCATATCATAAGTACACAAATTCAACAGTTTAAAAATAATAGAGGTATGGATAAGAGGAAATCAAGCCGGTCTAAAGTCTTTTTTCATCTGTTGAGTGCTAGATGGTGGAAAAAATCTAAGTAGAAAAGGGGGGCATAATTTGCACAAAAAGCATCTAGAGTTATCCCCACTGATAATATAGGTTGCTCTTTTGATGGTGAACATGTGTGCCAAGTTTCAAGTGAATGCCTTCAGTAGAACCAGATATATCACAAAATGTAAAAGTTTTTACACAAGAAAACAACAACTACACCAAGGCTATAGTTATACCTCGGGTTTTCTCCAAAAATAGCCGAGTTAAAAATGAACAATATAAACAGTCAATTGCTTAATGGTATTTTATTGCTTAGGTTCATTCACTTTGACTTAAAACATCCTTAATAAAGATATGAAAGTAACAATTCATTTAACAAGTTTCAAAAATCGATAAAATGCATGAACAAAATAATTCCCTACTAATGAATTATGAGGGCTGAGGTTCTGAAATAAGCTGCCCGAGTTGTCTGAGTCATCCATTAAGTTGCATGGAAAGCAGACTTCATTGCTCAGTTGTCTGTGGACAAGTGAAAATTTTCAAGCAAACAAACTGTAGTTTTTCACAAAGTAAACGTTTTCTAAAAATGAGACATAAATGAATACCATATTTTTTAAGTCAACAGTAAGTGAGACTATTTTATGGATCTTTCTTATAGCAATACCATTGTAATTTCAATGTGAGAAAAATTATGATTATTGATTAAGAAAAAACAAAGCTTATGATAAACAAGTGCATGTCGTATTGCGATGCAATACAGGAGTCCCCCACCGGATAACAAAAAATCCTCTCTTATAATTTATCTCCAACTTACTAGATCCATAACTGTAAAAGTTTAAAGTTGCTAGCACTTATAGTTTAGGAGATATGATCCGGACAAGAATGTAAGACTAAAAACAATAAAGGGCAATAACTCAAAAAATGGATGTGGCAGAGTAACAGTTGTTGTACATGACACTTGTCCTCCATAAGATCTATCAGTGTACAAAGTTTGAAGTTGCTAGCAGTTATGGTTTATGAGATATGATCCAGACAATAATGTAAGGGTAAAAACAACAAAGGGCAATAACTCAAAAAGTGGGCATGGCAGAGAAACAGTTCTTGAACATGAAACTTGTCCTCAATAAGATCTAAAAGTGTACAAAGTTTGAAGTTGCTAGCACACATAGTTTATGAGATATGATCCGGACAAGAATGTTAGGGTAAAGACAACAAAGGGCAATAACTCAAAAACTGGGTGTGGCTGAGTTACGGATCTTGATCATGTCACTTCGCCTCAATGAGATCTATAAGTATACAAAGTTTGAAGTTGCTAGCACACATAGTTTAGGAGATATGTTCCGGACAAGAATGTAAGGGTTAAAACAACAAAGGGCAATAACTCAAAAAGTGGGTGTGGCAGAGTTACGGTTCTTGAACATGACACTTCTCCTCAATGAGATCTATAAGTGTACAAAGTTTGAAGTTGCTAGCACTTATACTTTAGGAGATATGATCCGGACAAGAATGCAAGCCTAAAAACAACAAAGGGCAATAACTCAAAAAATGGATGTGGCAGAGTAACAGTTGTTGTACATGACACTTGTCCTCAAGGAGATCTATAAGTGTACAAAGTTTGAAGTTGCTAGCACTTATAGTTTAGGAGATATGATCCGGACAAGAATGTAAGGGTAAAAACAACAAAGGGCAATAACTCAAAAAGTGGGCGTGGCAAAGTAACGGTTCTTAAACATGACACTTCTCCTCAATGAGATCTATAAGTGTACAAAGTTTGAAGTTGCTAGCACACATAGTTTAGGAGATATGATCCGGACAAGAATGTAAGGCTAAAAACAACAAAGGGCAATAACTCAAAAAGTGGGCGTGGCAGAGTAACGGTTCTTGAACATGACACTTCTCCTCAATGAGATCTATAAGTGTACAAAGTTTGAAGTTGCTAGCACACATAATTTAGGAGATATAGCCCGGACAAGAATGTAAGGGTAAAAACAACAAAGGGCAATAACTCAAAAAGTGGGCGTGGCAGAGTAACAGTTCTTGAACATGACACTTCTCCTCAATGAGATCTATAAGTGTACCAAGTTTGAAGTTGCTAGCACATATGGTTTAGAAGATATAGCCCGGACAAAAGCGTGACGGACAGACGGACGGACAGACGGACGGACGGACGGAATCGAGCAAACCTATAGTCCCCCAACCGGTAACCGGTTGGGGACTAATAACAGACAAGTAGGTTTTGATACGGACAAGCCAGTTTGTGATTGTCACTTGTCCTTGGACATGTTGGCTTTCAGAATATTTCAGAACCCCTGGAGGGTCAAAACGGGATGGCTTTAGACATAAATTGTTCACTTTTCTTTGTAGAACTTGCTTATGGTAAATTAGGTTCTAGGACAGGGGCTTTTGTCAAAAATTTGTAAATTGGCACAAAAATGAAAGTGTTGTTTAATCAAGGTGGTTGCTTGAAGAAAACAAACCATACCTCTGTATCGGCTGCAGCCAGCTTCCTTTTCATCTCTTGTCTAGCCATCTCTTCCTTAGCAAGTTTATAGAGTTTTTTAGTCGCTGTTATATTATGGTTACACACAGCCTTCAGCTCAGCTTGTTTTTCTCTCAGCTCTCTCAGTATCTCATCGTTTTCGTCATCTTCATCAGTGTCTTCACAGTCTAAAATACCTGAAATGTGGTTAAAGGGTGTAACTAACATTACCTAAATACCTAATTTCTTCTAATAAAAGCTTCTAGGAGCTATACATAATATGGTCTGGGAACTTTTATGAGGGGTATGTATTTACTGTTTAAAGAAATGATTAAATTTATGTATTTTAGGCCCTTTAACTTTGGGTAAATTTTCTCTAAACAATCATATTAAAGATTGTTTAGAGGAAATTCACATTAAATTAGATAAGATGTCTCAATAGGTTCTTAAAATTTAGGCATTTATAGTGGGTTTTCTTGTAAAAATTGTAGGGGAACTACTATTACGGAGGGCCCTACTATTAGGGGGAATATAGTAATCAGCCATGACCTCCAAAGATGCAAGATGGTCAGAGGAACTTTTATGATAAGAGTATTGTACTGTTAATGAGGAAAGTGTTTAAATTTTTTGGAAAATGTTTACTGTGCAAGTTGAATTTTCACAGGAAAAAATATGTACACTGGTTAAACAATACACCCCACTTGTTATGGCATAAATGTGGGATCTGTGAGATTTCATTTGAGACAAGTTGATCTTAACCAAGTCTAGAATAGAAATGTTTCTATTCTAGATGAGGTTAAGATCAGCTTGCCACAAATAAAATCAAGTAGCAGATTCTTTTTTATCACATTAACAAAATATCTCTAATGGCTGTTCATTATAGAAGAAAACATTAAGTATTAGAGAAAAGGTTTTACTGTATTACCTTGTTCTTCCAGTTCTCTTTTGATTCTCTTCTCTAGATGTACAGGATTTCCAAGATTCAACTGTTTGGCTAATGCTTTTGGAGAAATAGCTGCAGACTCATCAAAATTGTCTGAAATTTTAGAAATCAAGAATATTGTTTAATAGTTTTATATTGATTACCTGTGTTTTCTTAACCTTCTCCCTCTCCAAAAGGAGATACTACTTTACAATAATCAACGTCCCAATTTCTTTTGTTTCAGAATAAATATATCATAGTTTTTTTGTTATGTTAAAGAGACATAAGCCAACTGGTAAGTTTCTGTAAAGTTAAAGAGACATAAGCCAAATTGTTAAGGGAAATATTCAAAGAAAAGAGCACCACCTAAAGTTGCCTATACTCAGCAGTTGAGTGCTGGATATAAAAATGGTTAGAAAGGTAAGAGGAAGATTCCTAAACTAGTCATTACAACATGTTAATACAAAACTATTCATGACTACCTGTCATTGGCACAGATTCATCTTTATCATCATCCATCGGTGTCATAATGTTCTCCTCTATCAAAGCTGATACTAGTCTCTCGGTAAGGGGACCAAATTGAGATTCCTAAACTAGTCATTACTACATGTCTATACAAAACAAAACTATTCATGACTACCTGTCATTGGCACAGATTCATCCATATCATCATCCATCGGTGTCATAATGTTCTCCTCTATCAAAGCTGATACTAGTCTCTCGGTAAGGGGACCAAATGGAGATTCCTAACTAGTCATTACTACATGTCTATACAAAACAAAACTATTCATGACTACCTGTCATTGGCACAGATTCATCCATATCATCATCCATCGGTGTCATAATGTTCTCTTCTATTAAAGCTGATACTAGTCTCTGGGTCAAGGGACCAAATGGAGATTCATCATGCAATCTGAAGAAATATCAAAGAACAATACAAGTTTGACTACCTTAGCGCTTATCCAGGGGTTTGGAATTTGGGGTTTTCAACCTGTGGACAAGTACTTTTTTTATGCCATATGTCCGTGACAAGTATTTACCACGACAAATATGAGAATGAAACTAAACCTATCTCAGAGATTATGATAATGTTAATATCAAAGGGTTGAAAACATTGTTTTTGATTAAGAAAATGCTGGAGTTCAGCAGTTTCTTCTTTAAAAACAATGTTGTCTCAAAATTGATTAATTTTCTTTTCTGATGAAAAGTTCTTTTTGATCCGAAAGTAGAAAATCATCTTTTACATGTCCGTGGACATGTGGAGAAATTCTGTATTTCCACATCCTTGGCTTATCCTTCTCAATTCAAATTTTGTCGGAAACTTAAGCCTTTTTTACATTTCAACCACTCTGACTTAAGTTTTCCCAACAATTATTACTTCAAAAGCTGGCAGGCTAGGCTGAGATCAGACTCCCCATTTATGGAAACTGATCTTGGCTTATTCCGTCTCCTGAAGCTTTGTGTACAGCAGCAGTATGTCATGAACAGCAGCATCAAAAGGGGTTATGAATTATGAAAATTATTAGACATTTAAAGTTGTGTCATTCTAAAAGCTGGCATATATACTGAGCAAAAATGAAAACTTGACACTTCAAAAATCTTGAACAAAATTGTTTATTCTGCTTCTACAGAATTATTTTCTTAACACTTTGGCGACCAAACCATCGTATGTACATCTTAACCCTTTCCTGTTTTACAAAATTTTGGACTTGTCCAAATTCAAAGGTTTTGCAGACGAAAATTTAAAGTGGATTTAATTTGAAAAATAACTATTCAGTAAGGAAGAAAATAGTGTGGAAAAAGAAGAAATTGCTTGTCAGAAGCAATTTCTTCTTTTTTCACAATGTTTTCTCAATCATAAAATCACAGACACGTAAAAAGCAGGGATTAAACAGCAAAGGGTTAATTGATTTAAGGCCACAGAAAACCTTGGCAAAGGTTGAAACCAGAAAATTTCTCACTTGTAATTTGTTTTGACAAATAACTTCAATAAAGTCAAGGTACCATTAAAAACCGTCTTCACAAAATTCATGAAAGGATGCACTTTATGTTACTCAGTGGTGAATTGGCGGCCAGAATTAGCAATTTTCACAACTGAAACAGTCTCAATTTAACATCACATCTCTCTACTTTTAAATGTTGATGTAAAACACTTTCACAAAAGTTGACATAATCTTAATACAGGACCATTACACCGTGACATGAAGTATGTTGCCTTCAAATTTAACAGAATTTATAAAGTCATTTCAATTCTACTTAAAATGACATGTTTTGCATTAAATTTTATTCAATTGAAGGGAAAAATAGAAAATTCAAAAGTGTCAACTTTTCATTTTTGCTTAGTATATTTTTGTATGATTTAATATTATTGGTTTCGCTCAATTTTTGTGCATTCTGATTGGATGAAAAATTCATTTTAATCCTCAATGAAAACAATTTTGAGTACAGCTGCTATTATTCAAGCTTCCATGCAATAGTGCTGCAAGAAATCTGTCTTACTATGGAGATTATTTTTTTTTCCATTTTTGCTTTATGATATTAATTTTAAGATAAGAAGAGAGTATTTTATTTAATTTCATGGATGTATGAAACTAAAAACCAAATCACACCCATGTATAAATCCTCTTTGCGTATTCATACAGTGTTATTCATATTTTAAGTTTTACATGATATTAAATAATACTCATTTTCTTAAATAATCAAGATGTGTTCATGGAATATTCATACCCTGAAGCAGTATCTCTTTTTAGCTTGGTCTTCTTAAATCATCTTGACACCAAAGGGTGCATTTTCAAAAGATGTACATGTATCTGGATAATGCAAAAGATAAAAGTCTAAAAAGGGACAAAATTCTTACGAAAATGCTTTTTTGAGTTACCCCCCTTGTTTGTCTAAATATCTTTTGCATACCATTTGCAAATCACATACCAAGTTTCAAGACAATATCGTCAATAATAATAGAGATATGACAAGGGTAAAAGTTTATCAAGCCAATGCCACAACTACACCAACAAAGCCAATGTGATCACAATACCTTGGATTTTCTCTGAAAACAGCCAAGCTACAAAAGCAATTAACCACTATAAATGATCGTAACTCACCCTGAGTCCACCTTTTTCAATAATGTAGTAGCTCCATTTGTATCTGTTATACCATTGGCACTTTTCCTTCTCTCACCAATCTTGGCCCCTGATATATTAAACTTTTGATATAATAATTCTCAAAGAACAGATGAAAATACTTATTTACTCTAAGTATTCAGATGGACAGTTCCATCCTCTCACTTAGTCACATTTCATACATCAACAGTTTACAATTCAACTCTAAGAACAATAATAGTCTCTCTTTTGGGTGTCTAAAATCTTAGGTAAATGATAAATGAAAGTAAAAGTAAAAGTAACCAACCTGAAGTGACCAAACACTAATTAAATCCGATCAAGCTGAGAACAAATAATACGTCACTTGTGACATATTTATGACATCATTGTGTGGTCACATGACTACTATTATCCAAATAATGTTAACACCTATACCTTTTCATTTAGAAACAGTCCATGTACACCATGAAACAAACTTTGGTATAGCCAATATATAGTATTTTATTGTTTGTTTGAATGGGAGATTAAGCTGCTTTCAACAGTCATTCAATTATATCACGGCGGCTGGAATGCCTAACAATAGATTCCTGGTATTTACTCATCAGTACCACCATCACATCCTTTCCCAGCCTCCAGCTGCTATCCCACATAGGTCTACAATTATCACCCCATTGGTGGAAGACAAATAATTGGAAAGGATGAGTGCCATCAATGGGGGTCAAACCCAGGACCTCTAGATTGACAGTATGATGCGCAATTGCGCTATGATGGCGGCCTACATGTATTGTATTCGAGCCAGTGTGTTTCACTTCCAACAATTTAGAATGTGTGCCAAGCAAAGATTCTGGGCAGTCTATGCCACACTGTCTAGAATCTTTGCTTTATGCTTGATAGGCAGACAAGGTTTCGAAGTATCTTTAGACAGACAGACACTCTTTAAATTGCATTATGAGAGTGCTTTTGCTGCTAAATGTTTGTAACTCATGCAAGTAAAATTGATGGAAAAGTCATGGACAGGCCCATATACCATAAAAGCAAGCATAATCAACTACTGGAAAAGACAGAGGTGAATGTGATTTTGTTGTTAAATGTGAATTGTTGTTAAATTTTGTTGTTCACATTTGAACATGATACTAGTCAAAAGAGTGCTTAAGATAGATGGGCAGCTGTTTTCTATAGTTAAATATATTATCTTAGTATATTATCTTATTATCTTAGTTTAGTCAATCAAGACTCAATTTTGAATAAACCACCTGTTTTATAAGCTTGTCCTGAAAGAAGATTGAAAAGAACCTGGTTACCAGATTATAATATATAAAATTAATTTTCATAATATGAAACTTACAAAACCATATCAAAACAAGAGATGTTTGTAAAACATTTATGCGTCCCATAAAAGCAGGTCAATAGCCTATTCTTTGTCAATCAATAAAAGGCAATATCTTACAAAATATGATGAGTAGAATTATGTGCTTGTACACTGCACTTCTCCTCAATGAGATCTATCCACCAGTGAAGTTTCATGATTTTAGCTTGCATACTTTTTGAGATATGCTCTGGACAAAAATGGTGGTCTACGTATGGACGGACTGACCAACTAACAAGAGCAAAGCAATATACCCCTCTTCTTCGAAAGAAGGAATAATTATGCATGAGGTTGCTTTATATATTCATGAAAAATTAAGATATTTAGGTTCATACATCCATGAATGAAGATATTTACCTTCTTTTTGTTCTTCTAGCATATCTTCTTCCGCCCACTTTTCTGTGTAATGCATCCCAAGTGGCGGGACCTTGAAATATTCCGAGTCATCCTCGTGTGATCGTAACAACTCCTCGAGAAATTTCATGTCCTCATTTGTAATATCAGCACAGTATGGCTCTACCGACGACCAGAATTTGTTCACTGCATTGTTCTTGGGAAGTTTTGAGACTTCAACTTGAGGGGAATCAACCATATCAAATTCTCCCATTCGAAGCTGAATTCAAATGTAAAATTGGTATATTTGCTATGAAACAATTTTCAACATTGAAATCAAAAGATTTGAGTCTGTGAATGACATTTTTAACAATGTTGCTTGTACGCAAGGAAAAGACTTAGATCAGCCTTCGAAGCCAAATAGGGACATATTTCAATTTATCTGGCTCAAGTTTTCCCCACAATTATTAGTTAGAAAGCAGGCAGTTAAGACTAAGATCAGACTGCATGTCTGTGCAGTCTGATCTTAGTCTATAATGTCTACCAAAGCTTTGTGTAAAGATGGCAAATGCCATGAACAACAGAATAAGGGTTAATCAATGAGACACATAGAATCCCAAATAGTTATCAAAGCTATGCAAAATTCTTATAAGAAGTCTAACAAAATTCAACTTGACTTTCTATAAGACAGCCTTATCATAACTTTGTCTCGAAAAGAAAACTTATGAAGCTTGACAAGGCTTTGTTTGTTTGCCTGATCAGGGCTCACCGCTGCTTTAACAACCCTTCAGCTATAACCTGTCAGCTGGTGTACTTAACTATTTTTCCTTGGTTTTTCTTTCACCAGTACAACCATTACACCAGTATTAATTACAGTGGGGGGATTTCAGCACAAAATTGAAGCAATTGTGAAATAACTGGCATTCCATACTCTTCATTCATAGTAAAAAATCCCCCACAAAATTTAGAAATATGAGGGATCTTTGGAAAAATTTGGTTAATCTCCCAATCCCCTACATAAAAATAACCCCTGATTACATCCATTCTAGCATTTCTGCTATCCCGATAGCTTGACATATCCCAAAAGCTTGACCAGACAAGGTTAATAAAACTTTCAATATTGACTGTGTTAAGACCAGTGTGTTTTACAGGTACTAGATGGCTGTCCCTGCACAACTGGTGTTGAGCAAGCAAAATAACATTTTGATCTTACGCTGTGACCTTGACCATGGAATTATCTGAATAATTCTTTCAAATAGCATATCTATACATGGTGGAGGATAATAATAGTATTATGCCATGTTTTATTGAAAACCATCCATAACTGTAGGAGCTACTCTCAAATTATTTAATTTCATTTGTGTCCATCAATATTCATGCATACTGATTGGCTGAAAAATTGGTTTTAGTCCTCAATAGAAACAGTTTTGAGTATGCAGCTATTTTGTAAGCTTTCCACTAAAAATCTGTTTCTTAATTAATAAATCTGAACAGTTTTGCTTCCATATATTAAATTATAAGATATGAAGAGAGTATATATTGATTTCATAGAGTTATGAAACCAAAAACCCAATCACACTCATTTATGAATCCCCTTTGCGTATTCATAGTGTGATTAGATTTTTAGTTTCATGCCTCAAAGAAAATAACAAATTCTCTATACATCTCTTAATTGTGGGAGCTATGTTGACCTAAATCCAAACGCATAAGTATGGATAATAGGGTTAACGTTTTATTTCAAAATGAAACACTATTTGTGGGCACTCACTTGAATCATCTCCAAAAAATAAGATTTGATTAGGGACAAGTGAAATATCTAAATTGAATTCCAAAATACATCTCTTTCTGTAGCTCTGCAGAGGGACACACTAATGCACATACAATGTTTAGTCAGTGACAATTATTTTTCAAAGAGCATAATTTACCCATGCATGTAGTTTTCCCTTACCCAAGTCTACTCTAGTTCACAACATCGAGTATACCTGGCCACGAAATCTTACTTTTTGAATTTCTTGTACCTGTGAAAGTTTGTTTTTGATCTTTGTAGCAGCTGTAGGGGTCCCTGCTCCCTTACTGGCAGACTCCTTGAACTTCTTGTTGGGCTTGTCATCTCCCACTTTACCTCGTTTCACAGGCGTCTCTGGTTGCTGCAGACAATAACAAAATAAAACAGTGGAATGCTCATAATCACAACCCAAATACAAAGCAACTCCCTGCTTAATTGCAACTACATTTATAGAACAAATGAGCCGGTGCATCACATTTACAACAATATGATATGTGCGTAATAGACAAGCATCGACCAGCCTAGACAGTCACATACTTGAATTAGAAAATGACCTGACTGTCTTAGGACACTTTGAGGTCTTTTCTATCTACAATTCACAAAGTGAAGACTCTGGTCAGACTGTACAGATGTACAGGCTGGCCAGAGTATTTGCTTGGCGCGCATTTGATATTGTTGGAAATGTCAGCCACAGGCTAAAATAAGACTTGTCACATGAAAAGGGACCATCTGTTTAGGGTGTTAAGTGTCGATCCTAGTAAGACTGCACAGACTGCGCAGTCTGACTAGAGGCTTAACTTTTTGTATTATGCTAATTTTCTGAATGATTAATCTATCTTCCTAAGAAAGAATTTTCAAATGCAACGTCTGATTGACCTGTTCAAGAACAAATCTCTTTTTTTGTAATATTTCACCCAAAGAATTCAGCTAAATCGTTTGGTAGGAGTTTTTTTTTACAATTTTAAAGTGAATATAAGCCCCACCCTGCCACACCAATATTTGTGGGTGAAGCTAAATTTCTTGAACAACTTTGAAAGAGGGTCATCCAAGGAACATTTCTGCCAAGTTTGGTTAAAATTGACCCATTGGCTTGGGAGATGTCTAAAAGAAGTTTGATGCACAGACACACAAGCCCATGACAATTGCTTGCTGGCCTTTGGTCAGTGGAGCTAAAAACCAGACTGATTGTCTACATAACTCAATACTGAGGAGTCATTGTAGTAAAATAGAAATAAACAATTTTCAGTATATGAGCACTTTTTTAAAGAAAGAAGCAGAAATCTGATGTACCACTTTTCCAGACTTCACTTTCCCTGCTGGCTTTATCTCTCCAGATTTCTCCTGCCAGTTGGTCAAAATTTGCACCTCGTTTTCTAGGATCTTCAGACGTTTTCCAGCTGAGGCTAGCAACGTCTCCAGATCAGACTGTACCATGTCCAATTCTTCAAGACCAATGACCTCATTCTCTCCTCTAGATAAAACTGTAAAATAAATACATCAAGGGTTTAGCACAAAACTATTATAAGTGGCTATAAATTAATAGGCACTTACAATAGTTTTGCACTGACACCTAGAAATTATTTATCCACTCAATCTCAAATACTGAAACTCCAAAAGTTTCACTTTTTGAATTTTCTCAAAAAACAAAACAAAAAAAACCCAACAACTTGGGTAATACAATAAGTGAAAAAAGGAAGAAAGCGCTCAATTTTTTCTACTAGAACAACAATCATTAAGATATTATCTTGTGAAATTCTGCAACGTCTTTCAGTTTAGAGACTCTGACACCATTCTTATATTGTAAGACCTCAATAACTCTTATTTTATTTTGTTTGTATTCATTTGAATTGCCTCAATGAGATTGATTTTTATTAGTACCCAAAACAATTGGTTTGTGATAAAATGTCCACAGACCTTTTTTGTTTTGTTAGAATAGGTTTTAATGTCACTTTGCAGGCATATCACAGCAGCTGGAGCACGCAACAATGCATTTCTGGTATTTCTTGCACCAGTACTACCGTAACACCCTTTCCTAGCCACCAGTTGCTATCCCACTTAGGATTTTCAATTATCTACCCGTAAATAGGAGACATATTATCAATAGGGGACCAAAATATCTAATCTACAGCTTGAATAAAGCTAGAGATAAAAACTTTTTGATCCCAAACATTCGGAATTCCATAAAAGATAATGTGCCGCTACCAGAGATAGAACTTATGACACCCCATGAGTGAAGGTTTGGAGTCTTATGCACCGGCCAACTACGCAATGATGGAAGCTTGTGTTTGACCCTTTGACCAGGGTTTCGACTCCCTAAATTCTGATAATATCCAATTTTGACCCCTAAAATTTTTTATCAAGGGGTCATTTTCAAAAATTGCATCTTGAACCTGCTGCAAATTGTTAATGTATTAAATTAATTTTGTCTCCTTCATATTTTTACAAGAGAAATATGAATCTCTTGTATAGATATGAAGGAGAAATCTAAATAAGTCAATCAGCATTACCATGAAATTGTCATTTTTTATCCTTTTGCTTTATTTTTTTGACCCCTTCAACAGCAGTTTTGACCCCTAGGAATTCAGTGTCAAGGGGTCAATGACTCCTGAATTTGAAAAGCTCACACAAGCTCCGGATGTCCTGGAGCCCATGGTGTCTTTCATTATACAATATTCCCTCTATTAGCAACTCGGATAATAGGGATCTTCGGTTATTAGCAACTTTTTCTCCGGCACAAAACCATTTCTTCTTTAGCCTAAGTAAAATTTGTCGGATAATTGGAACACGGATAATAGAAACTCACGGATAATGGAAACAAATTTCTTGCACCATGACTCTTTTTCATTGGATATAAGAAACAATCAGGAGCTGACATCGGGACAAAACTATTTTAAAGCATAAATTAACAAGTTTTGACATAATTACAGGTGACGCCGTGATACGGAAAGTACACATAGACGCGTCGACATGTCAAGTTGTTGATTGCACCTTTTAATACCTGATTCATAATTGTTAATTAATCGTCTTAATTAAATGTTTAAACAAATGCCCTGCTTCGCATTTTCTTCAATTTTTCAGGCGTGCAAGTGATTTTCCAGACGAGTGGTTCATCACGCCAAGCCTTTTTTCCCCATTTTTCTTTTAGATAAAAAAATTCTCGCATGTCAACATCTCATTTGAAACAAATCGTCGTTACTTTTTCATTCCATGGCAAAAATAACTTACTTTCAATTCAGAATTATAATCCTAATCAAACTATCCGAGTGGTAAAGACACGAGGAAAATCATAAGCTTTCTCGTCTTACCCATTTTCAATATGACGTCACTCTATAAATTTCTTGGAGAACGACCCTACTTCAAACGTGCCGCCAAAAACCTGGCCTGTTTGAGGGTGCCGTCTGTGTTTTCGCAACGACATGCTTTTCTCTCATGTGTACTCAACAGCCTTATTAAATAACATATATAGTGGAAGTTATTGGAGTATTGCGCTGCCAACTGGGCTATGATGGAGGCTTAGTAGATCCTTACAGGATGTTTTTAATTACATAAATTACATCAACTAACTTGAGGTGTACTTGGGACAAAGTTTGACATGGTCCACAGGATCTAAATCGGGAAATAACAGTGGACAATCCTTATCCTGGACCTTGCCTTTCCCCTTCATCTTCTGTGTGTTGTTGTTGTTGTGCAATCTGTAGTGCCTCACATTCTTTTCAGGTCATAAATGGAACCTATACAGTCAACTAGCTGTCAGCTTTACATCCTCAGTCTTAACTTTGAATTGGTTTTAGATTTAGTAATACCTGAAAAGAAAAAGAAGGTGATTTTTTTCAAGCTCTTACAGCAAATGGAAAGTAAAAATTCATACGCTTAACCTAGATCATAGATGACCTTGGCACTGTCAAATGCAGGGCTTGAAAATTCTTGAAATTTCTACTTATCCTACAATATAGTAAAATATAGTGATACATTAATTTCATAAGTTAAACTTTGCAAAATCCACTCATCCTGCTTATATAGACAAAGAAGGAAAACAAGATGTGTTTGTGAAACACGAATGCCCCCGTAACAGCATTTTTTTTTAAAGGTCAAATGAAAAGCTCTTTTGACCTTACATAAATACAAAGAGATGTATTAAAATAATCTGATGCAATATTCAAAATGAAAATAATATATACGATAATGGTAAAATCGACGATTTTCTCTTATCACACCTGTAGCCCGCTATTGAAACTGACCTGTGACGTCATTGTTATGAATGTATTGACGGAATAAGCAGATCATATAAAATTACAGAATTTTGTTCAACCTATCACAGATTTTTCACAAATTTGTCGATAAAAAGATTGTCTGTAAGATGTTGCGGCAAGATGCAAGGGTCTAATTAATTTAAAATGTCTGGATGTAGCATTATTAATAGTATTAATTATCCTAATTAAATAGAATCGGTACCCGAAACATTTACTATACACAAAGACATAGAAATATCTTTCGGTGTACTGATTGGTTATTCTTGCGCATGAATTGTCCTATAACCACACCCCGTCAAAAGGTAATGAACCAATTAAAGGCATTTTGAAATTTCCGGTGAACCGATTGAGTAAAATTTTGTCAAGTGTCAATTACTATCATGTATATCATTGGAAAACCACGCCCCGTCAACAAACCAAGGTGTAAACAGATGTCATAATTGCTGTAATTAGTAAAATAACTTATTTTGGTGTTCAATGATGAAAACTTTTTGTTGTTGTAAAACCAAAATATCGCACTTATAGTTTAAAACGAAAAAGGCTTGTTGAGCAGCTTCTGATCAGCTTAAACAGATGTTTCAGTTCCAAATTCTAAATTCTTAACCAAAGAACGTAAGCTAGTGCGTAAAAAGTCGACCCTATTCAGATTGCGGACCGAGAAGGTTAGAAAAATGTCCAACTTTGATGATTTTCTTTTACAGTTATAATTTAGCTATTTGTTCCTTCCCTTGAAAGAGTTTTTTTTATGCGACCTCTGACTGGCCTGTACTTGAACCAATCCTTTTATTACATAATTATTTTAACTTTATGGAGTTCCCAGTCGGTCCACTTTCGCGTGACGGGTCACATATAATGAAGCTGAAGCTTAATGAATGGTCTCTTAGAAATTTTGCTCTGAGAAATTATTTCTTGAGTTCGAAGTTAACGTAAAAACTTGAACAGTACGAAAGCCGGGAAGAAATCTGCCTCTTGTTATAATTTTGTCCAAGGGCGTAAAAACATGACACGCAGTTTGCACAAGCGTAATAAGTAATATATTATTCGTTGAACAATATCGTCGATGATTGATAAATTATCGAATAAACGCAAGTACAACTTTTTAAAGCTACATTTGCGACATTTTGATCACCCGTCAACATTTTTATTTAGAACATGTCTCTGGTTTGGCGCATTCTGTCTGTCTGCCGCCTCTCTTTTCCTCTCCCTCTTTTAGTCTGTTTTTCTCTCTTTATATCTTTTTTCTTGATAAAAGACATATAACAAAACATTTAAATAGTTTTTCGATATTTACAATATTGTGAAAAGAGAAGAAATTTTCTTGGTGTAAATGATATTGAATCCGCTTAACACTTATTACAGCTTGAAATGGTGACCATTTTTTTTAAAATATATAGACATGTGTTTTGTGTGCCGAAATAAAAAAAGTGTATAAATTTGAAAAATGTTTCAGAAATGATTTGAAAATAATTGGCGTATTAGAAGATTTATCGGTACACAAACTAGCACACGCAGAAAGGGTCAGAAAGTCATGTGCGCTGTTGATGCAAGATGTCACAATACTTCCAATAAACAAAACCATCCAGCTACATGTAATTTTTAAAACTTTACGACTTAATTAGACACACATTTTATCCTTCAATGATTCAACTGACATGCCGCAAAAGACTAATTTTCAACCGGCGATATACCTAGACACAACCTTAAATCGACAACGGAATACCATCAAATTTATGTTTATTTGAATTTATTTTTCTAATTATTTGCTCATGATATTTATTCGTTATATTTTTGACAAATTCAAATAAAGTGAAAACATGGGTGAACATTTGTGGATTAAATAAAATGGAAAAATCGTGGAAAAGGAAATTTGTACCGACAAATGATTATAGTTTGAAGGAATTTCATACCATTTAATTGTCAAAGCCCTGTTGAGGTAGGGTTTTATTCAATGTCTTGATTTAATTTTGCATTATATATTTAATTGACTTTGTAGTAATAAACAAAAGTTGAAGCTAAATGATTAGTCACTGTGAAATATTACTCTCAATAAGATCAAAATGGATTTCCTTCCGAAGTTTTTACCAAATTAACGAAGTGAACAGTCTGAAAAATGCCGATTTTAATTTGTGAGAGAAAAATGTTTAATCATTAGGAAACCTCGGTTAACACTGTTAAAGTTCATTACTTCCCAAACATTTCAGAACTATTACCGGTCCACTACCTTAACCGATACTGATTCCTAATGATTCCAATACCAATTACTTTACACTAGCGCTCACTTGTGTGTGAACAGAATGACTGTCAATAAGCATTAAGCACTCAGTCGAGAAATAAATCACCCAAGACATAAAAGTTACAACATTATTAGGCCTTATGTCAGAAACAATAGCATCGGCATGTCAAATGGAGTAAATTAACTCAGACTTATAAACTCTGTATGCAGGAAGCAAATTATGTCTTTCTGGTCAGTTTTTATCTTAATTACTCGTCAATTGATTGCCATAAAATTATAACAAGCGTTAAGATTGGCTAAAATCTTTTGGTGACAAAGAGACGACATGTGGGGCGTTTAAAATTAAATCTTTGAAACTTAAAATAAAACAACATTCTAAGAATCAGAACATCATTTATTTAACAATTATTGATCAAATAATTCCAGCCTTCATAACTTGAAATCCGCTTGTGAATTAAATAACAATAAATAATAGACATTTTAATACAATTAACTGGTATTAACTTCCTCCGCTACAGCACAGAACTCAAACACAGAACAAACCAGTCAGACCATCGGCATATTTTCTTTGATATATTGGGAGTAATAAGCTTTGACCAAAAAAATGAAAAGCCTTTGCGTAATTTTCTTAAATTGCATTTGAATCGGAAGTTAGAACCAGTGCTTTCAAAATGAATCAATACCAATTACTTGGGTCGTCATGGAACTGGGAGTAACAGATGCAAAAGTACATTACACTATATTGAACTTTTTTTCATCGAAGCAACATAAGAAGCAACATAAATCATTAAAAGGCATGCAGGAGCTATAAAGATGGATCATACAAACTTCAACAGTACTTCATATCACTGGCTCAGTGCGAAACAGTTGTAACTCCCTGTATGTTTGTAGGGAGTTACAACTGTTTTGCACTAAGCCATCGAATTTTGTGTATAAGGGGTGTTTCTTCTGCCTTGCTGTTCAAGTTAGCTTTTATAGCAACATGGTAGAACACTCCCTTTGGACCGGAAGGGTCCCTAGTTTGACAGGCAATGCCCAGTGCCAAAAACACTGCTCAATATAGCGGCATCAGTGCGAACAGAAACTAAAAGAAATACATGATAACATAGATTAAACAAGAAAAAGATTAGTTAAATCTATGCAGGGCTAGAAAATAGTGATCAGAGGTGCTAGGTCCAGGACCTTCTGGACCTGAAAATAGGAGGGTCCCAAGTACGGCTGGGCAGGTCCATACTTTTTAATTAATTTGTAGAGAAATAAGCTGAATTTTAATTGGTTCAATTAAGGAAACAGCTATGTTATCAACAAAGGTTTTACAGCTTATAGCATTTAGATAATTGTTCCCTAATTTCACACCGTTTTTCAATTGTAGTTAAAAAAAATAATCTGTGAAAGGCTTTCCTGCTTTTGCAACAGTGTAAGCAATGTTAAAAAGGTTACTAATCTTACACCTCTGGTCACTATCAAGTCAAGTGAGGGCCCTTAATAGGGTGTGTGTATGTGAAATGTCAGGCTGATTTTGTGTTAAAGCGCCAGGTCTCAAACAATCATGCCTCATGCAGGAAAGATACTTTTTAGAGTTAGCATGTATCTTAAATGAACCAATTTTTAAGTTGGCAGTGGCCTTATATAATGACGTTTTATCTGCAAGCAGTGGATACGTCGACAAATTGATCAAGCCATCTCTTTATTACACTAGGCATACACAACCCACGGAAAAGATGTGAATGTGCCTACCGTTTGTTGCGAGTCATATTTTTTTTCTTTCTCAGATATGTATTCTTTTGGATCTTTTTCGTCGTCCTCTACTTTTTTGTATTTATTATATGGACGTAAAGTCAAATTTAAAGAAATTCATTTTTACAAAATAATCAGATAAATCTAAGATGCGGAAACTGTCACCAGCTTTACTGCTTTAATAATTTAACTGATAAAATCGCGAATCCGGAAAAGTGTTGATAAATAATGCCCCAAGTTAGGGTAAAACAAGGAAACGACCAGAATTACCTCACGAAAATGACCGAAATTTTATTTGTTTTGCAACAATTTTATTTGTGCGCCTGATCAACCTTTCAACAATATTTTTTTAGGGTTTATACAATTTTCTGATTTTGATTTTGTCATCGGTAAAATTGACAGGATCCGACGTCAATTTTGGTAGGTCCATCGGACCTTCACCTGTTTTTTTTTGGCGAGTCCGATCCTAGAATTTGGAGGTCCCGGACCTCAGACCACCGCTTTTTTCTAGCCCTGCTTTGCATTAATATACATTGGGAAACAAGTTCTTACAACTTAATTATTAATCCCTCTTGATTCTGTTTCAGGGATCATTCTGGGATGGGCCGAACTGATTTTTAGGACAAACTATTTGTGATAGGCTTAATCTGGTGATAGTTTTGGATGGGCCCCATATATAAACTATTAAAGTCTAATGCTTATTATAATCTAGGATAGGTATTAAGGATTCTTTGGCCCATCCATTTTTCCAAATGGCCTGGCAATTTTGAAGATGGCCAATCAAAATCCTAGATTTTACATGTAAATGAAATGGAGATGGGCCATTGGTTCATTTCCATGGCCCATCATTAAATATTCCAGAAATATCCCTGCTGCTTCCTGGAAAATTCACTAGTACTCACAACGAATGTGTGGGCCAATGAAAGAATCAAGATCAATAGCCACTTCCAGTTCCAGGAATCCAACTCTGGAGGGTTGGATCAAGAGGCCGACACTCTTCCTCTGGTGACAGGTCAACTCGGCCCATTTTCAACTCGGGCTATCGGCAACTTGGCCAAACATACAACTCGGCCAAGATTTCATTTTATGCCAGAGCCTTCTTATTTTGATAATTTATTCAGTAATTTTATTACCAATACAAAATATTCAGCCTTCATTCAGTTAAAAGGAAATTTACGTATGCGTCAGAAAATTAGAAAGTTAAATTGACATTTTAGGATCCTTCTTAAAAATCGCATATGAAATCAAACAATGATTCACTTAAATATTATTAAAAGGACAAAAAATATTTGTTTAAAATAATAAAGATATACCCAGTAAGGTATAATAGCATTGTTTGTACAAAACTTGTATATGTTTTTGAAAAATAATCTTTGTTACTACAGACTAAATATTGGAGCCAAGTTGACCGGCTTACAGTCAACTCGTTCCTGAGTCAACTCGTTCCTGAGTCAACTCGTGGCGTTTTGGTCAACTCATTCCCCAAAATTGGTCAACTCGTTCCCCAATCGATTTTTCCTCGGTCAACTCGTTCCCCGTAATAATCATATCTATTTGAATTTTCTTTTTTCTTTTGAATGGGTTAAAGTAATCAAAATAAGATATTTTGATAATGTCTTTTAAAAAACAATATAAAATTTATGATAGTTACCCTTTAATCTAAAATTATAAGACCAATTTAACCCTCCGATATTTCCCGGAAAACTGATTGAATATTAGCTGAAAATTTATATATAAAAAAGAATACTGGTTTAAAACATATTAAAATTAATGGCGAAACGAAAAAATGAAATAATTTCTATCAATCCTATATTTCTTTTTTTTTTCAAAATTTTTGGTTGTCCGGCAAGACACAAGACGAAACACATAGATAGAAATATTGTAAAGATACTGTTGGATTTGGAAAAGAAGAAAAAAATAACAAATTTTGTAAAGACATACTGCTTATAGTAATTAAAATCAATTCTAAGATAATAAGGGGTGTATTCAAAGTTGTCTATTGAAAGTCGATTGGACCTTGTCATTAATGGTGTGAATAAGATTATAGTATCAATTACCATTAATGTTTTGCCGCTGGTTTTTTGCAACAAAGCCATTGAATATTGTCATGATGAAAATATATTATCCGTTCTCCAGGAAAATTAGTTGTTTATAGTCAATCAAGAGAAAATGTATTCATAAATTCATGTCTGTCTATCTGTCTGCCTGTCTATTGCGTAAAAACGCAAATGTAACTAAGTAATGTGACGACATTTAGACAGGTTTTCTGGAGAGCAGATCCTATGTTTTATATGGAAAAGTCCGGATTCAGCATGACAAGTGTTTAATTAAAAAAGAAATTTATCATAACAACACCAAAAACCCATATCTATTCCCACTTTACGACTCTTTCACATATAAAATATTTGATATTAAATTTTCGTTTCCTTTGGTTTCTTGATTTAAAAATATATATTCTGGAAGTATGGTAAAGGGCTAATTATATGCCGAATATCGATTTTCAATTAAAAAAAACCCCTAAAATTGCAACAGAATAACATTCCTAATTTTTTTTTGCACAAAAACTTCCGTTGAAATATCCAGCGAAAATGAGATAATTTTTGGGGAACGAGTTTACCTAGGAAAAATCGATTGGGGAACGAGTTGACCAACTTTGGGAAACGAGTTGACCAAAATCGCCTCTAGTTGACTCAGGAACGAGTTGACTGAGGAACGAGATGACTGGCACCCAGTTGACCAGGCCGAGTTATTTGATGGACCGAGTTGACTGGTAACCCTTCCTCTAGACCATTGACACCACGAGAGAGAGAGAGAGAGAGAGAGAGAGAGAGAGAGAGAGAGAGAGAGAGAGAGAGAGAGAGAGAGAGAGAGAGAGAGAGAGAGAGAGAGAGAGAGAGAGAGAGGTGAAAAGGGAGGTAACTTCACATGAAAAATGAACCTTGTGGTAAGCTTCTCTACTTCTCTTCTTTTGTCATCAGTTGTTTGATATTTAAGTAAAATTTCATATCCTTTATATCAGTGCTACTCGACAAGTCTGTCGGATTCGGTAGAATGGAATTTTCAACAAAAAAGTGTTTTCCTGCCGGAAAGCTCTGTTGTTTTTAAAGTTAAAAGTTAATCGATCAAAAGTAAATTTCAGTTTGTTGTAAGATTTTTTTCGTTTCAAACAAAGCCAAATAAGGTAAATTAATAATATTCATTAACAAGAATATGTATTTAGTATTGATGTAAAATCATTTTGCAGAACTCAGATTCAGAAAATGACATAAGGAACAATAATTTAAGCAGCAAAATGATATTGAACCAAGCACACCGTATCAGCTAGGAAATTTTGAGCGAATTTCTGGTTAAATATACTCAATAATTTTAAAAGCATATTTGTTTACTTTTTAAAAATAATGTACTTAATGTTATTATATATGGATTTTTACAACTTACATGTTTGATCATAGTGCTTTGCCTCGAATAACCGAAACATCGTTTCGTACCTTGTTCCCTTCGACCCATTTTTTATTTGGAAGTGGCTAGCCGTACGGGTCCGTACGGCTAGTCTTGTAGGCTAAACGTACGGACCCGTACCGCTAGCGTGTCCTGACTGGATAGGCTAGCTGTACGGGAGTTTTTTACCAATCAGAATACTGCTTTTGATTTCAGATCATATACGATACCATCTTTGGGTTCACCTATCGATTGTTCAATGATTATTTATTTTTTATTATGCGTTTAGAAAATTAAACGATAATCATAAAACACTAGTAAGTGCCTGTAACAACTATTATCGGATGGTAAACTTGTCTGTTATCTAAGTCTTTTGCAATCAAAGACCTAGCTTACTACTTAGTCCAAATATTTAGACGTCTACACATGCACCATTCTTTATTTAATATTTACTATTCTGACATTTCATGTTTTGCCTTTGTTATTGCAGTGTAACGTCTAAAAGTTTACTAAACTTTTCCCGTGAGCAAAAGTTGTTTCGCGATTAAAACAACTGTTACAGTAAACAGTACGATAGATCAATATAAATTAACCCTTGTCATGCTGAACCCGGAATATTCCTGCTTTTGCAGGAGCTATAGACAAACATCAGCCTGCACATATGTGCAGTCTGATGTTAGTCTACACCACCTGTTTCTCACTTTCAAACCAGAATTGTCAATAGATTTAGTTTTTCAAATAAAAATTGACCTACAGGGGTTACTTTCAGTGCTTTATGCCCTTTGATTTTGATGCAAATTTTTAGCTAAAATTTATTCAGCATGTCAAGGGCTAACTTAATACTAAATTCTGACCTGTGTTTTTCCAAAATTTTCAACGATCTTTTCTTAAAAACAAATCGATTGTTTACACTGTCAGATTTCGAATCCATTTGCTGCCATTTTGTTCCAACAATGCGCCGCGCTTGGTGTGGTAAGTAAAAAGAATGACGAAAAGATAATTTTTAATACGAAAAAATAAAGCTGACACAAACAGTTCATAAACGTTCTTCAGCTGAAGTACTTAATGTATTTCAGATTATTTCAAAGTAAATGACATTTGTGCCTTTCATTATCTATGTTGAAAAACAGTTACTAATTAAATCGATAAATTTTTCGGAATGCGTATGGTAAAAATTCACAACTTTCACTGTCTCGATATATGGTATATAAAGATATTGGTGTAGATTCGTTGTATTAAACAATATTTTAAGTCTAAATACAAGGGCATAACTACCATTATGCCCATTACGCAAGTGCGTAAAACAACTGATTCGTATCTCGAAAATACAGTTGATGAATGGTCAGTACATTGTCTTATCCAAGCTGTAGTAACAATGTTTTGATTATTCATCGATGCTCAAATTATATAATGAAGGACAATTATCTTTTGTCACAATTCAATTATCTTTTGTCACAGTTGTTTACAAATTATGAATGTTTACATTTTTTAATCTTTTATATTTCGGTGGAAATATTTCTTATTATTGGTTCGACCATTTCCACATGCTTTATTTGTTTACACAATTGGAATGTTCGGCATTGTTCATTGCGGTAAAATGTGATTTTCGGGGTTGTTGTGTTTCAGTTGGGATTATTTTATGATCTGGTAAGTTCACGTTTCATAAGTTGTTTCATGCAACGAATATTTGATTGTTCTTTGTATTGATATATTGGTTGCTTGGCAGTTCATTCTTAAAGCATGTGTATTTTGTGTCCAAACAACGAACCGTTTCTTCATCGGGATTTGCTTGAGGAAACAAACAGGAAACTGATAAGACCCGACATACACGATAAAAGTCAAAATGTAAAATAACGTATGTCGGGTCTTATAAATAGGACTACTAACTACTGTATTTTATGTTAGTTTCCCGAATTCGTTTTTCACACCCATTTTGGAATGAAACAAACATTATATCATGATTTTGAAAGCCCAATCTGCCATTAACTGTTATTGATAAGAGGCCAATAGCAGATTTTTTACCTCAATATTAGACTAACCGATTTGTAATTTTTATTCAAAATCTTGTCTAATGTGCAAACGTGTAGGTAACCTGTAACAGGGTTTATTTATTTCACCTTATGTTTTAGAACAGACGTTAACTTGTAAACGTGACTGGAAAAATTTCCATGTGTTACGGAAGTTTTCCGATACAAAAAGAATATTCGTGGTTGCAAAAAAAATCTGTAATGTTCCAACAACAACGAAAATTTAAATTTCCTTCTTTCTAGCCTTTTACCACAAAAATAATAACATTAAAAATCTCCGGCAATAAGAGTTTTGTAGAAGATTATATATTGAAGAATTATTCAATGCAGGGACTCTGGGTCCGTGTTCAATGCGACATTTAAATATTTTTACGCTTTTGTCGGCCGATAGCCTAATAGACTAGTCACTTCCTTTTTATTTTGTCCACCCACCCTGGAAAGAGGCCAATAGCAGATTTTTTACATTATATCCCCCTCCCCTCCCCCCATTATGTGACCATTGTAAAATATGTTTCCACAACACATGTGTAACTATATCAAACGAGGAATACTCTGTCATACAGGCTACAAACTGCTCCTGGTCCTATCCGCAGTGTGATAACATGAGCCTAACTTCATCTTTCGCCAGCCTAGTGTCTGA
This sequence comes from Fragum whitleyi, assembly GCA_948146395.1. NCBI lineage: Eukaryota > Metazoa > Mollusca > Bivalvia > Cardiida > Cardiidae > Fragum > Fragum whitleyi. The sequence goes on along the minus strand of OX411551.1, from coordinate 11,840,909 downwards.
TATTGAAACTCGTAACCCATTCGAATAATTATCTCAAAACATAAACCATACTGACAAACCAAATTCTACATCCAAATGTAACTTGCTAAAATTCATCTCCATGAATATAAATGGAATAAGGAACAAACAACTGGAGTTACAAACATATTTTTAGAAATATAAAAACCAGATAAAGTGGCCATTCAGGAAACCAAAATTGACCCAACAATCAAATCCAATGAACTTATACCAGAAGTACTGGACTACGATGTGTATAGGAAGGACTGCACACTCTACGGAGGAGGAACTATGTTGTTAATAAAATCATATTTAAATTCTGCTCCCTTAAACAAACTTGAAAATGAATCTGAGTCAACATGGACTAAAATATCCATCAATGGAAAAGATCATTACATAGGAAACTGGTACAGAGAGCCTAGTGCACCAATGGACCATATAAACCTGTTGAGAGACCAATTTAACGTCATTAAGTCCAAAACCAAAAGACATGTTCAACCAATTGTTCACATCCTAGGGTATTTCAACTTTAGAAATATTGATTGGAAAACTAATTGTAACAAAAATACAGAGCAAAGCCTATTAAACTGTGAAGGTCAAATTCTTATAGACTTATTAAACGAAAACGATGCAGAACAACTAATAGACTTCCCTACAAGAAATGAGAATACACTGGACTTATCTATAACAGCAATGCCAGAATTGTTTTTTTATCAAATCCCATGATAGATTTAGTGACCATCATTCTATCTCATGTGACTTAATACATAATTTGTTCAAACATGATGTAACATTTTGAAAACCATAACATACTAAATGATAGACAACATGCATTCAGAAAATTTCACAGCGAAACCCAACTTACCACAGTGATAAATGACTGGGCCAAATCCCTAGATTTCAACAAACAAGTAGATATATTTATACTGGATTTTAAAAAAGCCTTCGATGCAGTACCGCACAAACTTTTGAAAACAAAACTACATAAATCTGGAGTTAAAAAGAACATATTAAACTGGATAGATTCATTTCTAGTCAACAGGAAACAACAAGTCATGGTAAACAGTGCACTATCAAATCTATCATCAGTTCAATCAGGCGTACCGCAAGGTGTTTGGACCCATTCTATTCCCAGTACATATAAATGACATTAGTAGTAACATCATGTCAAACATTTGTTTATTCGAGATGACTGTGTATGCTATAGAGAAATAAATTCTGAATCGGACTGTCATGAACTACAGAAAGATATCAATAAACTTGGAAACTGGGCCGATGAGTGGGGAATGAGATTTCAACCAGTAAAATGCAATATCATGACCCTTACGAGGAAAAAGAATACAATCAACTATACTTACAAACTCAAGAACACTCCTTTGGAATCCCTGAAATCTATTAAATACCTTGGTGTACACATTACAAACAACCTAAGCTGGAACAAACATATAGAAAAGACATGCAAGAAAGCATATAAAATTCTGGGACTCTTGAAAAGAAAGTTACATCAATGCCCCCAAGAAACTAAGCTACAAGCATACAAAGGCCTCTTACCACCAGTCTAAGAATGCGGTGGTGCAGCATGGGATCCGCAGCATTCCTATTTACAAGATAAAATTGAAGCAGTTCAAAAAAGATCAGCTCAATTTATAAGTTCTAATTTCGAGTTCAAACCAGGAACTATGTCAAATATATTAACATCATTGAAATTAAAGAGCCTCAAACAGAGAAGACAAAACAATCATCCAAGCAGCAGCAATACCGTTAGAAAACCTCAACAGACCAAAACGCAGTTCTAAAAAAAGGCATTTGGAACACTTCAACCTTCTATATGCAAGAACAGATACATACAAAGCAAGTTTCATACCCAACACAATCAGAGAGTGGAACTCTCTGCCTATGGATATTATTAAAAATTACGCAAATTCCAGCGATCCTGTCAAACAATTTACAGCTTTAATAAAAAACAAAATGTAATCTTAAACCGAACTTGACGCAAGCGTGGTGAGGGAATGTCCAGTTAGGATGTATGGCCAAAGAAAAATCAAGATCAAGATCAAGATGATGAAATCAGTGTCTATTCTAGGAGGGGGCATGCACATTTTAGCACATACTTTTGAAAAATCACCTCTGTTTTGGAAGGTGATGGGGTTTTCTTTACGAAGAGAAAAAGTAAAAGTTTTCATCTTTTTTTTGGAATGTTGATGATTTTCAACAAAATTCTCTCCTACATTTCCTAGAATAGACACTGAAAGAATGTATTATAGGATTAAACATCAATCTATCTATATATACTGCCAAACTCCCCTTTCGGGTATTACTGACAGGTGCGTGTCTCTGCTGGAATAAAAACTGTAAGTCATTGGTTAGGTTGCCAAATTTTAAAAGTATTGTGATTGTTAGATTAAAAGATCGAATAACAAATTATGGTCATTCAGGGACAGCTCACTATCTGAAAAAAATCGAGACTCTTCTACAACAGGGCAATGTCAGATAGTTTCTGGCTGTTCCAAAGTATCACTGTGTAGGGAAAAAAATATTTAAAGTAGAGAGCATTTGTGTGGATCTGTCTAAAAGATTTTGCTTGCATATTTATGGCTCAGTGCAAAACAGATGTAATTGGTCATACTTAAATATGCCCTACCAAGCCCCACGGTACAAAAGTAGGCCCCACAGGTTTCAGCAAAGTGTCTAGGGGACATTTTATGCTTTTCTGATAGGAAAACACAATATTCATCATTTGTAAAAGTTTCATTTGTCTATCTTAAAAAATAAGAAAGATATTAGTGAAAATATTTTCGGTTCAATGAGGCAGAAAACGCCAACCACTTCATTAGTCACTCTACCAAACGAAAATACATGTATCAAAATAAAAAAGATTCAAATATGAAAAAGATGTTAATATAAATGACATTTAAGATCAAAATCTCATAACTACAGCTTGCAGCTCTAGAGTTGATTGTCAAACAATAAACATTTCTCCTAAAAGTTGATTATATAAAATATTTAGATAATAACTTGGAATGTTTGTTATGATGTGCTTCTGTATAATTTGAATAAATTCATGAAAAGACTTCTTGAAACACCAAGAATGCATTTGAATAAGTCCTTGCTCTTTCCTGTTACCACATTCCATTCAAAACATAAAAATGATTTAAATGTTGATTATTAACCAATGAGTTTATTTATTGATGGTCTTTTTTCCTCCCCATATCAACACGGCATTCAACTCAGAGTGTGTAGCTTTTAGACGTCTTGATTATATTTCAATAATGATTTTTTAAACATGATAATTTTAATTATAATTTCGTCAGTTGGTGACCAAAACTTCATGATTACAGCTTTAGGTACAAAGTTTTAATCACCCACTGACAATAATTTAGACTAATCTAATAACTCCATTAGTTGGGCAACCAATACCCCTAACTACAGCTTGGAATGACTGGAGTTATGAAGCTTTTGTCCGTCAACAGTGATTTGTAGATTTATTTTCCCTATTGTGCAGTTTCAAGCTAGTAAGTTTTACTTGCTCTATCTTACTGGGTAATATATGCATCTCAATTTTTTGCTTTATGATAATTGTTTTAGTTGATAAAGCTCTCTTAAATTGGCTTGGTTTCTCCCTATCAGTTTGGCTGCTGTCACTCGGAACGTTTAAAGCATTGTCAGTTATAAAAATTGAATTTCTTATACAAATATAAAATCAATCTACATTTTTTTCTCCACAATGACTGATTCCAGTCCATCAAACAGAGTGTGTGGTTCACATAATTTGCCAAAGTTTGCACTTGGGAATGTAAAATTTCACGTATGAGGGTTGATCCAGAAGTTCGTACAATTGGCTAATAACTTTCGCATTTCTGGCTTGTTTAGTATATAATTTGGTTAATATGCATTTTAGTAGCTACGAATATCATAAAATCGCATTATTTTTGCAGAATTATCTTTGACAGCCTAAGAATACGTTACCATAGGACTTAATGTATCCTTAGGTGGGGGAGCGTGAAAAAATATTGAAAATCTGTTAAATAAATCAAGATTTCTAAAAGTTTTCTGGAACTGTTGTTGATATGCCTTGGCTAAGTTAAATCAAATGCAAAAAGAAAATTATTTGTCATATTTTTAAGCTCATTGGGAGACCATTTACGGACACAGAATATTTTAATGAAACAGAATATATGAAAAACATCAACACCAAAATAAGAATTACGTTTATTTTTCAAATTTTGTCATGATCTTTTTAATTCATCAACCCAAACATTTCAGATAATATTGATAAATGATAAAAATGTGCGGAAGAGAATTTTTCCTAAATCTACCCCGGATATTCAAAGAGGGACAGGCTCCATAGAAAGATTAATATTTGTCTAACAGAGTTTCAACAGACAAACTTGTCCGAATTGATTCTCATTATTTCCCATAAATTAAGGTCCTGCATCAGGATCTCAGCTTTACTAGAAACACCATGCATACAGAAATTGTAAACAAATTTAACTCCAAATGGAATATTGATAATTTCTGCAAGTTAGTGTATCAGGCACAGAAATACAAGAGTTTACGGAGACTATGCAGAAGAGAGTTAGTAATGACGTTGCATTTGACGTTCTTGCTCCCTGCCTACCTGCAGGGTCTCTGTCTTGGTCTATGTCTTTGACAGCCGCTTTTTAATGTAAGCAGTGGGGAAGAAAGAGCTCAGTTGACTGCACTCTAAGGCATTGGGCAGATTAATGTATTTGATTTAATATTTTACTTCTTATTATCATTAGTTAGAATTTTGTTTTGATGACAAACAATTATTGTGAAGTAACACCCTTATAGAGGTGTTTAATGAAAAGCAGAAGGATCTACAATCAAAATTTTGAGGACAAAGTACCAGTTTATTGTGCAGAAACATTCTGTTAAGTGTTGAATTTTTTTTTTTTGATTTTAAACAAAGTTCACTGGAATGATCCTTGTTTTATACAGCCTTATCGTCCTCTAATAATCATTATCAGGATATTCAGGCCTGTGGAGTGAATCAGGCGCTCAAGCACCTCTAGTTATTAGCTCCACTGACCGAAGGCCAACGGGGCTATTGTAATGGCGTTGTGTCCGCTGTGCGTCCATGCATCCAGTCGTAAACTTTTCTTTAAAAATCTTCTCCTCAGAAACTACTGGATGAATTTCAACCAAACTTCAAAGGAATGATCCTTGGGTGACACTCTTTCAAAGTTGTTCAAGAAAGTTTTATCCAATGAAAAACATTGATTAACTATTAAATGGGTGTGGTTTATTTCCAAAAATGGTAAAAAGTGAGTTTTCTCAGTTTCTAATTGATGGATACCTATCAAATTTTACATGAATGATCCTTGGGTGACCCTTTATCAGTTTACACAAAATTATTGTGATCAGATAAAAGATATGCATTGTATGGGCAGATGTCATTTCTCTATATCGAGGGCTGGGTGCAACACTATTGTAACTACATATTTTACCGAAATGCACTTTTTTGTGTTTTTAGATTCATTGGTATCATATACATCTTTTGCTGAAATTTCAGGTCTTTTGCTTTACAAATTAAAAAGATGATTTAGTTTTCCAAATTATTGTATCTCAAAAGTTACCTTTTTGAATTGCAATACTATTGTAAGTCGACCTACAATAGTTTTGCAGTACAGAATGACAGGGATCAGTTATTTAGGATATTTTTTATTCCCTTTTTCCCATACTTACTAAGTGAGAAATCACTTTGAAAAATATTATTTAATAGCAATTATCTATATCAAACTAAAAATACAAAATAAAACTGAACAACTGTAAGGATATCTGATTTTGACCCTACAAGAATAGCTAGAAATAATGGTAACTCACAAAATGCTACTTTTCTTCACTTAAATAGATAATTTCTGCTTCTAGATGACTTAAATGTGTAACAATTCTCTCAAAAAAAAATTTTCAAGCAGGATGCTCATGACATGGGCCTGTGAGGCTCTACTAACTGAAAAAGTTTAATTATGACCCGATAGATCTGTGCGATAATGATAATTATGTACATGTGTACCAGTAATATATCAAGTATTGTGGCCCAAAAGGCTGGGAATGTCATAAAATTAAAGCTTATGATCATATCAAGTTGTTTAGTGAATATTATTGCACAATAATGTTGCATTTGTATGTCAAACATGATCACAAAAGTTGTTAAAATTAGATGTAATAATCATTATTCAAAATGTACAAAGAATTTCAAAGGTCAGCATTATAGTAAAATGATGCCAAAAAAGCTATTGCAGACATCCTATTCAAAACTTTTTGCTTTAGGTTCTTTAAGCAATTGTTATTTAACCCTTATAATGCTGTTCTCAACATTTTCTGCAGTACACAAAAGTTTTGGAGACAATAATATAAACTTAGATCAGCCTACTTAGTTGTGAACTCTTATCTATGCCTGATTGCTTTCTAATTAATTTTTGTTGAAAAGGTCTGATAATCACCATTCATTTCAATTAAAATTTAAATTCAGCAGAATCAGGGTTAATCAAATCCTTGTAAGTTTTACAAACATTATTATTAAGGATTCAACTACAAAATTTTGAGACGAGTAATATCTGCTTTTTAGCTTGGCTGTTTTTGGAAATAAACCCAAGGTTTTATGATCACCTTGGTGTTGCTTGCGTTGGTGTTGACATTCGCATTTGCATGACAAACTGTCAGCTCGGTCATATCTCTTTTATTGAAGATATCTTCATGAATTTTGGCATGTGTGTTCAACATCACAAGGGCTACACAGACTATCACGGGGGGATAACTCTGGAATCATTTTTATAAGAGTTATGCCCCTTTTTCAATGTAGAAATTTTGCATTATCATGCAGCCAAGCGTTGCACATGTAGGTGGTGCTCCTGTTTTAGTTATTTTCTTTTATAAAGAAGGGGATTTTGAAAATGGTCACGTTTTTTTTTTAAATAAAAAAGGTTGTTTGATAGTCATGGTCTCTCAAGCAAGATGGATTGTATTGTAAACTTAGGACTTATCCCACTATAAAATTGAATTTTAACCAATCTTCATAAGACCCCTTTTCATGTGAGCTTGACATACCCAACTAATTTTTGTAAAATCTTCTGTGCAGGTTTGAAGATGAGCAGATAGAGCTTTGGACAAACATATTTCAACCAAATTAATAATATTTTCAGTAATGCTGGCAAACTTGACCAGTTTTTGAAAGGCATGATCCTTATGATGATACAATTATTCTTGGAAAGTTTGATGGAAATTTGATGAAACTGTTGACTCTTTCTGTTGCGACCACAAGAGAAAGTTAACACAATGGACAGACAGATGGAAAACTGACACAATATATACGCTATATCTCCTCTGACCTGCCATCAAAACTATACTGAAACATAAAAGAAACATGTCAATGAAAAAACCATGAAACATATAATATAATGAGAAGGCAATCTTTTAAAATCCTTTCCTTTGAAATCAGAAGGTAGCCAGCCTAGATATTTATTATGTAGCTTCACCCAATATGTTGATGCCATGCTCATGGGTTATATATTGGGATTCAGCCAGTGAAAATCCCATCCAATTTCAACTAAACTTTGTATAAAATATGTGTGTGTATTTCCGTTTATTTATCGCCGCTACCGTAGCACATGCCCATATGAGCGACGCCCCCAGAAGACGGTTAGTTGTTACAGGGGATAGTGCAAGGATACATGACAAAACTACTGCTGAGATCCGCCATGGTTCTTTTACATGCTCGGTTTAACTTCTCATCCGAAAGACAATTAGTTTTTGTTAGTGTGCCAGCCCGGGTTTGAACCCACGCCGTCAAACTTCAAATGGGTATAGAATATTTTTTTGGTGAACCTTTATAAACACACCCAAATGCCAGTGTGGTGAGCGGGGACTGTTTTTTACCCTGAAATCTTTAAACATATTCTCTACTTAAAGCAGACAGTGATTTCAGCCAACTTGGCAGAAATGTTCCTTGGGTAACCCCTCCTTAAAAATTGTTGAAAAATTTTGAATGACCCTCAAATTTTGGCATGAGAGGACAGGGCTGGTTTGGGCCCTGAAAACCTTATATATCTCCTCAGTAACCAGTGAGCCAATTTCAACCTGAATTTGCAGAAATGTTCCTTGTGTAGCCCTTTTCAAAATCTGCTAAGGATATTTTGATTGCCCACAAAATTTTCGCAGGGCAGGGCATAGCTATTTTTATGCTCCCTTGAAAGAAGAGGGAGGTATTTGCTTCAACGCACTTGTTGGTCCATCAGTCAGTGGGTTTGTCCGTAGAATGTATTTTTTTATCTGGAGCATATCTCAAAAAGTATGCAAGCTAGAATCATGAAACTTCACAGGTAGATAGATCTCATTGAGGAGAAGTGTGAGTTATTGCCCTTTGTTGATGTACAAAGAATAGGCCATTGATCTGCTTTTATGGGGGGCATAAATGTTTTACAAAATTTAATGTCTTTTGTTGATTCTGAAATGTAAGATCATTTTTCCCTCCCAAATCATTAACTATTTCAAACAAATTTGGCATTAATGTTCATAGGGTGACCCTTCTCAAAACTTGTTTGGAAAAAATTGTTTTCCCCCAAAACATGGTATGGCAGAGTGGGAGTGGTTTATTTTGCCCTGAAATCTTTAAATTTGTCCTCCATAATCATTTGGCCAATTTTGGCAGAAATCTTTAAATTTGTCCTCCATAATCATTTGGCCAATTTTGGCAGAAATGTTCCATGTTTATTCCTTCTAAAACCTGTTTTGATTTACCCCAAAATATGGCATACTTTTGAAAATGAGATCTACAAACATCTTCTCCTCCCACATCAGCGGGCAAGTTTGAGCCAAACTTGGTATGAATGTTAATTGAGTGACCCTTTTCTAAATTTATTTGTTAATCTTTTATTGCCCCTCCCCCCCCCCCCCCCCCCCCCTCTTTAATATGCGTGAGGCAAGGTGGGGCATGATATTTGGGTTAGCAATTTAAGGCCAAATTGCGATACTTCAATTTATCATGTTATTTGAAAACAGTCTTGGGCTTTAATATTTAGGTTCACAAAGTTGTTATCTACTGATGGACATCTGTAAATCTTATCATTGTGATGTGCCATGGGTCAAGGAGACTCGGATGAGCAATATATGACCATCATGGTCCTCTAGTCCTATGACACCTCTATGAATCTTTCATCTTAAGAAAAATTAAGGGAAACCAATATTTGCCACATAAACAGGAAATATTTATGGCCACATGGAAACAAGACAATCACCATTGGTCTCTTAGCCTTTGAGTAGTAGAAAATAAAATAAAAGTTTTGATTGAAGGAAATGTGATTTATATAACTATCTGTTGTACAGTATGAGTTCATACTGAGCAATTTAAATTTAGATTCCAGTAATACATAGCATAAGTCTGACAAAACAAATGAGGCACAAATGGAACTTTGATCTTGAAATTCAACCTTGAGTATATTGAATAATTTTATTCTTGATTATGTTTTCTCATTAACTGATTAGTTCCCTTCACTCAAAAAATTAACCTTGAATTTTTCAAACATCGTCTAGACATCGGGGTTAATGCTGAGTGTAATTGTCAGGAGTGGTCTGTTAAGCAATACCAGTTTTACTCTTTAAATTACTAACATAGACCATTAAAGATTTTAAAGTTAATTGTAAATATATATAAAGACTATAAGTACAGGTTACAGAAATGGAACAGACATACAGACAGACAGGCAGATACAATAAGAGACATTGCAAACTGAAACAAAACTGATTTAGGGATACATTTACTAATGCATTTAAGATAATTGTGGAACTATTTATTCAATTGACCTTGATGGTTGACCTTGACACTTGCAGAGGACTTTGACCAAATCATAAGCAGAAATGTTTCAAATTCAATGTGCCATGTTCATGAATACTAAGTATAAATGACATTATAATTGAGAGCTTTTAGAAAATGGGAGAGTTCAAGACTTTGCAAGTTTTCAAATTCAACATTAATGTATAAAGCTAAGATTTGACATTTAACTCGCGCCATTAAATTTACTTCATTCATTGAGAATTGATGTAAATGACAAATAAACCACGTGTTCATGGAACACTAATGCCTTTGAAATGGCTGCACTTGAAAATCTGACCTTGATAATTGACCTTGAAAAATGACCTTAACCTTGTCTTTAAATATATTTATTGTTAAAGTCACATTCATGCCCAATATGAACATTGTAAATAAAGGTTACAGGAAAAAAGTTAATTTTGCAGATTTAATTTTCAAGTTATGTCTTGGGTATAAGGGTTGAAATGTTGACCTTGATATTAATGATGTTTCCCTTTCATTGATACGTTTAAAGCTGCTCTTTCACAGTTTTTCATAGAAAAAATACAAAACTTGTTCTTAGATTTGGAATTTTTAGACTATTAAGAATGGCCGAAAGTATTGGCACTAAAAACAACATATTTCAATAATTTTGTAACTTATTTTTTCAAAGTGGCAAGATCAGTAAGGGATCCAGTCTATTTATTTCTAGTCTATATATTACATAATCGTTATTTTCTGCGAATAATCTTTCATTTTTGCTTGTATTGATATGAAGTTTCCAGCGGTCAAATACTTTAACCTTAATCTTTGATTGAATAAGACAAACATGCCGAATGTCAAGCGAAAACAGTTGGCTGGGAATTGGAGAATAATTTTTTTAGCATTAGTAGTCACTTTATTTTTCAGAATGAATTTAACCTAAATTTCGATATATCGGTCTTTCTTTCGATGCATTACCAGATTGAATCTAATTATTTTAAAGGCTTCAATTAATTCCGATTGATTTTACGAAAAAAGTTAAAATTCGCATTTTTACAATCTGTGCAAGAGCAGCTTTAAAAGGTTAACCTTTACCTTGATGATATGGACATCAGATGGGTATTGTTGTAAGTAAGATGAAAATCAAATATTGTAGCATTGTACCTTAGTGTTTGAAAATTTAGGGATATGTTTAGTTCACAGCTTGTCTTTTCAGCAGATGGACAGACAAACAGACATATTCATCGGCAGACATTTATATTAATGGACAGACAGAGAGACTAACACCAGTAAAACTGTATGTCCCTGATCATTTAATATATTGCAGGGGCATAAAAATTAACATTTTATCTAAAACAGTTTTAGTGTTACAGGAACTTAAATAACAAGTTTTCAGGTAAGATCCAAACAGCCAATGAACAGCCAGATGGACAGACAATACTTAAAGATTTGTCCCCAATAATTCAATGATGATGCATAAGAAAATGCTTTTCTGAGAATTAATAATTGTAGTTACAATAGTTTTGAAACATGTAAAAAACTTATCATTTCCTCAAAGAAAATTTCAAAAAGTATTGTAAGTGTAGTTACAATAGTTTTGCAGTACAATTATGTGAAAAATAGACAAAAATTTTAGTTCAAAACTATGGTAAGTCAAAAAATTGTAATAAAATCATATTTTCTCAAAATATCTGAAATAATCTGATTGGTATATATTTTCAAAGTAATAAAGTAACTATTCAAGAGATTTCATGTTTTAATATTAAGTCTGAAATGTTTTAAGCAGTTTTTTCCCTCTCCTGTAAAATTTTATAAAATGTAGTTACAATAGTGTTGCGCTGACCCCTCTATATGTTATATAGTGGAAACTTGGAAAATCATTTTCTCAGAATGTAACTGATGGATATCAACCAAATTTCACTGGAATTATCCTTGAGATGAGTGACCCATTATCTGTCAACCAAAAATTATTGTGATGGGATGAAAAATATGTATTTTATGGGTGGAGGTCATTTCTCAATATGTTACATGTATATAGTGGAAACTTTGAAAATCATTTTCTCAGAACATAATTAATGGATATCAATCAAACTTCACTGGTATGATCTCTTGGTGACCCATTATCACACAGCCAAAATTTATTGTGATTGGGTGAAAAATATGTATTTTATGGGTGGAGGTCATTTCTCTGTATAAGTAGTGGAAACTTTGAAAATCGTTTTCAACATCAGTAGAACCAAAAATATCTTAAACTCTAGTCAAAACTTTGGTTTGCTATTACAAGAATTTCAAGCCTGTGGAGAGACTCAATCCATTCATGGCTTTCTAGTTGAAGATCTCTTATCTTGTTCATTGGTCTGGCTTGTTATCTGAATGGTTAATGGCTTGCTGACCAAATGGTTAACGCTGCTTTAAGCCCCATAACAGCCTTATAGACTTTTAAACTTTTATATTTGTTTCCCCTTTATCAAAATCTTGGACAATTAAAAGTTTCTGCAAAGTTTTAATGTTCAAGAAGACTACCATTCCTCATAATCTTTGGATATTGAAAATTATATTCTTTTAATGAAAATTTTGGATACAGATTCATCTCAATAAATGTTAACCCTTATTGTGCTGTTCATGACATATTTTTGCTGTCAATGAAGCTTTACAGACAGTATAGATTCAGATTCGCCTGCACATAGTTGCTGCCTGATCTTGGTTTAAACTGCCTGCTTTCCATTCAATTATTTTGTGGAGAATTAGAGCCAGACTTGTTGAGATGTGGAAAAATTGGCAATTTAAGTTTAAATTCAGCAGGATGAGGGTTAAGACAAGTTCTAATCTGATCTTTCACAGTGCCGAATCTTATCTTTTCTATCTTTTACAATGCCATAATTTTATGCCCTGATGATTTTATACTTAAGAAAATATGTCAAAAAAAAGAGCAAAACTTAAAGTTACCCTGAAGTTATTCTGCATTATTAGCTCCACTGGCTGAAAGCCACTGGGGCTATTGTCATGGCGTTGTGTCCGTCGTGCGTCCGTCCGTCCGTGCGTGCATGCGTGCGTGCGTCCGTAAACTTTTTCTTTAAGAATCTTCTCCTCAGAAACTACTGGATGATTTTCAACCAAACTTCACAGGAATGATCCTTGGGTGACCTTCTTTCAAAGTTGTTCAAGAAATTTTGATCCAATGAAAAACATGGATTTAATGGGCGTGGCTAATTTCCAAATATGGTAAAAAGTCAGTTTTCTCAGATTCTAATTGATGGATTCCAATTATATTTTACATGGATAATCCTTGGATGACCCTTTATCAGTCTACCAAAAATTATTGTGATCGGATGATGAATATGGATTTTATGGGCGGAGGTCATTTCTCTATATGTTATATAGTGGAAAATTTGAAAATCATTTTCTCAGAATATTATTGATGGATATCAACCAAATTTCACTTAAATGATCCTTGAGTGAACCTTTATCAGTCTACCAAAAATTATTGTGATCGGATGCTAAATATGGATTTTATGGGTGGAGGTCATTTCTCTATATAATATATAGTGGAAACTTTAAAAATCATTTTCTCAGAATGTAATTGATGGATATCAGCCAAATTTCACTGGAATGATCCTTGAGTGAACCTTTATCAGTCTACCAAAAATTATTGTGATCTGATGAAAAATATGTATTTTATGGGCAGAGGTCATTTCTCTTTATGTTATAAAGTGGAAAATTTGAAAATCATTTCAACATCAGTAAAACCCAAAATATCTTAAAATCTAGTCAAACCTTTGATTTGCTATTTCAAGAATTTCAAGCCTGTGGAGCGACTCAAGCCATTCATGGCTTTCTAGTTTCTCAATTGGCAGGGCGTGGCTTAGCCGTGATGTAATTTAGCCTGTTTACTTTTAAATAGTTTAGGTTCTTTCAAAAGTAAGTCCACAATTATCATTAATGTGTGCAATCAACTGTACCCTTACACCAAAGGGATACACATGCTCAGACAAAGTGAACACATTTCACCAATTGGTAACCATAGCCTTGTTACTCTAGCTTGGACGCGCTGAAGTAATTAAGAGGCAACCTTTGATTTTAGGTCTCAAGATTTATGTCCACTTTTTAAAGAAGCAAGTAAATAAAAGCTGATTTACCTTAAACTTAAATGCAACTACCCGTTACTTAGGCTCTGCCCTGCCAGGCCAATAATCATGAGTTATATAAGATAAGAAATGTATGTCACTATGTCAAAGGTTAAACCAAACCATTTTATCAGGTTTATTGTGAGACATTAAAGAGTTTCTTTATATGGACATAGGATGATTATTTTGACAGATTACTGGTAGAGTGATATTTATTCATTTTTTTTTATTTTTCTTATATTCTTTCAATTAGAAGGAAAATTCTTTGAATTATACTTTCTCTAATAAATTCTTTTAGATGTAATGGAGAAGCATATAGTAAAGCATTTTTTGCAATGGGTCTGCAGAACAAATTATAGAAAAAGTTGCCTTAGCTTAGCTGTTAATGTGGGGGTCGGTCTGGCGGACTGTTCATCCTGGGGTCCTATGTTCAAAATTTGGCCTAGAAGACTTTCATCTTTCACCATCAAAAGTCATGTTGATAATTTATTTTGCCAATGGGTGAATAAGAAGTAGTGGGCTTTTGATACAAGAACATTTAGAAATTGTTTTTTCGAACTTAATACTAACTCTCAATAATAGCTTCCAGTACTTACAGCACTGTGATTTCCATACAATTTTGCCAAGGTTTTTTGTTCAGCATGATGACGTTTAAAAAGTTACAGGCATCATGCTTGTATGAGGAATTGTATAAATGATAGCCAAAGTAATCGATTGTAATTGATTAAATGCAAAAATAGAGTAATCAATTATTGATTCATTACACAAAATTTGCGAAGTGATGGATAATATATAATTAATAATCAATTACAGGTTTGTGTAATTGAACCCCCACCCTGAATTATGACCTCTGAATGTTATTATTTCAGTGACATGAAGTGACAGTAGACTGTAATTAACACAATGTTGACTCATAGACTGGCAGCCAGGTCATTGTACCTGGCCCAGGTACATAACCATTCATGTTGGAGACAGATGTCAGACCTTCCAGACTATAACACAGATGTGAATGTACACGAACACAAGCTGAAGCGACCTGATGCACCCCCTGGGACAGGAAACAAGGCTAAACAGGAGGAACTGAAACAAAAATGGAAAGGATTGGAAGGGTTAAAATCAAGAACCAGGGTGTGTATACTGTCAAACCTGTCTTAACCCTTTCCTGTTATACAAAATTTTGGACCTGTCCAAATTCAAAGGTCTTGCAGACGAAAATTTAAAGTGGACTTAATTTGAAAAATAACCATTCAGTAGGGTAGAAAATTGTGTGGAAAAAGAAGAAATTGCTTGTCAGGAGCAATTTCTTCTTCTTTTACAATGTTTTCTCAATCATAAAATCACAGGCATGTAAAAAGCAGGGATTAAACAGCAAAGGGTTAAGCAAGCACCCAAGGGACATTCAAAAAGTGCTTGCTTAAGACATGTGCTTGCTTAATACAGGTTAATTTCAGTGCCATATGTTTATTTGGGAACTTGGGGGCCGCTTGCTTAATACAGGTTGCTTGCTGAATGTAGGTGGTCGCTAAGACAGGTATGACTGTATTTATCATTCTTTCATGACAAAATAAATGTACTGTAAAACTTGTGTTAAGTGACCACTTTGGGGACCACCAAAAAGCGGTTGTCAATGGGAATGGTTGGTTATTACAAAATATCATGATGTTCGAACCCATTATGATCATCTTATTGAGACAAGTTTTTATCTGTTTATAGATGACGAGTTTGGTAAATTAAGTATTTGATGTGTACATATTTATATTCTTTTTATAATATGACCCAACTTTGGTAATAAAACAAGAAAATACAATATTTATTGATTCCGTGAAAGATTAAACGCCGTCTGCAAAATGATGTCAGCAGATCCATTATGAATTCATTTTCCTAAACAAAAATATGATGCTCTTTGTTCTAAGATCATTTGCATGGTTATTCCACTAGTGTAATAACACTGGTATTATACCAAAAACATATTCAACAAGGTTATTTCACTCCAGCAACATAGGTCATATTGTAGTCATTTGTCTTCAGCCAATGGAATCAATTTGTACTATCAAGGAAAGTGAGGGTAGAATCTGTTAATAGTTAAAACCACTACAGTTCTACAGCCCACGTGATAGGGTTTAAAATTCAGGTGTCATTGAGTCCTAAACCACAAAAATTTTGGGGTCAAAATTTGTTCTAAACAGGTCAAAACAATAGAAAAGGAAAATTGTGGGTAGAAATTTACAGGTTTCAGGGTGAACTGACCCTTTCTTGCAAATATATAAAAGGAAAAATATTAAAAAGTAGAACTCTAAATAGTTTACAAGATACGTCATTGAAAATTTTAGTGATAAATTTATATTTTGCAGGATTCATTAATTCCAGACACTCTTAAGGAAATGGAAGAGTCCGAGGATTTCCAAATAACAGCGAAAAATCTCCGAAAACTTGGACAGGCTTCTCTAACAAGGGAGGAGAAGCGTAAAAGACAGCGAGCTTTGGATGACCTTGGTATTCCAAGTTTTAATGACTTTTGGCGTTACAAGTTTATGGAGAAGGGTATGGAAGGTAGGTGTGAAAGTGTGATAATTGCTGAGATTTTTTTATACACTATATAGCACCTGAGGGTAGGCATCCTTACTCAGTGCTCTTGTTAAAATATCTTTTGACTTGAACATTTTTCTTGAACATTGAACCTTTTTACTCTGAAATTTTGATGAAGGCCCCTGATATTTATACAAAATGATTAGGAAATTGTAACTTGTCACACAAAATAGGACCATTTTGGAACTCCAGAAAATAGATATTTGGAATGAGGATTGGATCAAGCATAGGTCAACTTAAAGGGAGATTTCAGAAATAAAGAAGGTAGAAAAACAATTCTAGATTCAGAAAATTTATTTGCAAAGAGTTTGACATAGTCTAACCAGGGTTGACACTTCTCGCACCAACTAGATGCCCCCTTTTTGCAAGAAGCTCACAATTGGGTAATTAATTTTCATGCATTCTGTGGCAAAAACTTTTTTGTAACAAGGTGCTGATTGGGAGTGTGATCTGTTTTATTGATAGCTCATGTTAAAATCATTTATGTCAAAATGTTTATTCTTTTAAATATACCACATTGGGATCAAATTATAACTTTTATATAACTTTTATTTCATTTTAAGCAAATTTGTTATTTGCAGAATTTTCTTTAGTTACACTAACATGCGAAAATGAAAAAAAAATCACTACTACACTACTTTTTTTTTCTCAGTGAAAGATAAGGTTTTGAAGAAACGATCCATTGAACAATTCCAGATCAATATAGGGTTGTATTGTAATCAGGCCTGTAACCATTGCCATGTAGAATCATCTCCAAAGCGAACTGAACTGATGGACAGACAGACAGCAGAGAGATGTCTTCATATTCTCAGAAACAGCCCTTCTGTGGAGATTTTAGATTTAACAGGTAAGAATCTAATTTTAATGAACTACTTATTAGTCATTTGCAAAAGACAAATAAAATCTTATTCATATAGGGTTCTCCCCAGAAAATTTTGAAGGCGTAGTGGCATATGCACGCGGCTATATTGCCTAATAACTTTGTATTTCTGTTAATAATAAAGGATTATTACAGTGGTTTTACTGTGGATAAGGCTATTTATTTTTGTGAATCAGAACTTCTTTTTTGTTGAATATATAATTTAATTTGAACTTATTTTTTTCTTTGACACCTATTTAGCATCTCTACATTAATACCTAAACTCCTACATCATCAATACAATGGTGCTAGATGGCTAGAAATCTTTCCCCTTCTCACCTTCTATTTGTATCCCTCCCCTTTAATAGAATATATTGTGTGCTAAAAACTAAAAAGAAATAAAGAAAATTGGCATATTTAAGAAAGTTAAGTAAAAAAGTAATGGAATAGTAAATCAACTTCACTTAGGCTGTGGTATGCCCACTGTGTTATGCCCATATATTTGAGAGGTCCATGAACAGCATTGCATGTATTGTCAACTTTTATAGGTCTCTGTTTTTGTTTATATAAGGATTTTTTTTAAAAATTCTTCGGAAGCCCTTGTATGATTAAGGAAAGGCCCTTTTTCAGAAATAAGTAAAACTAATTTCTATTACGATTACTTTCTAACATGTTCACAAAGCCTCTTCCATATCTTATTCCCAAAATTTAATATTTCCAAGAGCATTATTTTTTTCTAACTAGTTTGTTTAGAGAAACCATTGACAGGACTTTAAGTACTTTGATTTAACAAGGTTTTTAGCTCCACTGGCTGAAAGCCACTGGGGCTATTGTCATGGCGTTGTGTCCGTCGTGCGTCTGTCCGTGCGTCCGTGCGTAAACTTTTTCATTAAAAATCTTCTCCTCAGAAAGTACTGGATGAATTTCAACCAAACTTCACAGGAATGATCCTTGGGTGACCCTCTTTCAAAGTTGTTCAAGAAATTTTGATCCAATGAAAAACATGGATTTAATGGGCGTGGCTAATTTCCAAATATGGTAAAAAGTGAGTTTTCTCAGATTCTAATTGATGGATACCAATGAAATTTTACATGAATGATCCTTGTGTGACCCTTTATCAGTCTACAAAAGATTATTGAGATCGGATGAAAATTATGCATTTTATGGGCGGAGGTCATTTCTCTATATGTTATATAGTGAAAACTTTGGAAATCATTTTCTCAGAATCTAACCAATGGATATCAACCAAATTTTACTGGAATGATCCCTGAGTGACCCTTAATCAGTCTACAAAAAATTATAGTGATCAGATGAAAATATGCATTTTATGGGCAGATGTCATTTCTCTATATGTTATATAGTTGAAACTTTGAAAATCATTTTCAACATCAGTAGAATCCAAAATATCTAAAAGTCTAGTCAAAACTTTTATTGCTTTAAAAGAATTTCAAGCCTGTGGAGCGACTCAAGCCATTCATGGCTTTCTAGTTTATTTATTCATTTTCTTTTGTTTAATATTTATTCCCCATAGTAATTTCTATGACCTCATTCAGAAATAATAGAATTTATCTTGATTTCAATTCTGAAAAAAAGAAAAAGAAAAAATTTTTTGGGTTGAACATATCAGGGTAAGAATCTGGTTAAGAAATGGCTCCCTGTGGAGAATCATAAAAAGTTTTTTTTTTTATTTTTTCTTACTAAAAGAATTTGTAATGTCCATGTGGATAGTAAGCTTGAGGTAAGTGTTACTAGAACAGACAGACTGCCTGCAATGTGCCTTATTTCTTCTAATTCTGGGAAGTAGAAAGATCGCGAAAACTGAAGAACATTCTTGCAAATCTTTTGTTTAATAGATATAATCAAAATTTGCATTGGAAGATAAAGATAAGTCTAGTTTGATTTGAGCAGATAGTTGTTAATTTGAATTTCTTTTTCCATTGTTTCCGTTGGATTACGGTAAAAATCGGCAATTTTTGGTAGTCGGACATTGAATTGACAATTTTCCTATTGGTACCCATCCGTCAATCTCTGTTACTGGAAGTACGGAACCATTGAAAATCAACTAAACGTGAAGGAAAAATCGATAATCACTAATTAGTAAGGGTCTTATCAATTAGGGGCACAGTGTAATTGACAGTATACAACTTCCAAGAATGTGATTACGTAATGACAGCGCGTCTGCAATCAGTTTTATTGCTCGTTTTGACCCTTTGTTCAGAAAGAAATTAAGCTGCATCGGTGATCAAATTAAAGCGTATCCGCGTTCTTAAGGTGTATCGGCAACCTGATATGCCATAAGGGCCTGGGGAGAACAATGATATTTAAAGGTTTACTAGATGAGCTAAAAGTCTATCATAGCGTTATAAAAGAAAGCAACCAAATTGTGCAAGAGTACCGGTATTACAGAATTCCCGGAACTGCTCAAAATTAGAGTAGTTTTAGAAATAACTTTTTAAAAACTAATGCATTATGTGAAAACTAATTAACATTTGTGCATGCTGATCTTAGTCTACACTCTTTGCCATAGCTTTGTGTACCCTAGAAATATATCTTATAACTATAGTACAAATTTCACTAGATAGTGAAAATTAAATGCACCATATTGTCCCTAATATTTTGAAAATTTGCCATCCATACATATTAACTACCTGCCTATATGGTTGTTGTCAAAAGCGCAGTTGGTAGCGTGTTGGACTGTCAATCTTGAGGTCCCAGGTTTGAGCTTCAAGGGCGGCACTCATTCTCCCCGACTGTTTTCTCTCCCACCAATGGGTCAATATTCGTAGACCAATGTGGGATAAAGGCTAGGAAAGGATGTGATGGTGGTACATGTACTGGTGTGAGAAATACCAGAAATCCATTGTTAGGTGCTTCAGTCGCGCAATATGACTGAAAGAGTTTTAAAAGAGGCATAAAACCCAATTCATTCAATCAAAACCTGTCTATATGAGGTGTCAATAACAATAACTGTTACAAATATATATACATTTGATAACTGTATTGTTTTTCAAAATGTGAATTTGATACAACTTAGTCAGTTTAAAGTTGGATTAACATCGTACATTTTCATGGGTGTTCAAGAGAACAAATGTTGACCTAGATATTTTTTATTCAGTACTAACCCTTAAATTCCTGCTTTAACATCAAAGAGTAGTTCCATGTATGAACTTTTCAAAAATTACAAACATGTAAATAAAACTTTATATTGGTATTGCAACCCATGCCGGGTTGTGAAAAATATGACACACCAAATTAAACAACTGCACTTTTGGAGAGAAGCTGGCAAAATAAGGCAATGCAAAACATCCAAAAGTATGGTATTTGACTTGATGTGTTTATGTAATACATTTGAGCCTGTGTGTGAGATTTCCAACAATTTCAAATATGCACAAAGCCAAGACTCTGACAAGCCTGTACAACCGCACAGTCTGATCAGAGTCTTCACTATGCACTTAGTAGTAAGATAAGGTCTTAAAGTATCTGTAGACCAGTAGGTAACTTTATGTTTACAGTGTGTGACTGTCAACAAGTAGTGATAGTTAACACTTCACAAACATTTCAAACATTTCATTGTTGGAAATGTCACACACAGGCTCATTTCATCTATAGGAGGGGCTCCAGAATTATGTACAGAATTCAGATACCTGGCTGAAGGTGGCAGAGCTTTAAATAAAGATGTGATTGTTAGAAGTAATCTGACGGCTCTCCTTGAACCAGGTGAACTTTCTTTCTTTAACCCTTTTCCTGTTTTACAAAATTTTGGACCTGTCCAAATTCAAAGGTTTTGCAGACGAAAATTTAAAGTGGATTTAATTTGAAAAATAATCATTCAGTAGGGTAGAAAATAGTGTGGAAAAAGAAGAAATTGCTTGCCAGAAGCAATTTCTTCTTTTTATACGCCCGAAGGGTCGTATTATGTTATCGTCTGCATTGTCTGTCTGTCCGTCTGTCTGTCCCTTAGCAAATTCGTGTCCTGTCCATAACTTTGAAACTATAAGGCCTATGGTCTTGAAACTTCACAGGTGTATAGATCTCATAGCTAGGGTGTGCAGAGCACAAGAACCACAACTCTACCATTTGTAATTTTTGAGTTATTGCCCTTTGTTTGATTCAGTAACCAAATTCATGTCTGGTCCATAACTTTGAAACTATAAGGCCTTTAGTCTTGAAACGTCACAGGTGTATAGATCTCATAGCTAGGATGTGCAGAGCGAAAGAACCACAACTCTACCATTTGTAATTTTTGAGTTATTGCTCTTTGTTTGATTCAGTTAGCAAATTCGTGTCCGGTCAATAACTTTGAAACTATAAGCCTCAAAACTAAATTTCATTGGAATGGTCTTTGAGTGACCTTTTATCAGTGTACCTGGAATTATGGTGATCGGATGAAATATATGTTATATATGGGCGGAGGTCATTTCTCAAAATGTTATAAAGTGGAAACTTTGAAAATCATTTTCTCAGAATGTTACTGATGGATATCAATCAAACTTCATTGGTATGATCCTTGGGTGACCCATTATCATGCAGCCAAAAATTATTGTGTTTGGATGAAAAATATGTCTTTTATGGGCCAAGGTCGCTTCCTCTATATGTTATATAGTGGAAGCTTTGAAAATCATTTTCAACATAAGAAGAACCCAAAATATCTAAAAATCTAGTCAAAACTTTGATTTGCTTTTACGAGAATTTCAAGCCTGTGGAGCGACTCGAGCCATTCATGGCTTTCTAGTTGTGTCATTTAGGTCAAAGGCCAAGGTCACAATTGAACTATGTCTGAAGCAATTTAAGGAACTTGGACAGAGCATTATTGGGTGGTATTAGTTCATGTTGCAACTCATCTAGATAACAATATAAATTAAGATTTTAAGGGAAAAAAAGATGTAACTTAAGCTTTAATGCTATATAAATTTTTGGTTGTCCATAGAAAAAGTGGGAAGATTCACAAACTTTTCATTTGAATGAGTGGTCATTCAATACCGAATTTATTAAACAAGTCATCCACAAACAGATAAAAACGAGGCTACACAGAGTTTTTATCTGTTCATAAATGATGAGTTAAATAATTACCGTATTTGATGAGCACAAATTTGATATTCTATGACCCGAATTATTGTGAACAATCATCAAATTTCTTGAAATTCAACATTTCAATTTTAACGCCGTTTAAAACTGACGTCGCAATTTATAGATTATGACGTCATTTTAGTGGTTACAAAATAGCGTTGCTATTCGCTCTGAGCTCATTTGCATAGTTAGAATAACTAGTGTAATAACACCAATGTAAATCAAAAATATTCAACGGGTTTATTTCACTCCTGCAACATAAGTCATATTAAAGTATCTTCTCTATTGACAGGTCAAGAAGACACTGCCCAATTCTTTGCTGATCAAGGTCTCCATGTCATAGCATCACTGCCATGTTATAGTGCCAAAAATGTAAATTTACAGCGTGGGAAAGGTGTATTCGACAGGAGTATACAAGCTTTGATCTTGTTGAATGAACTTGGATATGGAAAACCTGGTTCTAATTTGGTGCTGGATTTAGTTTACAATCCTTTGGGTGATATTTCTTTCTTTTCTTGTTTCATTACAATGTTATAACGTAAATTTACAGCGTGGGAAAGGTGTATTTGATTGGAGTATACAAGCTTTGATCATGTTGAATGAGCGGATGGAAACATTGGTACTTATTTGGTGCTGAACTTTTGTCTACAAATTCCCTTAGGTCAGATTAAACTTTTTATGCCCCTGCATTTATTTATGGGAGGCATATTTGATGGCTCAGTGCAAAATAGTTTTGCATTGGGCCATCGATAGATATTGTCTTTGACCTGTCTGTTGTCTGTTTATCTGTTTGCTTGTTTGTCCCCCCCCCCAAAAAAACACTTAACAGTGGCCATAACAATTGACTAGCAAGAGAGAGAGCCTTCATATTTCACATGAGTTTTGCTTGTGAAAAGACCTTTCTTTTGGTACCAAGGTCAAGGCCATTTGTCAAAGTTATTCTTTATAGGTCAAATATGTTGAACATTCCTGAAAATGGTAGTGGCAGGGACATTAATGTTTAACAAGGACGTCTTGTTGATTCTAATACTGTCGCTAAAATATAAATTCATTCCTTGGCAGCTAAGATTTGAAAAGGGCGGGTGCCAGTGCCCTTAAAGGGCACTTTCCTTTTCTTTGCAGTGAGTCACAGATGCCTTGGAAGGGTCTCCATCAAAACAAAATGCTTATTGGTATTACCAAGTAAATAAAACCGTAAATCACTCTTTTTATCTATTAATGCAAGAGTATTTTAAACATATTGGTGGTAAAGGTGAAAATTGTTTAATCAAACTTTTTCAGGTGCATTCCTACCTCCCCCTCAAGGGCCCCTGGAGGAAAAATACAGGGAGGAGTTAAGGACCTTATTTGGAATAGAGTTCAATCAACTGTTTACAATTACAAATATGCCAATCAAAAGATTTGCTGATTTTCTTTATAGAAGGTATATTACTCCAATCATAATTTTAGCTCTACTGTTTTGGGAGAAAAAACGAGGTATAGCAAAAGACTTTATGGTATTATCATTGTTGTTGCCCAAAAATCATGATATCACCAAGGCATTCACTTCTAACTTGGCATATATTTTTACCTTCAAAGTAAAACCTTTTCTATCGAGAAGATAACTCTAGATGTATTTTGTGGGAATTATGCGCCCTTTTTTACTTAGATATTTTATCCATGGTCCAGCTTTTAACCTTTGTCATGCTGAACCTGGAATATTCCTGCTTTGACAGGAAGTACAGACAAAGATCAGTCTGCACATAGTTCATACCACCTGAATTTCATTTTTAAACCAGAAAGGTGTAATATAATGCCGTTTTCGAAATCAATTCTCACTCACATTTGGTAACTTTCAGTGCTTTTAGCACTTTGATTTTACATTTTTATTTTGCAAAAAGGTTTTTTCAGCATGACAAGGGTTAACAGCTGAGTCAGGCATCCATTGGCCATGCTCTTTTTGAAATTTTAGACTGGTCCAAATAAAAGGAATTAACCAAAACCAATCGAAAGTAACTTCGAATTTGAGAGAAGCTATCCTTTGTGATCGTTAACATAGTGGGAAAAAAAGAAATTGTTGCTTTCTTCAAAATATATAACTTTCACTAATTTGGCTATATTTACAGTATTCAATTTTTTGCCTTAAAACAGCTTAGCACTTTACCCTTGTCATGCTGAATCCGGAATATTCCTGCTTTGGCAGGAGCTATAGACAAACATCAGCCTTCACATATGTGTAGTCTGATGTTAGTCTACTCCACCAGTTTCTCACTTCCAAACCAGAATTGTCAATAGATTTAGTTTTTCAAAATAAAAATTGACCTATTGTTGGTACTTTCAGTGCTTTTGCCCTTTGATTTTGATGAAAATTTTTAGCCAAAATTTATTCAGCATGACAAGGCAATTGGGAACCCTTGGGGATTCTACGGAATAGACCTCGGGAATAATACTGGAGCTGACATGAAAGCTGGTCATTTCGCACGTAGGTTTAAATGACATCACAAATATCAATGATCCTTTTAATGTTGACGATGCATATTTACAAAATCAAGGAAAGACTAAAAGTGGCCATATTTTAATTCAATAACAAAACGCAGTATGTTATAATATGCTTATTTGGATCTAGCAAATGCTTTTATTTTATAGGAATGAGCTTTATGATTACATGGAGTTATTGATCAGAAACTACAATGTAAGTACAATAGACAATCTGATGTGTCGTAACTTACTGAGTGTTAACTGGGATGGAAAACTGTACGACTGTGACTTTAATCAACAGCTAGATATAGGCATGGTTCCAAAGAATAACAAAGGTATGTTTAACATAATAATAATAGTTATAATGAATGATATCACTGGCTCTTCTGGATTTGAACCCATGCGGTCACGGCAACGTCTCCAAGCTGTTCAAAGGCTAACGTCCACTAACCACTGTGCCACCGAGGCTATTTGGGTTGTCTCTGAGGCGCAGTGGTTAAGGACAACAGACTTTGAACAGCTAGGAAAAATTGCCGTGTCCATAGGGGTTTGAATCATGTTAGAGCCAGTAGTATTATTTCTCTATTATTGTTGAAAAAGACAGTAGTTGCTTCCAACAATGAGAGATTTGAATATCATAATAAGAACAAATGTATTTCAAAGACAATCTTACCTGAGTGTTAACTGGGATGAAAACCCGACAACTGTTACTTTAATCAAAATTCGAAATAGGGATTTAAAATGTATATGAAAAAGGTAAAAAGTAATCCATCATTTATGTAGTTGAAACACTAATTCTTTTGTTTTTGGTGTAAATAAAATAATAGTTTTCAAAGAAAAGAGATATTAAGCTAGAAACTTATCACACTGTACAAATACATGGAGTGATTCATACATAATTGTGTTAAAAGTTCTAATTTTATACCTCAATGATTTTAAAAAATATTGTCTTAATTCAATGTCGAGGGGCCAGTGCAACACTATTGTTAGTGCCTATATATTTATAGGCACTTACAATGGTGTTGCACTAACCCCTTGATATAATTCAATGGCATCTATTAGACTAAAGAAATATTTAATTTGTTTGTACAATATTTTGTTTTGGATTCTTTTGCTTTCTAGCATATAAAAAGCTCCATACTCAAAATTATTTTTATAAAGTATGAAAGCAAATGTAAAGACAATTCAAATTCATGTTGAGATAGAAAAAAAACAACAAACAAACTAAAGATTATTTCATATTATGATAAATTCAACTGATATTAGATAACGAATCAGATCTGATTCATTTCAGAATCTAAATCTGTGTTTGACATAGAGTCCTGTGACGACCTTGTAAGCAACGAGATCCAAGTAGATAATCACTGTTATGGCTGTACGGCGGGGATGGGCTCCAGCTGACAGGGGGTCACTGTCTAATTGAGTTGGATTGATGGGCCTCTTTTGCCTTGTTAGGGAGATTCATTGAGATAGATTTAATTGTTTCTGAATTGCTGAATCCTTTCCTGTTCTTCAGAATTTTAGACTTGGTTCATTTTGAAAGAGGTTATACATATATCTTTACCCATAATATTTTCTATGACTAGTTGATTTTCATTCCGGTTTACGCCCACTTTTCATTCTACAGTAAATTTGACTTATAAGTCAAAATGATAGTGGTAAAAAGAACAACTGAGTCTGTATGTCATTCACTACAGAGTTGTAAATCGTCAAGAGTTGACTAATAGTTGATCACTTTTTTTAAAAAAAAAGTCAATTGAGACAATTAAATCAACATTAAAATACTTCATATGAGCTTGTGAATGGCCTTTGATCCTTGATGGTGGCACTCATCCTCTCCGGCTATTTGTCTCTCACCAATGGGATGATAATCGTAGACCTATGTGAGAAAGGAGCTGAAGGCTAGGAAAGGATGTGATGGTTGTACTCGTAAGAGAAATTCCAGACATCAATTATTAGATACTCCAGTCATGGCAATTGATCTGAAAGATTGTTGAAAGTGGCGCAAAACCCCACTCAAACAATCAAAACACACAAACTTGTGATTGATTTGAAAATTGTACAATTTTAAGACTCAGATCAGCCTATGCATCTGCACAGTCTGATCACAGTCTTCATTGTGTACTCCAAAGTAAGCCTATGACCTAATGTGTATGTTTACTATCAGGGAATGTTTGTAATACACTTATGTCACTGTGTGATGGGCCAAGCTGCTCAATGCCTGTATATCATGCACACTTGAAATTTTAGGTATTATCATGCACAGCTCATATTCGCCGCCATCAAAGCGCAGTTGGTAGCGCATCAGACTATCATTCAAAAGTTCCCAGGTTTGATCCGCAACCGCGACATTCATTCTTTCTGACAATTTGTTTTCCATCGATGGGTTAATAGTTGAAGACTTAAGTGGGATAGCATCTGGAGGCGAGGAAAGAATTATTGTAGTACTAGTACTAGTGTGAGAAATACTAGGTATACATTGTAGGGTGCTCCAGCTATCATGATATAACTGATAGATTGCTGAAAGCAGTGTAAAAAACAAAAGAAGGCTCATATTCTCTTAACTGATATTGCTATTATCTGAATTTACTGTATAATTGAATGTGGGTGTAAATTGGTATGAAAATTTCTTTATGATAGAAGATATTGTGGGTAAAGAAATAAGAAAATTTCTTCTTTTTCCATAACATTTTCTCAAGTATTAAAGCACACAGCAGTTAAAATCATGGGACATCACAGGAAAGGGTTAAAGTGGATTCATTGAGATAGGACAAGACTATTTCTGAATTGCTTAACATTGCGGTGAAAGAGGGCTGTTGAACTCTTATTCTTAGACAGTAGGACCTTATTCTTTACATTTTTATGTCTGTTAATTTTTTGAATTTATGAACTTATTCTTTACTTTTTTGTGTCTGTTAATTTTTTTTGTTAAAAATACATTATGAATTATATACTTATCCAGACTTGGATCATGGGTATTTATCACATGATAATTTAGCACAAAACAAATATTTTTGAAAACTCATTTTGTAAACTGTTCTAAACATTGTGAAATTGATACTAATACCAATAAAAACCATTCTTCTAAATTGCTCACTCAGTCATACATTCATTCATTCAACACACTCAAAATCATTCAAAAATGCTTCAAAATCTTTAAAAAACATTTCAAAATCAGCCAAGATGAGCAATATTTAATTCAAAGTGAAAAAGTCATTCTAAGGTTTATTTGCTTGTGTGGATTTGTGTCTGGTGGGTCCATGAAGACACACAAACAGAAAAGTATATTTATTTTATCAAAAGGGGGTAATAAATATAGATAAATTTTTTTCATCTTGAACAAATTTAGCGATATTAGATTACCTCTCTTGAATTTCAGCCAAAACTTGCTCCACACACTCATTCAATTTCCTTCCAAAGTAATTCCATAATCATTCATCTTGTCAATTTCATGATGTTGTCAACTGTAAATAAAGACTGTCTGACCCAAAGTCTCTCTAGTTGATCTGAGATTAGGCTATTCTATGTGCATTGTGTGTGCCTTTGGTACCTTAAGATATCCTTTATTACAGTCAAACCTTTCTTAATCCTTTGCTGTTTAATCCTTGCTTTTAACGTGCCTGTGAATTTATGATTGAGAAAACATTGTGAAAAAAGAAGAAATTGCTTCTGACAAGCAATTTCTTCTTTTTCCACACTATTTTCTACCCTACTGAAGAATTATTTTTCAAATTAAATCCACTTTATTTTTTTCTGCAAAACCTTTGAATTCGGACAGGTCCAAAATTTTACAAAACAGGAAAGGGTTAAGCAAGCACCTAAGGGACACTCAAAAAGTTCTTGCTTATGACAGGTGCTTGCTTAATACAGGTAAATTTCAGTGCAATCACCTCATTTGGTAACTCGGTTGCTGCTTGCCTAAGACAGGTTGCTTGTTGAATACTGGTGGCCTCTAAGACAGGTTTGACTGTATATGTGAAATTGTTTGAAAAGTTCAAGCTCAGGCTTATTTATTGTTTTACTTCCCTGCTGGTGGGGCAGATTCACCTTGAAAATGTGACATTTTATGCAAAATGGTACAATTATCTTGATAAGCATTTTCTAAGGAGTTCCTTCTGTAAAAATATGATTTCTTGTAGGCAAAGTCTTAATAGACAAATACAGGATTGATGGTCATTTACAACCTGAACTTCTTTTAAGACGCTTTAATAATCGTAGCATTTTCAATGTAGATGCGTAAAAGTCCTAGTTCTTAGTAAGGTTATGTCATGCTTTATAAAAATATGTGCAGCATTATGCGACATCATAATGTTTTTAAGTTGTTTACTAAAATTCCAACAACTATCTTGAAATTAGAATTACAGTTAATTACTTCATGAAATTGACAATAACTTAACTCAAATTTCAATCAAATTTATTAAATTTCAATCAAATCTGTCATATAGTTGCACGATTTTCTTTTATGCTTTTTGGTGGTTTATCGAGAAATAACAATAGATTATCACTAAAGCAGTGAAATTATCAAAAACTTATGTCCTGCTTCTGGGCAATTCATCCTATCTGATGTCATCTATGTGGGGCAAAATAAGTGACTTCACAATGAATGTTGCATAGCAATCACACGCAAAATGACGCGCTTGAAGAAAATATGTCCTAGAAATTTCACATTTTGTCTCATTCTTGCAATAAAGTAATAGAATAATCGTTTGTTTTTTGAGTAAGATCAATTAATAAAAATTGAAATTTAAAAAAAAAAAATATCCTGATTATGTTTTAACTTCCTTGAAAATCATTTTTAACTTGCTCGACACACACATTCAGTTTTATTCCTGATTCATTCCTAAATCATTCATGTTGTCAATTTCACTATATTGTTGAATGTAGTCATGCAGACTTGACGAGAGGTCAGCTCATTGTTAGCATGGCTGTTTTCGGAGTTTCTATGAGCTAAGACACATACATGTAAATCATTATTAAGAGGATTGCAAAAATTTTATTGGTTCAAATCAAGTTGTAAAGGTAATTTGAATAAAAGAGTCTTAATGATAAGAATAATATGTAATTTAAAATATCGATGTTTTTGTGACTGGCAATTTATTGTATTTTAAATATTTCCTGTCTTATTGATATGTGAAATCCAAATTTTGTGTTATATCTTGTTTGTAAGTCAAATGGAATTTCTACCTCAATGTGGATACCAGTTGTTCCAAAGTTACTAGTGCATAAAAACGTGTTCCTGTTTTATTAATTCTTTATAAGTTTTAATGCTAGTCTGAATTTCTACCTCTGTTACCCGTTATCTCTCTCTTTATAATCCTGCTAAGCAGTAAAGGCAGTCTGATCTAAGCCTATAATGGGTGCTATCTAGTCAATTATTGTAGGAAAAATCTTAATCTTGATTGGTTGAAATGTTTAAAAATGGCAATGTCTTGGAAATAAAATTTAAATTAAGTAGGATAAGGGTTACTTTATTGGCAGAACATAATAATTCTTTTCAATGCATGAAAAACACATTAATCAGTCTAAGCACCCGCAAATTGATCCAAAGGTGGTTTTCAAAATTGTTGTAAAATATCAAGGACACAATCAATTGCTCAGTTGTTAGGGTAGGGGATATGTGATACTAGAGAAATCGAAAGTCGTTGGTTCAATTCAAGCCCTTTTGTTTTTGGATCACATCATCAAAGAAATATGATAATACAAGCAATTTCTCCTTGGTCCTAAAGCACTGATCGTGTATTTGTAGGTTATGTGATAGTTTGTGATACACACTGTTATATTTGAAGGACATACCTATTGTGTTATTACAAATTGTTAGTTATTGGATTAAAAGAATTTATCTATTTACAATCATGGGTGTTACAATATTCCTTAACCCTTGTCATTTTCACAAACATCCCATACTGTACACAAAACTTTATCGGACATTATTGACTGTCGGACCATTTAGAGTAAGATCAGCCTGCACAGATGTAAATAAATACCCTAGCTTATTAATGGTAGGGGCCATAAATTTATCTGTATCAATAACAGAGAACTTTCTGTTAAATGACGTATTTATCTGGATACACTCAAAAATGTCTTAAAATGAATGAGGTGTTGAGTTTTCAAGATCAATAAATACGGAGAAGCCTACGTGCTGACGTCGGACGGACAGGCGGTGAAGATGATACCAATATACGTCTTCTTCAGTGGCGAACAAGGGGCCCGTTTTACTGAGCTTCTTTCGAAAAAAAATGATCATAAGTCCTAATCACAAATCTTACCTGGTGTTTTCGTTCTTTTTAGATTTTGCCTTGCATTTTTTACGATTCCAATGAGATGATGCATGGCAGAACTTTATATTTAGTTACTACTATAGAAGCAACTTTAATTTTTGACTTACGCTTAAAATGATCATCACGGTAGGATGTTTAGTAAATCAGGCCCCTGATTCCTTGTAATATGCGTATCATGACTTATTCCTTAATCCTATTTCGAAGTTACTCTTCATATGAGTTTCGCTTTTCTTTCCGTCTGTCAGTTTTTCCTTGAGAATCATAATAGACGTTATCTTGCACTCGTATTTTCACATTCTTTTTTCCATATGAGTTATTCATTTCATTTAAAAGCGGTTGAAACTGTTTTCGTATATATTCCCTATCAAAGGCGTTGTCAATAGCACCCAACCACGTGTTTACGATTCCAGGTGGCACTGCAGAAAGTTGTTTAGTTTCAAGGACCTCATGCAATAGAAACATAACGAAGGGCGCCTGGTATAAATAGAAACCTAATGCACCCAAGCTTCGGATGATCCTAGTTATTCGGAAATAGTTTTTACCAGACCTGAAATTTCAAAAAAAGGCAAGATGTTTTAGCAAACGCTAGACCCTAACCCTTACTCTAGTTGGATAGCCTAGCAAAACAAATAACAGTGTAAAAGTACGAATGCTATTTACGGAAATAGTTCTTAAGAATGAACCTGCAATAAAAACTATATATCGATTCATATCCAAACGATTTTATGCCCAGGGATCGATTGATCTGAGGCATATTGTTTCAGCCCTGTCTGCTTGCCCTCTCGTCTGTTCTGTTAAAAACATTTGCATTGACCAAAACTTTTGAAACTAAAGTGATAGAGTCATCTTTTTTTTTACATGATAATTGTTGGGGACAAGATCTTTATATTGGTACCAAATTCAATGCCGTCGGTCAAGTCAACTTTTCAAGGTCAATTATAAGGAAATTTTTGGGCACCACATTGAATTAAGTATTACCAAGAATTACAGAATTGAAATAAGGTTTGCTATAGATTACGGTATTGTATCACATACTGCATTGCAGTAGTGTGTTTTAGGGAGATTAGTGTTTCACAAACACATCATGTTTGTTATCAACACACTTATATTTAGGTCTTGTTAAAGTAATGCATCCGTAATAGTTCCGAAACATTCGGAAGTAATGAACTTTAACAATGTTAATCGAGGTTTTCTAATGATTTTCATTAGAAACTTCGGTCAACATTGTGAAAGACCATAGGTTCCGAAATGTTGCAAAACTTTAACGGGTCCCCTACCTTAACACTTATAAGTAATAAGAATATTTCCAAATTTTTAACGCTTACTTAAAAATACAAGAACTCTATAAGAAACCAGATTGAAATGCCACAGAATGCTTCTGAACAAACCTCATTTCATAAGATTTTTGAACATGTAATGCTTACTTTTTCAAATGGGCGTATCTTTCTTTCCATATGTCGGATCGTCCCACCTCTCCAGTGTTGGGGTCATTAAGGGCCATGCCGAAAAAGTCGAGCATCATTTGGTATGAAGTCACCAATCTCCCACATGCCTCATCATCATCTTTGATGTACTGTGAAAAAATATTAATACAAAAACAATAATTATAATTAAACATTTATGATGATTTTTTTGTTTCAGTGTAAGATCGATTTCACTTAATGAACAACAAAGCATATACTTTTATCCGTGTAAATATGGCTTAAATTTTGTAACTTCTTCAATCAACTATTTATCGATCTTACATGTTAAACAACAACAACAACAACAACAAACATTTCAAAGGTCATTCTATTTCTTGAATATAAAAAATGGTCGTATAAAAGGTTATGAAATTTTAGGATTTTTTCTCTTTGAGCCCGTCATTTTTGCACGTTTTTATAATGCAACGTATTGACATCATAAGACTATTATCATGGACCCGTTCACATATCATCAAATGTGAAATGAGCGACGTTGAGTGAAATTGACAGTCAACTCGATGTAAAACGTTCTTTATCCCTCACTCAGAACTCTATCCATTCATTCCAAAACTGCACTCCAACTATTTAAAAAAAAGCCCCAACATCGTTCAAAAACGCTTCAAAAGCGTTCATAACAATCAACGTTTCAATCAAATCGATAAAAGCAATCAAAGCGTCTGAACAAACAGGGAAATACGTTAATATTTTTAAAGGGAGGTAATTAATAGTTACGTCATGCATGGAATGCCATGCCAACCTTGATCAATTTTACGTAATGTACCTTTGTTTCGTGTTTCTGTAATGGCTCTGCATATGGGTTCACAGAACTCCGCTCAGGAAGTGGAAATAACCTGAATTGTAAAGCACATATTAAATTTGTACTTAACAAGCTGTTTGTCTTGAAAAGTGCTGTGCGTTATGAATTTCGAAATTTACATTCAAAATACTTTTGTCACCATCATACTTAATACTCGAAGAAAAAAAGACGTGTTCTGTAATAAATAGTTCAAGGATTTTTCGTATAATTTCATAAAAAAAAGAAGGAAAAAAGGCAATCGTAAGAAAAATGGAAATAAGCTTATTCCATCAAATTTTTGAAATACTCTTCGAGCCTTTTGATTCTAACATTTCAGACATGGGAATCTGGAATTCTAAGTGTACAGCAACGTATAAATATACTCAGAACATAAAGTTAAGCGCCACTAAGTTTTAAGTTAATAAAATTTTTATCGAAAACTTTAATAACGTATCTATGTTGTCAAACGGTTAGAACAACCTTGTAGCTATTGATTAAAAACGTTTCGGGTGCACGTGCATATTCAGCAAGTCTCTTGCAATGACTGTAAAGCCAGGGCTCGTGCACAGTGGAAAATCAGCTATTCTGTCAGAGATACTTACGTCGTGTAGCTCATGCAATTGTTTACATTTCGATTTGAAACTCAGTCATGGCAAGGCGTAGATTGTCTACAAATGAAAGATGGCGAATAATTGGAATGCGAGATTCTGGAATGTCTTGTAGAGCCATTGCCAGACAGCTGGGGTATCACCACACTGTCATAACACGTTTGGTACAAAAATACGCACAGAAATACGACGTTAAAGACCATGTCAGATCTGGACGCCCTAGAGTAACGTCTATTCGAGAGGATAGAGCACTTTTGCGTCACGTCAGACGTTTGCCCTTCACCAGTGCGCCTGTACTAAGGGACAACTGGAATACACACAGACGGGTTTTTATTTCAGCAGTGCGAAATCGACTTTGGATGGCTGGGTATAAGGCACGAAGACCCCTCAAACGTCCAAAGTTACAACAGAGACACACCAATGAACGCCTAATATGGTGTAGAGCGAGGGCACGTTGGAACTTGGCATCATGACGTCAGATCCATTGGTCAGATGAGTGTAGGATGTTGTTGCATGTCACCGATGGCTGAATTCGTGTTTGGAGACAACCTAACACCCGATTTGCACCAAAGTACGTCCAACCAACCTATCAGGGTGGCGGTGGCTCCGTTATGATATTGGGTTGTGTCTCCTACGGCTGTAAACTGGACCTAGTGACAGTTCCAGGAACATTGACTGGCGATAAATATCGCGATAACATCCTTTTTCCTGTGGTAATTCCTCATTTTGACAATCACCCTCTACGAACAAGACCAGTGTACATGGATGATAACGCAAGACCCCACAGAGCAAGAGTCGTGGCGGACGTTATGCAACGTGAAGCCATTACCACCATTCCATGACCGGCTTGTAGTCCCGATCTTAACCCCATCGAGCACCTGTGGGACATTTTAGGGCGCCGTATACGTCGGGGAGAGCCTCCTATACAAAATGTGGTTGAGTTAGAAGCAGCACTGCACCAGGAGTGGCAGCAAATCCCTCAACACATCATCCAGAGGCTGATTCGTGGCATGCCGAGGAGGGTGCGTGCAGTGATCAATGCTCATGATCTTACACACGCTACTGACTAAGATGTGACTGGAATTAATCGCATTTGTGTTATCTGACTTCAAACCAAGTTTCGTGTCATAGACAACACCGTTAGTCGGCTTTGACAATAGTTTTTCATGTTTAAAAAAAAGGTGAAAATACGTCATTTACATTTCAAGGTACAAAGTCAATAAAATTTATCACCACCCATGTATTTTTGTGAAATTGTCAAGTCAACATACCATTTTCAACATTGGAACTCAATATTTACATCTCTGTTATTTTGAATTAATGCAGGATCCCTGCCTTTAAAAATCATCTGTCTAAAAACTGGTGGCGCTTAACTTCTTGTTCTGAGTATACTTAACGAAACAAACTTTTAAACGACGAAGACCTTTTTCGACCAAGCTGAATGTTCATCCCGTTTCAATTAACATGGCGTCGTAGGAATCTTAAGCCTAACCATGATTGGTCGCTTAGTTTGCACTTTGGGTGCTCGACTGCATAATGATGTACAAAGTTGTAAGATAAGTCCCAAGCCGAAAACCTTTTCGGTTGGGACCTATCTTACAACTCTTGTACATAATGTGCCGTAAAGTACATGGATCGCAACCTAAACTGAAACCAACTTATAATCGGTCACTGCATGTTTTCCTCTTTTCGACACATTTACGATAACTTGATTAAATAGAACATTACGTTCATACAAAGACAAATCAATTTCAAGGATTTTGATGAAAGTATTGTGTAAAAAGGACCGGCAGTACGATTGTTGCAGAGAAAAGAAGACACCAATCCTACTTTGAAAAGGTAACAAGGTAGAAGAAATACCGTTATGTTGTTAAAAATCACCATGAATTCGATACCTCAAAGTTAGCTGAATAGAAATAAGTCTGGAAAACATTATTCAAGTCGTTCATTTGCGTAAATGAGGAGAATTTGTTAAATTTACCCCACCCAACAATGTTAATTTTGAAATTGGGGGTACCCATGTTCTCATGCAAGTTAAATTGCTTTCCCTGGAGAATTTTTTGATGCATTTTGGTTTTACTATCTACCAAGTGCATGGGCTATCGGAAAACGCCAAACACATGCATTTTAAGCTTTATTAAGCATTACTTTTCGTGCTTTATTTGAGTGACCGATTAGAAGTTGGTTTAAGTTTACGTCAAAGCTGTTGGATAGTCGCCATTTTGATCGCCATTTTGTGACAAAATTGCAAAACGAATCGAAAGTAATTCTTATTCAAATCTAATTCAAGTAATTCTTATATTCACTTCATCTTGTAACGGTGAATATTTTTGCAGTAAAGAAAATGACCAGTGACGGAATGAGAGCACTAAACAACTCGATATAATTTTTTCATAGCAGCTACTGTTGCTGATCCTATCTCAACTTCAGGTTAACCGCTTCGAATATTGTGTCTATGTAATTGAAAAATCCATGAAAACTGTTAACGTACCATTGTATATAGTACTGTAATTTTTCTAGTCTATAGTAGTCTCCGTACCAATATTTATGAATGTTTTCTATATATTCACCTGTAAACAAAGCGTCAGGTATAATAGGTCAGATAACTTTAGGCGAAAAAGAACTATTGTTAAATTAAGAAATGTGTATGTAATTAGAATTAAAAATGAATACAAATAATGAGGATAGAAATCTAAGAGCACCGACTGCGATCACTTATGCCTCGTTGTTGAGTATTAGATTTTGGATTTACAGGGCCTAAGAGTAAAATGTTAGGAACATTCTTATAAGGTGTAATTACGTTATCTCCCTTCGAGGTTGTCGCTCTTGATAGTGCTCATATACGAGGGTTTTTTTTTTTAAATAATAATAACTTTATTTTTTAAGCAACTTTACTAAATTTGGTATCATTTGGTGTCGGATTTCAATCCATGTATACTTATGTAAACTCGTTAAAACTCACAAACACAACGCACGCGCGTTTGCGATACACAATGACATGGTAACGAATACCTGGCGCAGTAGATGAAATGCCATCAAGAATTGATCTTCTTTCGTGAATATTTGTTCTCCCCTATCACTTCAGAACTTGAAAATTTGAATAAGTTGCAAGAATAAGTATTACGTATGACCTGTCTCGATTTGAAGTAATTTGGCCGTAAATTTTTTCGATGGGAATCATTTAAAAAGTGGACGGGTCAACGTTCGGAACGTTCTAAACGACGTCACCTTGTCGCTCGAAATTTAGGCCTATAATTATTTTTTTCTGAATGTTAGAAGAAATACCTTAAATACAATATTAAAAACTGTCACTCTGAAAATAAAGGGTTCATTTTTCCAAATACTTTCTTTTAAAACTTGTAAAGGCTTCGAAGCCCCATAATATCATAGAAAAGATTAGGGAAGAATGGCAGAAAGAAGGTTACTCAGGCAACTGTAGAGACACCAACTGATGAGCCGATGGCGATTTACAAAGGGGTTCCATTTTGAGAAAGTTTATTTCGTACCACTCGATTCTTTTACTATATAAACCATAAAAACAATCCTTAAGGACAGGAAGATCAAAGACCCCCTTCGTCCTACAGTAACGAGCTGTGAGAAGCAAAATTACACAGCAGCAATTGTCTGAACTTCCGACAACGTTACCAACGTCATGTCCTTGTGTTTCCGACTGCTTCAGTTTTAAGCATTTTGGGGCATATAAAACAACCCGTTAATATGCATTTACTTTTTTCGCAAAACGCTTTATCACTTATGATTAATTGACCTAATCCGGATAAGATTTGAACAACCCTCGTACTCCATAGTTCGAGTGAACATTTAACCTGATATATTAGAATGATCTCAAACATGCTCTTATCCCCCCCCCCCCCCAATAAAAAAGACCAATAGTCTATTCTTTGTCTATCAGCAAAGGACAATAAATAATAAAATGTGACGAGTAGAGTTGTGTTTCTTGTGAACTGCACCTCTCCTAAAGCGATCTATCCACCTGTGAAGTTTCATGATTCTAGCTTGCATACTTTTTGAGATATGCTCCGGACAAGAAACGGTCTACGGACGGACGGACGGACCGACCGACCGACAAGTGCAAAGCAAAATACCCCCTCTTCTGCGAAGGGGTCATAATTATCTTAGTTTACAAACAACGACCAGAACATATCAGAAACAACACAGAGTGTTATCCCACAGGAAAATCTTACTAAAAATAATTCAAAAGTATACCATGAGGACGAAATTTGATCTCGTTTCTGTAGAATCGAAGATTAGCACCAATATAATCATCATCGTCTTCCTATAACACATATTTATTTTGTCAGTTTTAATTGAGTCTGTGGGTAATATTTCCAACAATATCAAATGTGCGCCAAGCAAAGACTCTGGTCAGCCTGTGCAACTGCACAGTCTGACCAAAGTCTTCACAGTGTGCTTTGTAGAAAAATAAGGTAAAAAAATGTATTCAATAAGTCAGGCAAACTTCTGATTATACTACGTGGCAGTCAAGGTTGGTTAATGATGTCCTTTACGCACATGTCAAATTGTTGGAAATGTCACGCACATGCTCAATTAGCATAAACGCTGAATATTTTACTTTACAAGAATGGTTATATAAAGGGACGACTAATGCCGAGCCCACAAACGTTCAAACTTAAAAATCTGTTTTGACAATAAACCGCCACTTACATGTGTGACATTCATTCAAATGTCTACTAAACGCATGGAGGGGGAAAAGTATGCCGACCCATTTTGAAATTCATTTATGAAGTATCCTGACCTTTAACCAGAAAGAAATTTTGGAATGGTACTTTTATCCACTACGGATTAAGATAAGTTCGAAACTATTTTAAAATCCATTAGTAAATATAAGAGTTGTGCCGGTCAGGACAATCTCCGACAGGCGCACTTATTCTAATGCAAAGAGCGTGGCATATTTCTTAAAAAAAGCACTTGGGATAAGAACAGCACTATTGCAATTAGCTTATGACGGAACGTATATTTTTTCCGTTTACTTCCCATCATTTTTGAAAAAAATACAGACAAATTACTGCTTCCATCTTTTGAAATATTCTGTAAAAGCTGTTTTCTGCCATTTTGAACT
This sequence comes from Fragum whitleyi, assembly GCA_948146395.1. Lineage (NCBI taxonomy): Eukaryota > Metazoa > Mollusca > Bivalvia > Cardiida > Cardiidae > Fragum > Fragum whitleyi. The sequence continues at coordinate 11,801,786 of OX411551.1, read as the reverse complement.
TACCTGGAAAACTTTCACCTGCGGTGGCGGAGGTTTCACATAGGGTTGGACTAATTTATCGTTATCAATAGGAATCTTCTCCTGGTCATTGCTTATCCTTTCATAATGCTCTTTGTCTTTGAACGATTTGTTTTGGTCACCATGTCCATACGACAATAAGCTCTCAACTTCAAAATCTTGCGCTGGAATATATATAAGCGGATTTTTGCTTCCTCACTGAGACACGCATTTTTATGAAACTGTGAATTTACATTTACACAGAAATAGATCTATGCAATCTTTCCTGGAACGCAAGTCATAGTTTTCAGCAAAACATGGGAGTTAAAAGATTTATAAAAATAGTTATAATAATAATCAATAGTACCATAATCACAACACTCACACAATGAGTGTGTATTTCCGTTTATTTATTGTCGCTACCGTACTATATGCCCATATTATCGAACCCCCTCTCCCTAAGAAGACGGTTAGTTGTTACGGGGAATAGTGCAAGGATATAAGGCGAAACTACTGCCGAGATCCGCCATGGTCCTTTAACGTGCTCGGTGTAAAGTACCATCACAAGGGACCTCAGTTTAACGTCTCATCCGAAAGACAATTAGTTTGTTAGTGTGCCAGCCCGGGAATCGAACTCATTCGGTCGAACCTTAATGGTTTTGAAGTCCGATGCTCTACCAACTGAGCTAACCGATGTGACTCGCACAATCAAGAATCTGTCAACAAATATTTACGTTTTTGTGTCTCGGTCTTTTGATTCTGATTATTCACTAAAACAGGAACTTGGTTCTGCTGTCCTTCTATTGGTTGATTTCGTTCAGGTCGCGGAGCTGGTTTACGATCTCTGAACACATCTTCGTATCTGGGAGGTTGAACTACTTGAGCGTAGCCTCTGTATGGATGGTATTGACCGTAGCCACCATGGCGCCCATTCTAATAAAATGAAAATAAGCTCTTATACGAGCCTGTGCGTGACATTTCCAAAAATGAAATGTTAGTGAGGTGCAAACACTGTGTAGTGTAGGCAGCCACATACTGTAAATATAAAGTAACCTAATGGTCTACAGATACTTTGAGACCTTATCTATCTACTAAACGCATAGTGAAGACTCTGGTCAGACTTTGCGGATGCACAGGCTGGTTGGAGTCTTAGCTTTGCTCATTTTTAAAATTGTTGGAATCTCACGCACTGACTAATATGTCCATTCCTCAAAGATGTGCTGAGGAAAGGTTACAGGGCACCATTAAAATCATCGCCACCAGTCACATTTTGTCTGAAGTCAGGTAAGGAAAGATAAGGGCGGCCTCTGATTGATCAATGATATATTCAGATCAGATTTTACTTTTATTATCGGAAATTGGATTTTTTCCCAATTTAGATGCTAAATGGGGAAGATGACTGTATATTTCGACTCTTGAGAATCAATATTTGGGTATCAGTGAATTTTTTGGGGAGCGGTTGTAAAATCTGGCGGGTGGGGAGGGTTATTACTAATTGATAAAATGGATCATACTTAATAAGAATTAGACTATTTGGTTGCGCGACATATTAGTCTTTAATTTGAATTACGGCTTGACTTGCAATCTATTTTTTTAATGAAGTATGTAGTCTTTTGTTATAATGGCCGGCAACGGGAAATGTAATAGTTCCCTGTAGCCACAAAAATTAACACGAATTAAACACTTAAGTGAGTTATTTGGTCCCTTTCTTGGCTTGTTTTTTTTTGTATTAATTAACCTAAAAAGCCATGAAACCATTAGTAAAATACAAAGAATCGGTTTTCTAAACCTATTGTTTGATAAAACAGCTACCTATTAACTAAAACTTTCTGTCTGAATTAAACTTCTGCCATTCGTTTTTCCCAAATAATTTGTATATCCAAAAGATCTAACACAAACATCAGACTAGTAATTTAGTAATAACAACATATCTACATTTGGATGTCTTGCCGGCCAGCCATCTCGACCAAGCCATGGCTGCTGTCCACCAGATCTATCTGATTGTGGGCCCGGTCGAGCTCTTTGCGCGACCGGGTCTGGTTGATATCCTCTCTCTGTCGGATCTATTTGGTTTACTGTGGGCTGGTTTCTAGGTGCCTCGGGAACCAAGGAATCTGTGTTGCCGTGGACGTTTGCAGGCTGGGGTTGTCGGGCGTCTCTAGGACTAAGATCCTCAATTGGTCTAATGTCCGTGTCTACTTGAAAGGGATCGGTGGAAAATAAGTCGTCGTGCTAGAAAGTTTAAAAAAGAGTTTAATGTTATTTTGCAAGTTTCAAGTTACGGTATATCAACTCTGATAAACAAACTTTGCTCATTACCACTGAACAATTCATTAAGATCATTTCTAATCAAATTAAGATGTTTTTTTTTTTTTAATTTGAATAAATGTACATCATTCATTAAGATCATTTCTATCAAATTAAAATGCGGAATTTGTTTTGTTTGAATAAACGTAAAGCAAGCAAGAACTGTAGAGAATAGAAATTTCTCAAATTTCCTTGCAATACATAGTAAAGAATAAAAAATATATTTTTGAATTCTTGATGGAAATGTATTCATAAGTGTGTGAGATTTTCATCAAATTCACCCGTGCGAAGTTCTTAGATCCGCACAGTCTATTCAGAGTCTTCACAATATGATCAAATTCTACAATCATTATATTTTCAATGCGCTTTTTGGCTGCCCAAGAAGACCAATGTCTCGCCATCACTACAGTTAAAAACACCGTGAAATTGACTTATACCGATCAAATCGCTCACTCAGCGCTCTATCAATCATTCTAAACACTCACTCAAAGCGATCTTAAACGCTCCGAAATCTTTAGAAAACATTCCGAAATCGGCCAATACGATTAATTTAAGGAGGGCCGTTACAGTTTCGGGGGATTTCCAGATATCCGCGAAACAGATGTATGTTTTAGAGCATTCATATGCACAGATATATTGAAAATATCAACATAGCTTTCCACGCATATTTTGAAAATATTTACATTTTTCTTAAGGTGGCCATGTTTTCGAAAATATCAAAGAAAACTGTTTATTACACCGACCAATCACAATGCTGGTGTGCTAAATTAACATTTATTTATAGCCATAGATATGGAAAACCTAAAAATATAATAAACTTTCTAGTAAGGGCATAAATAAGTGACAAGTGGACATTTTGCTTTAAATGCTCCTCAAAGATAAAAAGTTAATATTTTTTTTGAAGGCAAAAAAAGCAATCACCTTTATTAAATAAACTCGAAATATGTCAATAGAAAATTAGCCCAACTATCGTTCAACTGAAATTTATAAAGAAAAGTATATGTATCCAGGCACTTTTAGTCAATTTCATAAGTTTGAAGTACAGTACCCCCCATAATTTACTACTCTAACTTGATTTTGTCCAGGCATTGTTACGTCCCCTGATATCCCAATCAACAATAAAAACCATTTGTAATTTTGATACACTTGGTAACGCCTATGGCAGTTGTAGGATTTCTGTTACGGGGTTTAAACTACAATTAAGGGGGGGGGGGTAGTCATTTCATATCATTACCAAAGTTTTGCCGAATTACTCAGTGAAAGACTGAGCACTCCATTCCCTCTGGATCCGCCACATGCACAGTCATTATCCTGATCAAAACACGAGGTTTTCCTCCATAAACTCATTTTCTATATGAGGCAATTACATATAGAAATAATATGCCATTTCAGTTGCCACGGAAGATAAGATGGATTATTACTCGATTGAAACAAAAAAGAAAGAAATCATCACTTTCGATTGATTTTAAAAATTTTAGAATTCTGTGATTATGTTGATAATTTTAACCTAATTTATTTTACAATGGTTAGGAAACAATTTCCTAAATTTTACATTGATCCCTCCTGATTCTGTGGATTACAGATGAGTTCAACTGTCTCAGGGCCAAATAAAGGAAAAGGTACAATCGCCAGTATTCATTCCCGATCTCGAGACTTCTTGGTCAAGGAGCAGGCGTAGTAACTCTCGAATACTTACACTCTTCGAATAATACGAAAGCTTTTTGAAATCATTGCTTATTGAAATATTCAATGTTGGCAAAGCTATTGATGGAATATTAATAATTGTTATCAAATTATCGTTTTCACTCTTACAAACACACATAAATGAAATCAAATAAAGATGGAAATTTAGAGAGAAGAAATGAATTTTTGAAAGGTTGAAATTGTCCTTTTTCTACGTTGTCTCCTTTCCGTTTCTACGACGTGTACCATACGTAATGAAGGATCTTTATAGGCAAAAGTAACATATCATTTTGAAGATTTATAAAAAGAATAGTGAAAACGAACAGACAGTTAAAAGTGCAGAAAAGTAAACTGAAAAGGAGAGAAATCGCATCCAAGTGGCAAAATCTTATTATTTTGGGATATGATTCGTCATTCCGTATCAGTTTTTACCGAAGTCGTAAACAAAAAAGCATATTTTTTCTCCTTTTCAAGCAATGTTCAAATAACTGAAAGATGACTACCTTTTATAAGCACCCATTATATGATAGTTTTATACTTACAACGATATGACCCGAACTCAAAAATTCCCTTTTAGTGACGAAGAGAACGTGACAGCTCTGCGCTCAGGACAACAACACCAAGTAAACGTTTAGCTCATGTACATGCGAGCTATGCAGGGTATAAATAGCAAAAATGTTTTCTCCGTTTTGTCATCCTGAATGCATGGTTTATGATAGGTCTATCAACGTCGCCCGTTCTTCGTTGGAATAACGAAGCACAAGTGTGAAACACTTATTAGATATACTTTACACGGTAATGCAGACTACCATTTTCGGATGATCGTTTGTGATTCGTTTTTCTGAACGCATGACCGGATTTCATTTTGTCCCTCGTAATAATGGCCAAACCCTGCAGTTCAGGATGCAAAAACATTTGCAAACGTTTAGAAAGTGAACCTTTCTTAGCAGTCGTATGTTTCTGAAATGTTTCGCGAACGTTTTTATTTTGAATTAAGGACAATCCTACGTGTAGGTTGACAAAATTACGATTGTTTGAAAAAAAGGCCTTCCACTAAGCACGCGCAACTTCATATAAAGTTGATTTTAACAAGGCCCCATCACAATTTTTTTTCTAGGCGAGTTGTCTCCCCAAAACTGTAACGTCCCACCTTAATTCAAATCGATAAAAGTCATCCTACGATTTTATTTGCCTGTGTGGATTTTAAAGTGTCTGATAGATCCGCGAAGACACACACACAAAGAGTTTGTATAATATTTAAAGGGAGGTAATAAATGTAGCTAAAGCTGATTTTGTTCATTTTGAACTAATCAGCGATATTGGAATACTTCCCTTGAATTTCACTCAAAATACGCTTCAAACACACAATCAATTTCATTCCAATATCAATGTCAAATCATTCATCTTGTCAATTTCACGATGTTGTTAACTACAACAGCTGAAATCGTTTGAAATAAATGTATAACAAAGAGACAGAGAGAAAACTTATCATTATACTTTCGATTCAGATGAAAAGAGATATAATATCAGTTTTGAGTTACGGTATTTCTCGGTCGTTCCTCGATATGGTGCACGGGCTCTATCCCTCGTCTGACTTCCCGACCCCCGGGTGGTATGAGCTCACCATTACGTCCGACCCTATGGTACGATAAGTCCTGCGGAGCCTTGAAAGATAAGAATCGATCGTATAATTTTGTGTTAACATTATGGGAAACGTCACTCGAAAGAGGAACCATCGGGATACTTCGTATGACAAAAATGTTTGAAAAAGAGATTGAATCCGACAGAAGTCACCGAGAGGTCAAATTTCGAAAATGAACATATAGCTAGACTGAACTGTCTAGCTGGATTCAAACAATTGAGCCAGTGCGAGACATTTCCAATAATTTCAAGTGTGAGTGTTCTGGAGATATTGAGCAACATGAACAGCCACATAATTAATTAGAATATCCCCTGACCTCCTGAAGACGGGTTAAGACCTTATCTATCTCCATTGTGCAAGGCAAAGACTCTGATCAGCCAGTGCAAGACATTTCAAACAATTTCACGTGTGAGTGTTCTCGAGATATTGAGCAACATGAACAGCCACATAATTAGTTAGGATATCACCTGACCGTCTGAGGACGGGTTAAGACCTTATCTATAATGCTTTTTGGTGGTTTATCGAGAAATAACGGTAGATTATCGCTTGATAATCTCACCGTAAAAGCAGTGAAATTATCAAAAACTTATACCCCGCTTTTGTGCATTTAATCCTATCTGACGTCATCTATGCGGGGCGAAATAAGTGACGTCACAATGAACGTTGCATAGCAATCACGTGCAAAATGACGCGCTTTACGAAAATATGTCACAGAAATTTCACATTTTGTCTCAATTTTGCATTAAAGAAATAGAATAATAGTTTGTTTTTCGAGTAAGATCGATTGATATTTCATTTCGTGAACACCAAAAGCTATATTTTCACTTGTGGCTCTGCCACTCGTGAAAATATAGCTTTTGTTGTTCTCCCAATGAAATATAAATCTATCTTACACTGAAACAAACGATTATCCTCTATATCTATCTCCAAAGTCTCTGGACAGCCTGTGTGGATGCAAAGGCTGGTCAAATGCTTTGCATTGCGCACATGTGAAACTGGTGGAAATGTCACGCACTGGCTCAGAGACCAAACGAAGCCGACTCAGCTTCAGCATTACTCGCAGTCTGACCGATGTCAATACTTTTCAAAAATTTCGGATGGCCGCTGTGAGGTAATATAATTGAAATTTTGTAAAATTAGTTTAAATTAAATAGGTTTTGGAGCTTTCTGAAGATCGATAATGATATTGATCAATATCGATTTTTTTTTCTGAATGATGTGACTCGTGTGTCGAGTATATATACATGTAAATATATTTCTCCTATTTTTTTTTATCCTTCCTTGCGTTCAGGATGACAAAGCGGTGCATCGGGGTAAAATTGGCAAACAATTTGCAACGATTTGTAATCTAGAACGCAGGGTAAATGTTCAATCGTCTTTTAAAACGACTACTGACATGGCTTGTCGTACTAATAATTTTAATAGGTAACACCAATATTCTTTGAATCAAACAATAAGAGTAATTAATTGCGAACTACTGTGACATTAGAAATATATAGTTATATACATCAGATTTGCGCCAATAACTCGATAGTACAAATATTTGTAAAAAGAAACCGTGTGCAGAAGAAATTAATCAGAAAGTACACTGGGGTGCAGAATTAAAGGAAGGTAGAATGACTACAGATATTCTATCAAGAGAGAACAATAGAGAAAAGTTTCGATTCTGGTCGGCCTGCGAAAAGGAGCAGACTGACCTGACTCGACACTCGCCCCATGGTCCTGTTTCGCGTTAAAATCGTCTGCAATCCCCTTCCTAAAGGACCTATCTTAAAGCTTGCTTCTGTTATTTTGACTTTAACTTCTTTCAGCTTTGATTAACTACCATCGTCAGCACAACTTTTGCTTACCCGGTTTCTGTTTTTACTGGCACCACCGCCCATCTTTATCCAAGGATAATTCCACCATTTCTTTCACACTAAAATTATTTGATGTGGAAAAGTAAAAAACTCATTTTAAAATTCGATTAATTTGCTTATTTGTTTGATTTTTTGTTTCGATGCTTTTTTTGTTCTATTTTTGTTTCATTTTTCATACGCCGCCGGAGGCGGACGTATAGTGGCGTCATCTTCTCCATCTGTCCGTCCGTCCGTCCGTCCATCCGTCCGTCCATCCGTCCGTACGTCCGCCCACTTTTCTTGTCAACGCAACTCCTCCTAAACTTCTGGCTGGATCTTCTTGAAACTTGGTCAATGTAATCACCTCAATTGGTAGATGGTCCTTTTTCGCGTTAAAACCGTCTGCAATTGCCTTCGTAATGGACGTATCTTAAAGGTTGCTTCTGTTATTTGACTGTTCCTTCTTTCAACTTTGATTAACTAAGATCGCAAGCACAACTTTTGCTTACCCGGTTTCTGTTTTTACTTGCACCACCACCCATCTTTATCCAAGGATAATTCCACCATTTTCTTCATACTATAATCCTTTGATGTGGAAAAGAAAAGGACACACTATAAAATATCATTATTTTGCTTGTTTGATTGATTTTTGATTCGATGCTTTTTTTTGTTTGTTTCATTTTTTTTACATTTGATTAGAATCGATTGAATTTGTTTGTTTTTTGTTTTATTTGATCGTTTGTTGTTGCTTTGCGTGTGTGTTTTGTTTTAATTTCTCTCTTTCTTTCTCCATCCCTTCCTTCCTTTTTCTTTCTTTTTCTTACTTCACCTACCTTAAATTTTATTGTCTTATACCCTGTATTTAATAGCCGATGATAAGATCTCGACTCGCGGTACTCAAATGAAAATGTTTGAAATTATTGTAATTTCAATTTTTTGTAGGTTTACCGTTATTATATTATATTATATTATATTATATTATATTATATTATATTATATTATATTATATTATATTATATTATATTATATTATATTATATTATATTATATCTTATTATATTATATTATATTATAATATATTATAATATATTATATTATAATATATCATATTATTTTTGCAATGTGCGATAAAAAACAACAACAAAAGAATAAATCTTGTTCAAAGCGAAAAGTATTGATACAGTTTGAGAGTGTTTGTTTTTACATAACTACATTCTCATTCTAAATTGTGGTCTTAAAGCTATTTCGGTTAGGACTGGTCTAAAAATTACGAGATTTTGACAAATATAATATTAATCAAATCTAGTTTGGTTTATATCACAATATTTTACCTCAATACATCCATAAATATCATTCACCACATTGAAATTGTATTGAAAACTACGCATGTATGATATTTACAGATATTCAGTAAAATTGAAAAGGACTTCTATCATTGAGGTTCTTTATTTATCGATCTACCCGCATCTTTTGATATCGGATAAATAAAGAATCGGGGTGGCGGCACATACAAATTGAGCTTTTTAAGGTAGTGGACCTTTTAGTTCAGCAGTTGAACTTTAACAGTGTTATCAGATTTTTCCTAATGTTTTCATGAGGAAACCTCGGTCAACAGATCATGAGTTCCTAAATGTTGCGGAGCTATAACGGTTCCACTAAATTAACTTGTCGTGCTTAAAATTAACAGAATCGATTGACCAAAAAACAACAACAACATACATACACAGTGAGGTTGTGAAATCCGAAACTTCCCGCAATTTCGTTAGAAACATGTCCATAAATAGAAGACTTTTTAAAACGTCATGATCACGGATTGAAAACAAAGTTTTGGTTGCCCACCATCTATTTGGTGTTTGTTTCATGTCACTGTGATAAATGATTTATAAGATATCGATTGTTTCTGTGTAAGATCGATTTTTATAATATGACCTACGTCGCGGGAGTGAAATAAACTCGTTGAATATTTTTGATATTACACGGGTGTTATTACACTAGTGGAATAACTATGCAAATGAGCTCAGAGCGAATAGCAACGCTTTTATTGTAACCAAGAAAAAGACGTCATATTCTATGTTTTGTGACGTCATTTTGAAACGGCGTTATAAGTTTCGTGGAAAATTGAAACGTTGAATTTAAAAGAATTTTGACGATTTTTCGCTAAAGTTCGGGTCATATTATAAAAAGAATATAAAATACAGAATTTATTAAACTCGTCATCTAAAACAGATAAAAACTCGGCGCAGCCTCGTTTTTGTCTGTTTATAGATGACTCGTTTAATAAACTCAGTATTTAATGACCACTCATTCAATATCCTTTATATATTTTATTGAGTCAACGACAAAAGCTATAGGCTATTTTCACGAACAAAGACGGAGAATATAGCTTTTGTTTTTCACGAAATGTAGTATCAATCGATCTTATTCGAAAAAAACGATTAAACTAATTCTTGATGAAAAAATGAGACAATGTGAAAATTTTAGAACAAAATTTCTTAAAACGCGTCATTTAGCACGTGATTGCTATGCAACGTTCATGGTGACGTCACCTATTTGACTCCGCTAAGATGACGTCAGATAGGGTGAAATGAACGAAAGCGGGGTAAAAGTTTTTGATAAATTCACTGGTTAGGCGGTTATCTATCTTTATATCTCGATAATCTACCGAAAAGCGTTAAAGACATTTAAATAAATGCGGGATGTGTCGTAACGTAGGTCAAGGGTCGGGGCCGAAGATACGCTAGTTTATATTCAATTAATTTCACGTGTGCGTGGTTGACAGACTTTGGGCACCTGGGGAAGCAAACAGTGCAATAAAGATTATCTTCCTTTTTGAACAGGGAATTAGATCCTTAATATACATGTATTTGTTGTGCGCGAAGTTTTGATTCGATTGAGACTGTGCGGATAAAAATCCTGTGTCAAGAGATTCCCCGCCCCACTCTCTTTCTTAGATTACTTCAAGAAATTCTAAACTAGCAAAGCATTGGTGTTATGGGCTGTCGAGTCGGTATATTGAAATATATATATAATACGTACTTAGTGTGTTGTATGAAAAAGAATATCTAACGAGGTTGGGAGAATTGATCATTGTCGAGGCTCTGCCGAGACAATTATGAATTCTCACAACCCAGTTAGATATTTTTTTCATACTGCACACTAAGTATGTATTATATTTATCTTATAACCTCTATTTGTCTTGTTTTCGTCGATGTTTCTAACTGAAATGCGCGTTTCTAAAAATAAGTGCATGATATTATTCTTCTAAAAATAACTATGTGATATCATAAAAAATATCATATGGGTTGTTATCACACGAATATTTGTATAGTTATAAGATAAAAAAGAAAAATATTTCCCTTTATATATCGTTTCTAAGGTAGTTATTATTTGCCTATGTATGATCGACGCGTCAAGGAAATGCTTAGTTGATAGGGATGATACAGTTAGTAGCATCGTGAGACTGACACTCAATAAAAAAAATCATGCCAATTCACTCAATCAGATCTCCATTCATTCCAAACGATCACTCCAATCACTCAAAAACGCTCCGAAATAGTTTAAAACGCTTCGAAATCGTTTAGGACGACAAACAATTCATTCAAATCGTTCAAAGCATTCCCAGATTTTATTTACTGGTATAGATTTTACAGCGTCCTATTGTCCTGTGAAGTCTTAAAAATAGGAAAATACTATACTTTTTATTAAAGAGAGGTAAAAATATCAATAATATCGCAAAATTTGAACGAAAATAGCGATATTGTATCACCTCCCTTGGATATTTGTTATTTGTAAAACAATGGGACAAATAAATTACCGGCGAGGACTTAAACACCGCAACCGGCAGGTTGAGAATGCTATAGTTACGACGTTTTAGTCTCCAATGGATGTTATAAATTGAAATAAGATCTATTATTGTTTAATCCTCTATTATTTTTATTTTTTTTTTATAGAAATCAAACAACGACATTCATATATCTACAGTATGCCGAGATGACTATATCCCCTGTTTTCCGTCCTTAAGGCTTTTGAACTGGCTTTATCTCTCATCTGATTGTAACCTTTATGGCAAAATTTGAATTATGAAACAATAGACTTTATGCTATTTATACATTTGTCATTTATTATTGGCTTTTGGTGCTGATGATTTCGCTAGTTCGTTATTTCCCGTAGGTTCAAATATATATCCCCCTTTAAAATATTATGATCCACATCGGACTTTCAAAGGAGGGTTATGTAAGCACAGCTAGGTATTCCGGTGATCGGACGTTCGATTTATGTCGATATTTCTATACCAACTATACGGTAACCAGGATAATGTCACATGCATTCAAGATACCCAAAGATTGCGAAACTTTTGTAAAATGGTGCCCTGCTTTAAACGATGCCAATCGTTCAAAGCGGAATATCATTAAAAACGTTTGCAAACGCATTTACATTCCGAACGCAGAAAACTTCACAGTAGCTATAATTTTTCTACAGTCAAAGCTGTCTTAAGCAAGCATCCAAGGGACATTCAAAAAGTGCTTGCTTAAGACAGGTGCTTGCTTAATACAGGTCAATTTTAGTGTAATTTGTTCATTAGGTAACTCAGTGGCCGCTTACTTAAGAAAGGTTGCTTGCTTGAATACAGGTGGCCGCTAAGACAGGTTTTTTGCTTAAGTCGCATTTTTTATTTGACTTTAGTCGTATTAAAAGTCTGTATTGATAATCATAAATGTCACATTTGATATAGGGGAGCAGTAAATATCATCCCGTTCCGACAATTAATTTTTTTTACTGGAATTTCATTTGATTACTTTATGCTCTCCCATTTAATGTCATAACTTACATACTTTCATAAAATATATATACTAGAATTTGTTCTTTTCTTTTTTTTCTTTTTCTCACAGATAAATATCAAAAGTGTAAATATTCAGAACGATATGAATCTGTCACTCAAAATTTATGATCAGGTTGAATTTAATAAATAAATGGTATTAAATATTTTTGCTTGTATGTGATAAACTAACTTTGACTTGATTTGATTTAATCAAACGAACAAAATAGAAATAAAAAAGCCTAACCAACAAACAAATAGAAAATTCAATCATAATAAAGCCCCATCTTTTTCAAAGACGCGCCTTTTGTCGAATACCACTTTTATAAATTCAAAACATAGGACTATACAAGCCTACCATGAATAACCAAATACTTCGACAAATAGGAGATGTGTTACTTTGGTTGCGAAACATTAATTGGAAAACCCGTTCCGTTAAGAAAGCGCATCTATGATATTTTCCGCAACATGACCTTTCATAATCTTAGTCGAGGTTTCCTAATGAGTCACGTGGAAACCTCGGTTAACACTGTAAAAGTTCATAACATCCGAATCGTTGTGGAACTTTTACGATTCCACTACCTTAAGGGTTTGTCATGACGGAGATTTAGTGATGGGACAAGCCACCCATCAATTATTCGCCACATGGAGCGTCTCCGATCATGCGTTTTATTAGATGTATTATTAAGGCAGTGGACCCCAAACAGTTCCACAGGGTTTGGGAAGTCATGAACTTTAACCGAGGTTCCCTAATGATTTCATTAGTTAAGTGGATTTAATTGCGTTTACGAGAATATTTTGAGTAAAAGTCCACACGGCCGTTTTATCTGTGTTTCATGATGGATACCCGATGGATACCCGTCTTCAAAAGGAACCCTTCTTATGACACAAGAAACAACCTGAGAAAGTTTTCAGCAAATATCTCCAAGTGTCCCCTTTCCGTGATTTCCATTTAATCAGCCAAATATTCAAAAGAAACATTCCTTTTTACTCGACACTCATTCTTTGAAAGTTCTAAGAGTTCCTTATATATTTGGACCTTAACGAGTAAACGAGATTTTTTGAGCGAAAATCAATAAAAACCCTTTTAGTGTTTCCTTTTTCAAAAGGAAAATTCGTTTGACCCTGCACTCACCCTGAAAAAAATGAAAGGAAATCCGATGATATTTGTAGACTTAATCTCATAAACGAGATATTTAAATCTAAAATCCATAAGGCCCTTTTTCTCACTGGTTTTTTTGTCCCAAAGAGTTGGGATGCACGTGAAATCGACATATTATTTGTTGGGTTAATTTTCATAAAAACAAATATATTCGGGTAATTATAGACTTATACGGCTATTAACAGATCATAACAGCCAGTATGGGCTATTACTTATTATAGGTAAGCCACGGTATAACTCGAATACGCTATTGTGACTTGTGATTACAGTACATTTGTATACAATCGGCGAGTCAAATAACGAATTCCACCGATAGTCGTATTTTTTTTAAAAAATCATACTTAAGACGAGCTAAATATGATTAAATTGGGACCAGCGAATTATTTTTTGTCGCGTTCATTGATTATAATGGAAGGTCAAAGAAAGGCAGACTTACTGGCACTTTTATCATTCTTTGACCTTAGGCAGGCAAACGCCACATATGACCGCAAAAACGTAACGTCCTTTTGAAACCGACTACATTATGAAGAAACTTACGCTATAACGACAAAAACTAATGAAATCAATGAATATCAATAGGGAGAAAAGGTGTGCGTAAGTACAGTTAGTTACAGCGTGAAAATTACATTCGCCTCAATCAAATCCATTCTAAATCGCTCCCTCAGGGCTCCATCCATTCATTCATTCATTCATTCATTCATTCATTCATTCATTCATTCATTCATTCATTCATTCAAAACACTCACTCAAACCATTCAAAAGCCCAATTAAATATATAGTAACAACAACGTCCTTCAAAATAAATTTGGCTAAAGAAAATTCGCAATTTCACTGACACAATTCACATTGTTAGCATCGTATAGGTTCTTAAAAAAAGGAATCTATCTATAGAACCTATATGCGTATTTCATTAAAGGGCGGTAATGAATATCGCTATTTTTGTTCATCCCGAACAAATTTGCGATATTTGATTACATCCCATTTAATTCTTTCAAAACTCGCTCCACACACTCATTCAGTTTCATTCCTAAATCATTTCAAAATCATTCACCTTGTCAATTTCGCGAGGTAACTAACTGTACACATTGGCATACCGTTTAGAAAAATAAAACTCTCAAGAGATTTAGAACCTTTATGTCAATAATCATTGTAATAAAGAGAATACAATAACTATATTATCAAAGAAAGTAATTTTTTACCCACTACAAAATTTTTAATTTCCACTCAATTTTAATAATTTGTTTTATCAATTACATAGTGAATTTAACTTATAGATGACACTTAAGCAACGGTTATTTTATCAGACTCATAGTATTTTCACAAGTTTGTTAAAACCCCCGCGAAAAAATTTCATAATTGGTTCCTGAATTTTCTAGAATTTCTTGAACGTTAAATGGCAGTTCAAAAACGTGGTTCTGAACTGGCTCAAAAAGTCAGTTCTAGAACTGCTCTGCGTTCAGGATTAAAATGTCAGCGAAACGTTTTCGAATTATAACTCGCTTTACACGCATGTGCACGAGTAAAGCGGGATATCATCTCAAAATGGTCGCGAAACGTTTTTATTACATCCTGGACGCAGGAAAAGCTCAAAAACTTTGCTTGAACTTTGCTCTGGTTCAAGAAGATGTTATCGTTATTGAACATATTCTAGAAAAAGTACTTCGATTAAGTTTTTTCCAAAAAAATAATATATCCCTATCTAATCTTCAATACACAGATATGTGCGTAATCATTTCATTACGCGTATCAGGCAAAATAGAACCAGTACTTCGATTTAGTATTTTTTTTCCCAAAAATGAAATATCCTGGTCCCATCTTCAATACACAGATATGTGCTTAATCATTTCTATAACGATACAGGCTAAATAGAACCAGTACTTCGATTTAGTATTTTTTTCAAAAAATGAAATATCCTGGTCCCATCCTCAAACACAGATATGTGCTTAATCATTTCTATAACGATATCGGCAAAAAAGAACCAGTACTTCGATATAGGTTTTTTTTCCCAAAAATTGAAATATCCTGGTCCAATCTTCAATACACAGATATGTGCTTAATCATTTCTTTAACGATACAGGCAAAATAGAACCAGTACTTCGATATAGTTTTTTTTTCTCAAAAAATGAAATACCCTGGTCCCATCTTCAATACACAGATATGTGCTAAATCATTTCAATAATGAAACAGGCAAAATAGAACTAGTACTTCATATAGGTTTTTTTTTTTACAAAAAAAAAAAAAAAAAAAAAAAAAAAAAAAATGAAATATCCTGGTCCCATCTTCAATACACAGATATGTGCTTAACCATTTCGATAATGATATAGGCAAAATAGAACCAGTACTTCCATATAGTTTTTTTTTTTTAAAAAAATGAAATATCCTGGTCCCATCTTCAATACACCGCTATGTGCTAAATCATTTCTATAATGATACAGGCAAAATCGAACTAGTACTTCGTAAAGGGTTTAACAAAGAAAAGAAATATCCTGGTCCCATCTTCAATACACAGATATGTGCTTAATCATTTCTATAACGATACAGGCAAAATAGAACCAGTACTTCGATTTAGTATTTTTTTCAAAAAATGAAATTTCCTGGTCCCATCTTCAATACACAGATATGTGCTAAATCATTTCGATAACGATACATGTATGCAACCTTTTGACACTCTCTTTTTATTTCAAAAGTATTTATGAGGGATTTTTCCTACGGAAAATAATGCTGTTCAGTTTTGGCGATATTTACCCAGATCATCTAGGAGCTTGGATGAATAACAGCATCAAATACTCAGATTAAAAATCCAATTACGGTTCAAGAACTTCTAGCATCAGATGCTCAAAATAAAAATCCAATAACGGTTCAAGAACTTCTAGAAAATCTTGGTTCTTAAATGAAATGAAGTTCTTTAATCAGTGAAAGATAACTAGAGTTCAGGAAGTTCGTCAAGATATAGTTCTAGAAGTTCTAGAAAAGTTCAAATAGAGTTGTTGAACTTAAATAGAGTTCTTGAACTACTTTTTTCGCAGGAGTAGGACGTTAAGACAGTGGAACTATGCTTATAAGAAACGACTCAAGTACCCTGTGAAGTATAGATTGGTGAATGCCAAATAAGAACTTCATCAAATGAAGAGACAACTAGGCACATGGACAACCTACGTTTTATAAAAGGTGATCCGGGGGGATTGGTGTGCTAATGCATCTATCTGACGATAGATCGTCATTTGGATAAACTGACCGCCTTACCAGTAAAATCATCAAAAGCTGATACCCGTTTTTGTTCATTTCACCCTTTCTGACGTCATCTAAGCGGAGCTCAAAAAGTGACGTCATCATGAAGGTTAAATTGCAATCACGTGCAAAATGACGTGCCTTAGGGAAATATTGTCCTTAAATCGTCACATTTTGTAACATATTGGGATTGGGATAATGCAATTTTGATTTTTTTGTGAAATTGATTGGAAATTACGACTTCATCATGTAGAAAACTCTACAATAATAAGGTTCGATCTGGTAAGGCAAGGAAAAAAAAAGACAGATATTCCTGAATTAAAGCGGAAATCAATTCTGAAAAAATAAAGCAACTACAAACGCCTTTAAGATTATTCTAAAATTTTGAGCTAACTATTTACGCATGCAATTCCGCCTGTGTGTCCTATTCTATCAAAGGTCATGGTCGAATTGGATACTTCATATGGATTCTTGCGAAAAAACAAACATTACACTAGAAAAATATCAATTTTGTAACTTATAGAGTGGATATAAATAGACAGGTTCCGTCAATGACATTGCGGCTTCGAACATTCAAGCTACAAACTTGTTGAAATGGGTTGCTGTTAGTACCATACCCTTATGCAATTCTTAAACATCGGAAAATGCACACATTTCCGAATCTAAGAACCAGTTTTGTATTTTTCTATCAAGAACTGTGAAAGAGCAGATTTTAGCCATAGAAAAATCGTTTGTCTAAGATCGAATGCTATTTGATTTCATGAAAAACAAAAGCTATATTATACTCGTGGCGCTGTCAGTCTCTCAGACAATTTGTTTCGCAAACGCCTTTAGCAGACTTTAATTTCAGCAAGAGAAAAGCCTTTCACAACTCATGGTGTGAATAAAATGTATGTTTCTGTTCCTTTTAAGATTAATATATACTGAGCGATCTTAGAAACGCAATTCCTCAAAACATCAATAAAGTGGAACTATAAGTACACCAACTCTGACTAAAATGTATTATTTTGTTTTATCAATAATCTTAAATTCATCGTTAATGTCGTTTTGAAACAATCCATATATTCGAGTTTCTCTGACAATTTTAAACATACCCTTGGATTTTTTCCCATTGCTTTACTGTTAGGACGAAATGCAACAAAAGCCAAGCAAATCTTAGACTTTTAAACTTTTATGGGCACTGTTCTGGGCACCTAACAGACTATCAAATTTTGACGGCATAAATCATACATTTTCGAGTCTAGTCGAAGTAAACGGCTCCCGATTCTAAGGAACAATTGCTCTTTTGACATACTTGACTTTGAGGTCAGTCGTTACAAAAATGAGCGAGTCGATTTCCTTTCTTATAACGAATTTTGAATCCTTGACACTTGCGATTAAATAAAATCAATCTACCGTAAAAATGCAATGCCAAAGAGGACTTAACAGTAGATTGTCATACCGGAACTACAGGCGTCTGATCGAACAAGGATTAAGTCGTTTTAACAGAACATCTTATTTGAAATGATAAAATCTATGTTTAGTCAAGACAACAACAACAACAACAACAACTTTTTCGTGCTCCAAAGTCAAATCTACTTAGATGCGTTTTTAAAGTTACTCAGTATATAATATATTTTCGTATTTTGTTTCCATAGACTTCTAGGTAATCACTTGACGTTTTTAAATTTCATTTTCCTTCATGTCAGCAGTTAGAGTTATTGTTTCACAAAATATGTAATAACCTTGTAATAAAATTGTGCATCTGCAGCACAGCAGCCTGTTTAAAAGGTGTAAATTATCCTCAATCTTACAGAAATTCCAGAATTTTGCAACAGTAGAAATAAGGTATTTATAAAGCAGAAGGTATGACATTTATCTTCTTTAAGACAGTGGACCCGTGATAGTTCTGCAGCATTTCGAAACCATTGATCTTTCAGAATTCAGATTGAGTAACATGGATTCCCTGTGGAATATTATTTTTTAAATCATTAGTAAATTCAAAGGATATTCTTCAAACGGTAAATCATAGAGCATATTTTGCAAGTATAATAAAAGTAATGGTTTTCTATAAATTTCAAGTTATTGCTCTCCATTGAAATTTAGCCCTACGTTTAGGAACCACCGAAAACATAGAAATTAAATTTGAATAATAAAATTAATCAAGAGCATCACCTACGGGTGAAACGCTCGGCTACAGGTGCTGGATAATGCAAAAAATTATAAATCGAAGAAAGGGCATAACTCTTACAAAGATACTTCCCTAGTTACCACCCCCCTTGATAGCTCTTGTGATGGTTAACACACATGTCAAGTTTCATGAAGACATCTTCAATAACAATAGAGAAATTACCAAGGTTAAAGTTTGTCTCGCCAACGCCAACATCAATACCAACACCAACATAAACGACGCCAAGGTAATCATAATACATCGGGCTTTCTCCGGAAAAGCCGAGTCAAAATAAGTCCCAACTTGTTAACCTGAACCAAAGTGCTTAGATTTTAGAGCCGAAGGTCAAAAAAGCTATAACAACTGCCCGTTGTCTACAAATATTTCCCTGGCACTTTTTTATTGTAGAAGAAAACGAATTTTTTCCCTTTTGAAAAAAAGAATGTTTTTATTGAGTTTTCGCTTAAAAAATTCTCGTTTACGCGATAAGGTTCCAAAATATTATCGGAATTTTTAGAACTTTCAAAGAATGTCGAGTCAAAAGGAAGGTTTCTTTTAAACATGTGACTGATCAAATGGAAACAATTGAAAGGGGACTTTGGGGATTCTTGCAGAAATTTTTATCAGATTGTTTCTTGTGTCATAAGAAAGGTTCCTTTTGAAGAGGGTACTTATCCACAATGAAACACGGATAAAACGGCCTTATGGATTTTAACTCAACATATTATCGTAAACGCAATTAAATCTGCAAAACTTATCATATTTCCTAGAAACTTTCACGGGACTATTGTTGGGTTATAAAGAACGCTCGTTTCATGAATGGGACTGACTCGTAGAAAAAAGAACCTCTAATTTTAACTTCAAAATCGTTATAAATTAAACACCTCCATAGAATTTGTTGAATCTTCTTAATAGAAAGTTTTTTTGATAAAAGTAAAATTGGGGAAAAATATGATTAACTGTGTGTATCCAGGCTTTTTCGGAAACCTTGATTACATTGATACTCACAACCCTAACAATTCAGGCGTACACTCAATTTCGTTTTTTTAGCTTCACTGGCCGTAGGTCACTGGGTCTAATGTCATGACACTGTGTCCGTTGTGCGTCCGTCCGTGAGTCTGGTTGTAAACTTTTTTTAAAAATTCTTTTCCTTAGAACCAACCAATGATATTAAACCAAACCTTACAGGAAAGATCCTTGGGCGACCCTCTTTCGAAGTCTTTCAGTCTACAAAAAATATTGTGATCAGATGAAAAGAGTGTCTTTTATTGGCTGAGGCCATTTCTCCATAAGTTATATAAAGGAAACTTTGTAAAATATTTTTTTTAGAATCTAACCGATGGATATCAACCAAATTTCAATGAAGTTGTCCTTGTGTTACCCTTCATTAGACAGTGAAAGAATTTTGCGATTAAATGAAAAATTTGTTTTTTATGGGCGGTAGTCATTTCTCTATGTAATATAGGGTAAACTTTGAAAATCATTTTCTCAGAATCTAAGTGATGGGTATCAAATACATTTCACTGGACTAATCCATCATCAGACTGCACAAAATTATTGTGATTTGATGAAAAAAAAATGCATTAACCAGACAGAGATTATTCATCGATCATGAACTTTTCTTTGCAGAAATATTTTAGAATGTAACACTTCAAAAATACTTATTTACTTGAAATAAACATTAGTTCATCCATTCACTTAAATTCTTGTCTTAAAGTATCTGGTGTAATAATTGCTGTAATAAATTACATGTTAAACCATGACATTTTTATTCTTGCTATTTTAGTATCGATTCATAATGATCCAGGTGCAAAGGAAGTAATCTCGGGGAAGGGGGGGAGTTCAATTCCTACACGTATAATCAAATGATTAAATGAGACTTACCTTAGTAAGGTGAAATTTGGTCATGATTTCATTCATCACCAAATTCCCTCCAGGCTCACACAGATTATTCGCGGCACCTGACAGCCATGGGATCTCATATTTTAGCGTATGTTTCGAAACGCAATAGGTTTAAGAAATTAGAGTTTTAGGGTGGTTGTGGGTGGGCGTGTGAGCCTGGAGGGAATTTGGTGATGAATGAAATCATGACCAAATTTCACCTTACTAAGGTAAGTCTCATTTAATCATTTGATTTCATTCATCACATAAATTCCCTCTCAGGCCCCACAGATTAGTTCAGAGTTAATTTCTTGAAATATTGCGTAGGCAATGCAGAACAAGCCTAGTTACGAGCGTATCCAAAACCTAAGCTCAGACAATATTTCCAACATTTAATCAACGAAAGCCCACATATCACACAGTATTAAAGATATATCATACACAATATAGATATTGACTATGTCCAATAAATCAACATTCCGTTGTATTATTATATCAAGCAGTATTACTCTTCAGGTATAGAAATGCATTGCTGTTTGCAATAACATTTTTTCCCAGTATCCGTAGACGAAACCATTCGTTTAATTAATTATCAATATAATTACTATAATTTTTTCATTAAAATATATTTCAGTGTACTGCAGTTTATGGATGAATATTCCGATTTGATTAATCATATTTGATATTTGATTATCTCTTTAAGAGGAATATCTTTGCAGTAATTATAGGAAATGACCTATATATAGGCTATAAGGAATATAAACATATATAAACATTTTTTTTTTCTTTTATGAAAATGAGTACTGTAGCTTGGAAAACTATCCTGGTTCCGACTGATCCCTGGTTGCAACTAATAATTACTATTCCGCATTTGTAATATATATATTAAATTGATACAGCTCGATAATTTGTTTCAACTTCCAGTTCACAAGGTTTCAGAATTATTTCCCTATATCTTTTGGCATTGTATGATGATTGACTGCTCATGATGGAACAGTGTCTTGCTAATTTGAAAATGCAAAAATGTAGCATTATTTGTCATACTACTCCCAACAAATGCCTGATTCGACATTAAAGTAAATGCAGAATTGTACACAGTCTGAAAGTTTAACTAATTGAAGTACTGGTTTGACGCTGTCAACTCTATATGATCTGACTGTGTAATAGATAATTTCAAATAGTCTTGTAATCGTTCTGGATTCTGTGTTGCTCTATTGATGTATTGTCACACAAATCAAAGCATTTTTCCTACATGCCTTGTTTGTCACCGTTCGCCTTGTAAAAGAGCAACTCATTTTACACTGACTGTATGTCACATGTATGCAATATCTTAATCACATACAATTTGTATTTTGGGTACATATCAATGTATCCCGGGGAGGCGTGTTCTCAAATTTACCAATATGTGATTATATCTTTAATATACTAAATCCCGCTTTAAGAAATACATGTCGAGTAAATGAGCAGCATGAATAAGCAGGATCATATCCAGGAGTGTAGATGTACTTTACCCTCACTCCCCCTCTTTCTCTGAGAGGTGAGCGGCCTTACGTATTTTGAGTGAGAAAATCTGCTATTTGTCGATTTGTTGTGTACATGTAATTATCTGAGTTATCCTGTCATTCAAGATACATAGTCGAGGTAGCCAGGCCATGCTGGACCTCAGTGCACAAGATTTCGAACGTTTCCAAAAGACAACAACGCTCTAGGCCAGTCCCTTGGCTTCAGCTAAAGAAATACCTTTGACGTTAGGCTTTTGCTCAGGTGAGGGTCATAAGAGCTGCCTGTTAAATTTATTTTGAATGGGTTAGAGACATCCCCCCATTGCCAATTTTGGGAAATTAGTGAATATCAAAGATGGTCTGTCTATGAACCCTACCAATAATTTCTACCCCCTCTGGTAGTTGAAGCAGTGAGAAAAAAATCTGATCCGTAACTTTAAGGATGTGGTCAATAGAATGCAAACCAAATTTCTGAGTAAAACGGTTTTCACATCGGTCAAGATTACTTCCCTAGATAAGGGTTTCATATCCTGGCTGACCTGGTTGATATGCCTAATTACACTGTGTGCTAGAGGTCATTGAAGTTTATCTTCGGAAAGCCTTCATATAAACCTGTCACTGCCTGCCTTAAATTTGATAGTGCCATCCTAGAGAACTGAAATTTATGGCTATGGAATGTAAAGCAGGTTAGCCATTTCCTCCACTGCGATAGTATATTCTTGAGCCGTTGAGGATTGTTGGGAGGTGAACATTGTCTCATCTATTTCACTGCCGTAAATTGTCACTAGTAGGCTACCATTTATCATTCATCATTATCAATACTATCAATATCCTTGTCATGAAATCATCATTATCCCCACAGCCAAAGATACAACTATCTGTCGTTTGTGTTATATGATTGAATATCATCATCATATGTTTATTCTTATCACTATAAGCCTTACTTTGCTATGACAATTATTATTATAGTGAAGAATGGTCTGTTCATACAGGTAGTTTCCAGTGAATTTAGGGCCTCTGAGAAACGTCAAATTCATTAGCAATCACAATAATGACCTCTTATCTGCAGGGGACAAGATCTCTCGATGTACTACAGAATTATCTGGTCAAGGCCATGCTTGACATGTCTGTGTATTGTCTCAAAAACCAGTATATACGATGTTATGCACCTGCAAACTTAATGATGGCCTTTCAAGGGCTTCCACAGAATCTTTCTCTCTTTATATACAATAGTAGAACCTGATTTAAATTACCTATCCTCCTACAAATACAATTATTTGTGTTAAGTGGTTTTGTTTGCATCTTTTAAGGTGTATAACTTCTAAAGAAATTATGCCCATGTCATTCCAATGTAATGACGAATCAGTTGCACTATAAGTAAGGCATATAATATTTCCTGTAGCACTGTATATTTGATGATTTATACATAGAATGCATGTATTTAATGTTCGTGTTAATGATGGTGCACATTGTGTCCACCAGCTCAGCTGCAGCTAATTTTAGAAAATCGTAAGTGTCATAGATATCTATTAAAGAAATGACTGTCAATACAAATATCTCATCTTACATAATATTTCTGTAATAAGGATAAACAACCTATGAGATATCTTGAAACTTGAAAAAGTATTCATTGTTACAAAGTTGGGAATACCGTTCCCTTCAATGGCTAGACTTAAGTGATTTGCCTTTATTCAATGTTTAAGCAATCAAACAATCTAGTATGAAAGTGTAAAAACTTCTAAATTTCCCTATGATTTAAAGAAATTGGAGCAATTTGATATAGTAGCACTAGCTTTAATAGGTTGTGAGACCATGTGGGGTGTTGTTAAAGGTAGCTATTTAACTAAATGTACACACATATACAAATTATCTACGTCAACAAGTGAGGGAAATATTGTTTGAAATTAATTCGCTACATTACGCATCACAATTCACCATTTTTACGAGAAAAACGAGTGTGATTTTCACAACGCCATTTGGATTAAGTTGATCATTTCAAGTAATTCAACCGTTACTCCATAATTGAAATTTCCTTTCAACAATGTTGGTAAATGATAGAAATTTAGTATCCTTTATTAGCAATACATCTTTTCGACTGTTCAGCTTATTAACAGGACTGGTGTGCAACTACCAATATGGACTTAGATGTTGGCCTCAATAGCCTAATGTATCCATTGTTGAAAAAAGGTTACCCAGCACTCAGATGGTTAGACAACAAGTCAATACCAATGATAACTGAGACATGTTGGAAATTCAACCTTACGCCTATCCTGGCGTTGTTGTTGGTGAACAATGAATCCTTTCCATGATTCCAAAGGTTACACATCAATCAATAATAGCTTAATGCTAGCAATGGAGAGAATAACCCATGCTTTAAGCATTACCTTAGGAAAGAGACAAGTAATCATAATTTAATCTGTCTATCCAAATTGGTAAATTTTCCAAAGACCCCATGTGAGCTTTGTTTTGCTGTTATGTTTTCCCCCAAAATCAACAGATGATAGAAGACTGGTCACAATTTAATACTAAGGTAGAAAGTGGTATCCTTTCCATGACCTTCATATTTTATCGTTCCCACAGTTTTACAGATCAATCGTTCATTATTTTACATTTGCTATGAAAGAAGAATCCTTTCCATTACCCTATGTCGTCGTTGGGGAGAAGTGTTATCCGTCTCATCATTCCAACGATTGCATAACAATAGATCATCATTTCTATGTGAGTTGAAAGTGGTATCCTTTCAATGACCCTACGTCATCGTTGGTGAGAAGTGTTATCCGTCTCATCATTCCAACGATTGCATAACAATAGATCATCATTTCTACGTGGGTTGAAAGTGGTATCCTTTCAATGACCCTACGTCATCGTTGGTGAGAAGTGGTATCCATCTCATCATTCCAATGATTGCATTACAATAGATCATCATTTCTACGTGGGTTGAAAGTGGTATCCTCTCAATTACCCTACGTCATCGTTGGTGAGAAGTGGTATCCATCTCATTATTCCAACGGTATGTTTCGAGACCTTTACTATATGTGGGTCGAAAGTTGTATCCTCTTAATGACCCTACGTCAACGTTTGTGAGAAGTGTTACCCTTTTCATTATTCCAACGGTATGTTTCAAGAGATCTTTACTATATGTGGATCGAAAGTTGTATCCTCTTAATGACCCTACGTCAACGTTGGTGAAAAGTGTTATCCTTTTCATTTTTCCAACCGTATGTTTCAAGAGATCTGTTCTATATGTGAGTCGAAAGTGGTATCCTCTTAATGACCCTACGTCAACGTTGGTATGAAGTGTTATCCTTTTCATTATTCCAACATTTATGTTACGTTGGCTGTGTGATATTGATACAGATATCTGCTTGAATGAAAGAACTAAATAGATCCTACCTGATCTGGCGGTCTTACTTCTTATTTAAATTAATCCATTTGTCACTAAATCTCTTTTACTGATAACTGTCGTTTTATTGACTGTAAATGTTGGCAATTTCATAAATCCAACAGAACATTATTCTCAGTAAACAAAACCTTTAAACATAATAATGTCAGTATTTAAAGAACTCTTAGAGCGGGGTCTTCCTGGTCCCTTAATCGTACCATAAATCATTCTCACTGATCACAAGTGTTTATTCCTGTCTCTATCAGCGATTACATGAATAGAACACAACACTAGCATTAAACCAAAAAGTCATTAATAATAATGTCTGTAGTAAGGGAGCTCTAAGAGCATGACCTCCCATGACCGTGGTTTGCCTCGATATGAGATCCCATGGCTGTCAGGTGCCGCGAATAATCTGTGGGGCCTGAGAGGGAATTTATGTGATGAATGAAATAATTACTGTGAGGGAAAGGGGGTTTGTACTTCAATCCTTTATCTTAGGAATATGAAAACGCTAGGGAAAACCTATGATTATAAATAGCCATATCATTATGCAGTGAATGTAGCAACAAACCGTCATTACCCATGATATTTACACTATCTAACGTTTCTCAAGCCTTCTAAAAAATTAATTTTGTAAATTACAAAACACTTTTGGAAAATAAATATAATAGAAGGGAAAAGGTTCCGACAAAATTAAAAAGGAAATGGAATAGGGCTTGCGTCGGCCGTTTCTTACTGGCCTACAAAATGATTTGTCCTACAGTTTTTTTTTATATAGAAGTTCGCTTTGACAGAAAAAAACAACATAACTTTGGTTTCTAGTGTATTGCAATACCCTTATGTTCAAACAATCCAGTCGGAAGAAGTGGCTGAAAGTTCAAAGGTGGATATTGCCCGTGCACCAATATTTTAACTATTTTTTAAACATTTTGCTTAATTACTATATAAGTTATATAGCCTTCAATGACAGCAACTTTTCATTTCTTTGTAGAATGATTTCATTATAAAATTATAATACGATTAGAATGCCAGAGCAGGTGATATATTCATGCCATAATGAAAGAGATACACTTTATATCTATACAAAAGGAGGTATTGTTTAATCCTAATCCGGTTTCCAATTTTACCTTATCACCATAAGATCTAATCAGATAAATACCTATTAGGGAATTCGTCAAAATCTATCTAAAGTTTTTTTCTTTCTAAATTTTTGGATTATTATGAATAGGTATATTTATCTAAAGAAATTTTGGAAAGCAATCATTTATTTTACTTTGCAATGAACTTCGTTGTCCTATTTTCTAACAGTTTGAGCTGTTTTGTTGAACACGCTGTAAAATATTATCAGACATTTAAATTGCGTTATTAACCTCACTCTTCAATGACCTGCTTAAGAATATACTTTATTCTTGCTCATTTTTTTTCAAGCAATCAAATGATATTTGAACCTGTGCGTGAGATTTCCAACAATTCCAAATATACGCAAAGCAAAGACTCTGATCAGCCTGTGCATCCGCACAGTCTGACAAGAGTCTTTACAATGTATTTAGTAGCTAGATAGGGTCTTAAATTATCTGAAGACCATCTGGTTACTTTGTATTTACACTATGCGACTGTCTATGTTGCTCAATGTTTGCACTTTACGCACATTTCAAATTGTTGGAAATGTTATGCATATGCTCATTTAGTATTTGATTTACTAAACATTAAGTGCCAGTGAAGCGATACAGTCCCGCTTTGGATTGCTTTGAATTTAATCCTTCATTTAAAAATATTGCAAAGATATAAACGATATTTCTTATAGATTTATTCGCATTATTTCTTTTTGACATTTACAAGATTTAAAAAAAAAAAACCACCAAAAACAAAAAACAAAACAAAAAAAAAACCAAACAAACTTGATTTAAGACGCATATCTTTCATTCACAAACATTTTCATTGAATCTTGAATTGCATTGCATTATTTAACATACATAAAGCATGTTTTAGATTGAATATGTTGGTCTTTCTAGTGTTAGAAACGAAAGAAAACCATGGGTAAGTGCTTAAGTGGTATGACTGAAATGTGTTAAAATATTCCCTTAACAAACAGAATGTAATTGCTTTCGTGCATCCGTTGAAAAAAACACTATTACGAGTCATTCTTCAAGTTCAGTATTGAGTCATAGAATTTATACTACATTTCAGTTCAGAATGATTTTTCCATTCGTTCTGCTCATGATTAGCCTGGTTTGCTACATAGACCGATATCAGAAACTTCAAGCTGCAGTGGACTTCCCTGAGGATCTCCAAACATGGTGCCCTTATACAAAATTTTGTCATCTGAACGCATCTAAACCAATACCACTGGACAATCTAACGGGGAGAGAGCAATTCGAACCTTGTTGCAGACCGTGTTCCTGCTCTATCGATTGTGGCTTGCGTAGAGATTGTTGTCATTCAAGTTACGATCTATACAATGTGGACAAGGTTCTCGGAACTGTTTGTAAAGCCCTTAACACAAAGGATTGGGCTGATCATTACCAGGATAGCGATTCGTTTCATATCATCGATAAATGCCCAAACGAATTTGAAAAATGCAACGAAAGTAACGTTTCAATCTATGGTAGTTTCTCCCCAGTTTATTCTAAAACGAACGGAAGGATTTATTACAACCACCTCTGTGCTAAATGCCACTATCAAACAGAGGCAGACATCTTAGTTTTTCCACCATTTATGTCGTGTTCTATTGTTCCAAACAGAAATATTATGGAAATTATTGACGGTCTTCGAAGTAAATCGAAGGATTGCTTTGTACAATTTCTAGTTCCAAATCACATCGATATATCGAATAATAAATGTTATCGTCATACAATTCGAGGCTGTCATAAAAATGGTCTACAGCAGTACAGAGACAATTGTGCTGCTTTCAATGCAACATTCACTAAAACTTTTGTATACCAAAATGTCTATTGTTATCTATGTAATAAACTGAATCCGATGTCAGTTAACGTATGGGAGGAGAAAAACTATACCAAGTGTCCTGTATATGAACAACCAAGGGATTTCAGCTCATCAGCGTTAAGTGTTCTACTTGACAGAGAATCAGTTGAAATTCACGAGCAGTCATTGGGAAATCAATTTGCTTATAATTATATGTGTTTTGGAGAATCAAAATTAAAACAGGAACAGGTAGGTAGATTAACTGACTCATTTCCACAGAGGTTAAATGAATGAGCATCGCAAAGATACCATTTTTATCCAGATCCGAGTTCAAATGATTTATAAAGTATATGATTAATAAAAAAGAATTTGTACCGTAATGAGTTTCAGTATATTAGTACAATCGTTTTTTCTAGAATAGAAATCATGAGTGAGAGGGTACATTTTTTGGCCATCCGATTAGACATACATTCTGGCAAAGTTTCATGGCATATACAGTAAAAACAAGGAATTTATCATTAAGGGCGCTGTTTTTCCCGTGATTTCATTTTGATCCTTCCCATTTTCAAAAGGGTCATGCTTGTGCATTTGTAAACGATCAGAATTTTTTTTTAATGAAGATTAAGTCTTGTAACAAATGTGACCTCTAGATTGCAGACCAGAAAAATGCCATTGGGGTCTCTTTTTCCCGATTTATCATTTGGATCCTTTTACATTTTCAGAAGGGTTCATCCTTGAGACATTCTTAATACATTTCATGTAGATAAAGCAAGATTTGTTGCCTCTAGACTGTAAACAGGAAAATTACTATTAATGTCTCATTTTCCGTTATATCCCTTGAACCCTTCCCATTTTCAATGTGGTTCATCCTTGTGTCCTGACAAACATTTTGAATATGTGTCGGACCATATTTCTGGCCTCTTAAGTGTACAAAAGAACATTTCCATTTAGATCCCTTAAGACGTTATCTTTTTGATTATTTATAATATGAATAGGAATCAGCCTTGTGACAGGACACACATTTTGACAGTTTTATAAAGATTGGGTCATATTTATGGACTCTAGAGTGTAAAACAGAAAATTGTCATTAATGCATTCTTTCCCGCGATGCAAAATGGATCCATCCATTTTTAATAGGGCTTATTCTTGGGTGCTGACAAATATTCTGACCAAGTTTTATAAAGATCGGGTCATATTTGTGGCCTCTAGAGCGTAAATAAGAAAATTTCATTCTCAATCCATTCCCCAATCGGTTCTTTTCCCAATTTAAATAGTGATCTTCCTAAGTACCTGAACAATTTTCTGACCAAGTTTAATTAAGCTTGAGCCTTTTTGTGGCCTGTAGATTGTAAACTCTTCAATTGTTGATGTTTTACGTCTCACATGTACGATACATGGAACACTGTAGGTTTACAATTATTAAAAAGCTCATCTTCAGCACGTTGTAGTGAGATGAGGTTGAGAGTGTTTTTTGTAACTCCTCTAGGAGTGCTCTCCTGTACTTTTTAACGGTTTCTTTATGTAATATTACATATCTTTAATCATAGTCTTTAAAATATGTTTACATTTTCATTAATTAATAACACTCTGTATAAATGCGTTTATTGTAATCAATCTAGCAAAGATATAGGGCAATCACATTGTAATTGCAAGGTCCCTGCGCGGTTATCGGAACAGTTGTCATTAAACTCCTAAGGAAGAATTATTCAGTTTCGAAAGCGCTCGGGTTATAAAATGATAGTCAAATACTTAAACACTGTAAGAATAAATATTTAGTATCTCATAAAGTTTCCGACCACCCATTTTTGTTAGAGAAATGATCGATGTGTTATATAGCTAAAAATATTCAATTCGTTTTTATTTTCAAAAGGTTCATCCAAATGATGCAAATAACTTTTCTCCGTGAAGAATAAACATCTCATCTAAAATAACCGATGTTCTTCATGTTCAAATTATCTAAAAGTACTTAGAGGTTAGTGTTTTCATATTTATTTATTTTTCAGATTTTTCATTTAATGAGCAAAATATTTTTTTTCCAGAACTGTCGACCAATAAAATGCCCTGAGGGACAAATTCGCTTAGGAAAAAGCTGTCGAATTTTTGGAAGCAGGTGGTTTATACAGAAACCAAAGTTATACATCACTCTTACACCTACAGACAAATCAAATAACTTGACGGTACACCACCTCCAACAAGTCACCTATGCTGATTTGATGTCTGCTCAAAAGGAATTCATTACACGCCACGAACTTCAAGATTGGGATATTGATTTATATTACAAATTACAAGCGGAAAATGTAAACCTAGTACAATTTGTCTTGGCTACACTGATGACTAACAACCAATTGGTTAACCCAGAGATATTCATTTCCAAAATTCAGAGGAGCTTATCTGAAAACTGGGGTATGAAAATTAACGACGAACATCGTAAGTTAAAGCCAGATTTTAACAAGTACAAGACTTACTTCTCAATGGTTGATAATGGATCTCAGTTCACCCCGTTTGATGTCATGGATGCAGATTTTGGGTTAAGTCACGACATTATTTACGGTTGGTCAGAGAAATCTTCATATAAATTAAGCACAAAAGGTTATTTCATTTCAAAATTATTTTTCTGCGATCGAATTGAGCTTTTTGAGGGAGAGTTTGTTCAGATTTCCCCTGAAATAATATACATTAACCGTTCAATGAAATATTTAGGCAACGCCGAATATGAACCAATGCAAGAAACAAATATGCTTATCAGTGGGGTTCGCGTTTGTCTGAAGGATGTTTTATTTGATGGTAATTTTTCGAACAAAATTGAAATCAATATCACGTTGTTTTTCATGACTTTGTATGTCGCTTTTTTAAACGCTGTTAAATTTAGCTATGTGCACATTTAAAGAATGGCAGGCCATGTAAGCTAATACGAGTTTAATATTGAGAAAGAATCTTTTGATTTCAAGCGCGATCATACTGAATTTAGATCTTCAATTAAAATGCTCTGATGCTCTGAATTGTTACTTACTTTAATTGATTTAAATTATGGATATAGAATTGTCCCTTACAATCATGGTATCATTCATTTAATTAAATAACATACTGTAAATATTTGTCGTAATGTATACACAAAGAAAAAGTATTGCAACATCCGATATCTATTGAGGTAGATTTGAACAGAAGTGAACTGTGGTAACTTGGTGCAATTCATGCACAAGAAGACATTTCCAGTTGGTCTTATGGTTGCAAATAAAACTTAAAACAAGTCTTTTTTTTAAATTTCATGCATTTCATAGCCATTATAACAAGAACATGTTTTATAAACTATGGCTGTATCGAATGTGCTAGATGGGATTTCAACCCGAATGCTGTCTCGAATCCAAGAGTAATCCATTCGCTTACTGTACTTACAATATAATGTACATATAAAAGCGACAAAAATCACGGCACACACTCTCTTTTAATACACTGGATCAGACGTATGATATGAACATGATAATTACTTTTGCAACATCTGTAACAACTGAGCAAAATTTTGAAAAGGAGGTAACAGTTCGCAAAGTCGACGACCAAGTATGCCCAATAAATGTTTGATGGGGTTCATTTTCTGCCTTAATTGAAGATACTTTTGTATTTACATATATTTTGAGGTTGCAATACTTTTTCTTTGTGTTCGCCTGTTCGAGCGATTCATTTCTGGCGAAGAGTGCCTTCTGAGAAGCCTGGCTGATTTTCAGGCATTCCAATATGAGCTTATTGTTAATATCGCAAGGCGGACGGTTTAAGATATAGAGGACAATCGTTTGTTTCAGTGTAAGACCCATTTATATTCATTGAGTGAAAAACAAAAGCTTTATTTTCACGAGTAGCGGAGCCGCGAGAGAAAATATAGCTTTTGTTGTTCACGAAATGAAATATCAATCGATCTTACTCGAAAAACAAACGAGTATTCTATTTCTTTATTGCAAAAATGAGATAAAATAAGAAATTTCTAGGACAAATTTTCGTAAAGCGCGTCATTTTGCGCGTGATTGCTATGCAACGTTCATTGTGACGCCACTTATTTCGCCCCTAATAGATGACGACAGATCGGATGAAATGCACAAAAGCAGGGTATAAGTTTTTGATAATAGCTTTTGTTGTTCACGAAATGAAATATTAATCGATCTTACTCGAAAAACAAACGAGTATTCTATTTCTTTATTGCAAAAATGAGAAAAAATAAGAAATTTCTAGGACAAATTTTCGTAAAGCGCGTCATTTTGCGCGTGATTGCTATGCAACGTTCATTGTGACGCCACTTATTTCGCACCTAATAGATGACGTCAGATCGGATGAAATGCACAAAAGCAGGGTATAAGTTTTTGATAATTTCACTGCTTTTGCGATCAAGTGATAATCAACCGTTAAATCTCGATAAACCACCAAAAGAATTTGAGAAGGGTTTTGTACGTTTCCGATTTTAATGTTTTGTCCAAACTCTAGACAAACTTTTTTTTTTAAATCGTCCGTTTTTTTTAACCGGTAGTTTTACCCTTTCCGTTTCGGTGTCGCAATGTCGAAAAATTTAGTACAAAGTGCTGCTAGACAAAGTCGATATGTTCACGAAAATCTCTATCCAAAATACGTCCAGGCGCAAATATGTGCCCTCAAGAGACCGTCAGAAACATTATCACTGAAGGAAAGTAAACACGTCAGAGCTACGCCGAGAAAAATAAACTTCGAACTACTTCCGAATTAGCACGTTTTAAATTCTCAATTCCAACAACCGAGTTAGATATTTTTCATAAAATACACTCAGTACATATTATATTTATCTTATAACATTTATTTTCCTTGTTTCTAAAAGTTTCACTATTGTGAGCAAGGCGGCGTATAATTTGAAAACAGGTTGCCACATTTTGCTATCCTGGATGCAGAACTGGTTTATCAGACATCTAGTTGGACATAATCAAAGATTATTGCTGTCCGCGATCATCACTCATTTTTTATTGTGAAAAAGTTTTGAAATCTTGTTCAATTTTTTACATATGAGGTATTTGAAGTTGTCATCAAAGAAACTGCATGTGCCTTCCCCATCTTCAAATTGAGTGAAAAGTTATGCTGTATACATCAAATTCCAGTTGCGTGGTAAATATGTAGGAATTGAAAATTGTTATACGAGAGTTCTTTCGCAAATCATCTTTCTTATTTGAAAAATATATTAAAGTTACATAAACCTAAGCAATCCTTTATAACTCTAAGTAATTTAACAAAAAAGCAAATTACTTTTGATTTATGAATATGAAAAAATGAGCTTTAAAACGCCTTACTTAGGTTTATTTCAAAATGGTTTTTTGCATTAATAACTATTTTCAGTTCAAAAGTGTTTTTTTTAATTAATGAAGGGGGGGGGGGGGGGTTGCTTGCTGTAAACATGTCACACGCTTGCGAGCATAAATACCAACATGTCAAGATGTGTCTGTTAAACCAATGGCCATCAACAGCCATTTTTCAGAAAAAATATTTTACATTGAAAATGATATTGACCTTGAATGATGATATTGAAAAATGTACAAGAAGGTCTTGTCACAAGCAATACTCCAAAGATAAGAAGGCTCTATCCCTTACCAATCAAAAGTTAATGCCAAAGTAAAAGACAAACAGACGAACAGAGTCACGGACAAACCGACAAACTGACAAACGTACATGCAAAAATATGCCCCGATCTTAATAAGATATCGGCTCGATCTTGAAATATTGGTTTCGTCCTAAGTTTCATATTCACACTTCCTTTTATAATCAAAAGTATCATACATCGCTTGAAAATGAACTTATTAAAAAGGACAACGTAAGAAAAATGGTTATAAACCGGTAGCTTATCCTAGAAGCAAATGATTCTGCTAATAAATCTTCAAGGCATACACGTATATTACTATTGATAGCGTCGTCCGATCCGGTAGCATACCAGAATTCGGCGTTTCCCAAACTTTTCGAGTTGGAAGTAATGAAAGCAATCTCCGGAGAAAAATCAGTAATGTTAAACTCGCCCTTCTCAAGTACAACTTGATTACAAAAAAATAACTTAGTAATGATTAGTTTATTCGAGCCAAATTTGTTCAAGTTATGCTTTGTCCAAACCCGGATCAATGACGCATTCGATGATTCTTGTGCAAATGCAAATGGAACATATATCGTTTTGTCGCCTGCTAGATAATACATGGCATACTTGTTTAGTTGAGCTGTGAACGTAAACGTTTTCTGGCCAATCTTTAAAGCCCAACTACCTTTTAGAGCACGATCAACTTGTGAAAGGAGGGACTGTGGCTTGACCATACGATTTCGTAAAAATAAGGTCGCCAAAAGAAATCGTACATTCCTACTACCGTTTTCATGGACATTTTCATAGAGGTTGTAATAAATATCCATCTCCCAGGTCTTTAGAGCAGGGCGGGTAAAGTATGCTCTCAATGGCGAAGCGAGCTGGTCCTCTGGCATTTCATCAAGATCGTTCAGAGTAAGGTTGGCAGTGATTGGTGTGAGGTTAACAAACAACGCAAGGTCACGGACGTACCAATGTCCTCCAAGAAACTGACAGACCCCGTTGACACGAAATTGGCCTTCTGGGCACATAATTGGCAAGCATTTCTGAAGAAAAAATAAAACATTTCAGTTTAAATGAATAAATTGTCAATCATGTAACATATTGTCAATACACTCATTTTGTAACAAAAACCTGATTCCTAAAAATCAGCTAGTCCTCGCGCTCGATGTCCGTACCAGTTGGCGTTACACATAACGCCGTCTTAATTAAGGCCCGGTCCCAATTCACTTACGGATGCATAGAACATGTAAAACGTTTGAAAATTTTTACAACCGCTGAAAAGACGTTTTACATCTGTTTTGTACCCTGTACATACGATTTGCATACATGCTGTCCGTCGAGCGTCCGTCCATTGTGATTTCAGCCGCGTAGAAAGTTGAGCTGCACAAAACTAGTAAGGTGGAAAATCTTTCCGCTATGTACGATGTAAATGCCAGCCTTACGAGGAACAAACGCTTAGTATCCGACACCATCCGGCATACTTTCGCTGTATTCTCAATCCATCCGTTAGGCATCCTCGATACTCTCTAATCCGCTGTGATTCATAACGCAAAGAGGACGGAATTATAAGGTATACGATTAGAATGTAAAAGGGATTAAGACGGATATGCAATTATATAAGCGTACACATTGCGTAAAATCTAATTATCCACATTGCATCCATTCTAATTCCGTTCAGCATACATGTTGTATACCTAAAAACTTTTCGCATCCGCTCTTTCCGCTATTCTATTATGTCACAATTTTACCCAGTAACTCCTCTTAACGTTCATCCGTTCTTATCCGCTAAAGGCTTATGATGAATATTCCCTCAACAGCCCGACTTCATTATTTACACATCCGATAGTTTCCGTTCTGCTTTAGCAATTTGTGTACATCATCACCAGTTTTCATCTTGAGCGTATTAGAACGGATGGAAATTTCTCTCTTCCGCCGTGTCCGTTTAAAGCGTACGTTTTGTGTCAGTTTGGCAGTGGGGTTAGGCCCTTAATGATGAATCTAGATTTGTCATGACTTTTTTGTAAGAATAGTAGAAAGTAGTTATTCGTAAAAAATGAACATCATAAATGACTGGACTTTAAGGTTCATGTTAAGTGTTTGAGACCCAGTTTTAAAGACACTTCATTAGCCGAAAAAAGCTGTATGTCCAGGTATTTTATATATCAAAATGTATTCATGAGCACAAGCAGTTAAGCAACATAAGACCGCAATTGCAGTATAGCCAAAACATTGTGGAAAAGGGTCATTTTGTACAGAACAAGCAACTGCATGACGGTTGGATAAAATTGCCCCATATTTTAACAAAGTGCAGTCTTAAGTACTTTCCAGGTAGTACTTTAGTAGTTGATATAAATCTCAGTCTCAAAAGGCTCTTTTGAAACAATCAATTTCAATTCATTTTGTCAACATACATGTCAAACTGGTTTGGCCTGTTTTAAAATAGATGTTAGGTGCAATACAACACCATAATATTGTGAATTATTTTCTGCGATTCATTTCAAATTATAGCTTTTTAATTCAATGATATTTATGAATTACTATATATTCATCATTCTGTGAAATAGAAATTAATATTTTGCTAAACAACCTTACAGGTATATAAACTATTTATGTCCATTTATGTTGTGATAACACACCATACCTTACACAGAACTACTTGTTTACAAAATTAGAATGACATATATGACATATGTGGTTATAAAATGAGTCAAAATTAATTGCTTGCATAACTACGTTTTGGGCCCGAATTTTATACCAACGTTTGTAGTAGTACCTGGGTAGTAATTTAGACTGTACTTTGTTAAAATATGAACCATTTTTTTACAACAGTCATGCAGTTGCTTGTTCTGTATAAAATGCCCCTTTTCCAATGTTTTGGTTATACCGCTATAGCTATGACAATCTTATGTTTCTCAACTGCTTGTGCTCATATATAGCTGCATTTTGGTATATAATATACCTGGACATACTGCTTTTTCTTGGCAAATGAAGAGCTCTTAAAATTCGGTCTCAAACACTTTACATGAACCTTAATGTGATAACCAATGTGAAATGTGAAATAGTGGGACAAAATACTTACACAACGGAGTATCAAATTATCATATAATGATATTATCTGGTAAGTACATAGTATTACGCTATTACGCTCTTCCTTTAATTTAAAGACATCTTAATTCGGCATCTTCAAAGTGCAAAAAAAAAAAAATCCCTGGAAATTTCAATGAGCATATCTTTACTAAAAATAATGCGTCCATTTTGATTCTCTATCTAAACACGGAAATGTTTTTACTGTTAGTGACGGAATTAAGACATCTTTTGACCCCGACGACCCTAATCACCATCATTATTATCATTATATCTGCTACAATTAGTGACATCGTAGAATTGACATTCATCTCAATCTAAACCATTCTAAATCGCTCAAAATTACTGAAAGAGATCTGATAAACAACTACGTGCAAAATAGATATAGCTGGAAAAAACTCGCGATTTTACTGACATAGTTTCAAGTGTAAGCGTCGGATTTGTTCTTAGAGATCCAGGAAGCTATTCCTAGAATTTGAATGCGCATTTTATTAAAGGGAGGTAATAAATATAGTAAATTATGGTCATCATGAAGAAATTAGCGATTTTGGATTACTTTCATTTAATTTCACTCAAAACCTGTTCCTCGCACTCATTCGATTTTATTCCAAATCATTCCAAAATCATTCATTTCGTCAATTGTACGATATTGTTTAACTGTACTTATATCATGACCACAACAGTTAGATTCATATCAAAAGCCTACTCTTATTATTATCATACTTTTTTACTATTATTATTGAAATAATAATCATTATAATTATTTATAATAATAAAAGAAAAAAATGTTTGTCAACAATTTGACAAAAGCCTTTGATCGGGGTCGATTGAGATCTCCACTATTTGAAATGAGTTTTTAATGTTAATGTAGTAGCACACCAAAAGACGACAAATTCATTTTTTAGCTCACCTGAGCACGAAGTGCTCAGGGGAGCTATTGTGATCGATCGTTGTCCGGCGTCCGTCTGTCCATCTGTCCGTCTGTCCGTCACGGCGTCAACTTTTTCTTTAAACGACATCTCCTCCTAAACTTATAGGTCAAAATCAACCAAACTTGGCAGAAATATTCCTTGGGTGGTCCCTTATAAAAATTGCTCAAATGGAAAGGATCCGTGCCATATCACGGGAAAAGGGGCCTTAATGACAAATTTCTTGTTTTCACTCTAGAAGCCACAAATATGGTCCAATCTTCATGAAACTTGGTCAGAATGTTTGTTAGGTCATGAGGATTAAGTCTATTGAAAATGGGAAGGATCCGTGCCATATCACAGAAAAAGGCGCCTTAATGACAATTTTGTCAACAATATCTTTAAACGACATCTCCTCCTAAACTTATGGGTCAAAATCAACCAAACTTCGCAGAAATATTCCTTAGGTGATCCCTTATGAAAATTGCTCAAATGGAAAGGATCCGTGCCATATCACGGGAAAAGGGGCCTTAATGACAAGTTTCTTGTTTTCACTCTAGAAGCCACAAATATGGTCCAATTTTCATGAAACTTGGTCAAAATGTTTGTTAGGTCATGACGATGAAGTCTATTGAAAATGGGAAGGATCGGTGCCATATCACAGGAAAAGGCGTCTTAATGACAATTTTTTTGTTTACTCTCTAGAAGCCACAAATATGGTCCAATCATCACGAAACTTTGTCAGAATGTTTGTTAGGTCATGAGGATGAACTCATTTGAAAATGGGAAGTTTACATGCCATATAACGGGAAAAGGGGCCTTAATGACAATTTTCTCGTAAGAGCTCCAAACGCCACAAATATAGTCAAATCTTCAAGAAACTTGATCAAAATGTTTGCCAGGTCACAAGAATGAACTTTGTTGAAAATGGGAAGGTTCATGCCATATCATAGGAAATGGAGTCTTAATGATAATTTACTTGAAATATCAGGTGAGCGATTTAGGGCCCTCAGGGTCCTCTTGTCTCTTGTATAATGATCTTTTCACTGGTTTGTTGGTGAAATTATCATGTAATAATTCATTAATGAATCTAAGAATTTCTGAAACATTATTGAAACGTTTGCAATCAGAACTTCTTGTCGCCGCGATGAAAGTGAAAGATTAATGAAATCGGCGAAAAACCCAATTCAAACAAACAAACAAACGAAAAAACTTTCCTTAAGATTCGGACCTCTGACGTTTGGGACCATAGGAGTGCATGTTTGAGCACTCGATCGCATAGTCTCATAGTCAATGTTATCTTTTAATAATTATGTATACATAATAATATTGTATGATTGATGTTTGGAAATTGAAATTTATAGACTAGAACATTAACCCTAACTATAATCACGCTAATTTTTACCGACTGTTTAAGGTAATTTTAGGGAAAATTCAGAAGAGATTGCAAGTTAACAAATATACGAAAATAGAAATAAGTTTCCTCCTCGGTTTTGAAAAAAAAAATATAGAGTTGATAACATGATAAATAAAGAATGATCATCCGTCGCTAGTTGGTCTTCTAAAAACCGACAAAATTCTGAAAACCAGTAAACGATCACAAAGATTATGACTCTGATTTTGACGATTCTAGTAAAGTATTAATTAGAACATTTGAATAACGAACGTGTTGATATAGTTCTGCTTATCTAAATTATGAGGGATAGAATTACATCTACTTGCCGAGTGAGTTACAACGCACACAAGTAGAATTCAACGGTAGCGTTTCTTACCCTACCGAGCATTCGCAATAGTTTGGTCTATGCTCAACAATAAGAGGTGAGCGCGAAGTTACACTGTTCTACAACGAGACTGACAATTACTTTCGAACTCACATGTAAACTAGAGAGACTTGCTTCATCTATGCACATACATGCACAATACCATAAGCCGTTGACGAATGCTATTCTACCCCGGTAACATATATATGAAAATATGATTCTTATACATTCGTCCTTTTAAAAATCACATTAAAATACATGAATTCTTGCGATGTGTTAAAAGCTTCATAATTGTTTTGTAACGTTTGTCATTGCGTTTGTCACTTTTTTTGGGAAAAAATAATCAGTTAATTTTCAACCACATCGGAGGTTTCGAGAAAAGGGTAAAACATAACCATTTCCTAATCTTTTCTAGGCTTCGGTCGTTGGGTTAAAAAGTATATTTTCAATACGCCTCGCACGTAGTCATTTTTATGCCCCCGTTTCGAGATCGGGGGCATATTGTTTTACTTATGTCCGTCTGTCTGTCTGCCTGTCCGTCTGTCTGTCTGTCTGTCCGTCTGTCTGTCCGTCCGTCTGTCCGAAAACTTAACCTTTGCCTTTTCTCCAAACGTATTTGACATACTTAGATTAAATTTGGCATGATGATAGATCTCAATGATCCGCATCCGCTGGTACCAAAGTCAAGGTCATGTGACAAGGTCAAAGTCATCTGTCAAGGTCAAACTTTGAAAAAAAATTGCTGTTACGGGAGCATTAGTGTTTCACAAACACATCTTGTTTATAATTGGTACAGTTAAGAACATCGTGAAATTGACAAGGTGAATGATTTTGGAATAATTTCGGAATGAAATTGAATGAGTGTAGGGAGAGAGTATAGAGTGAAATTAAAGGAAGTTTATCCACTTTTGCTAATTTTATTCGAGATGAACAAAATTAGCGATATTATTTACATACCTTTAAAAAAAATGACGTACTTTTCTGTTTGTACGTCATCGTTGACCAATCAGACACTTTTAAGTCCACACCGGCAAATAAATCGAAGAAAAATAGGTCATTTGAATTATTGTTGAAAGTCTTGAACGATTTTTTTAATATTTTCCAATGATTTCGGAGTGTTTTTGATCGATTTGAGTGAGTGTTTGGAATGATTGAATTGAGCTTTGAGTGAATGATTTAGAAAGATTTTCATCGGAATGGGTGTTTTTTTCGCAATTTTTATAACGGCACATGTTCGAACACCGTGGGCGGCGTCTAAGTGTTTAAAATATGATTGAAAGAAAATGATAATTATCTTTCAAATAACTGGCGAGGATAAATAAATATTATGTGAGCAACAGGTAACTTATATTTTTAACTATTTACAGTTAACAGCTTCGTGAAATTGACAAAATGAATGGTTACTGAATGCTTTTTGAATGAAATTGAATGAGAGTGTGGAGCTAGTTTTGAGTGAAATTCAAGAGAAGTAATCCAATTTATCTTATAACTATACAAATATCCGTATGATAACATCCCGTATGATATTTTTTATGATATCACATAGTTATATTTAGAACATGATATAATGTGGTTAATTTTAGAAACTTGCATTTCAGTTAGAAACACCGACGAAACAAGACAAATATAGGTTATAAGATAAATATAATACGTACTTAGTGTATAATATGAAAAAAATATCAAACTCGGTTGTGAGAATTGATAATTGTCTCGGCATAGCCTCGACAATGATCAATTCTCCCAACCTCGTTAGATATTTTTTTCCATACAAAACACTAAGTATGTATTATATATATAGCTAATTTTGTTCAAGATGAACGAAATTAACTATATACTTATTACCCCTTTAATAAAATTAACATATTTTTTTCTGTTGGTGTGTCTTCATGGACCAATTGGACACTTAAAAATCCACACAGGCAAAAGCAATTGTAAATATATAATACGTACTTAGTGTTTTGTATGGAAAAAAATATCTAACGAGGTTGGGAGAATTGATCATTGTCGAGGCTCTGCCGAGACAATTACCAATTCTCACAACCGAGTTAGATATTTTTTCATACAATACACTTAGTACGTATTATATTTATCTTATAACCTCTTTTTGTCTTGTTTTAGTCGATGTTTCTAACTTAAATGCTAGTTTCTAAAAATAACTGTATGATATTATTGTTCTAAAAATAACTATGTGATATCATAAAAAATATCATACGGGTTGTTATCATACGGATACTTGTATAGTTATAAGATAAAATGATTTAACCAATTTGAATTAAATGTATAACGTTTGAGATGATTCGAAATGTTTCCTAAAGATTTCGTAGCCTTTTTGATCGATTTAAGAGAGTGTTTGGAATGAATGAATGGAGCGTTGAGTGAGCGATTTAGAATGAATTTCACGATGTGTTTTTTTTTACAGTAATACCTTTTTGGGTGATCTTGGACTTTTAAGATTATAACACGCCTCCTCTTCGTTTTTCTTCTCCTTTGCCGACATCTCGTAGGATTGGGCAGTTTTCTTGTCTATCAGTACTGTTAAGGCTGAATCACCTTGAAACCTTCCGTTTTTAGAAGCGGGGCACATCGTATATTTATCTGACCATATATTCTCCGGAAAGCGATCCATACGTCCGCAAAGGTAACAATACACGTTTTGGTACCAGTAAGATTTCGACACAAACGTTGCATTAAAACTTTTACAGTTGAAAACAAAGTCCGCGTTATTCTTGAATTCACAGTCTTTAATCAATTTAGGGAAGCATCGTTGATGCGAAATATCTATGTTGTCAGGCGTTAAAAAGTCGAAATAGCAATTTAAGTTGAATCCTTTTATGGCATAAAAAAGTTCGTCCATCCCATTGTCGGTGATGAATGGACAAGACAGAGAAGGGATGAATTCGACTATTTCTGTTTGGTTATGGCATGATGCACAATAGGAGTTGTAATATATCATTCCATTCATGCCTGAA
Source organism: Fragum whitleyi (assembly GCA_948146395.1). Classification (NCBI taxonomy): domain Eukaryota; kingdom Metazoa; phylum Mollusca; class Bivalvia; order Cardiida; family Cardiidae; genus Fragum; species Fragum whitleyi. Next base: position 11,758,988 of record OX411551.1, on the reverse strand, counting down.
AATACTGGTAAAAAGCTTCCGTATATGGAAGTATTCATGTTTCTACAAGTATCCAACTTTCCAGGACATTTATCAATGATGTAGAAATACTCGTCATTTCTTCCAATCAATTCCTTCGTGTTGAGTGATTTACAGATAGTTCCAAGATTTTCGTCTATTCTATGAAGATCAAATTGAGAAGTGCAACAGTTTCTGTTGATACCACAATCTTTAGAACACGAGCAAGGTTTGCAGCATGGTTTCATGCGAATTGTCGCTCTATTACCCTGTTCTGGAAAGTCCTTCGTGGCACTTCTGTTACAGAAATTCGTATACGGACACCACGTTTGTATATCCAAAGGAAGATCTAGCTGTGTTGTTGATTTTGCATATTGATCAATGTAAATTACTAAGCTTACTGCTAGTAAGACAAAGGGAAATATCATCTTCTTTTGGTATATCTAACAATCTACATTAAATGAAAGGTAACATTTATGATAAATTTAAGTAAATAAGAGCATAAAAACAAGATCGAGTAATAGCAGGCCAAACCCTTACACAAAATTGTTGTGTATCATGTGCAATTTAGTACTAATCGAGACGGACACTAATGGATAAGAGAACTGAACTAAATTCAATAAAATCGGTTGAAATTAGATTAATAAAACTATGTTTAACAAATTAAATGACCACTTTGCGTTCCGGATTTAAAAAAAGGACGCATTTAAAGTAGTTAGAAAGTTGGCAAAAGATAGTTAGAACATGATCGCAGGCCTGGTTGCATTTTTACGCGTTTGAAGTATTCGACTAAAATGAGAAGAACAAAAGGTTTGTCTTGTAATTTCGTTTGAGACAAGCTGAGCTTTACCTCTTCTAGAATTAAAATTTCTGGCGAGCAAATGGATCTATAAAGTCGGTACTGGGCGTTTTAGAATAGCGTCTTATTCATATTGTATAATCATTTGGAAAACATATTTTATGCAATGCGTTCTTGTTCCTCAGTTTCTGTCCATCGTGCACACAAAAGACTATTCAAAATGTAACACAAAGACTCAAATACATATTTTATTAGATTCAATTTTGACTGCACTTATAAAACTAGAATTTATCATCATAAATACAAGACGTATTTATAATGCTGAAATATCATTTAACACGGACTTTCTTCAAGTGAATATCAACTTTGAAATAACAAATACAACATGAAAATATTTACATGTCCAATGGTTAAAAAGATCGTCTAGAAAGGGCCTTCTCAAATATGAATTAATATCCATAAAATCTTCTGCATTTTATAGATACCGATGAAGAGTTTTTGGGCAAAAACAATCAAAGCAATTCTAAACTTTTTCGAAGTTGATTTCGAGAAAAACAACGGAATTGTCTGGAAGAGATCAAGTTCGTGACTCGTTCACAATGATTCTTTAAGATTGGAATTTCTTTTTTCATATCTTGACTTAAGTTAAAGACTTTAGATAACTTATGTTGTCCAGTAGCATACAAATGCAAGGCTTTGTTCAACAAAGTAAGAATTAATCAGCTTGTTGCAGTTTAAACTTATAAAACCAAATTTTCATAACAATTTATATAATAACAGCCAATTTTTATACCATAAAAGTTATTTAACTATATTAAGATAAGTTGATCACTTAAAAATGAACGATGACACAACATTTCTTCCCTATAAAACCTCATCATGGCGACTCCTTTCTTTTCAATCGGAAACTCTCGGTGCTCTTACGGAAAAGACATCGAGAATAATGAGTGCGCAGTCCCGAAAGCATTTTGATTGTTTCTTTCTGTCTTTGCAATAAGCTATTCTTGATAACCCTATTGATTTTACATCGTTTCATAGTTTATTTATATTTCCATACAAGCTTTTTGCGCCAAAAACTCAATTCTTTAGATTTGGAATCAGGTGGATAGCAAGAGAAACCTCTGACAAATTCTCGGTATATTCAGACTATGACGGTGGTGATGCTTATAGAAGTTCCTAACTATGTCAGAATTTAGAAGCATGTTGTTATCACGCATTGTTTGCATCGTTACTCGTAGAAAACTCTATCTATTGCGACTGGTCTACTTATCCAGTTAAAAGTCCTCTCTCAGTACTCTAATTAAATTATCTTCCACCATTCCTTCAAATCAGAGAGCTTTTTAAAACTGTAACACGTGACATCGCTTGACATCATTTTGTGTAAATTTGAATACATTTAAACTATAGAGAACTTTGGCGCCTTTCTTTTGCCTTAATAATAGAAGTTAAGTAATGAAGGTCGATAGAAATTACTGTATTCTGGCCTAAGTAAATCAAAGTAGATCCATTTAAGAAATGCCGTAAACTTCATCGACATCCAATTGATCCCATCTATTTCTTTTGTGGTCTGCCTTCGGTCTTGTAGCCTTTTCGACAGACAAAACGTAGGGCTTCATACAAAGACCGTATTATATCCCAAGGAGTTCCATGCAGAAACTGATCAATCTCAAAGAGTTAAGTACAAAAACGTGTAAAAGGGACCGACAAAACGTTTGTAGCAGACAAAAGAAGACACAGACGATAAATTAAAAAGTTACAAAACTCGCAAAATGCAGGGAATTTTCCAAATTTCAATCAAAGAAGTAGGGTTATATTTTGTAATTTCACTCTCCGTTCGATGCCCTAAAGAAAGCAAAATAGAAATAAGTAAATGACACTTTTTAAGACGTTCATTTGTGTAAATCGGCAGAATTGGTTAAATCTACCTTTATCACCAATGTTAATTTTGAAATTGGTGGTACCCATGTAGTTACGCAAGATAAATTGCGTTTCCCGGAGATTATTCATGAATTTTCTTTTAGCTATCTACCAAGTGAACGAATTGTCTTAAATCAACCAACAACTGCACCCTTAAAATTATAAGGCAATATTGTTCGTGCTTTATTTCAATGGCCGATTAGAAATAGGTTTAAGTTTAACTATCAGCTAGTATTCAGTACATACTATACGTAAATCAAATAAACCTATTCCTGAAAAATGAACAGTGTCACCCAAGGGCAGAGAGCTCTAGTTCGAGTGTGGGAAGGTACCTTGAAATTTTTATATATTGACTGTACAATGTTAATCTACAACATATGTGAACAAGAAAAATCAAAGCACTGAAAATACTGTGATGTTGCAATGCGTCGATTTTCCGCCGCCGCTTCAACTTTCTGTTTATTTTATACAGTATCTAGGTTAAAAGCTAAAGACAATCCTCTCAGTATGGTTAGCATTTATAATTGAGTCCAAACAAGTGAAAAAACATGTGTCATTGTGAAATCAACAAAATGCTGTAAAGCCCCTTTTACAGTGATGAGGCATATCACAACGAAACACCAATATAATGCACAAGCTCATGTAACTGGTGACATTCTTAAAAAACAATGATAATATCTGACCTTAAATTTTGAAGACCTGTGATCGAATCGTTATTGGAATCTTTTTCAAATACTAGGCAAGATACTACAAAACTCAACCAATTTGCTCAGGTTGAGGTGACTAGGATCATTCTGTTGTGTTACATATCCAAATCAAACCATATATGTAAGAGGAGTTGCGTTCAAAAGATGTTTGCACACCTGAAAAGTTGCGTGAGCAAGGTTTGTGAATTGAAGGTACCTTTCCATGATGCGAAAAAATGTCACATAACCTGCCTATTAAGGTCAGCTGACTTGGAATATTTTGTGGAATGTTTTTCATTGAAATCTGACCAGAAGTAGGACAAGTTTCGTTCACAAGATCCATTTTCTTGTGATGCAGCAAGATATAATACAAAACCTCGACAATATACATAAGGTCAGGTGACCAGGAACATTCTCTAAAAAATTCTTACACATTGACCATAAAATGAAGGAGTTGCGTTCACATAATAAATGCAAAACTACGGATGGACAGACAGAATAATACCAATATGCAACCATCTTCGGCGGCATATAAAAAGGGGACATTATACTTTGATCTAGGTGTTATTATATCTTTGGTGATATGGATAGCTTTCATTAATTAAAGTGTCTAACTTTTTCTATACACAAATGTTTACTGACTACCGCCAAACTATTTTTGATTGCTAATTAAATAAATAATACGTACTTAGTGTATTATATGAAACAAGAGGACCCTGAGGGCCCTAAATCGCTCACCTGATATTTCAAGTAAATTATCATTAAGACTCCATTTCCTATGATATGGCATGAACCGTCCCATTTTCAACAGAGTTCATTCTTGTGACCTGGCAAACATTTTGATCAAGTTCATGAAGATTGGACTATATTTGTGGCGTTTGGAGCTCTTACGAGAAAATTGTCATCAAGGCCCCCTTTCCTGTGATATGGCATGTGAACTTCCCATTTTCAAATGTATTCATCCTCATGACCTAACAAACATTCTGACAAAGTTTCATGATGATTGGACCATATTTGTGGCTTCTAGAGAGTAAACAAAAAATGTCATTAAGACACCTTTTCCTGTGAAATGGCACGGATCCTTTCCATTTGAGCAATTTTCATAAGGGACCACCCAAGAAAATATTTCTGCCAAGTTTGGTTGATTTTGACCCATAAGTTTAGGAGGAGATGTCCTTTAAAGATATTGTTCACAAAATTGTCATTAAGGCGCCTTTTTCCGTGAAATGGCACGGATCCTTCCCATTTTCAATAGACTTCATCCTCATGACCTAACAAACATTCTGACCAAGTTTCATGAAGATTGGACCATATTTGTGGCTTCTAGAGTGAAAACAAGAAATTTGTCATTAAGGCGCCTTTTCCCGTGATATGGCACAGATCCTTTCCATTTGAGCAATTTTCAAAAGGGACCACCCAAGGAATATTTCTGCCAAGTTTGGTTGATTTTGACTTATAAGTTTAGGAGGAGATGTCCTTTAAAGATATTGTTCACAAAATTGTCATTAAGGCGCCTTTTTCTGTGAAATGGCACGGATCCTTCCCATTTTCAATAGACTTCATCCTCATGACCTAACAAACATTCTGACCAAGTTTCATGAAGATTGGACCATATTTGTGGCTTCTAGAGTGAAAACAAGAAATTTGTCATTAAGGCGCCTTTTCCCGTGATATGGCACAGATCCTTTCCATTTGAGCAACTTTCATAAGGGACCACCCAAGGAATATTTCTGCCAAGTTTGGTTGATTTTGACCCATTAGTTTAGGAGGAGATGTCGTTTAAAGAAAAAGTTGACGCCGTGACGGACAGAAGGACAGACGGACGCCGGACAACGATCGATCACAATAGCTCCCTTGAGCACTTCGTGCTCAGGTGAGCTAAAAACATATCTAACGAGGTTGGGAGAATTGAAAATTGTCGAGGCTCTGCCGAGACAATTATTAATTCTCACAACCGAGTTTGATATTTTTTTCATACAATACACTTAGAATGTATTATATTTATCTTATAACCTTTATTCGTCTTGTTTTCGTCGGTGTTTCTATCTGAAATGCAAGTTTCTTAAAATTACCACATTATACCATGTTCTAAAAATAACTATGTGATATCATAAAAAATATCATACGGGATGTTATACGGATATTTGTACAGTTATAAGATAAAAGTTATTATCAACTAACCCTTATCCAGCTGAACTCAAATTACATTTCCATCTATCAGCTCATTCGGACACACTTCAAGCGGTCTGGCTCAAGTTATTCCCACAATAATTAAGTACAAAGCAGGCAGTGTTGCCCTAGATCGGACTGCTAATCTGTGCAGGCTGATTTTAGGCTATACAGTCTACTAGTCTCAAGTTTGACCGTTTCACATTTCATTGTGTCTAAAGCATGCATCCGAGGAGAGAACTATCTAAACAGTATATGAGAGATTTATTAAACAGCAGGAAACTGCCAAAAGTATTTGAGTTCCGAACCCTATTATATGGGTTCTTAAAAAGTTGACAAGGCCAGGATATTCCAACAAGTACTGTACCCACAATATTATGATTGTGATAAACAAAATCATCCAAAACTTAGATGAAAGACAAATCGAGAAAACGAAAGTTGTCGAGAATACATGTAAGTCGATAATAGCAGATTATGATTTAGTCCTGTGATAAGGAAGAAAACGTTCGCAAAACATTTTGAAAATAACGCCTAGATATGCAATGAGGTGTATACAAATGGGAGAATCATTTAAATTGTTCGCAATCATATTGTCTTCTTGAACGAATGACAACAATCGGAACGCCTTTCATCAACCGAGTTTTTAACGGTCAACACCGGATTTACGCCGAGGTCCTATCGTTGAGTGATTGAAGAATTTCTAGGACGGTTGACTGGATCGCTTAGTATTTCGGGGAGTACAGAGAACCTGACTGCCATATAGATCATGTGATTACCGTATAAGGAAAAGGAAAAGCACAAAAACGAATTCGTATTCGATTTGTTACGCTTTTTCGAGCAGTTCAATTAACGAATAGAATGTTTGAAGGTCTTAAATATATATTTACATCATTTAAATTACATGTATGATAATGAAACTTGTAAATACAACTGATTAATTATCCATAACAAGTCGAGGTGGGAAATAATCCGGCGTAAAGATCATGTGATATGTTTTATTAAAAAAAATCGGAATGAAAATGTCTTTGCCTCATTTTCGTTTTTGTTTAAGATGTTAAGATATCTCCGCATTCCAAGTACTGGTTGTGGACGTTTCTGTTGGCATACTAGTGTGTTTCTGCCGTTCGATGCGAAAGAGAATTGTTTATGTAGAATTATGATAAAAGGAAAATGACTGAACCCAAGTTCGAAATTCTCCCTTTTTTTGGATGCTCAAATTATTCTAAAAATTACGTTACAGAAAAAAAATAATATTGTGTAGAATACTCTGCAGAAATTGTACTTTATTTATTAATGTTATGTTCATATTACAAACTGATAATTATTAATATATACAACGAATGTCAGCGTTAGAGAGAGGGGGGGAGGGAGAGAGAGAAACAGAGAGAGAGAGGGAGGGGGAGAGAGAGAAAGAGAGAGAGAGAGAGAGAGAGAGAGAGAGAGAGAGAGAGAGAGAGAGAGAGAGAGAGAGAGAGAGAGAGAGAGAGAGAGAGACAGAGAGAGAGACAGAGAGAGACAGAGAGAGAGAGAGAGAGAGAAGAAAGATAGATTTTGACTTATACATTTCTCAACAAATATCGTCTATCTTCAAGCAAAACCCTGTAATTACAAGGTTTCGGTATTTTCGGCATTATACCGGATGTAGTTCAAAGACTTATTGTCTGATTCCGTTGTTTATAGGTGTGGAAGAAATGCAATGAGATCATCTAGGTATCATTTTTATTTTGTAACGCTAATCGATTCTCCGTTGTCACAATTTAAATTCTAAGAAAATTAATTAATTGATCTAGGATTTTAATCCTCAAATGAAAAAAAGAAGGGAAAAGTGTTTTTCATAAACACGTGCGGAAATTGCAGGCACTCGTATCTAGATTGAAAGATTGAAAAGTAAAACCCCATGGTATAAACCTTTATCGCAAGACATTACTGATTTATATTACCTGCTCGCCTTATAACGGTTATCTTGTATATTCTGGTACTTCCATTAGCTGGTCATAGTTTTATATATCGTGACCATATACAAGTTGTAGTATCAGGGGATGAAACCATTCAAGTTATTCCATTCACCAAGTTTTCATGAGTGACCTCCAATATAGCCTGGGGACACAGAGGGCAATTTAGTCACTCGGCCTGAAATATAGATCTACGCAAGGCAAATATTTGCCCGATCTCAGAATTGCAAATGATTTGGCATTTAAAAGATGTCTTTGCGAAGTCAACGAATTTTCAAGAATATTTGTTTTCACAATACACAGTTTTCAGACGGATACAATTCTTGAAAAGAGTAAATTGAACCCAAGTGAGCATTACATTTTTGAAAAGCACTTTACATCTGATCGTTCTAACACGATAACACTGGTGAACGTAAACGTCCACCAATCATTGGGCCGAAAAAATGGCCACATGTGTCCAATGCTACCTTAACGCGTATTCTTATTGTAAAGAACCGGTATGTGTTTGTAGGCAGTCGTCCTGGGGCCAGTTCCAATAAAACACTATGGGTGCATTTTTGTCTTACCTGTGTCTTATCAACATATTTAACACAAAAACCACGTATCACCAATCTAACAATACCTATGCAAAGTTGTTGTTACTTTCCGAAAGTAACCAGTTCGACAAAAATACGTCCTGAATGTTTTGATGAAACTGGCCCCTGGGTCTCTGGTTATATAGCTTTGTCCATGATAATTTTCCAATTGCATTATTGTGAAATAAAGAAGATATATTGACATGGATGGATGTATCATCATTTTGTAGTTTGGTTTTGCTCTGCGATAATCGTCTAAAATCGCAGAATGTTTATTGAGCGGTATTCAATTGTTATATCTAAAGGTAGATTTTGTGCGAACCGTGAAAACTATATTCTAATGAAGATTCCTGAGCTAGTTTTAGGGGGACCATGAAGCAAGGATAAAGATTTATAAGAAATACTTCATTGTACATATCAATAAAAATTGATTGTAAAATGTCAGAATGAAGACTCCGCTCGACCATGCTTCAGGGAAGACTCCAGCGTTTTTATAAATGGACACATTTCCTTTGAAGTAAACAATTTATTCCAAAGGTAAATAAAACTACAGTAATAGAACAGCATTACCCCGTATGAAACAAATTCAATGTATCAAAGTTTTCTGTTGTAGCAGAGTACGAGAACGACAACTTACACATGAATCGTTGATAATAAATACTTTCATCTGCGTTAGAATGGGATAACCAAGATTTGATAAAACATGTTCCATTCATGCACAACGTTTAACAGATAAGAGAAATTATGAGCCAAAACTAAAATCAAGAAAAAAGTAATAGTCAATGAGATACGAAATTATGGTGTTACATTAAGCCTTTTAAATAATATTGTGAGAGAAGAGTAAATATTTTACCCAATAAACAAACAACAACAAAAAAGTTTATAATGATAATGATAAAATGATGAAAAGTTATGACCTCAAAACATTCCCAAGGGACCCGTTTTACTAATCATCTTACGATCATGTTTGCGTAAGTCAAAAATTAAAGTTGCTTCTAAAAAAGTAACTATATATGGAATTCTTCCATGCAATATCTCATTCGAATCGTCTTCTAAAGACAATTCCTTTGAAATACTGCAAGGCAGAATCTATCAATGAATTAAAACACCAGGTATTATTTGTGATTTTGCCTTATGATTATTTTTTTCGCAAGACCGATTCTCTGTCTTTATCCGTGAATATGGGGCCTGGGCATTAACTGGGATTGGTCATTATCTAGATAATGCATGTGAGTTGCACACTAAGTACTGCGCTATAGTTCATTTTTTGTTAGAAAAGATAGAACGAACTGGAAGTACTAAGCTATTATTATTAATATATAATAAGCATAAACTGTTCAAAGAAATGACATTTTATGATTTCAAACTGACAGTTTTATACATTTCCATCAGACTAATTTGAAACTGTAAGGAAACATGTGTGTGTTTTTCCGATTATTTGAAATGTTTATTTAACTGGGATGGCATAAATAAAACTGTCTAACTTCGTTGACAGGCAGACAAATTGGAACAAATAAAAACAATAGAAAAACATCTTCAACGACATAGAAAATGAAAGATATTGCTTTGGAAAAAGTAAAACGTCTCTTCTGTAAAACTGTCTAACTGCGTTGACAGGCAGACAAATTGAAACAAATAAAACAATAGAAAAACATCTTCAAAGACATAGAAAATGAAAGATATTGCTTTGGAAAAAGTTAAACGTCCTTTTGATATTCTCCAGAGGACACGTTTCCGACCCAAAAAGACAGTGTTTTTGAATAGATTGATACAAGCTAAAATAATGTTTTATATTATGACAGTGTTAAGGGGAGGCCATCTCTTTTGATTCTAAAGTCAAGGGCAAGGATTTTTAAATTAAATTTCCATATGTCCCTTTTCCTCTGACCAATTTCTGAAAGGGATGATATATAAAGATGGTACACCAACCATTATTAATTATTGTATAAAATGTACGCTAAGGGCCGTTATAGGCATACCTAAACGGGAAACCCAGGCCTTAACAAGAGAAAACGTGGGGTACTCAGTAAATATATGTGCCGTTAACGCCCTGCTTTTTTATTCAAATATTCTCGATTCTGCATGAAAATTTTGCATGTCCAACATTGATATAGAGCAAAACTTCATAACTTTATTCGTTTCCCTAATTCCCACGTTTAGTATTGTAACGTCATAAATTTATCAAGCAACGTCGGTATAAACAAAGTGACGGTGCAATGCATGACGCAATTTTTTAGGCATATTCGAAGGTTTGTATCTAGTTCCTACAGCACCGGACTTACTTAACGGTGATTGGCGGTTTCCCGAAATGCCTATTGTATTTATACAGAAACCAGAAACGGATTTACACACATGATGCGATTTAAACAAACCAAAATTCTTGATTTTATGGGATTGCAGATTCCTATTTTTGAAAGACCCATGATGATGAGAATAATTTTAGCATATTTGGAATCAATTGGGTGAATAGAATAATTGACAGGTGAAAACTTTTGTCGAACTTGCAAACGCTAAACCTTAATATAGAATCTCCTCCTCCAAAAGCAAAGGGCCAATTTCAACCAAAACTTTGAGAAAATTTTCCTTGGGTGACTCTCTTCCAAAGTTACTCAAGAAATTTTGATTGAACTTTAAATATCGGCGTGGAAGGTTGGGGTTTATTTTCACTTTAAAACCTTAAAAACTTGTCTCCTACCAAACGTTTAGGTCTATATCAATGAGACTTGATATGGATGTTCCTCTGGTGACCCTTTGATTTTACTATTCAAGAAAGTTTGATTGATCCCCAAATATGGGTATGACAGGGCGGGGCTTAATTCCACTTAAAAATCTTCAAAAAATCCTCGCCTTCCAAACCATTGGTCCGATTATAATGGACCTTGACAGAAATGTTCCTTGGATGAACCTCTGTCAAATTGAAAATGAAATTTTGATTGACCCACAAATATTGGTCTGGCAGAGCAGGGCTTATTCTCACTTTAAAAATATTCGCCTCCCAAACCATTTGGCAATCTTGGCATGGTATTTACTTTGTTGACCATATGCCTTAGTTGTTCGAGAACTTTTGATTGACCCCAAATATTGGCGTGGCAAGTGTGGGCCTTTTTCTCTTTAAATTTGTTCGAAATCGTCTCCTTCCAAACCATTGACCGAATTCTAAGTAACTTTGCGTGAATGTTCCTTTGGTGACCATCTTCCAAAGTTGTTATCAAAATCGATTGACAAATAAATATGGATGTGCTAGGTAGGCATTATATTCACTTTAAAAAATGTTCTCCTCCCAAACCACTGGGCCAAGTTCAATGAAACCTTGCATGATTGTTCCTTAGGTGACCATGTATCAAATTCGTTTAAAAACATTTTGATTGACTCCAAAATACGGGCATGGTAGGGATGGGGCTCATCTACATTTAAAATCTCCTCCCAAACCATTTGGCCAGTTTACACGAATGTTCCATAAGTGACAATGTTCCGAAATTGATTTCCATTTGGAACATCTCATTCTAAAATCTGGGGCTGTTAAAGTCAGTGGAGCGATTCAGGCCCTCTAGGTCTTCTTGTTTTCTATACTACACGACCGTAGTTATACTGTTGGTATACATAGTAATTCCGTTTACAATGTATAACCAGGCCTGTTGATATCACAAAAATGGCGCCTATATGCACGTGATGACGTCTTCTTACAAACAGCGTCATATGATTTGCATAATTTCATCTTTTTGAATTGAAAGGATTTTTGTATCGAGACAGAATGAGCCATGATATGATTAGAATAACAAATTCGTGTTCCTAAAATATTGGCTTTATTTGACTCGCCATCTAAATGAGATAAGTCGACTCATTCAACTCTCTATGTACTTACTGTTTTGTCAGATCTAATGAGGCTTTCGACCTAGCACAAGAGCCGACTAATTAAACATAATAAAGTTAGATTTTCTCCGAAAGCATCATAAAAGATAAATTAATTTCATATGAAATAATAAGAAACTTGTTTATAAAATACCTGTAATGTTTCAAGTCTATTCATTTAGCAGAAAAAATGTTAGATGAGATAAAGGTACGTTTTTTTATCATCATAAATTTATTGTTTTTTAACTGTATGTATTCTATATATTCAGTCATTATAACACGATAAAAGCGAACGCCTACTTGGACAGAGAAGAAACAACGCCATTTGTGAACGTTCCTTATCGCAACATTTCAAAAGCAAAAACGACAGTTTTAACTGAATATGCAATGCTCTCGTTCAAAGGAGGTCATCGAATAAAACCTTATTCGTAAAAAAAAGGAAAGAAAAAGCGTCGTGGCAGTAAGTTCGTAGTACATCTTTGATTCATATCACCTACTTCAACACAGATACTTTTTTCCTTATATTCAATGTTATAATCTGATGCAACCATTTCAAACCGTAATATTAAACCAATGATCTATATTTGGTAACTCCATTGATGGCCGAGTGATTTCACACGCTCACCTTTTAACCCGAATGCCCGTGGTTTAAGATGTAATTTCCAGCCATCTACACGGTCGATTGCCAGTGTGTTTACAATATATGTTTACTCTCAATATCAAATACATGTGGATCTATTGACCTGAAATTAAAGTATTCTTTTGTTATTTTATGTTTTAGGGTTGAAAATGATATTTCCTATTGTTCTTCTGGCTTTGACATTGGTTATTGTTCATCAAAAAGATCAACCACTACCTGTTGAACATATCGAATTACCCGAAGATCTTGGTACATGGTGCCCATTTACAAAATTCTGCAACCTAAATGCCTCTCATTCTTTAAAGGAAATACAAAAGAACCTATCGAAAGGAATAAAGCCTTGTTGTAGACCATGTTCATGTGCGAGAGATTGTGGCCTTACAAGAAGCTGTTGTACATATGACCTTGATAGATTCAAAATAGACGAGAAGCTTGGGACCATCTGTAAATCTTTGAAATCAAGCAAATATGACCATCAGAATGATGACCATTATTACATGATAGATAAATGTCCAAATCAAAACGATTCATGCAAAAATGTTAAAACGAGAATATTTGGTACTTTCTACCCTGTTTTCTCTAAAATTACTGAATTGATATACTACAACCCAATTTGTGCATCATGCCATAACCAAGAGGAAATCACTCCGTTTGTACCGACGCTTTCATGTCCATTTATGGATAATCACGGCCTTTAAGAAATTTTCGAAGTTCTCGGAGGTTCTAATGACCTGTGTTCCTTCAGATATTTAGTTCCAAACGAGATAGAAGTCTCCCAGCATGTATGTTTCCCAGAATGGACAACTTGTTATCTCAATTCGGACAAATCGCTTCGAAACAAATGTTCTAATTTAATGCAACATTTACAGATCGATATTCACGGTATAAAAATGTTTATTGCTACCTATGCAGTCACAATAATAACTTGTCTGGTAAAAGATGGATAGAGGAACATGGTTTTTGCCAAGAAAATCGACCTGGAAGATTATTTGGAGACACTTCACTGGCAATACTGCTGGACAAGAGCACAATCTCTTCCTATGAAAAGCATATTAAAGAAGAAACAGAAATCACTTCTCAGGCATGCTTCGACATTGGAAATTGTCTTGATAAGGTATTTCACTGTCATTTGCATTAGTCGAAACTTACAACAATGGACCCATAAAAGCTCCGCAATATTTCGGAAGTCATGAACTTTAAACGTGTTAACAAAGGTGTCCTAAATGATCAAGATCGTGAATACCAAAATGTTGCGGAACTATAGCAGGTCGACTATATAAAATGCAAATCTTTGCGTGTCTTTATCTTACATATGCAGATAAATTCAATAAGAAACTTTATCAAAATAAAATTAAATGCACATTGACTTAAGCATTGTACGGTTTATCATTATAATCATAATATGTTTTATCATATTCATAATTATGATTATTGTTACATTCAATATCAGTGTTGTGTAACAAAGAAAAATAAATTTAGATTTTTTAAAACGGTTTGCAAAATTAAAATTTTTGAGAACCATTTAAAAGACCTATTCCTTGAAAAATATTGAGAACCAAGTAAACACACGTTTGTTTGTACCTAATCAGCACATTTAACCGTCTTTGAAATTTGATTTTATTTCTTGACTCTTTTCTTATTTGCAAAGTCCCTACAACAGATACAATTAAGAACATCGTTAGATTGACTTTCATTCCGATCAAATCGCTCACTAAGCATTCCACGTATTCATACCAAACGCTCACCCAAACCATTCTAAAAGGCTTCTAAAAAAGACAACAAACGGAGCAAAGTCAATCTTTGACTGAGGGTACACATTTTTGTTCACAGGTTTGTCACACTATTCTTTGTCCGGAAGGCCACTTTCTTGTTGGAAGAAAGTGCAAATTACTTGGAAGTAACTGGTACGTTCGTATCGTTAAGGTGTACATAAAACTGACAGCTACCAAGACATCAGAAAGTCTTACCCTTCACGACCTTAGGCAAATTACAAGTGATCAACTTGCATCGCTACAAAAGGAGTTCTTTACTCGACCGTCCCTTAACGATTGGCAAATTGAGTTATATTATAACTTATACGAAAATGGGACCACCGTGCGGTACATCATAGCTGCAGCATACCTTAGGGATCAATTTCTGAAACCAAAGGAAATTCTTTCGCAAATAGATCTAGCTTTAAATGGGTATTGGAAGCTCCAAATATTCGAGAAAGAGTATGAATTCGACGCCACTTTCAATGATTTTAATCTATATTACCCGACAAGGAAGATAACTACTTTTTATCCTTTCGTTGATCGGGAGCCTATACAAGACAATTTCCTGCTTCATTCATGGTCGGAGAATTTTGATGAAACTACCTTAAGGGAAGGACTTATTATTTCAAAACTATATTTTTGTAGACAAGTTGATCTTGAATTGGGCGAGTACAGTCGATATTCATCAATGAATTTTCAAGAGGCAATCTATATCAAGAGTAGTAAAAAGTTTTTAGGAAACGGAAAGTATAAAATTCTTAAAGACCATTTCGGTACAATGATTGGAATTCGTGCTTGTCTGTCAGATGTGATGGTAGAATCAGTTGGGACGAAAACATCACAATCTTTGTATTTCTTTTTTCTTCTCTTTTTTGAACTTCTGTGATATATGTAGGTTGAATAATCATAATTTGATAATGCATGAGAGGCTTAGATAACGTTTTGTATATATCTTTAGGGTGTTAGGTCGAAGGAAAACATGATCTTTTCAAAACTTTTTCTAAATCATCTTTTTAATTAGCAAATTAAATAAATACTAACAGATTTATCAGTTCAAGTTGTTTCTTCTTAAGTGACATGCAGCAGTTTAAAACAATTATTATTTTACCAAAAATAAGTTTCCTTTATAGATAAAAACAACTCGAAACAAGCGGAAATGTCAAATACCGTTATCCGATTACGGTTCATCAGCTAGTTTACTTAACTGTTAGTGACTACTCAGCCAAGGAGAAAGAAAAACTGCCTAAAATAGCGCCAAACAACAACAACATAAAATGATTCGGTGTCATTGATGTTGTATTCAAATGTGTTTACATTGGTGTGGGTCTTATAACTCGAACACGGTATTGTGGCGTGATTACAGTGTTTTTGTATACAATGGACGAGTCAAAATAGCGAACTTTATATTCAAGGATCCGTTGAATGAAAATGGAGGAATTGGAGGTAAGACTGATTTTTATTTTTATTAATGGAAAGTTCTCGCCTAAGAGTCGTTAAACTTTACAGACAATCTAAATAGATTATCCAAGTACATCATAAAAAATTATCCTTTCAGTACGTCTTGTACGTTCTGTGTACAAATAAGGTTCATGTCTATAAATATACCTGCAAACGTATATATGAATCTGCAAGATATTCTTGTTAATTCATTTGACTTTTAAAGAGGTAAAATTGTTGAATCAAAGAACATATTTGTTTTTTTCAATCTATTGACACTTTTAAATACATCAATTTATATACTTGTTTGTATTTAGTTCTTCTATATATTCGCTTATTCAACAGTCATTTATTCCTATATTTCTATCTATTTAAACAATAATAGGAACATCCATGTAATTTTACTGTTCACGATGTATACTCCAACCATTTTTGTTGAGAAATAATTATTAATATATAAGATGTTTTGTACTTATGATTTTCGTCTCTTAAATCCATTGTATTTGTCGATATCAATTTTGTACGCAGAGAAATTCTTAAACGGTTACTCAAAGAAATGTAATAAATCAATTTCTAATTGTACTTTTTTCATTGAATGATATGTCTGTAGATTTGTTTGATATCTATTTCTATCCACATTTGTTTGTTTGAAATATTATCCTATAAATAAGATTAAAAATTCACAGGAGTGTCGGTCTTACTATGTCCAGAAGGGTATGTTGTTGTCACAGGAAATTGCAAACTATTTGGAGGTTCCTGGTACGGACGTACTATAAGAGAATGGGTCAAAATCACTGTCACCAAGACATCAAATGCGTTGACTCTCCGTGATCTTCAGAATACTAGAACAGACTAACTTGCATCATCGATAAAAGTCCTTCACTTACCAGCCCTACAAAACTAGAAAATAGAGTTATACTATAACTTATTCGAAAATTGGACAACGGTTCGATATATTGAGGCTACATTGTACTCGCACGATCATTTTTTTAAGCCAGTTGAAATTCTTTGAGACATTGACCAAGCGATAAATGGAGTATGGGGGTTTAAAAAATTAGAAACCATCTATGAATTCGAAACAAGATTCATTGAATTCGTTTCTTATTTCCAGACTACAGATATGACAACGTTTTATCCATTTTTTATATCTGAAGTCGTAGCAAGATATTTATTGCTTCATGCATGGACGGATAATCATGGTTTCATGCTCGACGTTTTATTTCAAAAATATATTATCGCAAGCTGGTCGACCTTTAATTTGATGGATTCAGCCGCTTTGCATTAGTGAATTTTACAGAGGCAATAATTATAAAAAAGACCAAAAGATGATGAATAGTTCGATGAATATATTCTGTGGGGTTTATTTTTCATACGAGTTTACATGTTCTAAAAATCGCCCCAAAGAGGGACTCCTGAATCAACTAATGCAATGATAATAACATTTTCTAACATAATATTATAAATTGATTGAAAATTATACATATAACTGTAGGCTAAGACTTCGTTCGGTACCTGAGCAGTGTCGCAAATGAAAATTAAACTTATAAAGGTTTCTTACCTGAGTTAATGATTGATTCCCGATTTAATATCCGCCCTTCTGCTGGTGTGACATTTTTCAACTCCGAAGTAAATTGTAAATTTTCGCTGGCTAAACTTGATGGGCCTTTTTTTTTTACATCTAACGATCATTTTTTGCGTTTGAAAATAAAAAAAATAAAGATGCTTGTTCGGTATTAACTAAATGTGGAATTCTGCCTTGCATCATCCAGTTTTAATCGTCTTCTAAAGACAATTCAATTAGATAGTTCAAGGCAGTATCTTACAATGAATTTAAACACCAGGTAAGATTGGTGATTTTAACTTACGATTACTTTTATTTTTTCGTAAGAAGTTTAGTAAAAAGGGTCCCAGTATCGTAGACACAATATACGCCACGACAGGAATTTATTTTATCGTTATGCAGTGGATTGATTAATTGAATGGAGTTTAACGCCGCTTTCAACATTATTTCAGTTATATCGCGGCGGCTGGAGCACCTAACAATGGATTCCTGGTATTTCTCTCACCAGTACAGCCATCACATTCTTTCCTAGCCTCCAGCTACTATCTCACATAGATCTACGATTATCAACCTAGATCTGAAGCAATGTATTCATGATAAAAAGGTGCTATTTAGTAACATTGTTTAAAAAATGTAAAAAAAAAAAACACTTGGGAAATGTGATTTTTTCGAGAGATTTAACACGAAGGACATTTTTTCTATGACACAACATAGTTTTACCAAGTAGCTACTATGTACTAAAGGTCGCATGGTAATGAACATTCTAGGAAAGCTTCATACAAAGCCCGAAACAAATGTGAAGAGATTTGTGTTTGGCAAGAAAAATAATCTTAAAGGATTTCTTTGATCAAGCATCATTTTTATTGAATGGGAACGCCGCTGTCAACAATCTTTCATTTATATCGCGGCGACTGGAGCACCTAAATATGAATCCATGTTATTTCTTACACCAATAATACTACTACTACATCCTTTCCTTACCCCCAGCTGCTATCCCTCATAGGTCAACGCTTATCAACCCATTGATGGAAAACAGATAGTCGGGAAAAAGTAGGCACCATACTCATTCTGATCAATGCTCGTATTTTTCCGTAAAGTCGAAAGTACCTCGGACGTAAGTGCAGTAATTTATGGTAATTTTTTAGGTAATTTGGCTTCCGGTGGTGCTTAAGTCAATTCGTCTATGAAGATATTTTGGGAATGTAATAATTTGATTAAAAATCGCGTTTTGTTACCTAGTTATAGTTTGTCAAGTTTTAATCTTTCGCTAATTTTATCTTTGCGTGGATGTTTGTGGCATTATATAAACCCATGTGCAACACGGCGCGCTTTCATGACTACGGCCTCATCCCTTCCGAGGTATATTCTGTAGAATCGCCGAGGGGTGCCTATTACATCATTGTGCCACAAACGGTGACAAAATCCGCATGGTAATATTTTGAAGAACATTTTATTATATGATGAAAGTTGTTGTTTGACAAAAGTATTATCCGTCAGGCGAAACTGGGCCATCTTGGAAGTGGGTTAATTATCGACCAAAGTCATACTGCGCCGTCTCCACAGACTGACTGGGACGAAACGCTCGCAGCTGTCTGACCCTATGGGTCTATAATGAAAAGTCTACCTTCCAGTTTAAGAAGAAAAGTCTACCTTCCAGTTTAAGAAGTTTTGAAATGTGACCGTCCTTCTTAGGAATTTGTCTTGGATGGGCGAACTGATATTTGGGAAAACTATTTGTTTTTGCTAACTCTGATATATAGAGGATATTGAATGAGTGGTCATTTAATACCGAATTTTTTAAACGAGTCATCTATAAATAGATAAAAACGAGACTGTACCGAGTTTTTATCTGTTTTAGATGACGAGTATAATAAATTCGGTATTTTGTGAACACACCAGTCTCAGAGGAACAAAAGCTCAATAAATAAAAACTCGACTTGGCTTACCAGATAGTACCCTACTTTATTTAAGAATAAGAATGTCTTGAACTTGTCGGGTAAAATTGGTGAAAATATAGTCTACCTGATAGTGTAAAAGACATAAAAACAAAAACCACTTACTTTGCCCTGATTTATATCTCCTTTTTCATAACCTAAAGCTCCAACACAATTTACATCGTCATTGTTTGCTAGAAGATTTCAAAAACTGTTGAGATAAAAAAATTCAAAGTCTATTCCGAAGCATCAAAGGATAAGCTTCCTTGCGTTTATATTTTTGCAACGCCTTAAAAAACTTGACTTACTTTTGGCATAATGCTCTACACATGTATTTTAATCTAGGATTCTTCGGCCCATCGTTTTTCCTAATGGTCCACCTATTTTGCAGATGGCCCACCAAAATCTTAGACTTTATATGTAAATGCATGGGCTATTAACCGATTTCAATGGCCCCTCCTACATTGCGCCCAGAGATATCCCTGCCTTTTCGTGCGCCGGGTCACAATTTTAAAAAGTGTAGTTAGGTTCAACTTGAAGCCAAATTCAAAACCAAACAGCTTTTAAAATATTGTAACGGCTTGATGAACAATATTTTGTACTGGGGGTGCCTGGATTTTAAGGCCTATGAGAATAGAAATCGACTAGAAATCGTTGATCAAATATTCGGATAATGTACTATCCGAATACTGTTCCTTTTAAACGAAAAAAGTCCCTGTTTGTCAAACTCCAATATATATTTTGACTTTTAACTATATTTACAATTAGAATGTATTAAAATTCAAATCTTAAAGCATAAAAGAATTGAAAATGAGGGATCGGTAATTCAAAAGATTCTGGCTTGCGAAGTTGCAAAAAGGTAGCCCTGATCGTAGGTTATACTATCAGCGTGAATCTGAAAAGGGAGTGCCCGATTTTACAAGCTTTGAAATTTTGAAATCGCGGATCAAATATTCGGATAAAATTGCTATCCGAAGACCTTTTCTTTTGAGAATTAACATTTTATTTCAACCGGACAATACTCAGAATATTGTAGTGTAACCGACAGAGAAGAAGGCAAAAACAAGGATTAAAATTATCAAAATGTCTGTTTTATAATCTTGATGAACCTATGTAATGAAAAAATAATGATTTCAAAAATCTTGCCGCGTCGTGAGCTAAATTGTTGATTCATGATACCTGAAGGGTATAACTAAAATGATTATCAAGTCGACACAATTTTTTTACATTTCTCGCGTATATGCGACTTCAAACTGCGATCCGGGTGGTAGTCAAATTTCACGTCTCTTTCACTAATCAAGTTCATCGCAGATCAATCAATGATGAATTGCTAAAAGATAAAATAATGATATTTGCGAAGCCATCACGACTTTTGCTGTGCTATCGACAAAACGCCGAATTTGGTCGGCGAATTATCACCACTTCGTCGCGAATAAAGAGACGTCACAGGAACAGGGGCCTTTCTTTTGATAAAATAACAGCTTTTTTATTTCAATTAGAAAAGAAATCGGTGACCTTACACTGCTAAATAATCAAGAAATTGATAAAATGAAAATAAGGCGCATGATTGATTTAAATGAAACGCGTTTGTTTTATTTTTCGATTTTATCATTTGTTTTGTCTATTTTATGCTAAAGTCACGCAGAGGAGACGAATGCTGGACCTTTATTTGAGAAAATAATAAAAAATTAACGAGTGTTTTAATTGAAACTTCATCACAATGCATACCCTTCTAAATCCCCATTCAAAGCCTGACCCTCTGAGCATCCGGGGTAACTTTAGAAAAAACTCCATTTTGCACATAATTGTAATTTCCCCAAATCATTTTTAATGTTTGGGTTGGTTAATAACTTGGATGAGGAAAAAAAAATATATGAATTATAAACTGTGACAATTGATTTCCTTTTGCGTCTTATTTACTTCTGAATATGAATGAAATATCAAATCTTAGTTTTTTTGTAAGTGTTAAAAACTGTTTGACCAGATAATTGATAATTTTTTTCCATTCTGAGATGAACCTCATATTTCCTTATTAAGACCAATCAAAATGGATTATTTTACGAAGTCGTTGCGATTTTTACGAGGAAAACTAGATTAGCAGGCGAGCAAAAACGGTACAAAACACGGGATATTTAAGTTCAAGATGTCCTTACCATTGATATTCTAATTAGCAGTTTTCCAAATATGGAATAATGGACATTTCTTCTGTCAAATGTTTAGTATAAAATCACGTGCTTTTACTTTTTGTTTACATTTTCTTACAACTAAAGAGCCTTACCGCCCCTCGGGTTTAAGAGCAGACAATGCGAAAATATTTACATTAACTAGTTAGACAAACTCATTATTTTAAAATCAATATTGTTTACTAAAGATATTTTTTGGAATGGTGTTAAGCTGCAATTAATATTTTACCACATAGATATCCTTCGTTCAAACGCAATTTTATGTAATTGATGAAAAGGTTGGTCCGTATAGAATTCAAACAGACTATAACGCATTTTTAACAGCTTTTAAGGTTCATGTAAAGTGTTTGAGACCCAATTTTAAGGGCGCTTTATTAGCCAAGAAAAGGCAGTATGGACAGGTATATTGTATATCAAAATGAAGCTACTTTTTAGCACAAGCAGTCGAGCAACATAAGACCGCCATAGCTATAGTGGTAAAGCCAAAACATTGTGAAAGGGTCATTTTGTACAGAACAAGCAACTGCATGATGGTTGGATAAAATTAGCTCATATCTTAACAAAGTACAGTCTGAAGTACTTCCCAGGTACTACTACAACCTCAGATATAAAACTCGGTCTCAAAAGGTTCATTTGAAACAACCAATTTCCATTTATTTTGTCAACATGCTTGGCAAACCGGTTTGGTCTGTTTTCAAAAAAGATGTTACGTATGATGCAACAGCACACCATAATATTGTGAAATATTTTCTGCGATTTATTTCAAATAATAGTTTTTGAATTAAATGATCTACAATAAGTCACTATATATACATCATTCAGTGAAATAGAAATTGATATATTGCTAAACAACCTTATAGGTATACAAACTATTAACGTCCATTTATGTTGTGATAACACACCATACCTCACA
The DNA here is from genome assembly GCA_948146395.1 of Fragum whitleyi. Classification (NCBI taxonomy): domain Eukaryota; kingdom Metazoa; phylum Mollusca; class Bivalvia; order Cardiida; family Cardiidae; genus Fragum; species Fragum whitleyi. Next base: position 11,736,622 of record OX411551.1, on the reverse strand, counting down.
AAAATCTACACGTTTACAAAATTAGAATGACACATATGACATATGTGTTTATAAAATAAGTAAAAATAAAATGCTTGCTTAACTACATTTTGGGCCCAACTTTTATACCAACGTTTGTAGTCGTACCTGGGTAGTACTTTAGTCTGTACTTTGTTCAAAAATGGGCCAATTTTATCCAACAGTCTTGCAGCTGCTTGTTTTGTACAAAATGACCTTCTTCCACAATGTTTGTGCTATACCGCTATAGCTATGGCAGGTTTGTGTTGCTTAAATGATTATGCTCATGAATAGCTTCATTTTGATTTATAATATACCTGGACATACTGTTTTTTCTTTGCAAACGAAGTGTTTTAATTTTGGACCTCAAACACTTTGCTAGAACCTAAAGACACTTCGCGGAGTCTAGAGCTACTAGCCATGGGTTCCTTGATTTTCTCTAACTAGTACTTTTATGACGTCCTTTCCAGTTCTATAGCTGCTGATCGAATATAGATTAACGAGTAAAAACCCGTTGATGGTAGAACATTGACGGTAAGGATAAGTACCAGCGTCGCTGATCGAATTAGGAACACCCTAATTTAGGGTCTGGTGTGATACCACATGCGATATGGCGGCACCAGCTACAATTTTCGAGCGTAAAACAGCTCATTGGTGAGAGACTAATACGAAAACTTTTTCAACGCGGCTGGTGTTCGATCTGGGACTGCTCTGCAACGTGCTTCCCGATACTGTGCAATGGATGTGCATGGCCAGATACGTCAAATAACCTTTTACCTTCGACATCAACTGATCGGCCGTCGTCATACCCCTTTTTAAACGAAGCGACTGGACTACCAAAAGAATTCCGAACAAGTCCTAAATTCCTAACATTTTCGAACCAATTGCGAACAATTCCTTACTATTCCCGAACCAATTGCGAACAATTCCTTACTAATTCCGAACCAATTGCGAACAATTCCTTACCAAATCCTTATAATTGTGAACAATTGTGCGTACGGATTCCTAGCCTTTCAAAATATTCGAAATTGCTTCAAGATAAGTTTTATTTACAACGGTCATATAATTAATCATATAAAAACATGTATTATTCAATTATTCAGATTGTTTTCTTACCAATTCTGAAAATAACCTTAGATTAAAATAAGAAATAAAATGTGAATATTTTGAAATTAAAGCTATGCTTTTTATTTAAATAATGGAGATGTTTTTTTTTTTAGTTTACAACCGGACGCACAGACGGACGGGTACACGACGTACACAGAGCCAACACAAGAGCCCCGGTGTCCTTCGGCCAGTAGAGCTAAAATGAACAAATTACTTGAAACAAGAACTTTCTTTATTTTTCACATTATATTTATTTTTTTTTTTATTTTATTTTTTTTTAATTTTTTAAATTTTTTTAGGGGCGTTCAAAAAGGGATTATGTAGGAATTGGTTCTGACAAAAGTGGGAATCAAACTATGCACATTTTAATTTTGGTTAAGTCGACCATTTCATGAAACATGATCATGATAGTTCTACATTATTTTAGTCATATGAGTCCCATTCTTTCCCCTCTTTTCCCCCTTTATCCTCCCGGCGACAGTCCATTATCCCCCTTTTTATGCCCCTTTTTTTGGTAGCACGTCGGACTGTCAATCTAGAGGTCCCGAGTTCGATCCCCGACGGCGGCATTCATTCTTTCCGACTAATTGTCTCTCACCAATGGGTTGATAATCGTAGACCTATGAGAGATAGCAGCTGGAGACCAGGAAAGGATGCTGTGGTTGTACTGGTGAGAGAAATACCAGGAAACCATTGTTAGATGCTCCAGCCGTCGCGATATAACTGGAAAAAAAGTTGAAAGCAGCGTAAACTCCATTCAATCAATATGATCTAATGATCCACAACAGACTTTCAAAGAAAGGTAAATATGGGACCCGTCACGCGAAAAGGGACCATCTGGGTAGTGCGTAAAGTTGTGACCCTAGTCAGACTGCGCGGACTGCGCAGACTGACTAGGGTCGAAACTTTTTGCACCGTGTATATTTTCAGAATCTAGAATGTTCAATCTACCTTTCTGTGAAAGAATTTTTGAAATGCGACTTCTGGTTGACCTATACTGGATCAAATCTCTTTTTCGATAATTCATTTTACAGATTTCCCGGATGGCCCCTTTTTGCGTGACGGGTCACATATGTTATCACAACTTTTCCGGTGATCGAAACCTTGATCTTAAGGGGACTGTTTCACTAAATATCTTACAATCATTTTTTGCGTAAGTCAAAAATTTAAGATGCTTTTGTAGTAACTAAATATGGAATTCTGCCATGCATCATGATATTAGAAGCGGCTTTTAAAGATGATTTCAATGAGATAATGCAAAGCAGGATCAAGCAATGAATAAAAACACCAGGTAGGGTTTTTCTTTTTTTTAAATTACGATTTATTTTTTTGTAAGAAGTTTAGTAAAACGGGCCCATGGTTTCAAGTCGAATTTTCTATACCAACTATAAGGGATCGGGAAATTAAACAATACGTTCGATATACAACGATTGCAAAGCGTTTGTTAGATGGTATCCCGCTTTGATCGATATCAACCATTTAAAACAGGATAGATGTTTTCAACGTTTGCAAAAGCCTTTGCATCACGAATGCAGGACACTTCATAATAAACATATTTTTTTATCTGGCTTTTATCGTAAATGTCAAATTTTATTCAAGAGAGCAGTAAATGCCATTAAGTTCTGAAAATTAATCACTTTTACTTGAATTTTATTTCATTAGTTTTTACTCTCTCATTTTATGTCAAAAGAAAAAAATCCTTATGCAAATAAAACATATATATAACATATATATAACATTTTTTCCCCTTTTCTTTGTAATTTGTAATTGAATTTGTACATTTAAAACAAAGGGCATTACAGGTCCGTCGTGAATAATACTTAGACTAATTTAAGGTATCCTACTTAAGTTGCCCAACGTTGATTCGAAAACTCGTTCCGTTGAAATATTTAATGTAAATAATCCGTCATGGCTTCGCACTCATGTTCTTATGCAATGTTAGTCGAGGTTTCCTAAAGAAATCATTAGGGAACCTCGGTTAAAACTCTCAAAGTTCATGACATCCGAAACGTTGTGGAGCTATTACGCCTCCACTACCTGAAGGCTATGTCGTAACGGAGATCAAAGGGCGGGAGCAGAGATCCACCAATTGTTCAAATAACAGTCTTGGGGGCTTACGTGAACGCCCCGTTAGAACGTCGAAAAACAGACATTATGGCTAACGTAAACGCCACGTAAAATCGTAGAATAACAACTGTCAGGGCTTACGTTTTCACACACCACGTTAGAACGTCGAATAACAGTCGTAAGGGCTTACGATAACTTACGCCACGGTAAAACGTTGAATAATAATCATAATGGCTTACGTTTACACTCACCACGCTAAAATGCCTAAAAACCGTCATAATGGCTTATTAAGTTTACATACGCAACATTAAAACGTCGAATAACAGTCATAAGGGTTTACGCTTACATACGCACATAAATACGTCAAAAAGCAGATTATTGCTTAAAAATGTATGTTTTTGTGTGGTCATAAGTATATGTTCACGGACAAAACCCGGGCGTTAACGGAAGAAAACGTGGATTTATAAGTCAATTCACGTGCCGTTAACAACATGCTTTTTAACCTAAAATCCTCGGTCTCGGCCTAAACACTGTTTCAGTTACTTTGTTGAACACAGATATAGAGCATGAAAATAAAAAAAAAACGTCGATCCTTTTCCAGCGATTATATCTAAGACGTCATTACTTTACCAAGCAACGTCGGTTTAAACGAAAGCGACTGAACAATGCGTAAAGTAATTTTTCCGACCAATTATCGGTTTTGGAGATAGTTTTAAAGTGTTCCTGGGAATTGTTTTGAAATTTCTTTTTGAATAAATACTTTAGTATTTCTTATAATGCAATAAAAGCCTTAATTCACGTTTTTTCTAGCGTTAGCATTTGCAGAGACCCTAAAAACGCTTTAACGCCCGAGTGCGTTAAACCATTTTTCGCCCTCAAAATCGCGAATTAACCCTATATAAGGGCTTATGTTTACATACGCCACGTTAAAACGTCAAATAACAGTCATAAGGACTAACGTTTACATACGCCACGTTAGTTGATAGTTAATCAACTATTATTTAACATCACAAAAGTAATTACCGTGTATTTGCTGCACTAATAAATTATCTATCATAAATATCGTCAATATGCCCTTGAAAACCTCGCAACTACAACTTCTTGAAAGCTGTAATTATGAATTCAGGCTCACAACGGCGACGTATTGACTTACGTGTAGGTTTTAAACTTATTTAAGTTCTATATTACCCGTGTCGCATAAATGGTTCGAAATGGAGGCAAAACGTGTATTTAGCGACCACTTACAGTACCACCAAAGAGCGACCGTTAAGGAGCATGGTCGTTTAGTGCGCTTTTTACAAATGAGCAACATAATTTTGATTGAATATGTATATTATTGCGATTTCCCGATCATATTAGGTTGTCAAAACTCGATAGAATCGTCTCGCTTGGGCGACTCTATTGAGCTTTAACATCACATGATTCACTTTTGATAGTTTTAGACTAAAAATATATACTCTTTAAGATATTTTGATGTAAAGACGGGGATTCTGAAAACGGACGCTGAACAAAAATGGTCGCTTCATAGACGTGGTAGCTCGAGGTTGACTGTATAAGATGCGCAAAATATGGTACGAAATATATGTAAGAAGGTCAGTGTATTATAATTATATACTGAGCAAAAATAAAAAAGTATCTACCCAATAAAACTTACGATTTCTTCCGACGTGCTGGTGGTAATTTGATGGAATATATTGCAAATTACTCCCTGGCGATTTTGAATTTAAGTTAAAAACTTGATATGATTTGATTGAGATGCTTCCGATCTTTGGCCGTCAACGTAGCCCGGGGGTCGTTTTCAAAAAATCGCTGCCCCTCATTTTAATTTCTTTATTGATTTTTCTGATAGTTTTTATGATAACCAAATGCAATGATACGGCGTAAGATATCCTGGATTGGTATGATAACTTGAGATTTTCTGATTTTACGTGTCAATATTAGGTCAAATGGACACAAACGAACGCAAGACAACATATGCATAAGCACTAAAGTGACATTTATCTTGAATAAAAAAAATCCATTTGTATGAGAAAACAAAGCACTGCAAACACATTGGAACCTTTCTCGAACCATTGACCATACAGATGTAATAATTGACAAATGTAAAGTGGATACTTTCTTTTTTTGCTGAGTATATTTTGATTTCTATGGTTCTTAGCAGACGTTTCTATGAATATTTTTTTTAGAAAATCATTACGATATTAAAACGCATCTTTAAGGAAGTATGAAATACGAAAAATGTTATCATTTCTTTGGTTCGACATTAATTTAAAGGTTTCTTTAGTACGACTTTGAAGCCATCTAGGTTGAAAATAAGTTTTTCTTTTGTTTTCACAACATGAAGACTCAACTCATCCTGTAGTTACGATGTTTTGATTATTCACCGACTCTCAAAAAATTGAAAAGGGGAGCGGACGGATGGCATTGATCTTTTGACACAGTCCACATATCAACTTTATTTTACATATTCTATGATGGACGCCTTCTGAGTGCGTATAAATTTCAAATTCCTTATTAAGCCTATGTATGTGTCGAAAGCCATCTTTCGGGCGCATAGTGTAGACTCAGATCAAACTGTGCAGGTGCACAGGCTGAGTTGAGTCTTCATGTTGTGAAAATGTGAATTTGTTGGAAATGTCACACACAAGCTCATTTATCTTTATTGGTTTGTGTCCAATATTTTGATTTCTTGTTCAGTTTCTTGCATATAGTGTAATTGATAGATGATAATCAACTGGCTATGTCTAATATGAAAAAAATATTTCACTAGAATGTTATAAGGCGTCGAAGTTTTTAGCTCCACTAGGGCTATTGCGATACCGTTTTTCCTTCTGGCGTCCGTCCGTCTACTCATCTGTCCGTCCGTCTGTTAACTTTTGCTTGTAACACTTAGCGCTCTTAAGTCCAGCGTTGTTATCCTGATGTCTTCAAAATTGATCAGATTGATCAAAGGATGGTTCTTTTCGAATGGGCCCAATCCACCAAGTGAAGTGAGAAATGAACCAAATGAAAATTTAAAATTAATAATTTAATTAGAAATCCTCTTTAATGCTCTTAAATCAAGATTGTCTTCACACTTTCTCAGAATATTATACAATCACATGGCTGATTCCTTTCGGAATGTGCCCGCTTTGTAAAGAGTCACGGGAAAAGGGGCCAAATGAAAATTTAATTAGAAAATTTTCGTTAAAATCTACAGATTCATCCAATTGTTTTCAAACTTGCTCAGAATGATTGTTTTATCACAGGGATGGCTCCTTTCGAAAATCGGCCCGATCTGTCCAGCGTACGGAAAGGGGACGTATTGGAGCTCAATAAGAAAATCATCTATGACATCTTAAGAGTTTGCAATTTTGAACCGATTGTCTGCAAACTTGCTCATAATGAGTGTACCGTCAAAAGGATGATTCACTCTAAAAATGAGTTAGATCGATTTTCATGAGTGTGAGATTAAGAGTATCTTTAAAATTCAAATTTAAGAATTCTCGTTCACACTTGTTCATATATGCATGCAAGTTAATGAAAAGTTCACTCAGTGTAACATCGTATTACCATATGCATTGATATGGTCTGTTAATATAATGAGTCATCATAGAAAAGGGGTCTTAAATGACATTATCCACTAAGGTGGACTCCGAGATGGGGAGCTTACTTACTAAAATAGCGGGGGATGTCTCAAAATACATGAACAAATTATACATGTAACCCTTTACTAATATAAGTACATGTAATGCTGAATAGATTTTTTGCCGATAGTATTTTATGATTTCTTGATGTTAAGAAAGGGTAAATAACTTAATGTAAACGTTCGGAAACGTTTGAGAAAAGTTATCCCTTTGATAACATACACTCACGCACATATGGGGTAGCATTTTTAAAACGTTCGGAAACGTCTTTGCATCTCGAACAAATGCTTGACAAGAGACCGGATCCAGCAGAAGTCAGCAAAAAAGTGGCCCGTCCGAGTGGATTCACGAAAAAAGAAAATGATTATTTCTAGATTCAGATTTATTCTCTTACTCTTCTTTATAACGGGATGGATCGGGAATAAAGTCTACGACAAGCCTGTGAGACATCGGTGCATCAGGCGATTCAATACCGGTAACAATTTTTTGTAACATTGGTGAGGCGTTTGTGAGCTTCGTCTATTTTTTAATATCAACCTGCAAATCTGTAAGAGTCGTGGATGTCGAAAACTTCGAGTCCTGACTTGAACTTTTCCTAAAATTGGAACCGCTCAGGGTTCCCGACTGGGTATAAATTGACAACAGATCGCCGGCGATTGATCGGGCTACAATCGGTCGTCTGCTATGGACCTGCGATTTTGTTCCTTCACAGACGTACTTTTTCTGGTTTTGACATTTGACTTCCGTCAAAGTTATCAACGCATCACCTGTGTAGTTTAGCTTTTGTTATTCACAAAATGAATAGTTAATCTATCTTAACAGAAATCTAAACGATTATTCTATTTCTTCAACTCAAAAATTAGACAAAATGTGAAAAGCCTATGACAATTTTCTTAACGCACGTCATTTTGCAAGTGATTTAAAGGTTACGTCGTCATGAATCATTTAAATTTGTTTATTTGTCAGTGGCCAAATAACTTCAAATAGAAACGAAACCAGAGTTTATTTTTATATGATTTTACTGTTTTGAGAGTTTGGGATTTTCATTTAATTATACATATGTACTGTTTTTTCATGATAAACCAATGAAAAACAATAAAGAAATATATTATTTTTCTCACAATGCTGTTTTGGGTTTACACTTGATTCTCGAATGTTCTAAGCCTTTTCAACATAAGTTTCTTTAATAGCTTTGATTGTATACACCGACTTCATGCTCTGTATGTCGATTAAAATGCAACCTGAAAATACCTGTCATTATGATTAATTGATGTATATTTCATAATCAAAACTGACTTAATTCCTTCTTTTTTCCCTATTTTTTATGTATTTGCTGAAAAAATCTCGGTCAAAGAAACTGTTAATACGCGTTAAACAGTAATTTCAGAATATATCCAAATTAAAATTAAACTTGTGTTTTAGACAGACAATATTCATTCGAAGTTTAAACTTTTTGCCTTCAGAGATACTTTTAGATAACAAACAAAAAAAAAAAAAAAACAAACCTTACACGTAACAGATTGAACGCACAAGCCACGAGGATGATACAACGGCATGGATTTAACAATTACTCGTGTGTTTTTTTTCTTTTATTATGATTGCTGCGACAGACTGACAATAGCTGAAAGATTATTATCTAGTGCATCATATCCTAGTTGAAAGTATACAAGACAGAATTCCGAATGCAGGTTAAAATCATGTAAATAATCTCCAAATGCGATATAATGCAATAGACCTACACACTGCATAATCTTGATTATTCTAATAGTTATTCTTTTCAATAAAAAGACGGGATTGATAAAAAAAAAACACTCATTTCTACAACTGAGTAATAAACAAATGTCGCCAGAAGGTACTGGCAGGGTTTAATTAAATGGTCTTCGTTCGAGTACTCAAAATCGCTCGCCGATTGGGTTTCGAACTGTTTTTAGCGATCAACCTATGTGGTATGCACCGCAAGCACTTTAAAGAATAACCACTGGCTAGGCAACACAGGTTTTTGAAAAAAGGTCAAAGTTTTGACATTGCTCTTGAGTGAAATGACCACTTGCAGTTTTCATCTGAAAGAAGCCAGCTGCATATAAATATTAGCATTGCAATACTCAATATAAATGAGTAAACAGGTTCATTAGCAGACAGATAGATGGACAGACAGACTGATATGTCTGCGTTGCAGTAAAAAAAAATCGTAGCTTGGTAAAATATATGAAATAATATTAAATGATAGAACAATCACGTCCGAAATCTAGTTTGTATTAAACCATTGTAATAGCTTATTGTACCTCCATACTAACGAATCACACTTAAAATAATGAGTAGAGACGTCATCATTTAATGCAATCATGACGTTTCAACGAATATTGTTTCGTTCCTTTTGAGACGACCCCTCTTAGTCCGAAGTCAGACCTCAGATGTCGAAGTCCACCTAAGTGGATAATGTCTATTGTTAACTTCTTGTCAACAAAACTCATCTTTTCTCAATGGATACACTCACGTGAAACTTTCGCAGAATACTATTTCAACTCACCTTGTGTGTTCGTGGCGGTAAGTTATATGCCGTGTAATGGGCGGTAAGTTATATGCCGTGTCATGATAAAAGGGGCCTTTGTGTATATTTATTATCAATGCAACTCCTTTATTTATGCATAAAAAACTTAACAGAATATAAGTAGTGTTCGATATTTTGGCTCGTCGATTGTATACAAATGTAACGTCATCATAAGTCACAATACCGAATTCGAGTTATATTTCTCAACATATGACCATGTTCACATCTTTTTTAAGCCATTTGATGATATGTCATGTCACAGAAATAGGAGCCTTAACATTACATTCCTTATAAACACAACCCATCTTTTGTTTATAGATTTGCTTAAACCATATTTATCTCATGGGGGGGGGGGGGATAATTTGCTGTGTCATGGAAAAAGGGCTTTATGGAATATTTATTGTTTACACAATTTCTCCTTCATTTCTGCATGGATTTTCATAAAGTGTTATGAAAATATTTCTCGTGTGACCATGGACAATTTTATTGCCATTTGATGCAATTATGCGGCGTCAGGGAAAAGGAGCCTAGATCTATAAGTAAATTTTATTGTTAACTCAATTCCCGCTTCATTTATAGATATATTTTCATGAAACATTTTTCTGTTCCAATCTGAACAGCGGTACCAAGACATAGGCTTTTCAAAATATTAGTTGCGCGGTCTCAGACCCTAAATGGCCTCTTGTTTAAAACCAAGGATTTCACTGCCAGGAAGTAATAAAGGTTGTTATTGAGCAAAATTTGCTGAAGACATACATCGAATACCAGTTTCGCGGAAAATATGAAGGAATTGTGAATGGATATACCAAAGTTATTTAAGCAAATTATGTAGATTTTCCGAAAAAAATTAAGATAAACAAACTAAAGCAAGACAACTTCAAGTGTGTATAATTCTTTGTAATTTAACAAAATTGACAAAATACTAAACACCAAGTATCAATTGAAAAAAAAAAAGATTTATAAAAAATGACAACGTAGGAAAAATAGTTACAAAGCTGAAGCTAAGCCGAGAAGCAGATGATACTGGAAATAAATCTTCAAGGCAAATACGTATTTTAGTCTTTATTGCGTCTTCCGATTCGGCGACAAGCCTGAACTCGGCGTTTCCCAAACTTTTCGAGTTGGATATAATGACAACAATCTCCGGAGAAACATCTGTATGGTTAAACTCACCTTTTTCGAGTACGACTTGATTACAAAAGTATAACTTGGTTATGATTAGTTTATTCGAGCCGAATTTGTTCGAGTTATGCTTTGTCCAAACCCGAATCAATGACGAGTTCGATGATTCTTGTTCAAATGCAAATGGAACATAAATTGTCTTGTCACCTGCTAGATAATACATGACATACTTGTTTAAACGAGCTGTGAACGTAAACGTTTTCTCGCCAATCTTTAAAGTCCAAATACCATTTAGAGCACGGTCAACCTGTGAAAGGAGGGACTGTGGCTTGACCATACGATTTCGTAAAAATAAGGGTACCATAAGAAATCGTACAGTCCTACCGTTTTCGTGGGTGTTTTCATACAGGTTGTAATAAATATCCATTCCCCAGGTCTTTAGAGCAGGGCGGGTAAAGTATGGTCTCCGTGGCAGAGCGAGCTGATCCTCTGGCATTTGATTAAGATCGTTCAGAGTGAGGTTCGCAGTGATTGGTGTGAGGTTAACGAACAAGGCAAGGTCACGGACGTACCAATGTTCTCCAAGAAACTGACATATCCCGTGTACGCGAAATTGACCTTCTGGGCACAAAATTGGCAAGCATTTCTGTCGATAAAAATTCAGAATAAATTATTAATGTGTCAATCATGTAATATGTTGTCAATAACAATCATTTTGTAACAAAACACGATTCTTAAATGGAAATGCTTTAAATCGTCATGCACGATGTACGTACCAGTAAATATTACACACAACATCGTCTAAATTACAGCAAAGTTGTATAGACAAACAATTTCAAGTGAGTCATCAAAGATTAATTTTACATTGAAAATGATAGGAGGTAACGGTTTCTCCAACCCCACCCTTTCATGCGGAACTATAGCGAAGTAACAAAAAACTGTATCACAATATCGTATTTGATGCTAAATATAGATTTGATAAACTTGCTTAGTAAATGAAGACGAGAAAAGTTTATATCAATTTACTTAGTCATACAATTATTTCATTATTACGATGATGATCACGATGATTTAATTGTCATCAATTGCATACAGCTATTATTATCACACTATTTAACAATCATCATATTAAACTGAAGAAAATATGTTTGCAGAATATCATAATAGAGAACAATAACTAAAACGGATTGGAACGAAAGTTTAGCTTATTGAGTTCTTTTTTCAGAATGACCTCAAAGGGTCGGATGACATGTATTTCATTTAATTGTCTAAATAGTGATTATCATCACTAAAAATATCTGAAGCGATTAGTTCCACATGCATTGCACTATATTTTAATCTCAAACATTTAAGATAAAAAAAAAGGAATTACGAGGACTGGGCCAAAGCCGCCGCAAACAAATATAATTATTCATTTTAGGAAAGTGAATACTGCCGGACTTAAGTTACGGGACAAGCAACGATTTCCTTTATTTTGAAAAATATATATTTACATATTCTAATACACAAAAATTCTTTTATAGAAGAATATAAAAAGGAACAAAATGACTCTACACTTCCGTTTCCTAAAAAACAACACAAGTGATGCGATGATTATTTGGTCATTACGTCAATTGTGTTGCCTGTGTACTCAGTTTATATAGAGGACAATCGATTGTTTCAGTGTGCGATCGATTTATATATCGTTGAGTAAACAACAAAAGCTATATTTTCACGACGAAAATATAGCTTTTGTTGTTCACGAAATGAAATATTAATCGATATTACTCGTAAAGAAACGATTATTCCATTTCTTTTATGCAAAATGAGACAAAATGTGAAATTTCCAGGACATATTTTCGTAAGCGCGTCATTGTGCACGTGATTGCTATGCAACGTTCATTATGACAAAAAAAGGGTACAAGTTTTTTATAATTCACTGCTTTTGTGGTAAGATTATCAAGTGACAATCTACCATTATTTCTCGATAAACCACCAAAAAGAATTAAACAAAGAGGTATTATTAAACTGATAAGATTCTCTATGACAATTGTATTATGTTATTTTGCTTCAATCCATCCAGATTTCATGTCAACTTTTGTACTGTTTATATTTTTATTTCGCGTGAAGAATAGGCGTTTACTTGGATTCGGAATAAGCGGTCTAATCGCCTCTTATACGCAACAAATTATTTAGCTATCACGACAGATCCCAGAAGATTGTCAATAAATATTTGCAGAACTTTCGTTGTTTTGAGCTCTGTGTTCAAATGCTTCAAGTTGCGTTTTCAACTTGTTTAATTGATAACATCAGTTAATATTCAACCACATCGGAGAAAAGCGAATAAAATAATCCACCCCTATCTAAAACTGAGCTTTTATGATTTCCTCTCTTGTTAGTTATATTCGTTGAGTAAAATACATGTAGTATATTTACAACACGATCATTACAGCGCGCGCATATTCATTTCTTGAAATGGAAACCAACACCGTGCGCGACGTCTTAGATGCTTAAAAACAAATGTTAATTATAAATTTAAAATATTTTCTTTCGGAGGGTAAAATAAATATGTGAAAGATATGTGAATTATATTTCTAATTACCTTTTTGGTTGACCTTAGACTCTTATGGTTATAACAAACATCCTCCTTGTCTTTCATATCTTTTGCTGAAATCTCTAACGATTGTTCAGTTTTCTTGTCTATCAGTACTGTTAAGGCTGAATCACCAATGAACCTTCCGTTTTTAGAAGCGGGGCACATCGTATATTTATCTGACCATATATTTTCCGGAAAACGATCCACACGGCCGCACAGGTAACAATAAACGTTTTGGTACCAAAAAGATTTCGAAATAAAAGTTGCATTAAAACTTTTACAATTGAAAACAAAGTCGGCATTATTCTTAAATTCACAGTCGTTAATTAATCTAGGGTAGCACTTTTGATCCGAGATATCTATGTTTTCTGGAGTTAAAAAGTCGAAAAAGCAATTTAAGTTGAATCCGTTCATGGCATTAAACAGTTCGTCAATCCCATTGTCGGTTACGAACGGACAAGACAGAGAAGGGGTGAGTTCGACAATTTCTGTTTGGTTATGGCATGATGCACAAAAGGAGTTGTAATATATCATTCCATTCATACTAGAGAATACCGGTAAGAAACTTCCATATATGGAAGTATTCATGTTTCTACAAGTATCCAACTTTCCAGGACATTTGTCAATGATGTAGAAGTACTCGTCATTTCTTCCAATCAATTTCTTCGTGTTGAGCGATTTACAGATAGTTTCAAGGTTCTCGTCTATTTTATGAAGATCTAATTGAGGAGTGCAACAGTTCCTGTTGAGACCGCAATCTTTAGAACACGAGCAAGGTTTACAGCATGGTTTCATACGACTGCTCTGGAAGATCTTTCGAGGCCTTTGTGTTACAGAAATTTGTATACGGACACCACGTTTGTATATCCTTAGGAAGGTGTATGTTGCTGATTTTGCATGTTGATCAATGTACACCAGTAAACTTACAGCTACTAAGACGAAGGGAAAGATCATCTTCTCTGTGTATTTCTCACAATCTATATTGAATCAAAAGTAAGATTTTAAAATATATCTTATTGAAAAATTAACATAGCAACTAGATCGAAACAGATGAAGACAAGTTTGAACCATTTCGGTAAACAATTTTGTAGTTTTTTTATGAATTCGACAGAAATTAAATTCACTTATGGGTTTTTATTTATCGAAAATATGTCTAAAAATAATGACTAGTATTTTACCGACTAAGTACATAGATACATCACGTTATTTTTTGTATGTTGTTGGTGTAGTTGCAAAAACATTGGGTACAAACATACACTTACATATTTGGATAAATGATATTAATTAAAAATTTAGATAATAAAAATCGAATTTAATAAATATATCATGTCAAATCAAAATTTACCGGAAAACCTGCCTTGTGCTCTGAATTGATAAACGTTTGCTTTTTAAATTAGCCCGCAAGTTCAAAAAAAGATAGCTTGATCAGGAGCGCAGGATTGGTTGCACTTGACATGTTTTATGTGTTACAATAAGTTTTAAAGAAATCAGGGTTTTTTTTAAGCTAAACCTTTTTTGGAATAGAATTGTTTTAAAGCGAGTTTTTTTTAAACCTTTTACAGGATGCTTTTAAGACAGCGTCTGTCTTAAATTGTAATTACATAAACCTAAATGCACCGAATATACCTTTATTCATCGCACCTGTTAACAGAGCAGGTATGTGTGGGATTAAAAGAAAGAAGATGACAGTGAGAAACAACTATTCCAATTTCCAAATTTATTGATAATTGGCCACCGGCATTCACATAGATACACATATTTGACAATTCTTTGTATGACCAGTTAAACAATAAATTATCATACATAGCAATATGTGTGTTTGAAAATTTATTTACAATGCTAATTTCTCAAAACAGTACATTGAAATGTTTTACTAATTTTCTATCAAGTTTTTACGTTTCTCATATGAATAATATATAAACATAGCAATATGTTTTAAGTCAATTTCACTTTTCCTTGTCATAATCAAATTGAATATTCTGTTGGGGGGGGGGAATTCCTGTTCAAATACTGAACACGAATATCAAAATAAAGTGTTGTTCTATAGGAGTTCTATCGTAACGACCTCGTTCTATTGCAAATGAGCCCGTTCTGAAATAAGCCATAGCTTTCCGAAATTTATAAATAATGATTACATCAAGATAATATTCAATTTCGAATGAAAACTTAAATTCTTTATCTAGTACAAGTTTTGACTAGGAACATTCTCCAAACTTGCAAATACTGATCTTTCAGTTGGTGCACGTACTGATAAACAAACACCTTTCCATTATCAACATATTGTTTTTCCCACACATAAACAAAACCGTTTTGATACAGATTATTTTTCAGCTTTGTAACTCAATTAGTATGTCCGAAGGAAGCATATAATTTTAGCATGGTTTTACATACCTACTATAGTTCATTTCATATTTTTAGCTAGTACTTAACAACTCTTTTGCAAGTGAATATATGTAACGGAAAACGTCCACATTCACCTAGGACTGCTGTATCTGTAGTACTCACAGGAACAGGAATTCAGTGCAATCACAAAAATTAATACCCCAAATTTCAGATCCATAAAATAAAATAGGTGCAATTTTAGTATCAAAAATTCTGAAAAGGTTTTTCCACTTAAAGGCATTACTGAGCTTATAGAAGAAAGAATACTAAGTAAATCTCATTTCGCTTTTAAAGAATGGTATTCGGCCATTAAATAGAATGAGAGACTTGAAGTAAAATTTACACCGATATAAGTAAAATAATTAGTACGGTCTATTTTTTCGTTTCCACAAAACCACTTATCCATTTTAGATAAAATTCCACCGTTTTTTAATACTATAATCTTTGTTTTTGATACATTAACATCTAATTTCCATTAATTCTTATATTCTCTTAATAAATCCAATTGCTTTTGTAGACCGATGCTTGTATCAGAAAGGAGCGCAGTATCATCAACGAACATAAATAGTAATATTTCAAAAATATCAGGATGTAACTGTATGCCTTTGATACCACTCTTCGTTATGATTTCATGCAACTCGTTTATGAAAAGAATGAATTAAATGGAACTAAGACATCCTTGTCTCAACCTTATAGGACACTCAATTATTTCACTGATATCATGCTTGTAAAGTATGGCAGTTTTTTTACAGTTGCATATATAGTTTTACTTGCCCTGAGTAATTTTTCTCATAATCCATGTAAGAGTAAAGAAGAATAAAGTTTGTTCTGTTCCCCGAATCAAACGGTTTTTAAAAGTCAATAAATGTAACAAAAAGTTTTTTTTTTCATTTATCATTGAAATATATTTGCTAACCATAGCATTTAATATAATAGCATTAACAATAGTAGAATACTGTTCTCTAAATCCCGCTTGAGATTCGGCGATACAATCAAATAATTGGGAATAAAGTTAAGACGCCTTTGAAGAATATGAATATATATTTTGCTGAAAATATCAACAAGAGAAATGCTTCTACAAATGTATAATTATCTGGATTATACATGTATGCATCTCCTTTTTTATGTATAGGTATCGTGACGGAGATTGACCACTTTTTAGGAAACTTTCCCTTATCATACATTGTATTGAAAATTTTTCTAATGTAAGGTAATATAAGATGTATTCCACGAATAAAATGTTCCGCTATTACCAGTTAAATTGGTAAACAGACTGATCAGAGTTAGAACTTTCCTTCAATCAGGGATGATCATTCTACCTTTCTATATAATCCATTTCAAGTATGCAACATCTGAATGACCTCTCCCAGATTCAATTTCCTTTTCAAATAACGATTATAACCTTATTTCACTTAGTACCTTTGGAATTGGGGCCTCGTGTTATTTTCTTTTTTGACATTTTGGAGATAAAATAAATGGGGGTAGAATGATTCTAGTAATCAAATCTGTGGGCCCTTAGACTATAAAAAGATTCATACTTAACTGAAATTTTCTCAAAGGGTGATTTGAATGAAAGATGTATACTATAGAAATGTTTTGTGAATGCATGAAAATAAAAGATTATATTGGTATATTATTGATTATGATATTTAATGCAAAGTTAAATTTGAGACAAAAACAATTATACAAATTCAAAGTTTTAGTTAATTCTAAGTTGAGTTGACAAAAGTATTAAACTGTTGAATCTTCATCTAAGAGACCTAACTTTAAAAAAAACAATGTCTCAATTCAGCATTCTTCATGAGCCTATGACAGAAATCTGTATAAATATAATATATATATATATTTTTTTTTGTCTTCAAAAGACCAAAACTCATTCTTGTCTTCCTTCATTACAATATTCTTAAGTAAATACAACATAAAAAATACCTGAGCCTATTTGCCTCTGCAGAATCTATTTCACATGTTCATTTCTTGTATATGTGATCCGTCATGTGAAAAGGGACCATCTAAGAGCCCCATAAGAAATATTTGAAACAGATTGGTTCCAGTACAGGTCAACCAGCGGTCGCATTTCTTTCACAGGAAGGTAAATTGATTATCCTAGATTCAGAAAATCAGTAAAGTGCAAAGAAATCCAACCCTAGTCAGTCTGCACAGTCCTTGCAGTCTGACTTATGTCAACACTTTACACACTACCCAGATGGTCCCTTTTCTCATGATGGGTCACATGTTCATTAATATTTTTTCCATAGCCCCCCTCACTATCAGTCTATAATATGAGAACAAGCTTAACAAAAGTTATGACACATTCCAACACAATCTTTGCTTTGACTTCTTATTAAAGCATCTTCCTATCCAGGCTAGAAGATTTTCCACAAATGTTCTATGTTGACGCCTGCATGCAATACCTAGTTGACTAAGCCCTGTACATGTAATTACTTCAAATGTACTGCAATCACAGTCTATATACCCCCTTAGAGTTTATCTGTAAAAAAAATACATAGTTCACTTTATATTACATAAAAATCATGTGGTTGTTTATTTAATCTACAATACAATCTCTGCATGCAGAACCAACACCCATCTGCAGAGCTTGTGGTTGACTAAAAAACTAGGGTTTTTAGGGAAATGACTATTTCAGTTTAAGGGCCAAGGCTGTTGAAATTCAATATTTAACATTAAGGTTATAAGCCTTTTCTCCAAAAATCTAGGGGCCAAACCCAAAATCTAGGGGCCATGGGCGACTGGGTCCCTGTTAGTCTTTTTTCCTGGTTTTTGAATCCCTAAAAATGAAGAAAAATATACCTAACTGTAATTTTGATCCCATGTTAGGGTAATTTTTAAGGTTGAATTAAGTTCATCCCCCAAATTTTCTATGAATCATCTATATTCTATCTTAAGTGTTAAATAGATAGATAGATAGACTTGCTGACTTCATATCTTTACAAGAAAAGGTAAATTGTTTCTTAGATATGCAAATTTCTACTCATGCATTGCTCTTTTTATCTGTTTAACTCTGGGCCCAAGGTTATAAATCTTTTCTCAGGCTCAACTGAGAATTTTCTCAAATTTTAAATTCAAATAGATGTATAAAAATAAAAGATAATATTGATAAGTTGTAATTTATAACAACTTATTAATATGATCTTTTATGTTAATACATTAAAATGAATATTAAAACAACTTTAATCTCAAATAGAAATTGGAGAAAATTTTGAATTGAGAATGAGAAAAGTTTTATAACCTCAGGCCCTGATACCCAGAATTTCATTGTTGAGGAGTCAGAATCAGAAAAGTGACATAATTCTGATTATCATTACATAATACGGTGTACATCAATAGCGTTATTTTAGAATGAGACTCAAAAACTAATCATAATATCCCAAGATTCTTGCTCAGCTTTGTTGATCATCTTCTTAATGAATAACATTTTAGCTGGTCACTTATGAAAACATTGAGATGTCCACTATTTCCTCACATGAACAGTTTTCCAGACTTTAAAATCTTGGTTGTGATTGTCTTCTGGTGCAGGGCTACAAGGAGGCTGTTGACTTTCCCCCTCAAATGTAAATTTGTGTGTCATTCATTGCTGAAATAAAAAGGCAAAAATCAAAATGAAACATTTCTGCATTATAGTCAGCCACCCTTCCACAATCTAATTTCTAAAACATTTGAAGTTGCTACTTAAGGTAGAGCACAAATAAAAAAAATACTTGGCTTGGGTCATGGTTTTATATTTCATTGATTTGTTATGAAAAATTGATAAAAAGGTCATAAATGGTGTGGAAAGACAAATATATACTGCTTTCATAATCAATTTTGTCAACACCTTCTATGTCATAAACTACATGTATAGTTATACTTGTGCTCTTGAAGGTAGATATTCTTTATCTTTTTAGGAGAGAATGCACATGATAATTTTCTTATAATAAATTCAAACAAAACTGATTTTGAGTTGTTGGAAAGAGGACTTGAATCAATGGTGGTTTCAATTGCTAAGATTTCGCCTTTTGTAATTGTAAATAAAACAAAGAAACAAACGAAAAGAGAATCCATTTTATCTAAATGATTAAAAAAGTAAAAGAAATCAAAATATATATACAGTATTTATTTTAGTGTGGGGCTTTTGACCTCAGGGGCTTTTAGCCTAGGGGGCTTTGTCTTACACTCAGCCTAATAGTAATAAATAATAATTTCAATTAGGTCTTTTCATAATCTGAGGGTTATTTTTTCTGAAGAATGAGATATGTGTGAACATACAGATTAATGGTTGGGATATATCAACCAAGAACCTAGCATTTACGCTCAACATCCTATATGAAACCCAAACTAGGCCATCAACTAAGATGTTTATTCCTCATCCTCCTTGGAATAATACTAATGTTTGTAAGAATGATGACTGTGGTGGAAGTAATGCCTCTGAGTCAGACCCAATTATTTACACTGCAATCTATTTGTGCAATTGTTGATGCCCTTTTGCTTCCCTACCCTACCTAATCTCTCTGACACACACATTCAGTATAAAATGACAAGTAAAAATCAATACTTCACTTACTATGAACAATAACGGCAATCATGAGGTAAGTGTTGGCCACTATTGTCCTTCTATCTTTATTCACGTCAATGATCATTCTCTACAGCCTACATGGACCATTTGCTGTCTAAAGGCTGATTAGATGTAAAATTGCTCAATATTCATATATCGCGTGGGTCCCAGATCTGTTCAGCTTTCAGAGTCAAACTGATGTTCAACCCATCATGAGCCTGGTGAACTCATTGTTTGTAACCAGAAACTGCCATTGTTATCTACAATTCACATATATTGACAGGCATTTTTAAGTCTGGGTAATATTCAAAATTGATATCAATGGTCAAGCGTCGTGGATGTACGCGTGAAGGGTGAACTTTTTTTTGTGTTCGTCTCAGTTTTCATTTTCATCCTCTCGTCTTTGTCGAACTGGTAGCGCATATTCTGACGTTTGTTGCTTATAAAGAACAACTCTATGTGGAAGGTTTTCACATTTATTGATTGAAAGTTTGTTTTAAACTTGCTCGTCCAGCTTGTGTGATTACAAACACGGATTAAAGTTTAGTTTTCCTAATTGAATTTCACCCACCATCTAACTTGTTGTTGTGGTATTCCGTGTAGACGCTTGGATAGACTGGTTTCAGAATTTGGTATTAGTTTTCTAGAGCGTCTATGAAACAAAGATAAGAAATGTTTAATACGCGGATCGCGAAGTTCAGGATATAATTGACATTTATTCGGGATTTATTGAAATTTGCCGTTATCAGTGAAAATCAACGGAAAAATCTAATTCCTTAACTCGAAATGCGAAATAATACGTCAGTCACGTAAGTTGTAGGAGTGGATATAAAGAATCTTATGATATTTAGTACGAAATTGATTACACTTATTTCAAAACAGTCCCAAATTTACGATATTATTACAACTTATATAAGATTTTAACCTTGTTACTTTATTTAGATAATAAATTCTAGCCCTAAAGATTATATTTAACCCGAATTATCGCATTGGCTGGTAATCTATTTCAAGTTAAGACAGCCATTGATCCTTAGTGGGTGGGGTAAGATAAAATATGCCGAATTTACAAATTTAATGCTTAACATGATTAAAAAGAGGAATAGAATTGCAGAAAGTCTGTTTAACTCTTAATATTTTCAATAATTATCGATATATACTGTTTTCATGACTTTAAATTACGTGTTTTTTAAAGATGAATTTTGACATGTACGCCCAGTGCCGTTTGGATAAGGAAATTCTCTCTTATTTGCCTGGAAAGGCATGCTGATTTTTTCTACACAATTAAAATTTTGTAAGTTCCACAACATAACAAAAAAGAAAAAAAATTCATAGAGCCAATTTTTCAAAAATTAAGAAAATGTTACCTATTTTTTTCCTCAAATTATCAGATTTTGATATCAAATATCAATTTTTTTACAATTGTGTGGTAGAAATTATTTTTTATTTGTTGTGTCTAGATGGTGAAAAATATCTAAATGATAAGACATGGCCGAGTAAAAAAATCCATAAGGTCTACAGATATAGAGGGCATAAAATGGGGGTAGGTATATAAGGAAAAATCTGCGAATACCATTCAAGGGGAGATAACTCTGGTGCAAAAACAAGCCTGGAAAGGTACCCTAAAAATTTGATATTTCATCAAGGACATATAAATCTTCAACATATGTGAAAAAGAAAAAAAATTCATAGAGTAGAAAAAAATTGGCCTTTCATGCACTAGTGACCTTAAGGGACTGGAAAATTTTGAAACAATTAAAGAACGTATTGCATGCACTATTGCAATATCAGTAATTTCTCCATTCAATATGGAATTTTTAATCTCACAGATAATTCCGATAATCCGATCGGATTCAATACCAATTCTATTGTTAAGCTCTCCAGTTTATATAAGAAATGAACCTAGATATAATGCATTTAGTTCGTAAACAATGTTTTTACATTCTACATGAGTAATTGAGATTTTTAATTCTTCAAAGAATAGGTTTTGGCGATTGATCTCATTTTATATTGAAATACAATGAATGTAAGGATCATAAAGTAACCAATTTTTATTCTGCCACATATAGTTCAATAATATACAATCATTTCATACATGTACTAATTAAACACATTATATTATTATCTACAAACGAAACAATGATTACCTGTTAGTAAAATCAGATATATACACATTGAAACGAACCTTAAACGGCCATTTGGTTTCTATTGTTAAAGTATTATTTGCTTTGCTATCTGAATTTATAAGTAGTCAAATTTTGTTAAAAAGATAACATTCAAGGAGACACTTTAATTAATTTAGCCACGAAAAAGAATTTGGGGGAAATTTAATGGTACCCTTGATTCTTAAATACAAATTGATGGGAGGAGTTATTCTGGCATCGTATACTTGTTGGAGAAAGAAAGCAATCGCAGTGTCATTTTTCTACACATATGAACCTAATATAATCAAACTGTATGTACATAATATAAGCGTACTTGCAAACATAGACATACGCATACACATAAACGTGTACATACATACAATAGAGGCACGTCGACGAGATATTGTTGTTGATTTCGTCTTTGGGGAACCGACATACCGCACCCACAGCGTAAATAAAGCTGAAGATACTAGGGTCGACGAGGACTTGAATACAAATTGGGGTCACTAAATAAATTGAATAGATTTGTGTCTCGTAATTACACACGGTACAATAAATTTACCAGAAATAAGACATTATTTTCGCTGACTTTTTGACTTAATTGAATTCTATAAGATTTAGAAGAAATTACAGTGTTATGTAATATATGTTATTTAATTCCATACTGTTAAAAGAATGGACGCATTCCGTCGGTTAGAGACTGTAGCTACATATCAATTTATAAGCATAATTTTAACCTTCTGACGCATACGACAATACAGAAAAGGTGTTATAGTTAGTGCAATCGTAAAATTGACGCTTGCCTCGATTAAAGCCGTTCTTAATTATGCATTCAGCTGTCTCAATTCACTAATTATAATCTCTCTTTCAAAAAATTCAAAACCACTTCGAAATCGCATAGAAACACTATAAATACCTAAAGACAATAATAAAGAACACTGCATGGATTGTATTAAAGGGGTGGTAATAAGGCATCGCCAACTTCGTCCTATATGTGCGAAGTTAGCGATACTATTTTACCTCCCTTTATTCACACTCACTCAATTTCATTTCGAAATCATTCTAAAATCGTCAATACTGTGAATTTCACGTCGTTATTTATGTAACTTATCTAGAATGAACGTGTGTATAATTTCCACAGCATTATCTTTAAACTTACGATTATCTATTAAGAATTTCATTTCTCAGATCGAACGCTTTATGGATGAATGTCCCGAGTCTCAAAATATGATATGTTCTTAAAGTATTAATTGATTAGTATTATTATTAGTATTAATTATAATAAATAAAATTTTGACGGCGCTTTAAAATCCAGAATTTACAATCACGCCACCAGAGCGTAAAATTATAATGTTGAAATATTTATCTTGATTGGTAGTCAAGTGAAAACCTGCTATAAATTTACAGAAATATCGAAAGAAATACTTACATGTTTAATTGTTACAAAGAACTTCTCGAAAAGGCTTTCTCATAAGATCAACTTTGAATATAAAATCAGCTACATTTTACAGATAACAGTACAGATTTTTTGGCAAAAAATACCACAAAAAATTAATTAACTCAAAGTTAATTTCGAGAAAAAATGACAGCTCGTCTTTCAAGGGGTCGATTTCGTGACCCGTTTACAGGAATATTTTTTTTTATTTGCATTTCTTTTATTGACTTCATGATTTATCATAAATCAAAAATAAGTTATGGTGTTCAGTAGCATAAAAATGAAACTGACTCTGGTGAAAAAAAATCATAAAAATCAACTTAATGCAAATGAAAACTCTAATTCTAGGTTTAAAAACAATTTATAATCTTTTTTTACTCTTGTAGTTTCAACGGTTAAATAACTCTACTATATTAATCACTAAAATTAGCGAGAGTTCTTAATTCGAAGAGACAAAATTTCTTATCCATGAAATCCCTTTCCTTCAAAACATTGCTCGGACTTTTCCCTTTACTGGAAAGTACATCGGGCGTAAAAGTTGTAATTTTGTATCATTTTTAGCTCCACTGGCCGAAGGCCAGCAAGTTTTTGTCATGGCGGTGTGCCCGTCGTGCGTGCGTCCGTCCGTCCGCTTGTCCGTGCGTAAATTTTTTATTTAAACATCTTCTTCTCCCAAAACCAAACCAATATCTTTCATGATACTTGGTAGAAATATTCCTTGGGTGACCCTCTTCTAAATAGAAATTTGTATTAACCCCCAAATTTGGGCGTGGCATTTTTTTCACTTTTAAGTCTTTAAAAGTTATTTCCTCCCAAACCATTGGGCTTATTTCAATGAAAATTGGGAGGGATGTTCTTTTGGTTACCCTCTTCTAAAATTGTTAAAGAAATTTTGATTTACCCCAAAATATGGACGTGGCAGGGCGGGGAATTTTTTCTTGTTGAAATCTTTAAAAATCTTCTCCTCCCGAACCGTTTGGCCAATTTCAATGAGATTTGGCATGGATGTTCCTTGCGTGACGCTTTACTTTAATTGTTTAAAAAATTTTGATTGACCCCCGCTTATGGGCGTGGCAGCGTGGGCTTGATTTCACTATTCAATCTTCAAAAATATCTTCCCACAAACAATTTTATTCATATCAATCTTGTCATGAATGTTCAATGTATGACCATTTACTTAAATTCTACCTGAAATTATGTTAAGAATAGTCTACTTAATGCAATCACCTTTATGTTGGTAAGAAAAAAAGTAAAGGATATGCAAGCTAATGGCGATAGAGTGTCCAAGTGCAATAGGTCAAGACCCAGTAAGTCATTACAAAATTGTTCTAAAGAGACTTCCAAGTCTTTTTCTCTATCAGTCAGCTTTGATTTATAAAAGTATAGATGTATCACTATTTAAACATACCGTAATAAGTCTGTTCAAAGAGATATAAATATTGTGTAAGTCTAAATAGGGATCCAGATAAGACGGGGTAAAGCCAGTCTAAAATTGGTTATTGCCAATGAAACTATGTTGTTGGTACTCATTTGACCCGTCTTGATGAGACATTTCTGATAAGTTCCAACAGCTTAGGGCTAAAGTTTGAGAAATATTTAGATATGAAAAACAAAATATCCCCACTATCTGTAGCTCTATGTACTTTTTGTATAACATAGATCAAGAGAGATCAATGCAATTTATTATGTGATAAAAAAACTAATTACTTCCCTTCGTTATAATTTTTTATGAATACCCCTAGTATATTGTCCCCTTTTCCCAGCCGAACATTGTACCTTAAGATGATTTCAGTTACAATGTTTCATTTTCTATTAATGTTTTCTGCATTATTCAGCTTCGTTCTATGTAGTCGGCTAAGACTTTTTGGAATTCAGATCAACCAAAGTCAAAATTGTCAGATAATGGGTGAAATATTTTTTTTAACAATAATTTAGAGTTAAATAAGTGTAATAGGTATTTTAAGTGATATATATATATATATATATATATATATATATATATATATATATATATATATATATATATATATATATATATATATATATATATATAAAGTCTTCTTCCATGTAATTTTACATATTAATCATAATTGTTCTCTTCTGATTAGCTTGTAAATAAGTATCAGTTTGGAAAAAGTCAGAATTCTTTCTGCATGCTTGTGACTTTCATTACCTTCTATTTTCAATATCTCTCTTTCAAATCTTGAGATGTAAAAGCCAGTAGAGTGATACAGGCCCTGTTGGGCCTCTTGTTATGTTTATTGGCTTAGGAGGTAATTTGGTCAAGCGCTTTGAGCAAGAGATTTTCTTGATTGTTTTCACCGTGATCTATGGAAACGGACATATCGTACTTTGATGACAAAACGTAGTATCACACGTGTTTTGTTATCAATATATAATATGCCTAATATAGAATCTTTCGTTAATCATTTTTTTCTAAGTGTCCCTTTGATGGTTGTGACGCAATCTTAACCCACATGCGACATGATGCTCTTTCATGCATTTGTCCTTATTATTCCCGAGGTCGTTTGTAAGGATCGACATATTTTCAGAATTGATGGCTTTTTTGTGTTCTGTTTATGTAACGGATTCTGCGTTGAAAGCTCTTAAAGATTTGGAATCAGATGAATGACGGAGCAGTCGGTCTGCCAACATTTAGAAAAAATGGTGCCGATCACGCTAGGCTTGTGCTACGTCATTAATCAAGCATTATTTGGTTTAAACATTTTTTATTTGCATGAATTTCAACATGATAATATACATATTAATTCAACACAAGTAATTGTAAATCGAGCAAAAAGGATGAGAACGAAAGCATAAGCTTATAATGTTCTTCTCCCTATTGGTGATTCAAGAGTTGAACTATCTGACATTTTAAATATATTATTTTTATTATCAATAATAATGATAATAAAGATTATTGAAATTTGAATTATTAATATAAAATGATTTGGAAAAATGTTTTGTACGATACAAAGTATTGTACGGAAAGGGGGGTGGATGGTGTTCTTTGGATGTCTTTACGGGCTACTTATGTGTGCGTCATACGTATACTAATACATATCAATGTCATAATTTGAATTACTTTTAACCAGGAAAGACAAATTAAAACCGATTACTGTCTTTTATATATCGCTGAACTTCTAAATTCATAATTTCGTTGTCTTTGTATGACAGACCTTCTTTCCCATACAATAAAGTATATCAATTTCTCCAATGTTTGTTAATGAGTTAAGGAGTCTGTTTCTAATATCATCATAATTTGAACATTCAAGAAGAAAGTGCTTGCTCGTCTCAACCCAACCACAAGTACAAAGAGGAGATGCTAATATGTTTTTACTGAAGAGATGGTGATTGAGAGAGCTACGATTGTTTCTGATTCTAGTATATAAAACATGAAGCTTCCTTTCTCCTACAAAGTACAACCTGTTAGGAACGTGTTTGTCCCTATATAAATAATTCTTGAAACAGCATATCGAGTTTTGTTCTCTCATTTCAATTGGTAATTTATTCCACTCATCGATGACTGAAGGAAGAAAAGATCTTTTATAAAGCTCTGTTCTACAGTTCGGCATTCTATGATTTCGGGAGCCGCGTAATCTGTATGAGGATGTGCTTCCTATACTTTGAGGCACTAATGAGTTTAGGTTAGTTGGACAGAGACCTTTCACCATTTTGAAATATAGATTTAATTTGTGTATACGTCTTCTTTCTTGAAGTGATTCCCAACCAGACTCTACAGATAGATTGGCAAGTGATACCAATGTTGAGCAGCCCGTTACGATTCCTGCAGCTTCGTATTGGAGCTTATCAAGTTGATCCTTCAGTTGCAGAATACAATTATCCCAAATAACATCCGCGTATTCGATAATTGGGCGGATAAAGGAAAAATACATTATTTGAAGGGCTCGTCGGTCTAATCTAAATTTAAGAGAACGCATCATGTTGATTCTACTCCAAGCTTTCGCTAGTGCAATTTTTATATGATTTTCCCAAGAACCATCTTCAGAAATGAATATACCTATATGTTTGTGGTGTTGTACAGCGGGCATTGTTGTATCAGACATAAAAAGGTCTGGATGAGTGGACTTTTTTTTGTTTTCTTGTGATAATCATAGATTCGGATTTTATGGGGTTGAATTTTACGATCCATTGTTTGGCCCATTGGTCAATTTTATTTATATCAGATTGCAACTGTGCTGCACATATATCAGGATTATCAATTTCTAGGGATAAATTTGTGTCATCTGCAAAAAGGTTTATATAAGACTCCAAGTAATCGACTATATCGTTATTATAAGCTTAAAAGAGTAGTGGACCCAATATGGACCCTTAAGGGACACCAGCTTTCAATAAACACTTGTCAGAGACACTTCGATTAATGACCACTTTTTGATACCGCATCGACAGATAGTCTTAAAACCAATCTAATAATATGTCATTCATTCCTGTACGATGCAGCTTAAATAAAACACCTCTGTGCCATACTTTATAAAACGCTTTACTTATGTCAAAGAAAATTATTCGAAACTCACGTCAATTTTCTAACGCTTTACAAATATTATCATAAAGATACAAAGTTTGGTTTGCCGTAGAATCTCCAGGTAAGAATCCAGACTGAAAGGGGATAAAAAAGTACTCACTGAAAGGTGTACGAACACATGATTATAAATTATTTTTCAAAAACTGTTTTAAGATGTATTAAGAAGAGAACCTGGTCTGTAATTCGATGAGAGTGAAGGGTCGCCTGTTTTAAAGATAAGACAAACTTTTAATATCTTCCATGCAGCTGGTAACTTACATTGACGTAAAGATGAATTAAATATGTCACAAAGAGGTATAGAAAGCTGTACTGCTCCTTCACGCAGTATCCCATTGCTTATTCCATCTGGCCCCGATGCCTTTCCAATATCTAAGCTTTTCAAAACATTATACACTTCTTCTGGAAAAATCTCAAAGAAATCAAGTGAATATTCATGAGATCGATGATGATCCGATGGCAATGAAATATGGGAGTCATCAACGTTTGATTGGTTGCCAAAGAAAGTGTTCAGCGAATTAGCCTTCTCGGTTTCATCTGATATTAATTTATCATTATCTACATTAAATAAAGGGGGGGTTCCGAATTAAATGATCTAGAAGTTTGCATAAATTGTTTTATTGTTTTCCACCAGTCCCTAAACGACAAAAATCCAGATTTTATGTTAGATGCCAATTTATCAAAATGCTCTCCCTTTTTTTGACGCATTAAAGTAATTATTTCATTTCTCAATGTTTTAAATCTTATCCAATCGCTTGATTTATTGGTTTGTTTAGTTTTTCTATATTATCTCTCTCTTTGTCTAATTTTTTGTTTGATTTCATTAGTTAACAAAGGGGTTCAAAAGGCTTATCAGTGATTACTTTATTCGAGATAAATAATGACGCATTTTCTAATAATATAATTGGAAAAATTATTGACATATATTTCTATATCACCATTTATTATACTTTTCCATGCAAAGTTGCTAAGCGCTAATCTAAGTCCGTCATAATCTCCATTTTCATATTTCCAAAGTGATCTTTTAAAGGACTTATGCCTGGGTTTTATAAAAATGAGAACAGCAAATACTGGACAATGGTGCCTAACTTGACTCTTGAGGCAGGACTCACCAACTCCTAACACCAGAACGAAGTCTTTATTCGTTACAAGGACAAGTTCGGTTAAGGACGATGAGCTTTCTGTAAAATGAGTAGGCTCTGTGATACACTGTTTAAAGCCGAACTGAGTACAAAGATTTCCCATGTATTAAAATGACAATAAATCAATTGATTCCTGTTAAAATCACCCGTAATAATGATAACCGATATATTCGTGTCAATAGCTAGAGAAATTAAATCTTCGATTAGTGAACTGTATGCAATGAGTGAATTTGGTGGCCGGCAAAATACTCCGTACAATATATTCCTATTATTACAAAGATTTAATTGAATCCAGGCACATTTTAATGTGTTTATTTCAAGGTCGCTACTTCTAATATACGATAAATTATTATTTTATATAAACCATAACTCCGCCATAAGGTTCGATGTCTCGTTCTTTACGCTCCGGAAGATAAAAGTTGTGAAAGTACAGATTTTTGGACGGGTTTTTTTTTCAAGCCAAGTTTCAGAAAATGATATGAAATCAAATTGAGAAAATTCAGTATACAATACGTCGACTTTATGCCTTAGCACTATTTGTACGTTACCCGTAGAAAATGCTTTCGTTTGCGACTAGTGAACATATTTATTATCGTTCCAGTCTCCGAATAACGTGGAAGAACGCATTTGTCAACCAAGGGAGCCTTTTATAAATGTCTTGCGTGATGCTTTTTCAAATCTTTTCACTGTAAAAAAGGCAGGATACATTTCCAATATTTGGACTATTTAGAGCTTTAGAGCATGTATTTTGCCAAATGATACGATGTTAGTAATGTGGGTTGATAGAACACCTCTTATTTCAAGGGTCCAGTCATGTGTCGTGAAATCGTAGGTCTGAAAATCGGAGAACGATATTGGAAACTATATGTTTAATATATACGATTATCTCAACACATTATATCCGATTATATCCTATTGATTAGACAAAGAAAATGCGCTAAAGCACTAAATGACCCATAAAAGTCATAGTTGCAAATAAAAGAAATATCTTAAATCTACTGGACATAAAACTTACCTGATCGATATCTTTTGCTTTCGGCCTTTGTCGCCATTTGGACAGCCAATCCATAGTGTTCAAAACTAAATCCGTATTATATCCATAGGGACTCAATGACTTGTCGAACTATTTTGACATTTCCGTGAACATTCATGCTGTAGTTCTCCGTGATCTTCATATTTTATTGAATGACCTTGGCGTACGCATACGATCGTTTGTTATGTGCTTAGACGTCGGCTTGAATGTTTGTCAACTTATCTGTAATGTAATCGCAATTCGCGCCTTCACTAAACATTAATACAGGAAGATAATGTAAACGTGTCACAGTGATAATCTCCAGTGCCAAATTATTTGTGTTGTTATTGTTTGATTAATTAGCTAACCTGAGCGCATAGTCTTTAAGGTGAGCTCTTGTGAGCGACGAATGTCCGTCGTCAGTCTGTCCGTCCGTCCGTCCGTAAACAATTCTTGATTTTTTCTCCTCTGAAAATACTGGACAGAATTAATTCAAACTTCACAGATATTATCCCTGGGTCATGTTTTTTTTAAAATACTTCAAAGATTTTTAATGGGGATAAAATTGGTCACACCTTTGACCAGATCCTTCTCAGACTTACTGAGGAAGTTTGTCTAGGCACAAGGAAGATTCCTGACGATTTTGTTGACACTTTGACTTTTGTCTCGAGAAAACGAGCCTTATAGCCATTTTTGTTACCACTCCATCAGGAGGTTTGTCTAGTCATAAGGAAGAATCCTGTTGATGTTGATTGCATCCCAAGATACTTCATGGGGAAAGGAGTCTTATACGAGGGTTGTTAAAAAATTAACCGGATTTTGCCTCGCAAAATTTTATTTTTAAAGCAATCAAACTAAATTTTGGTATCATTCGCTGTCGGAATTCAATCCACATATGGTTATGTAAAATTGATATAGTTATCGAATATAGTGCGCGCGCATCTGCCATATAAAATGTCATGGAAACGAGTACCCGGCGCAGCAGATAAAATGATATATATATGGTCTTCGTTTGTAGATATTCCTTCTTTCTTACTTATGAAGCATTTGAAAATTAAGGGAGTTGTTGGAATAAGTATTACAAATATCTTGTCCTTATTTGAAGGAATTTGACCGTATAGTTTTTCGATAATATTCGTTTAAAATGTGGTGGGGTAAGTGTTTCGGGACGCTCTAGATGACGTCAACTAAATGCTTTGAATTTTGATCTTTTATAATTCTATTCATTATCTACCAAAATGACGAAAGACATAAATCAAACACTTGTCACGCTGAAAGGGAATGGTTTATCTTTCAAATGCTTAATTTTCATCGATGAAGACGCTTCTGTGCCCCGTGAGATAAGAGGAAAAACGGACAGAGAGAAACTTGTCAAGAAACTGTAGGGACGTTAATTGCCGAGTCTATGGAATATATATGTGATTAGCTAAGAGGTACCTTTCTGAGAACTTTGACGTCGTACCATTCGATTTTACCTTTATATAAAGCATAAAAGCACAGCTTAATTACAGAAACTCTGAATTCATCCTTCTACTATGAATAACGAGTCGTGACAAGCTAAATTACACAACACCAAATGTCTCGATTCTTGACAACGTCGCTAACGTCATGTACAGTGCGCCGCCACCTAATACCCATGTACTTTTGTTTTCGTGTGAAATGAATATACATCGTTTAACTGCTTCAGGCTTTGGTAAGTATGATCATATAAAGTGTCCCGTTAATATGAGTATACTTTTTTCACATAGCGATACATCAGTGATGATTAATAGACCTAATCCGGATAAATATTGAACATCCCTCGTAGACAGTTTAATACAGTTTGATTTAATGTTAGGGGACACAATTTTAGCTCAAACTGTTCCAATCTTGTTCAGGATGTTTGTCTGGTTATAAGGAAGAACGCTTTTGATTTTGATTGCACTCTAAGATATGTCATTGGAAAAAGAGCCTTATAGACTATTTCATGCGATTCGAGAGGGCTCAACCTGGGCCCGAGCTTTTTTTAAACTTCCTGGAAATATAAAGGTGGTCTTATGGAAAGACCCTGTTGAATTTGTTACATTCTGAGGTATGTCAAGATATTTTATTTTGATTTGATATTCTCTTATACTCAAAATACCATACCTATTTTAAAAAAGATCAATCACTGTGATTAAAAAATACGTTTGAATTAATTTGCATAGAAACTTATAAAATAAATGGCACTATCTTAATAACGATCATATTAAGACAAAAGGTCGATGAGATCCGGTCAAATGAAACATTACGGGTATTTCCTATTTGTGAAAACCTTATGGTGGTGCAATCAATATAAGCAAGGTCGAAGTAAATCGAGTAAGTTCAACGACTGTCCAGGGCAAAGCTTGTCGAATCTGCAAAAGTCTGGCCTTTAAGTTTGACTTAGGAATTTTACCTATATCTCGAACCAGTCTCGGTCTATATCTAAAACAAGAGGCCCTTGAGGACCTGCGGCCGCTCTACTGACTGTCAAAAAAAGTTTAATGAAAATATATCAATAATTGAAGTAGGAGTTTTGCCTATATTACCCATGACTTCGCATAATAGCACCAAATCGCAAAAATGTGGCCATGGTCACATGAGTTGGGTGAATTTAGTCGCGATTCACAAGTGAATTTTCAAGAGGCAATATATTAATGAGAAGTACAAAATGCTTTATGACAATTTAGGAACAATTGCCGGAATCCACTCTTGTCTTTTACACATCGTCGTCGACTCGGTAAGAACGATACAATTTCATGGCTTTTAATTGGTCTTATGATTTATTTTTGAACATCTGCATTAAATGTTGAATTTATATAAAGTGGTGAAAAAAATGTTGTTTTTTTTTTTTTTTGATTTTGTAGGACGGTTTTTTAAAGTTTAAAGAACAGGGTCCCTTTGGTTGAATAATCCAAACGAAATTTTGTTGTTCAAAAAGTAACCTGAAAGGAGATTCGTGAAACGACTTGAGCAATGATATATTTTAAATTTCTAACATTTTCTAACGAGTAAACATGTATACATGCGTGAAGTTGATATAATATACACTATAAAAGTAATTCATTTAACCGTTATTAAGACGAAAAAAAAGAGATGTCCCCTACACCATTTCAATGGTTACAATGCGCTTTTGTGTAATTCTTACATGTAGGCCAATTTCAGGAAAGAAAGGGTAGCCGTGTATTTAGAGAATTTTTGCATGAAGAACCCTTTTCAGTGACGCACCCAACTAGCAACAGTATGACCATCGTCACAAATTGATGAATTTTCTCAAGTTTGAGAATCATCCACCTCAAAAAATTAACACATACATGTACATAAAACGGCGGTAGGACCTCCCTTCAAGATGGTTTTTCACGTATATACTTTTGTTCCTTCATGTAAAATTTTGATATAAAATTGAAAAGCCCATCAAAAGATAAGTAAGTCTTTTTTCCTCACCAAAGACGTTCTGAGATTTTAGCCATTGCATCAAACTCTCTTGAAATGTAAGTAGTACCTGCTCATTGTCGTATTTCAGCTTACCGGAGCACAACGAAATCAGGATGAGCTTTTGTAATTATCTTCTGTCCGTCGTCCGCCATGCGTCGAAATTCGTCAACAATTCTTAAAGAACATTTCCCCAGTAACTAATGAGCGGATTACAACCAAACTCGGCAGAAATGATCCTTGGGTAACCCTTCCCAAAACTTTTCTGAAATTTTGATTTACCTTCAAATATGAGTGTGGCAGGGCGGGGCAGTTTTTTATCCATAAATTTTCAAATATCTTCTCTACAGTACCAAATTGGCAGATTTCAACAAAACTTGGCAGAAACGTGTCTTGAGCGACCCTTCTCAAAACTCGTTTGTGAAATTTTTATTGACCGCCAAATATTTGTGTGACATGGCGTGACAGCTTTTGACCATGAAAGCTTTATACATCTTATTCCCAGTAATCAATGGGCAGATTTCACCAAACTAGGCAGACCTATTCCTTGGTCGACCCTTCACAACGCTTGTTTGTGAATTTTTGTTGGCCCTCAAATTTGGCGCGGGATTGTGGGACATTTGTCCACTTTGAAATCTTTAAACGTCTTTTTCTACCAAACACATTGGGCAATTTCAACCAACTTTAGCATGACTGTTCCTTTGTGACTATTTTTCAAATTCTTTTCTGCCAATAAATATTGGTTAGGTAGGGTATTGTCTTTTCTCACTACGAAATCTATGAACAACATCACCTCTAAAACCAAAAGACTATTTAAATGGAACGTTTCTAGAATGTAATTTTGGATACCCTTTTCAAATAATTCGTGACGTTCTAATTGGACCATAAATAAAGGCATGGTAGAGTGGTATCTGTTATCACTTTGAATTCATGGAATAACGTCTCAACAACAACTAGGCAAATTTGAAGTACTAGAATGTTACTTTGGGGAGGCCCACAGGACCAATGAAATACAGGTGAGCGGTTAAGGACCATTCTGGCCCACTTTTTTTAAAAAATAGATTTGATGTCTTATAGTGTCAAACGGGAAAAATACAATAGACTTAGTATATGGTATCGATTTGAAAAAAATATGACAACGAACAGGTTTGAACAAAAGAAAAACTATAATTGCGGTCTTATTTCGTCTTTTGAAGAGTAATGATTGAAAATCAGAAATGCATATCAAACGAAGAATATGTAGCTGTAACCAGGTATTAGGTTACTTGTTAGTCTGACGAGGCCAGACTTCTCATTTTAGAGGCGGCTTATCATATATTATAAGTATTTTTTTTCTAGAACATCATAAAAGGCGATAAATTCCATCTAAAACAAGTTGGTTCAAATTGCTTAAGTGCATACAATTGTTTACACATGTTTTTACTATAAAGTTTCAATGTATATCCATTTATCATTTTATGAATACACGAAGTTTGAACATGTTTGACCTATTATCCATCTTATTTCGTGCGTTTATGATCGACTATTTCCGACTAAGCGACTTTAAGTACTGTTCTTCTACCCAATTCTTCCTTGATACATGATATTTTTAACTTTTTTTCTTTTTGATTAAATCTCAAATGTTAAGGGATTTAAGCCATCTAAATAAAACATAACTTGATTTCAACTTGAACAGAAATGTTTCAAAGAATAATACCTCTATGAAAAGAAGGTGGTGTTTAACATAACAAAAAAATGTTCTTAAGAAAGAGGCATTGGCATAATCCACACTATGTTTCATTTCAAATGGTGTTCCTATTTTTTGTAAATTTCAAGGACAGCTTTCCACGTATTTCTAGGGATTTTTTATTGCTTCGTATACGCCTCGTAACAACAAAAATATAAGTTGTAAGCCATTTTTGTTGCGCATGGAGTTCCACCTGTTAAGTTTCCTACCGAAAAGTAATACAATTCAAAGCTGATAAATTGATTGAACCTCACTAAATTTGCAAAGAAGTTGCTCTGATGCGACTTTCAAGAACGCTTGTCAAAATTGCATACATCTATGTTTCCTGTTTTTCGTGAAAGAAAATATCAATAATAAACTCATTTTCCATGCTCTTTTCCTGATTGAGCAGGGTATTTTATAATGTCTAAAGGGGGAAATACGATAAATATAGTACATGCTTCCGATTTGAAAAAAAAATGACAACGAGCACTGCTCTTTACACTTTAAGAGTGTTTGATGAAATTGCTGAAATCTGAGCAAAGTCCTTGTTGATGGTAGAAATTTATTCATCTTTTGCATATGATGGTCTATGTAATTAATACCACAACTTTACATGGAAGAAAATATACCTAAAAAACATCCTGAAGTGAGGTTCATTCGTCATTTTAGTATATGATACCTTCTCAGGTCACGTGATTCCCCTTCTTGCAATTCAACTCTTATTGAATGCTTTTTGTCGCTGAGATATTAAAATATTCAAAGAGGGGAGCGAGATCTGTCATATAAGGCAAAAGAATGTACCACATGCAGGTGAACAAAGCGCAAATTTTGAGGAAAAAAACCTTGTAGTCACTGTAGAGGCCATTTTATATCTCAATAAATCTGAAATTTGGTTTAAATGATTTTCTTCATGAAATCGCAGTCAGGATTAGAAAGAAGTGGGATCATTAATGAATTCGAGAGGTCCGTGCTTAGACAGTTAACTCAGGCAAGCGATTTAGGATAACTATGTCCCTCTTGTTATCTATTTAGCATGAAAAGATTTAATATCCAAAGTTTCCACACATATTTTGTGCCATTAAGCACTCCCTGCACATTTTTTGTAGTTACTCATAAAGGGGAATAATCTAAAAAATCTTGAATTATTCATTTTTTGTATGCTTTTCCATTTGACCATAATTCGCTCCGTTTCCATGGCAACCAGTTTTGCTAAGATTCCAATTCCGTAAAGAATTATGAAAGTACTTGACCAAAGGATCATACCTATGTAGTTTGGTTAAAATATAATTGACAGTTTGGGAGTATAAGATTTTTCTAAAATTGTAGAAGGACGGGTGGACAAACAGACGCCGGGCATTTATTGATCAATGTAGCTCACCTCATTATTTCGTTGATTAAGTTATCTAAATGCAATGTTTGCACATTTAATGAGGATGAACAGGGAAAAATGACTTATCAACAGGTCATTGATATTTCACAGTATCTTGAAGTACACACATTTCATTTTTGTAATATGAGAGTATTTCCAAGTAGAGCCTTAGATATGATTGTTTTTATTTCCCCTTGAATTTTAACAATCTGTAAGAAGGTCTATCTTAAGCTTTCTGTACTATGAATACAAAACGCAGAGACTTTGGATTTTGTACGGTAGCCTTTGACCATATTCAGAAATTCCTTTTTTTGTTTTATAAGCTTGCGTATATTGATTATGCCTTAAAGCCAGTAAAACGGCTTAGCAACAACAACAAGATTGTATTTGGAAAATATTGACCGGAGAAGATGTATACATCATAATGGATGACGTTTCTTTTGAACATTTAGACTTATATAAAAAAAAGTTTTTAACTTGGTCGCATATTAGATTTTTAAGCTATATGAGCATGCGTTTTAGATATGATTTGACAACAGAGGTATGTTTGGAAATATGTTATTTTCCTCCTTTTGATTCCACCATTTTGAAATAATTGACATTTAGTATAATCGTTCTTCGATTGTTTAACAGTTTTCTCATATTGATTACGCGATTTCAATGCTAACTCCTCGTGATTGCCGTCGATTAGAAGATTATTCCTGGAAATTTATTGGGCAAGATTAGGTTCTCTCTATCTCTTTTGTTAGTAGAGTGTAGCATAATGAAATGCCATTGGTAACGACTCAATAAATGGTTATTGTTAAACAACCGCCATATGTGAGTATAATGCTATCGTAATACAACACTAGGTGGATAGACGACGTAAGATTTCAATTTTATTCCATAATGTTCTAGTTTTAGATCAAGTTATTTTATAAAAAGCACATCTCTAGGAAATTTTCTAATTAAGAGTGTTCGAGCCACAAATAGTAAAGTGTGTATTCGCGATCTGTAACGTATTTGAGCCTGTGCGTGACTTTTCCAAGACTTTGAAATGTGCGCGAGGTCCGGATGCACAAGCTGGTCAGAGTCTTTGCTTTGTGCATATTTGAAATTGTTGGAAATCTCGAACATAAGGCTCATTTATTAAGATATTTGGAAGTTATATCAAAACACTGAAATAGCTAAAATGTTTACTTCTATTCACTTTCAATTTCATTATTATTAAAGAGATAGAAATAAAGAAATCTCGTTTCCATAAGATTCTAGTAAATTTGAGACAGTGGCCGTCGTTAAAGCGTAGCGTGTCGGACTATCATTCAAAAGGATCCGGGTTTTTCCCGACGGCGGCACTCATCCTTTCAGATTATTTATCTTCCACTAATGTGTTGATAATCGTAGACCTAAGTGGGATAGCAGCTGGGTGCTTGGAAAGGATGTGATGGTAGTTATAGTATGAGAAAAACCAGGAAACGATTTTTAGGTGCTCCGGTCGCCGCGATTAAACTGAAAGATTGTTGAAAGCGGCGTAAACCCAAATCCAGACATACAAAAATTATGACAACATGAAGACCTAGGAAAGGTATTTAAACGACAGAAATTTGTTAAAGTGATCTGGCCTGCCTTTACGAGATCGATTTAAAATTCCTATAACACGATACCTTTGTCATTTAGGACTTTAATCTACTTGGAATAGTAATGGTTGAGCGAACTGCAGTTTTGGTTTAAATTTTGATATACACAAAAAGCCAATAAAGCGTCCTTTGGAACTTGAGAACAAAGTTTGCTTGTGATTACTAAGCAATATAATTGACGTCGTTTGTTCATTTAGCTCCGCATCGGTAACGTTAAAAAGGGTATTGAACGAAATCAGTTTTTTTTTTTTCTTTTAATAATTCACTGGTTTTGCAGCGAGATTATCCAGTGATAATCTACCGGTATTTCTCGATATACCCAAAACCTTTAAAACAGAGGAATATTGCTTCTTTGAGTGCAGGATAGAGATATCTTTCATTTAGTGAAAAAATCTATATTTTCACGATTGCGAGGCTAAGACGAAAAACAAAACGATAATTCTATACAATTGAGGAAAATGTGGATATTTTTGGTCTTATCTTATTAAATTACACCATTTTGCACATGATTGCTACGCAACGTTGTGACTCTTTAGTTTAATTCGCTCCGCTAAGACAGCGTCATATTGGCAGATAATTTATCTTTTACAATTTCCCTGGTTTCGCATTGAGATTATCAAATGATAATCCACTATTATTTCTCTAAAATCCACAGAAAAATATTACAGAAGAATTTTTAAAATCATACTTTTTTAATACTTTAAGCAATATAGTCAGGATCAATTTAAATATGAAAAAAGCAAATGACATTTCTTACTGTTTTTCATG
Organism: Fragum whitleyi; assembly: GCA_948146395.1. Classification (NCBI taxonomy): domain Eukaryota; kingdom Metazoa; phylum Mollusca; class Bivalvia; order Cardiida; family Cardiidae; genus Fragum; species Fragum whitleyi. The sequence goes on along the minus strand of OX411551.1, from coordinate 11,697,486 downwards.
AAAGAGCTTTCTCACTCTTTTTCTGTCGGTGTATAGATAATAGCTTTCACAGAAAATTACTCGTTATTCTAAGGTAACCTTCTTTAAGCTAGGTATATTCGTTTAGTATCGAGTAAAAGATTCGTTTGTTTTTTCAAGGGATGAAAATGGCGTATCACCTTATTCTTCTGACGGTGACATTGTCTTTCGTTCGTCAAGACGACCAACAACTAGCTACTGCAGAAATGGAATTGCCTGCAGACATTGAAACATGGTGCCCGTATACAGAATTCTGTCATAGTAACGCCTTTCATCATTCAAGTAAAACAGAAAAATATCCATTCATCGGAACAGCACCTTGTTGTAAACCATGCTCGTGCTCTGCTGATTGTGGACTTACTAGAAGCTGTTGCACGTATGAACTAGATAGAATTAAGATAGATGAGACTCTTGGAACCATCTGTAAATCCTTGATATCAGAAAAGTTTGCGTTCCAGAGGAATGAACATTTTTACATAATAGACAAATGTCCCAACAAAAGTGATAACTGCAAAAATATAAAAGAAAATATATTTGGCACTTTTTTCCCCGTTTTCTCTCATATTACTGGATTTATATATTACAACCCGAGCTGTGCGTCATGTCACAATCAGACAGAAATCACCGAGTTTATTCCGACACTTTCCTGTCCATACATTGATAGCACCGGTCTGCTTGAAATCTTCGACGTTCTCGAAGGTAACAACGATCTATGTTCATTAGGATATTTAGTCCCAAACGAGATAGATGTCTCTCACCAAGAGTGTTTCCCACATTTGATTGAATGTGGAATGAATTCAGACAAATTACTTCGAAACAAATGTTCTAGTTTTAATGCAACATTTACATCACAAAGTTTTCATTATAAAAATGTTTACTGTTATCTGTGTAGACACAATAGTATTTTATCGTCTGATAGATGGATAGAACAGCATGGTATATGTCCCATAACTCAATATGGACGGTTTTTTGGAGATACGTCGCTAACAATAATACTCGACATGAACAATGTCGCTTCGTATGAACAGTCTATTATAGAAGAAACAAACAGGCCGCCCCAGGCTTGCTTTGACGATGGATCTTGTCCAAATAAGGTAACATTTCCTGTGTTTAGGATAATATCACAGTTTACACTTTTTTTGAAAATTTTACCCCGCTTTACAAGTACACTTGTGTGCAAAGCGGGGTAAAATTTGCAACCAGTTTGTGCCGTGTTATTATCCAGAACGCCCCCATTATCAGAAAGTCGCCATCGTCATAGCGCAGTTGGCATCAAACTCCTGATCTTTAATTTTGAGGTATCATGCATTCCTTCCCCGGCGACAGCACATATCCTTCCAAAATATGTCTCCCACTACTGGCTGATACTGGTAAGCCTCAATCGGTAACACTCGGCGATTCTACGGAATAGACCTCGGGAATAATACGGGCGCAGCCATGAAAGCGCGTCATTTCGCACGTGGGTTTATATGACGTCACAAACATAAATGATCCCGCTAAGGATGATGTTGCATAAAATAAAATAAACGAAGGAATAAAGATAGGCATGTTATAATTTGATAACAAAACGCAGTGTCTTACTTCGTTTTGTCATCAAATTATAATATCCAAAATAAGATCTTCAAAGATCGGAAAGAATTAACAAAATTTGATTTTCTTCATGCGTATTAACCGCATTACCACCAGGAGCCGAATTACCCAAAAATGACCTGAAATTACTTCACTTACGTCCGAGGTACTTTTCAAGTTACGGAAAAGTCCGAGTGGTGGTTCGAATGTGGTAAACCTATGAAGGATAGTAGCTTGAGCTAGGAAGGATATTAAGTAGTACTGGGGTGAGTAAAACCAGGATCGAAACAGCGTTTTTTTTTTTTTTGGTTTGGTTTAAACATATTTTATTGCTATACAATCTTTCACATATTAGAATAATATACAAAACGATATTATACAAGTATTTAGCAATGGGGTCTGGCCACAAGTTCTCACAACTTAGATTTGGCCATTCCCTTTACTAAACGTGCAATGTTTGAAGTCTTCATTTTTAACCGATTTAGTCCTTATACTGTATACTAGAGCATTGAAGACAGTTTTTTTCCAGTTTCAGAGAATTTACTAGCAATAATTATTAGATAATTCTTTAGAAAAAAGAAGATAGTAGAAAGTATCTATGGTTCAAGAGGTAAATAGGTACCGTGAGAAGAGAGAAGAAATAAGGAGATCCTGATGCCAGTCGTTAAGGGGAGAGGGCAAGGCTTAATAATTATCCTAGCTGCAAAGATCTTTAAAACAAATTACTTGGCGAATCTTTTCGATTCATTGATGAATTTTTGTACGGTGGTAAAGATAAATGAGTTGTCTTCATAGTCTAATGTTTCAGATCCAAATAGGAGTAGTTTTAACGATAAAGGGTGAAAACGACGTAACGCTCGAAACATCTTTATATATATACGTTCTTGTGTGAACACAGGACACTGGAAAAGGTAATGTTCGGCGTTTTCTGAGAGGCATCCACAAGAACATGTAGGTGAATCAGATAAGTGATTATTATAAAGATCAAAGTTGAGGTTACTACATTTGTTTCGGAGTCTTGTGTGTAAGACAGACAAATTTCTAGGTCCTACGAGATAGTATTTGGGTACTGATGGAACCGAAAAGGTTCCTAGGATACGAGATTTGAAAAGTGACAGGGATTGTATCGACCTTATTTCTTCGGGAAGTTCGTTCCAAAGGGAGACTGCAGATGGGATAAATGAACTCGCGAAAAGCTTTGTGCGACACCTTACTATATCAATATCATCGGCATTTCTTAAGGTGTAAGCAGTCCTATTTCTTACATTTGATGGAAAAATATCTTGAAGATAATTAGGAGAGAGGCCGTTTAAAATCTTATAAATACATATCAGTTTGTGATATTTGCGTCTATCTTCTAGAGTCATCCATCCAATTTCCCTATAGATATTGTTGATAGATGCTTATCTAGTGATGCCTGTTACTATCCTGGCAGCTTCATTTTGGATCTTTTCGATAGTTTCTTTTTCACGGACCGTGCAATTATCCCAAACTATTGAAGCATATTCTAGAATCGGTCTGAAGAAAGATATATATATTTGTTGGAGAGAATCTCTTTTAAGACTAAATTTAAGGGATCTCATAATACCAAGAATCTTTGAGGATGATTTTGCATTGTTATTTATATGGTCGCCCCATTTCGCATTACTACTGAGTGTAAGGCCTAGATGTTTATGGCTATCAACAAATTGAATAGGAACGTCATTGAATAGGAGTGTAGCGGGTTGAAGACTTCTATTTGATATAAACATGGCAGTGGTTTTGGATGGGTTAAAGGTAACAAGCCACTTATCGGCCCATTGGGATATCATTTTTAGGTCATGGTTTAGCATTCCTTCAATATCTTGAGAATGAGTAGCAGAGCAAGCTAAAGAAGTGTCGTCTGCAAAGAGTCTAGCTATGCTCAATAAGTTATCTGAGACATCGTTTACATATATTGAGAATAATAACGGACCGAGAACAGAGCCTTGGGGAACCCCCGCGTTAATTGACCTTGACCTTGATCTTACTGTTTTAATAATGACTGATTGTTTTCGGGAAGATAAATTATCTATGAACCAATGGAGGAGTGGACCAACTATTCCTAGTTGATGTAATTTAAATATGAGACCTTTATGCCAAACCCTATCAAATGCTTTTGATATATCACAAAATACCATACACGTGCTTTGTTTTGCATCTAGAGACGAAACAACTTGGTGATATATCTCGAGCAGTTGATGGACAGTTGAATGACCTTTTAGGAAACCTGACTGTTTTTCATAAATTAAACGATTATGTAATAAATAATTGTAAACGTATTTATATACGCATCTCTCCACGAGCTTTCCTACACAGCTTAATAACGAAATAGGGCGGTAATTACTGACAGAAGATTTGTCCCCTTTTTTGAATATTGGATTGATGATTGACTCCTTCCATTTACATGGAAATTTAGTATCAACCAGAGACTTATTAAAAGGCTTTGATAGTGGTTTTGATTTACTGTTCTTTACAAGTTTAAGTAATTTGTGACTTATAAGGTCCGGTCCAGCAGCTTTGTTGATACAAAGATTATTTATGAAATTTTCAACATCTTCAATTGTTATATTTAGATGACTTAATCTGCTATTAGTCTTAAAAACGAAAGATGGCAGATTTGTGTCACTATCGTTTAGTGTTGAAATAGAAGAAAAGAATTGATTTAAGCATTCAGCCTTTTCCGCGTCAGTTTAAAAATAATTGTCTTGTCCATTATCTGAAAATCGGAATATTGTCACTATTCTTATTCATGTTGACCAAGATACGAAGATTTTTCCAAAATTTTTTGGGGCAGTTATTACGTTGATTTGATAAATTCTCGTCAATATTGTTAAAATAGCGTTGTTTGGCTTCTTTTAAAAGGTTGTTTACTTTATTGCGAGCAGATTTATATTTTTCCCAATATCCTTGTCGTCCATGTTTGTTAAGTTTTTTTTTTTAAGTCTATCACGATGTCTACTAAGTCGTCTTATTTTTGTGTCATACCAAGGTCTGTCGTTGGGTCTGATAGTAACTTCTTTTGACGGGATACATTTAGACATTATTTGAATAAGTTTACTGGTGAAGATTTCACATGCGTCGTCAATATTTGTCGTGTCAATAAAGTCCCAATTTTCGGTTTCTATTAGTCGATTTAATTCATCGGTGTCAGCACGATTGTAATACCAGATTTTCCTTTTTGAGCACGTTACAGGCACGTCTAGAAATTTTGAAAAAATGATAGTGGCCTTATGGTCGCTGATATTGGATGCAATATCTAATGTGTCTGCTTTGATAACATTGATTCTATTGGATATAAGTATAGGGTCAAGTAGCGTTGCAGTATTTTCAGTGACTCTAGTAGGTTTATCAATAACAATTGTCAATGAGTTTATATACATAAAGTTTGAAAGTTGGTTACATCTGTCAGATAATAAGTCTTGATTTAGATCTCCTACAATTATAATATTTTTGTTAAGTTCATAGGCCTTTTCAAGTGATATGTTAAAAGTTTCCCAGAATACGATTTGTGTATTAGGAGGTCGATAGACGGTACAGATAAGTAAAGATGTGTGACGGTATTTGATTTCGATCCAGATAGATTGTATGGATTGTTGTTCTAAGTCCCGTCGTCTTTCTGATACCAGTGAGTTTGGTACGTATATAAGTATTCCTCCAGAATGTGTCGTAAGGTCGCGTCTGTATAAAGTACTGTCATGGTTATCAATTGTCAAAGCAGAATCTAAAATGGTATTGTCTAAGTGTGTTTTTGTGAAGCATAAAACGGGAATATCTGTTAGATAATATTCTATGAAATCCATTTTGTTTCGAATGCTGCCAATATTCAGATGAACTATTGATAAATATCCCTCATTAGTTGAAAGAAGTTCTCCTGCTGGACCGGGATTTGTTTCTATATCACCAGACAGCATCAACAACACATCTACTAGGATATGGAATGTAAGGATTAGCTCTATAACAGAGTATATAAGTGTGAAGTTGAGATTGGTGCAGTCCCTGCTCTTAGTGAAGATGAGAATCAAGTATTTAAAGAAAAAGTCGAAGATATTGAAGATTAGGTGATACCGTTTATAGCAGCTAGTGGTACTTGCATACAATAGTCCAATGGCGGCGCGCCAAACAGCTATGTCAGTACCTACGGTGGATCAAAAACAGTAAATCTGATATGACGCACCGACATGGGACTAATACACGACTCAAATAGGGCTGTCCGAGACCCTAAATATCGACTGGCACAGGAATAATTCTTAACAGTGTATGGTAGGAAACTATAGTGTACTAGAAGAAGTAGAGAATTTGAAAGAATGATAGTTACATAAACATAAGAATGTAGTAGTGGAACCATAGCACACAGGCTTGAATATAAAGTTATTATCGTAACTGGTGTGAAGAATAAAGAACATGAATGTTTCGCTTAGTTACAAAGTCATAAATATCGTGGTAGAGTGCATAGTCGTATCTAGGACTTTGATTTTTATACTCAGTCTCAGAAGGCGACAACTAAAGAATGCATGTCTATAGAATAAAGGCCAGATGAGGACTGTGACAAAAGATGGATGCATTCCCTCCGTTCCCGCTTTATGTTTTGGGCGTTGATGAATAATCAAAACAAAGCAACTACAGCTTGAATAAGCTGTAGTCTCGATGTTATGATCACTCCTCAACGATATTTTAAATTTTTTTTATTGCCAAGATAAAATGGTAAAAGTTTAAATAAGTTAAAAGATTTCTGTGCTATTATAATACATAGTATATGAGCAGATCTAAATCAACATTATTCATTGATAACTATTAATATATACATATATATATATATATATATATATATATATATATATATATATATATATATATATATATATATATATATATATATATATATATATATATATATATATATATATATATATATATATATATATATATATATATATATATTAATTAATAGGCCTACCAGTCTGTATATAAATCGAAACTGTTCACAGGTTTGTCGCCATATCCTTTGTCCAGAAGGCCATTTTCTTGCTAAAGAAGAATGTAAAATACTAGGAGATAACTGGTATGTGCGGGCCGTTAGAGTATGGATTAACCTGACTACTATCAATACATCCAAAGCGCTGACTCTCTATGATCTACAGAAGATTCCGAACGAAAAAGTTACATCACCGAAAAAAGAGTTCTTCATTAGACCAGCCCTTACGGACTGGGAAATCGAGTTATACTATAACTTGTACGATAATAGGAGTACGGTCCGGTATATTGTAGCTGCGTTGTACTTGCGGGAACAAATTGTTAAGCCAGGCGAAGTATTATCAGAAATCGATCGAGCTTTAAATGGGATTTGGAGTTTCAAAGTATCGGAAACTTTGTATCGATTCGAAGCAAGTTTCAACGATTTCGTTTCTTATTTCTCGACAAAAGATCTGACAGTATTTTATCCCTTTGTGTATCAGAAGCCAAAGCGTGATATTTTTCTTTTACATATATTGTCGAAGAATTATGATCTCACTTTCGAGAGGGAAGGTCTTTTTATTTCAAAATTATACTTTTGTAGAATGGTCGACCTTGAATTAGGCGAATTTAGTCGCTTTTCTTCTGTAAATTTTCCAGAGGCAGTCTATATAAAAAAGAGCAAAAAGTATTTAGGAAGTGGAAAGTATAAAATGTTGAAGGATAAATTTGGAACGATGGTTGGAATCCGGGTTTGTCTAACAGATGTTGTGGCCGATTCGTCAGGGAAAATGAATAATAACCTCTTATTATTGTTTATTTCCCTAATTCTATTTTTTCAAAGTATTTCGATTCACATTTACATATTGAAAATAATTAATGAATAAAGATACCAAAAATATGTTGGTTATGCTCTTTGAATATTTCGAAACATTTACGTCTCGCTCTGCCTTAAATGTGTACTTAAATACTCTCGCTGAAGTTTCCTGCGTGTTGCTTTAAGTTGATCAATATTTAGATAAAGGGTTATCGTGAGTTCAATGTAATCATGTTCATCTTTACATATCGTGCAATGAATTTCTCCGACAAATATATTTATAGATTTAATGTTATACTGCCAAATCAAACTGGTCAGACTATAATAACAAGAGGACCATAGTGGCCCTTTATCGCTCACCTGAGTGAACTGTCCAAAACACATTTCAAGCAGTTTTGAAAAGCTTTCTTGGCTATTTTTCAGGCAAAAAATCTGACTTCGAGAGCGTGTATAAGGTTTTTCTAAGATTTGACTCCTCGACTGGATTTTCATCACACCTGACCCAGTTTTAAACCTGCCCGAGATTTTAAAATAAGGTTGATCAGACAAAAAATGTGACCCCTAGAGTGCATACAAGGTTTTTCTAAGATTTGACCCCGTGACCTGGTTTTTGATCCAACGTGACCATATTTCAAACTCGTCTGAGATTTCATCAAGACAATCATTCTGATCCGATTTCAGGTTGATCAGACAAAAAATGCGACCTCTAGAGTGCATACAAGGCTTTTCTCAGATTTGACCCTGTGACCTAGTTTTTGACCATATTTGACCATATTTCAAACTCGTCTGAGATTTTATCAAAACAATCATTCTGACCAAATTTCAGGTTGATCAAGAAAAAATGTGATCTTTAGAGGGCATACAAGGGTCTTCTGAGATTTGACCCTGTGACCTAGTTTTTGACCCTATTTGACTATATTTCAAACTCGTCTGAGATTTTTATCAAGACAATCATTCTGACCAAATTCAAGTTGATTGGGCAAAAAATGTGACGTCTAGAGTGCATACAAGGTTTTCTAAGATTTGACCCCATTGCCTAGTTTTTTACCCCACTTGATCCAATTTTGAAGTTGCGCGAGATTTTATTAAGACAATCATTCTGACCAAATTTCAGGTTGATCAGGGGAGAAAACTGACCTCTAGAGTGCATGCAAGGTTTTTCTGAGATTTGACCCTGTGACCTAGATTTTTACCCCACTTGACCCAAATTCGAGCTCGTCCGAGATTTTATCAAAACAATCATTTTGACCACATTTCAGGTTGATCAGGGAAAAAATGTGACCTCTAGAGTGCATTCAAGGTTTTTCTAAGATTTGACCCCGAGACCTAGTTTTTAACCCAAATTGACCCAATTTCAAACTCGTCTGAGATTTTATCAAGGCAATCACTCTGACCAAATTTCAGGTTGATCAGGGAAAAATGTGACCTCTAGAGTGCATACAAGGTTTTTCTAAGATTTGACCCTGTGACCTAGTTTTTGACCCCACTTTACCCAATTTCGAACTCGTCCGAGTTTTTTATCAAGATAATCATTCTGACCACATTTCAGGTTGATTGGGCAAAAAATGTGGGCCTCTAGAGTGCATACAAGGGAAATGTTGACGACACACGACGGTCGACTGACGACGGACGACGATCGACGGACATCTACCTAACCACAAAAGCTCACCTTGAGCACTTCGTGCACAGGTGAGCTAAAAATGGAACCACTCGTAAAATCTGTAAACTCCGCTGATCAATCTTTGAAAAATAGTTTAGATATAACACCACCTGAGAATGATTTTCAACATAGAACATGCAGAAACGTATAAATACTATTCTAGATTCAAATTTAATTTTGACAATCGTAGGCTTATATACAGTGGAGAACATCGTGAAATTGACAAGATGAATGATTTTTGAATGATTTTTGGAAAGAAATTGAATGAGAGTGTGGAGCGATTTTTTGGGTGAAAATCAAGGGAGGTAATCCAATATCGCTTATTTTGTTTAAGATGAACAAAATTAGCTTTATTTATTACCCCCAACACACACTTAAACATACGCCTTTTAATGAAATAAACATATTTTTCTGTTTGTGTGTCTTCATGGACCAATCAGACACTATAAATTCGACAAAAGCAAATAAAATGGTATAGCGAATTTATCAATTTGAATGAAATGTTGATCGTCTCCGCCGATTTCAAGATGTTTTCTAAAGTGAAATCGCGATTTATTATTCATTTTGAATGTAGGTGTTGATCTTCTCTTTTTTTTATTATTTTGAGCGTTTTTGATCGATTTGAGTGAGTATTTGGAATGAATAAAAGGAACGCTGAGTTAGCGATTTAGAATGATTTTGATCGGTATGAGTGAAAATTTCACGATGTTTTAACCGTATTCAAGCCCGGTCAGCCTTAACCGTCCGCTCAGTCTTACCAAGATCGAAGCCTACTTTTTGCACTTCCTGGACCCCTCCCCTTTTTTCACGAGACGGGTAACACTCATTATTGTCTACCTAATTTATTAATACTCGCAGTGATTTTCCATAATCACTTGTCGGTCAACAAACGGTCAAATGCTTGACCGCACTTGTGTGTAAACAATTCGCGATGGATCCGCGTTCATCCACATTTTTTCCTGGGTAATTTCCGTAACTCTGAACAAAATGATTAAAAAAAGTGTCGAGCAGCAAAAACAACTTTATTTGATCAGAGGTTGTGCATAGTCTTTGGATTATTTGTGGTAATAATCAATGTTGTGTGATTTTTTTCCCTTTTTAAAAAGCTATTTTCTCTTCGTTTAGTTTCTTATTCATGATATCACCTTTTCGCAAGAAAAGGGGAGAAAAGGAGACGGTTTTCTCATTATCTTTTTTTTCTTTTTAATTTTAAAATAATTTCGTGTCCTGGCATACCCGTACTGATATTCACTATGCAACCGGCATGATTTATACTGTTTACGATTAAGTTTGTTGACTTAATTAAGACCTTTTAGAGATAAAATAGCAAGTTTGTGATGGATATTTTTTAAAACAGGTATCTAATTAAACCGAAGTTTTTTCTCTCTTGTATAAGTATTCAAAAATATAAATTGATAAAAACAAAAAGTTGATAATAATGACAAAAATATAGTGTTTAATAATAAAACATGTTTAATAAATGTTCCTCTTCGGACGAAAAGGGACCATCTGGGTAGTGTATCGATTCTAGTCAAATTGCTTGCACTGCACAGGCTAACTTTGGTCCAAACTGTTCGCTTTCTTTTTATTTTCTTAAAATTTTGTTTTGCATTCCCTTTTGATTTACTTTTGTTTGATCCCATTAAATTTCGTGCATTCTAGTTGGCTTAAAAATAGTTTCATTACCCAATGAAATAGATTTTGAGTACGCGGCAATATTGTATTCTTACGTAGAAAGTAGTCCTGAAATAAATCTGTCCCATTTGGAAAAAAATATTTATACCTTTTGCGTCATTATGCCCCCCCCCCCCCCCCCTCCGAAGAAGAGGGGGAATATTGCTTTGCACTCGTCGGTCGGTCGTCCGTCCGAATACCATTTTTTTTGTCCGGAGCATATCTCTAAAGGTATGCAAGCTAGAATCATGAAACTTTACAGGTCGATCTCATTGACGAGAAGTACAATTGCATAAAAACCATAACTCTACTCATCATATTTCGTGAGTTATTGACCTTTGATGATTGGCAAAGAATATGCCATTGACCTGCTTTTTTGGGGGCCATAAATGTTTTACAAACATCTCTTGTTATATTAAAATCTAAGCTAGGGAGAGAGCATTTAAACTAAAAACCTAATCACACTTGTTTTTAAAATGGGATCTCTGGTTGACCTCTGATATCCAAAATCTCTTTTTTCAAAAATTTGTGATACAAAAGTCCAAAATGTTATTTATTTAGGTGGCGAGTCGAAAAGTTTGAAAGAGGAAAAGTGAAAACCGGATTTTTTGTTGTTGTTGTTGTTTCGGAGTAATTGCGTTCTGCTTTCTTTATGACTGATCCGGATCAATGCTTCATAATCTTCACCACTCGCGTTGCGAGTTACCATATATTGCCATTGTAAGATAAAATATTAACAGTTAGCAACAACGTCACGAAATTGACAATGTTCGTATTTTGAATGAATATGGAATGAAATTGATTGAGTGGGAGGAAGGAGTTTTGAATGGAATTAAAGAGAATTAACAGAATATTGCTAATTGCATCAAATTGGATAAAGTTATCCGTATATCATGTCCTACCTTTGATTATATATGAGCCTGTGCGTGAAATTTCCAACAATTTCAAAATTGCGCAAAGCATCCGCACAGTCTGACAAGAGTTTTACAATACGTTTAGTAGATAGATAACGTCTCAAAGTATCTGAAGACCATCAGGCAACTGTAGCTGTCAACGCTACTCAATGTTTGCACCTCAAGAACGTTTCAAATTGTTGGAAATGTCACGCATAGGCTCATATATTCTTATGCGTTTTTCAGTTTGTCAGCCTTCGCGGACCAATCTATACTTTAAATACACCTCAACCAGTTAAAACATCGTAAGATTCGATCGCTTGGAATGAAGATGCTGATCGATTTCGATATGTCTTTGAATTTGATTTGAGTGGGCGTTTTGAATGAATGATTGAATGATTTTGTTTATATGTGTCGTTGCTAATTTGTTTTATGCTTCAAAAATGTTCTTATATCAGGATGTGATCCGATCAGGCATATTATATCTACCGTTACTATTTTCTTTTAAATATTCATTTATTACTGACAACTAAAGCACAGCGTCTATACTATAAGTTAAGTTATGGGGAAAGTCAACGAAGCCATAGAAAAAGATGGGCGTCCCGATCGGTGCACGTGCACTAAAGGGAAAACAAAACCAGAGTTCCTGCTGGCTAGACGACCGACCTACCTTAAAGTTGAACTGGACACAATATTAAACAACCTGAAAATTATTAGATCCAGGATTGCTCAGCATACAGGTATGTTTTAAGGTAGTCTACCCCTAATGAACAATTTTAAAATCTGCATGACTCGTGTTTTCTCGGACTTTTCCCCTTTTGAATCGCTAGCGAAAGTAATCATGTACTGATTTTGTCATTGAATACGTTATAACAGTACTTGAATTACGTAAGCGGCAAAACATTGTATGGGCGCTTATAACATTTCAGTAGTAAAATGACGTAAGCGGCTAAACATTGTATGGGCGCTTATAACATTTCAGTACTTAAATGACGTAAGTGGCTAATTGTATGGGCGCTTATAACATTTCAGTATTTAAATGACGTAAGTGGCTAAACATTGTATGGGCGCTTATAACTTTTCAGTGGTAAAAAGACGTTAGTGGCTAAACATTGTATGGGCGCTTATAGCATTTCAGTACTTAAATGACGTAAGTGGCTAAACATTGTATGGGTGCTCATAAAATTTCAGCACTTAAATGACGTAAGTGGCATAACATTTTATAGGCACTTATAACATTGTAGTACTTAAATGACGTAAGTGCCTATACATAATAGTGTTGCTATGGCGATGACGTTCAAACGGAATATTGGCTTGCCTTGCGAAGTTTTCTGACACATAGCTGATTTCATTATATTCTATTTTTGGTGGACTACATGAAAGCCGGTGTAGCGATACATGCCCTCTTTGGCCTCTTGTTTTTAAGATCGCTGGCGTAAGTCACCAATTAGTAATTTCGTCATTGATTACGTCATAACTATACTGAAATGTTGTAAGTAGGCCTACCTATACAATATATAGAGGATAATCGTTTGTTTTTAAGATCGCTGGCGAAAGTCACCATGTAGTAATTTCGTCATTGTTTACGTCATAATTATACTGAAATGTTGTAAGTAGGCCTATCTATACAATATATTGGCACTTATAACATTTCAGTACTGTTATTGCGATGACGTTTAAACGGAATATTGGGTTAAACCGAAAAATAACAATACTTTCGAAAGTAAGTTTAAGACATCGAATCATTTTCATCATATTTCATTATGGGTGCCTACATATATCTTAACACTCACTACACTCGTACCCCTCTGAAATAAGCACGTCAGTTAGAAAAATCGTGAAATCGAAACTCATTTCGGTCTTAACCATTCCAAATCGCTCGCCAAGAACTCCAGTTAGAAAATTCAAAACACTCTTTTAAATTCTTTACGCCTTGAAATCGTTTAAATGAATTCATTCAATTTTTTCTATTAAAACACGGCTGACATAATTGAAACCGCCTAAATTTGTGCATGAAGACGCACAGATATTTTGAAATCTGTAACGCGAAAATGGACTATACGGGCAGACTGACTAGGGTCAAAACTTTTCGCAATCAACTAATTTTCTGAATCTAGAGTAATCGTTCTTGGAAATGCGATCCCTGGTTGGCCTGTTCTAGAACCAGTCTCTTTTTAATTTCATTTTATTTTATGGAGTTCCCAGATGGTCCCTTCTCGCGTGACGGGTCACATTTATAAAAAAGTAAGTAGATTAAATAAGAGGGAGACAAGGGGATAGAACATAGCCGAATTTCGTTCATTTTGAACGAATCTAGTTATATGATTTTACCCTCTCTAATTTTAGTCAATACTCTCTCATCTTATTCACTCAATTTAATTCCGACATCCTCAAACAATCATTCACTTGGTCATTTTCACCTTTTTTTTAAAACCAATTCTTTTCTTTTTTCCCACCAAGTTGATAAAACTGTTGCTCGATCATCTGATTCATATTTTGTAGAATGAACGCATTAAACATGAAAGCTAGTCGGCGTGCACATGTTCACTATGCAAGCATCTATACTTCTGCGTGTATAGACTGTTCGCACAATTTCTCGATGTTGACGTCTATTGTGCTTATTTGACGATTGACTTATTAGAGACCTAAATTGTAAAGTTTTTTTTTCATTACTCATCTTCAAATTCGACTTAAGATGGTGCATTTCTGTTGAAATAACCTGATTAGTGCATGTAAATAAAGAAATATGACAGCCAACTGTTACTTTAAACATTTAATTAGCCTACAAATTAATTTGTAATTATACTTTCGAATTGAACATGAGTGAATTCTCTGTTGATTAGAAAGATGATAAATAAAATCGGGTACATAAGATCTTTAAAAAGAGCTCTTTTGAGCGCAAGCAAACAATTCTTTATACTCCTGTTTATGTGCTGTTAAAATGTTTTAATTTCCCAAGCCCGTGATGATATTTGATAAAATTTCAAATTTGAGAATTATAAATTACAAAAATATAATGGATTGACTCAAATAATGGTTAAAGTTATTACAAATCATGCTATTTTATACAGCATATAAAGTGCATTTAGCCATTTGTCTGGTATTTTACATATTTAAACGAAAATTAACGAGAAAATTGATATCAATTCTTTCACTAAAAAACGATTATGGAAAAATACAGTAAAACGGCAGAAGATAGAATAATAGGTATACAGACAAAAAATAGTCGGTTTAATTCGAAAATCTCGTAAATCAAGCTTAACCAAAGCTGTAGTTGCGAGATTTGAGAATTTAACCGAAGAAAAATGCTCCTCTTTGTCAGTTCGTAATAATTGGTGTGTGAAGTATCAATTATTCTTATTTTGAAGAAAATAACCTGTCCTTAATGTGTGTCATCTGATAATATAATGAGCGATAAATGTATAGCTTGTTAGATGAGAAGTATTCCGGATACGGCAAAAAATAGCATACTTCTTTTGACCTCCTTACCTTCATTAAATTACCACTTACATTGTTCTACGTTTAGGTCACAGGCGATTGTTCCTCGCTCTGAATTCTTTTTCAGGTTGTTTAACATTTGAGCCTTAGCTAGCATTTGATTCGACTGGCTGAAGTCATTTTTGTTAGCATTTTCAGAAATGTTTTGTTGTAGATCTATTCCAAGTCTCTTTAATCCAAGTTCATATGAACAAGTGCTGAACCCTTTTCAGAGACAGGGGACTTATTCGGAGTTTATGTAATGACTGACACATTTAATTCCCTTTGAAAAAAGTCCTGTAAAGAAGAGTCTGGCGGCCAGACTAGAATTTAATATGCAAGTCTATACTGCATAAGTAGATTTTTAGTTTCGTGCTTTCATGAAATGAAATAACGACATGCCTGGTTGAATGAAACAATTTGCTTGTATGCAGATATACTCTTGCATGCAGATAGACTCTATTTTTATAAAGTATGTTTCCGTGATCTTGCATAGAAAATGATGGTCAACTAAAAACATAAAACTTATATGCATGCCACTATTTTATGGTATTCCAATAGTTTTTGAACATCACGCGGGTTAATATTCTACAACTGAGCATAGGTGAAAACACAAATTTAAAATTTATAATATGATATATAATGTAAGATATATTCATTTTCCTTCCTAACAGAAATAATTGCCGTTGTTAAGGGTAACGCCTATGGACATGGAAGTGTTCCCGTCTCCAGATTTTTACAGACACAAGGGTTTGCCCATTTCGCCGTGGCTACGGCCCTTGAGGGTGAGGAACTACGTCAAGCTGGTGTAAGTGGATTTATTCAAGTTTTGGGTAGGTTTTCTACACTGACCAAGATTTTGGCATACAGTTAGTTCCATTGTGAAATTGACATTCATATCAATGAAAACCAGTCTAAATCATTCACTCAGCGTTCCATTCATTCATTCCAAACAGTCACTCAAACCATTCAAAAACGCTCCATCATCACCAAGATTAACAAATACTTTCAAAATAAGTATACCTAGAAAACAAGAACACTGCCTACGGGTGCGTACGCTCTGCTGTTGAGAGTTGGAAAGGGAAAAATCTAAATAAAAAAAGGGCAAAATTTTCACAAAATACATCCAGAGCTATCTCCCTTTATAATATCGGGTTGCTCTTTTGATTGTGAACATGTGTGCCAAGTTTTGAGTGGATGCCTTCAGTAGAACCAGAGATATCACAAAATGTCAAAGTTTTTACACGACTACGATGATAACAACGAAGACAACGACACAAAGGCCATAGCAGTACCTTGGGTTTTCTCCGAAAACAGCCGAGTGAAAAAAAATCGCGATTTCAACGACATAACTGTAATCATCAGCGTCTGATTTGTTCTTGGAGAAATATGAAGATATTCAGAGAGCTCGTGGGCATATTTTTAAGGGAAGTAACAAAGATCGCTTATTTTATTCATCCTGAACAAATTGACAATTGGATTTCCTTCCTTCAATTTCACTCATAACTTGCACCACACAGTCATTCAATTTCATTCCAAAACCGTCAATCTTGTCAATTTCACGATGTTCTTAACTGTAACGGGTAGTTACGCACAACCCTACTAATTCATTAACAGTCGGAAATTCTGGATATCAATTAAATATATGAGAAATATTATAGGAAAATTACATTTTCGGTTCAAAGCCCCTTATTGGGTTGAAATGGGGCCTTAAAGCCGAACAGTTCACACACTTGAAAAACAGTCATGCAAACACTGCGTACATGCACAAATACAATACAAGGATAAAAGGTCATTTCATATAGCGCGTTTCTTTGTTTTGAACAATTAACTATTCAATAAGTACAATACTTCCGTGTATATAAAATATGTTAAAAATGATATTCTAAAAATAAGAGTATATACAAAAGTTAGTAGAAAATATTTTCTGTGGTATAAATATAAATGTTATTAGAAAATGTAATCTGCAGTATTAAAGGGCTTATATAATATTTCGGTTAAACGACCATAAAAAAAATAAATGAGCCTTTACTCGGAACTTTCAAAAGTTTCAAAACTGCGTAAAAGTAAAATTCAGACCAGGTTATACACACTGACAGTCTAATCAGAGCGGTCACATTTCGCAATGTATGCCTTTAGAAATGGGCTAAAAACCGCTTCGAATGGTCAGAAAGGAAACTGTCGAATGTTGTGCCTCGCTGCCATTCGGCACAATGCTCGCAAACAGAAAAGTACATTGAAAAAAGTGTAGTTATTTGGGGTCATTTTTAGGTAATCCGGCATCTGGTGGTACTGTAGGATTTTTTTTTAAACGCTTCAATAAATCACATTTTCTTAATTCTTTCGATCATCTGTGGAGATAATCTGGGCATATCATAATTTGATGACAAAACGCAGTAAAACACTGCGTTTTATTATCAAATTATTTAATGAATACTTCTTTTCTTGATTTTGTTTTATGCAACGTCACTCTAGCGGGATGATTGTGACGTCATTTAAACCCCCAAACGCCCATATTTTTCCCTAGTTCTATTACGTAGAACTAATGAGAGTTCCCGATTGCCTCGTGCACATGAGAAATTGTCCGAGAGGACATATTCAGGCTAATATACATTGTATTTTGTAGGAAATGCATCGGAAGAGGAGATACCAACAATGTATGAAAACAGACTAACCCCAACAGTATCAACAATAGAATTTCTAAACCACTGGGTGGATTTCAATAGCGAACAAAATAACGTGGTGAATTGTTTTTTTTTATTTTATTTCTATGGATAACGCAACAAAATTGGGATGAATTCTTGTATTTCTATCATAAATTCTTGTATTTCTATCACAGCTTAGCTAATGCTTGATATGAGCCTGTGCGTACTATTTCAAGTCATTTGAAATTTACGTGAGGTGCAAACATTGAGAGGCTAAGAAAGCTACATATTGTAAATATAACGATACCTGTAGGGTTAATGATACTTTAAGAACGTATCCATCTACAAAACTCATGGTATAGACTTTGGGCAGACTGTGCAGATGCACTGACTGGTCAGAGTCTTTGCTTTGTGTATATTCGAAATTGTAGGAAATATCACGCACTGGCTCATATGATAGATAAAACGAACCAAAAGGGAGTTAATTCTAATGACAAGCGGATTTGAATCCCACTGGAGGTGGGTTGTGTATCTCTAGGGAATTGTACTGAAAGGGCCATGCTCCGACAAGTGTAGTAGCCATTAGGATCTAATGTAGAGTTAAACCACGTTTTTTAGGGCGTTATCTTTTGAAGGGACCCAAAAAATGGTTTAACGCCCGAGTGCGACGTCTTTTGGTATGCTCTATATTAATGTTGGACAAGTGTATAGGCCCAGACCGAGAATATTTAAATGAAAAAGCCGGGCGTTAACGGCACGTGAATTTACTGATTACATGGCAAATATTAAAAAAAAAAAAACATTCGTAATGAAGATTAAAGAAAAAATCTCGTTGAGATTTCGTTCAAATAGAATTAAGGTAGTCCTTCAGACACCATTATGCACTTGTTCCAATCTTTATCAAATAAATAAAATGTACCTTTCCGATAATGTGACCAAAAATCCGTATAGCTTTCCATGCATTTTTCGGAGAAGATGGGAATTTTTGAAAATACCATTTTTAGGTCACCTGAGCACGAAGTGGTCATGTGAGCTATTGTGATCACCTTTCGTTCGGCGTCCGTCGGTCGTCGTCCGGCGTCCGTCAACAATTTCTTTAAAAGATATCTCCTCCTTAACTACAAGGCAAATTAACACCAAATTTTACAGAAATGTTGCTTAGGTGGTCCCCTTCAAAAATAGCTGAAAGAATTGAAATCCATGAAAAAAACCTGGTTGCTATGGCAACCAAAGGTGAAATTTTATGAAAATCATATCTGGTGGGCCACCAGGTGCGGAGCAATAGGGGGGAGGGGGTAGTACTTTGGATAAATTTTGTATTCTTTAACCTTCTTCTTCTTCGGAACAAGGAGCCCTACAGACTTGAAAATTGGCATGGATGATAAGTTCATAGACCTGAATTAAAATAGCTAAAATCATATCTGTTGGGCTACCAGGTGCAGAGCAACTGGGGGGAGGGGTAGTGCTTTGTTGAAAATTTTGAAATCTTTAACTGTCTTCTTCTGATGAACCAGAATCCCTACAGCCTTTATATTTGACATGAATGATCAGCTCATAGACCCTATCTGAAATAGCTTAGATCATGAATGTTTGGCCACCAGGTGCGGAGCACCAGGGGGCGGGAGGGTAGCTTTTATCATCAGCTCATATACATTAATCAAAATAGATATAGTCATGATTGTTTTGTGACCAGGGCCGGAGACCTAAGGGGAGAGGGTAGTGCTTTGTTGTAAATTTAACAATTGATAAAAATTCTACTGAACCAGAATTCCTACAGCTTTTTTCATTTGATATACAATAATCAGCTCATAGATCTCAATTTAAACAGCTATTATGACTGTTGGGCCACAAGGGGGGAGAGGGTAGTACTTCAGGTCAATTTTAACATTTGAACTTTTTTTTAAGCTCACCTGAGCACAAAGTGCTCATGTGAGGTACTGTGATCACCCTTTGTCCAGCTTCCGTCCTTTATGTATGTAAAGGAAAATGTTCCTATCAAAACACATTTGTCTTTCACCTCTAAGCAACTGGAGTTTACAATATTATGCCTGGATTTTACTTCCAACCAAATACAGCTTGTTGTTCTGTATAAAGCACCAAATGTGCCTTCTTCAAATTTTTTAGAAGTGTTAAAAGAAGAACTTGTTTCTTATGTAGACATAACAAAACCTTTATTCATCATGGGAGATTTCAATCTTGATATCAAAGGTAAGCATAAAAATGTTGTCCCAGATATTCTCTTATAAAATGATCATGCAAAAACCAACTACTGATAACAATTCCATTTTGGATCTTGAATTTTCAAACAGAAATAGTAAAACTGAGACTGTGGAATCTTACTGGTCTGACCATAAGATATTTTCCTTTACACAAATTTGTTACAGTTCAATTACTTTATCATCTGAATCAAAAGTAATCCAGGTAACCCTTAGGTGCTTTGACTCAGGTGAGCGGACCAGGGCCAAAGGACCCCTTTTGTTTTCAAAATGCCAAGGAAAGGACAATAAGAAGCTGAATGATACCCTTTAATGTTAGTGAGTTAGTTCACATGATTCATTGAATTAAAGAAATTGTAAAATATTTGATAAGTAACAAGACGAAAATGCATGAAAAAAAGTTCTCTTTTATTCACCGAATTCTATTTTTTTTATTTTAGAATCAAAACAAAACATACCCCCACATTGAATATAGTTGAAATAATACGATAGACACTTACTTTAACAAAAGAAAAGTTTGAAAATGTAAGTTAAAGTAGGTGTATCCAGGCATTTTTTCTTTCAGGCACTTTGCTTTCGATGAAACCACCAACATTCCAAATTCAGGCGCTCACCTATTTCCGTATTCTGTAAATAAATGTCCATAAGACAAGAGTTTTATAATATTTGCTGTAATACAAAACATGTACCTCATTGATATTTGTGTAACTGCTATTTATGTTTCAAATACTGATAATCAAGGCACGTAGGAGGCAATTAAGGGAGATGGGTGGGTTAGATGAAGACTTGTTCCTTTGAGGCTCTTCTTTCCTAAAAATTCGATTTCTACACGTTTACTAATTACTTAGAAGGAAAGATTAATCCACTTTACTTCTTTACTTTTACCTAGGAAATACACGAAAAAAATATATATACTTAGCGTCATAAGAAAGTTACCACCCAAAATACCCTTGTATCTTTCGAATAGTATTGTCCTATGCAAAATACTAAGTACGAAACTTTTACTAGGTATAAATGTGTACGCACAAAATAAATAATGTGTTGATTAAGTGTTTATATTATTGACCCAATACGTCACGTGAAAATAAGGTATTTTTACGTTGTTGAAGTGTTTGCAAAATTTATCACAAATTGTTTATGGATTATGCAGGCCAGTAATCATGCCAAAATAAGTCCACTTAAATTGTTAGAAATTTTGCACAAATGGGACGTTTGACCAACGAACAACGTCATTGGGTTTTCAGTATAGTCGAAGCAGGAATATATTTTCTCAAACTGTAGGCAGAATAGGATTCCCTCTCCAAAAAATAATGAAACTTGTCCGTAGCCATAAAAGGAATTGGTCTGCAGACGACAGACCACGGCCAGGACGCCAAAAGGTGACGTCAACACAAACTGATGGTGAAATAATCCAATGGCATGTTCGCGACAGGTTTCGATCTGATTCGAAGACCACACAGGGCACTCAAGGGCCTCAAAGGCGATTGCTGTGTGTATTTACTATACGTCATTGTTTAAAACAATTCGTGTTAGGTGCTGATAAAGCCTTCCAATAGAAAGTTTCAACGGCAGAACATCAACAAGATCATGCTCAAATGTGTACTTTGTATCGGGGATAAGGAATCGACAATGACAAAATGTTTTTAAAGGCGTTTCTAACAGATCAACGCTCGGCTGCATTTTGTTGATTGCGGTTGCTTAAAGTCAATTATGTTAATCCGTTCCCATGCATTGCCTTCTCTTCCGATCACAATCCTGTAGGGCATGTGTTGGGCAATCAGGACGTACGGTGTTCGACGATTGAAGTCATGCCGGAAACCGACAGCAGCTCATCAAGGCTCATACCGACGATGGCATGCGATTCTATAATAACGTATAAAGCGTGCGATATTAATTCTTGGCGGAAAATCACTGCAGTTCTCCATGAAAACAGTTGCCATACTCGTTATTAATGTTCGAGACTTTTCAATATTAGGTAAGTTTCTTCAAGCCAGAAAAAAAAGACATTTTGTCATAGCCACTGAATAAAAACCATAGTTCATGTTTTACCGCAATTGACAATGAATAAAATTACCCTTTTGCTTCAAAAAAAAAAGTTCAATGTTGCATAGGTGTTATGGGTGTTGATGGTAACTTTCTATTGACGCTGAGTATATATTCAGCACAATCACATGTTTATCAGTCATAGATGATGCATTTCAGACAACGACTTTTGAGCGTCCATGTCATACTAAATATCTGAGTCTCATTTGTTGAATCTTCTAAAAGAAAGAATCAAATGACAAAAGAAAGTTTAACGATAGTGCAATGGCAGAGAAAAGTCAGTTTATAACATTAAAAGAAAAGGAAAGATTGCTTTCAACAAGTTTTATTTCACTTACCAACAAAATATCCCGATTTTTCAAAGCGTTAGCTATGAAAGAATTAAACGCTCGCCATTTAAGCTTCTGTGGCATTGTTACCTACCAAGTTTTATGTCCCAGTCGGAACAAGTACTTGTATCATTGAAAATGAAAAATTGCTCCTAAATCAATATTACACCATTTTCAAAGGGTTTACAATAATTAAACCTAAAAATTTCCACCTCAACAGAAAAAAATTCATTGTATTTAAATTTCAAAATTACATAACAATAAACTACCAACACGCACGAATCTTTGATACAAAAAATACGAAGGAGATAATTTTTTATCAAAGGGAGATAATATTTTTGCCGAATCGAAGGTTTCCAATTGGTCTGATAGCCTTAACTGGGCGTCTAAGCGCCACCCAAATGAATATAATTAGCATTGATGGGCGATGTTATTTCCTCTTTTTCGACGCTTGCAAGAAGATATTCACTTTCAACTTTGCACTGCACATTCCGAATGCATCGACCTTCAATAGGAAGCGTTAAAAATTAAGGGTGTTTAATTGTAACGAAAATCCAAAAAAATCACCCATTAAAAGCGATTTTTTGACTTTTTAGCTCACCTTAGCACAAAGTGCTCACGTTCAGCTATTGTGATCACTCACCGTCCGTTCGTCCGGCCGGCCGTCCACCTGTCTGTACGTTCGTCCGTCAATAATTTCTTTAAACATCTTCTCCTCCGAAACCACTAGACCAATCAAGCTGAAACATGGCAGGGATATTCCTTGGGAGAAGCTCTTTGAAAATTGTTAAAAGAATTTAATTTCATCAAAAACTCAGATGGCATGGTTACATAAAGGCCCAAAATGGCCGAAAAATCTTAGAAAAAAATATTCTCCTCCTAAATCAGAGGGCCAATCAAGCTGAATCTTGGCAGGAATGTTCCTAGGGTAAAGCTCCTCAAAGTTGTTAAAATAATTTTATTCCATCAAAAACTCTGGTTGCCATGAGAACGGAATGTTTGAAAAATGGCCGAAATTGGCTGAAAATATTAGAAAAAAATCATTTCCCAAACCACTAGGCCAATCAAGCTGTAACTTTGCAGGGATAATCTTTGGGTGAAGCTCTTCAAGAGGTGTTAAAAGTTTTTTATTTCGTCAAAAACTCTGGTTGCACTGGTAACGGAATGTCAGAAAAAAGGCTGAAAATATTAGAAAAAAAATTCTCCTCCCAAACCACTTGGCCAATCAAGCTGTAACTTTGCAGGGATGATCCTTGGATGAAGCTCTTCAAGAGATGTTAAAAGAATTTTATTTCATCAAAAATTCTGGTTTCCATGGTAAAGGAAAGTCTGAAAAATTACCGAAAAGGGCCAAAAATCTTGGAAAAAAAATCTACTCCTAAACCACTAGGCCAATCAAGCTGAAACTTGGCAGGGATGATCTATGGGTGAAGCTCTTCAAAATTTGTATAAAGAATTTTATATTTTCAGAAACTCTTGGTAACGGAAAGGCTAAACTATTGCCTAAATTGCCAAAAATCTTAGAACAAATTCGTTTTCTCCTTTAATACACTGCTAATCAAGCTTTAACTTAGCTAGGATGTTCTTAACATGTAGGTCGACTAAAGTTGTTAAAAGAATTTGCAATGGTAAGGGAAAAGTTGAAAATTTACAAAATTAAAAAAAATAAAATAAATCAATAAAAAAAAAAAAAAAAAAAAAATCAAATTGCAGTAGGACGAAATTAAACAACACTTAATGTACATCAAACAAATTATGGTATTCATTTTTGACAAGTTACGAGTTGACTTACTGATATAGGACTATCATGGTCCGTTTGTTATACGCCCGAAGGGTCGAATTATGTTATGGCCCCGGTCGTCTATCTATCCGTCCTTCCGTCTGCCCGTCCGTTAGTATTTTTTTGTGTGCGTAACTCCTCCTAAACTATCAATGGGAGTGACTAGTTGTGCATAAGATCTTTGAAATTCCAATCGCTCCAGTCATTCCTGAGAAATCTTAAATTATCTGCCTTTGATTTGTACGGAAATCGCTGTTTTTGTGTGCGCAACTCCTCCTAAACTATCTATGTAAATGAGCAGAAACTAGACATAATTACTCCCTATGATGTGTAGTTGTGCAAAAGACTTTTGAAATTCATATTGCCCCCTATCATTCTTGAGTAACCTTGAATTATCTGCCCTTGAATTGAATGAAAAACAAAATTTCATGTGAGAAATGTCAAGATGTTCGTAAATTATCTGCTCTTTACTAAACGAAGCAGCTTAAAATTAGTTTTTTGTGTACATGTACGCACAGCTCCTACACATTTTATTCGATTGAACTGAATTAGTTGAGCATAAGACTTCAGAAATTTAAACAGCTTGGGTCTTTCTTGTATTGTCTGCCCTTGAATTGATTGAAATTACATTCCTTTTGTGAGCAACTCCTCTAACACTTTGAATTGGAATGAACTGATACTTGCATAAATGACTGTTTGGTGTATCGTGCATAAAACCATTTTCAATTTACACTCAAAGGGTCATACTATGTTAGATCCTTATATAAAGGTACGTGTCCGTCTGTTTGAATTTTTTTAGCTATCATTCAAGCTCACGTCACGTACAAGCCAAGGTTACAGACAAACTCATTCGGGCGTATATGTGCCGCACTGCGTACCTCTTGTTGTCCGTCTTTTCTGCTTTCTTAAAACCCGCCTTTAAATTGAAAACATTGAAAACTCTTTCCAATTTAGAGGACATTATTTCGACAATCGTGCCACAGTACTTGATAAACAACCAGGTGGTATTTGGTATTTTAAGTCGTAAAAAGTGTCAAGTGTCCGTTTATAAGTTCTCTCGTATATTTTATCCCCTGTACGAAACGTTGTACACAATCCAAACAAATGGAAATCCGATTTTACAAATGTTACAATCCGATTTTTTTCAGAAATCATGTAGACAAGTCTTGCTCAAAATAGACACCGGTATGTCAAGGAACGGATGCCAGCCAAATGAATTACCAGACCTTGTGCAGGTAAGATGGGATAAAATTAATAGCAGGTAAGCAAACCGACTTTTTCATTTTGAAAACATACAATTTAACAGAATCTGATACAAATGCACATGTGTGAGTGATTGATCAAAGGTCACTTTTTCTCAACTGGTATAAATCAACCACTTCAATTTTTACATCCAATATAAGGATAAATGAAATAACCAATACAATTAACATTGAAAATCTAAGTACACTTCGTGGTATCTGTAGGGTTTCTCTCAAATAATCAACGCCATGCTGCAGCTTCAAATAATGACTCCGTAAGAATAAATGGTTTTTCTATAGCAATTAAATCAGCACTATAACCCGGTCTAAGAAATGCTGCTAACTGATCTATGTCCGGTTTTCGAGCGGTTCACGTATCGGACAGCTCCATAATCGAGTGGCTTACTAGGAAAAATGTGCTTTCTTGGCTAACCAGTTATAATATCGAATGTTCTGAGGCCGTAGACAGACCTTGGTTTTAGTTTGGCTTAATAGTCCCATAAAGGCTTATTCAAGTTGGTAAAGTAATTTTACTTATATGACTTTTTTTTAGCAAGATCCTTAACTTTGCAAAATAACATTGTGACCCGCTGAACAACAAGAGCGACGCTAGGCGTGGCATTATACGCCCGAAGCTCAGAAATAAATCGGTGATGTTTTGAACTTTTTATTTATCCTAAGGATGTATTTTATATCAAACATTAAAGTACTACTGCAATATTCACAAATTCAATCAGATTGAGATAATGTATTCTATCATGGCACGTGATTTTGTGTCTATACAAAGCATGCGGTCGCATCGTGGTTAAATGGACGCCAATCGTCGAAAAAAGTTCCGAGTGGCTGTTCCATTCCGCCCATGTACAAATCTTTATTGATGTCACATTAGGTAAAGAATTTTAGCAAGGCAACCAGAAAAAAACCAATACAAAAAACAAAAACAAAAAAACAAAAAAAAACAAGAAAACCTAATTTTGCCTTTATTACGAAAATATTTCAAGGCTGTCAAATAAGTGTTGAGGTACTATACTTTACAAGACTCTCAAATTATCTTGGGCGAATTATATTTCATCGATGACGTAGTTCATGACGTACTTTAAAATTATGACGAGTATTGTTTACACAAGTTACATTTATCCCGATGGATTGATAGATTAAGAATTGTACTGTACTCGACTGAGGAGTGTTTTAAGAGACAGAAACTTTGAATCTAGTCGTTATCTATGTTTACCTTTGTGATAAATAAGCAGGATGGCATTGAATTGATGTTAGCTTTAACTTCACAAAAATGAAATCGTGAAAATAAAGTGGAGATGGATGATCGACATGAAAATCCACCGCATTTGTTTTTAATTCTTAAGGTATGTTAACTTCGTTTGATAGTTTATTTGGTTGGTTAATACTCTTTCTTATTTTGGCAGTTGAGGTTCTTAGTCATGAGAATTAAGGCTTTATCCTACCCCTTCCCTAAGCCCCGGCTGAAGTTCGCTTGATGCGGTAAAAAATGAGTATCTGGCCCACTTGAAATTTTGGATTGAAGATGCATATGTTTGTATGCTAATATTGACAAAAACGAATTAAGAATAATTATGTATGTAATTTTGTTCATTTTTCTTATTCAAATGAAGGGCCAAATTTGGAAGAATCGAGAGCTTATTATTGCTTACCGTCGCTTACTTTTGTGAAAAAGAATAGCGTGCATTATCAAATGAAACTAATCCGCAGTTGTCGTAGACTTGGTATCTTCGCGATTATTTCTCATGGAATGGTGAAAATTTAGTGATGATAGAATTATAATAACAAATTCTAACCTTTATTTATTGAAAATTTAACCACGCTTCTGAGCTAAAGCTCAATGAATAATCAACTCGAGCTAAAGCTCTCGTGGATTATTTATTGGGCCTTAAAACTCAGAAGCGTGGTTAAATTTTCAATAAACAACGGTAAGAATTTGTTATTCTATAAATCACACACCCTAACTATGAGTTCTACATACATGTGAAGTTTCAACATCGTAGTCCATATATCTTAAAAGTTATGGACCTGACACAAATTTGCAAACTGAATCAAACAAAGGGCAATGGCTCAAAAATTATAAATGGTAGAGTTAAAATTATTGCGCTCTGCACACCCTAGCTATGAGCTCTATACACCTGTGAAGTTTCAAGACCAAAGGCCTTATAGTTTCAAAGTTATGGACCGGACACGAATATGCTAACTGAATCAAACAAAGGAAAATAACTCAAAAAATACAAATGGTAGAGTTGTGGTTCTTGCGCTCTGCACACCCTAGCTGTGAGATCTATACACCTGTGAAGTTTCAAGACCATGGGCCTTATAGTTTCAAAGTTATGGACCGGACAGGAGTAGGCTAACTGAATCAAACAAAGGGCAATAACTCAAAAAATACAATTAGTAAAGTTGTGGTTCTTGCGCTCTTCACACCCTAGCTATGAGTCGGGTTCTTACGCTCTGCATACCCTTGCTATGAGATCTATACACCTGTGAAATTTCAAGACTATTGGCCTTATAGTTTCAAAGGTATGGACCGGACACGAATTTGCTTACTGAATCAAACAAAGGGCAATAACTCAAAAATTACAAATGGTAGAGTTGTGGTTCTTGTGCTCTTCACACCCTAGTAATGCGATCTATACACCTATGAAGTTTCAAGACCATAGGCCTTATAGTTTGAAAGTTATGGACCGGACACGAATTTGCTAACGGACAGACAGACGGAAAGACAGACGGACAGACAGACGATGCAGTCGATAACATAATACGACCCTTCGGGCGTATGAAAAGGGGCCCTAAGTGAGGGGGCGAATAGTAGTCTGCTTCTACTGTCGACTCATGTATGAAGCCGTAAGGTAATACACCAATTTTCGTCCATAACTAAGAGAGCTGTCCATGTATAAATATTACAGTCTAATATCAAAAACGAGGATGCTCCGTAACAGCGTAGAAGTGATAATCACATTCACTCATTAATAGATGAGTGAAAAGATTCCATACTGACGAAGAACTCAGGGGAAAGAGAAATATGAACTTTCAATGCATAT
This sequence comes from Fragum whitleyi, assembly GCA_948146395.1. NCBI lineage: Eukaryota > Metazoa > Mollusca > Bivalvia > Cardiida > Cardiidae > Fragum > Fragum whitleyi. The sequence goes on along the minus strand of OX411551.1, from coordinate 11,669,091 downwards.
ATGAATTCAAACTACACGAAATGCATAATGGCACCCCCTCCTGACATTTTGCTTTCAAACAATTCCTTAGCGCACGTCATCAAATACTAAAAAGCCATCCCTTCCGACTGAATTTTGATGACTACCTGTAGGCTTTTATTAATGTCCACAATGGGAGTGACCTCATTGGAATATTCTTCCGGGGGTCATTGTATGGTAAAAGTAGATCCTTTAGAACAAGTAGTGCGATATTGAAACGTTATTTTTGAGGGTAAAATAGTAACCCGTGTGCTTATTTTCGTCCTTTTCACCTTTGCGTCTCTTCTTTGATTTTTCGCTTGACCTTCTCTGTGTACGATTTCCTTTGCGAAAGGACGGATAACGGGTGGGGATCGTACCCTAAGTAACTGTCCTCTTCATAGGTGGAAAAAAAAGACGGTACCTCTACTTAAGCTTGGGTAGCCCGAAAGTTGATAGGAGTTTCCCTAAATATTTTTTTGCTTAAAGGTAGGACATTGAATGAAGATAAAGGGCTAAAGTGGTCAAAGGTCAAACCTTTCTGTGGAACCTACTACAGCACCGGAAAAGAGTGCAATTTTATAAAGAACAAAGAAGGCCAAAAATCCGGTTGGGTCACACCAATGAGACATGTCTAGGCGAATAGTAGCTGCCAAAAAACGAAACTAGATCCGAACGCAACTTCTTATTGGTTTCTCAACTGAAGAGTTTCCAACAATGATACGCAATGTACCATGTATCATAAAAGTAGTACACTTTAGTTTCGATACCTGACAGTAGAGACAATCTTTGAGGACTGCGTGGTCTGAACTTGGAGCAAACTTTTCGTTTTTCACATTTGTATCTTTTTCATAATAATTTATTCGCCGCCGAATGTCTGTCTGTCCATACGAGCGTGCGTTCGACCATTTCTTGTCAACACAAATCCTGATACAATTATGGACGGACATGAAACTTTCAAGTAATGTTCTTGATCATGTGACGATATGAATTTTGTCGCCATTTTGAGTTAAGCTGCGTGCAGAAAATGGGGCCTTTGTGTAGAATTCCCGTTGTGTCGTATAATGTAACTATGGCACTCTTGCTTTGAACAAATCTTCGAAATATCGTTTGTAATATTGATGAATTCATACCAAACATAACCGTCTTTGTCTGGCAACGGGTTATTTAGAGATTTTTTTTTTAATTTTTGATCCTTCAGATATGTGACAACAACAATATTCCCATCCACAGTTTGATGACCCATTTTGCCCAGGCCTGGGATGATCCAGAGTTTACAAAAATTCAACTAGACATTTTCATGGAAACAGTGCAGCCATATCGGTAAGGGTATAGTGGCATACAAATAACAATACCAGTACAATGATTTCTTTAAAGCTTTCCGGTGGTTTATCGAGAAATAACGGTAGATTATCACTTGATAAACTCACCGCAAAAGCAGTGAAATTATCAAAAACTTTAACCCTGCCTTTGTGCATTTCATCCTATCTGACGTCATCTATGCGGGGCGAAATAAGTGACGTCACAATGAACGTTGCATAGCAATCACGTGCAAAATGACGCGCTTTACGAAAATATGTCATAGAAATGTCACATTTTGTCTCATTTTTACATTAAAGAAATAGAATAATCGTTTGTTTTTCGTGCAAGATCGATTTATATTTCATTTCGTGAACAACAAAAGCTATATTTTCACTCGTGGCTCCGCCACTTGTGAAAATATAGCTTTTGTTGTTCACTCAATGAAATATAAATCGATCTTACACTGAAACAAACGATTATTCTCTATATATATTAAATTCATAGATAAGAAAATCTGACCAATCTCGCTAAAATAGACCATCTTGTGAGGGGGAAAAGCGTCCATCTTGTTGAAACTGCGCGGACTTGGAAAACTGAAAAAGTATGCATATCTTTTTAAAAAGGGGTTAATAAGTATCGCAAATTTTGTTCATTTTGAACAAAATAAGTGTTAAAGGAAATTTCATCCAAAACTCGCTCCACACTTTCATTCAGTTTCATTCCAAATCCATTCCAATAACATTCTACTTGTCGATGTCATGATGTTCATAACTATATCTATTTGCCGAGCCTGGTTAACTCTGTCGGTAAATCGACGGTCTGTCAATTTAGGGATCGTGAGTTCTAATTCCGGGTTTTCAAACTTTCATCTGTCATTTTACAAAAGTTGTTGTGACACACCAAGCATCATTGCATTCGGAACATCGCTCGGACTTTTCCGTAAACTGTAAAGTACCACGGATGAAGTGTAGTATCTTTGTTTATTTCAGGCAATTCGGCTATTTGTGGTACTTCGGTTGTTTAATACGCTTGAAGAAAATCACACTTTGTTAATTCTTTCTGATCGTCCGTGGAGATATTTTTGGCGTATTATAAATTGATGACTAAACGCAGTAATACACCGTGTTTTGCTATCAAATTATAATATGCCCTCTTTGATTCTTACGTTGATATTGTTTAATGCAACGTCATCCTTAGCTGGATGGTTGATTATTGTGACGCCATATAAACCCGCTTGCGAAATGACCCGCTTTTACAAATTATACCACTCTATCAAATATTTCAATAAGACAACAGAAAGTTATGATTCATCATGAATGTGTTGTCTATGAATTTCGTAATTAGATAATTATTATTATTGTTGTTGTTGTCATTGTTGTTGCTGTAAAAAAATGAAAATATTTGAAATATCATGAACAGGTTTGTATGTACTTGTTTCATTTTTCCCTAGAGATCGAGGAATCAAGATCCACGTGTCCAATTCTGGAGCCATCTGTAATAACGTCGGTGTTGACCTTGACTTTGTGAGGCCAGGCATTTCAATGTACGGTCAGCCGCCGGGTATGTTTTGTATTATACCGAGCAACTTAAAAAAAAACACAAAAAAGTAAATTTGATTAAAAAAAGTGCATATCTTTTAATAAATCGGTTCGCTACATATAATCAAAGATGGTGCTTTGTTGGATCATCTCAAGCGTTGTTCAATCTAACGTCTTGTTTGGAATTAGCTTAGTAATTAACTCTTCAACTCGCAGCATTGCATTTTTAATGCTTGATTAAATTAATTAAGCCAAGGGTGTTCAGGATATTGACAATAACCGAAAACAGAATATGAAATCAACTTACTCAATTTGAAATGAATGCGCTCTTAAATCGAACATATTACAACTTCAATTTTTCTCCGAATTATGACACCATAACTTCGAAAAGACTTTCAAATTCTTTATGTCATCAATTTTAGAAATCTGCAAAGCAGTATCTCACATAAAAATGTTTTGGTAAACCAATACGTCAACATTACGTAATTGGCATGTCGTGACCAGCTTCAAAAGGTTAAGAAATATTTAAACAACATGTTCGCAAGGGTTTATAGAGTGTGAACAGGGTTGATATACTTGATCCATATTAGGGAAATACTTGTTGTGCTTCGAAAATGATGGACAAAGTTGTAAATGACGATCTTGCTTGTGAACTTAACGATGTTTTGGTTCCGTCTTTCGTAGTAACGCCCTTTTTGTAACCCGTCTACGACAGGTTACTTCGCGGAATACATTACACTCATATATAAAATTAAGAGCTTGTCATCATGATTTTCGACCAAATTTTCCTCTCTGAAAAACTAATTTCTTCCTTATGAGTTTTTTTCTATTTTTAACTTCAAAATCAAGTGATTGTTATCGATGACGACGACGATTTTGTCTTTGTTGTTTGTTTGTTGTTGTAGTTGCTACTGCTGTGTTTTTTAAACCCCAATTTCCTTGACTTTCAGACACGATTAATGACAATGTGATATTGTCCGAATCGATAGGGTTACGACCGGCAATCACGTGGATCGCACATCCGAGCCTTGTCAAACGACTGGAACCTGGGCGGGTAGTTGGATATGATCAAACATATGTGTAGGTAGATATTGTCTTATTTACCGGAAGTTTAACTGTTAAATTAATTAGATTACAGTAGACATTAATAGCGGTTGAAGTTTACTCGTGAATTAAGTGTCAAAATAGCCGTAAGAATAATACATTTTTCAGTCATATCGCTGCGACACGAATTACTGGTTTTTCTCCACAAGAACTAACACTAGATCCCATCGAAGTCTCTAGCTGCTCATTTGCTCTAACCTTATGCGTTTACGTTTATGAGAGAATTTGTGCCGCCGCTTAAACATGATACCACATTATAATATAACCTACGTCGCGGGAGTGAAATAAACTCGTTGAATATTTTTTTTATTATACACGGGTGTTATTACACTAGTGAAATAACTATGCAAGTGAACTAAGAAAGTTGTATTTACTTTTGCGAAAATGACGTCATTGTGATTTGATGACGTCAATTCGCAAACAGCGTTATATGTTTCGCGGAATAACTTGAAATATAAATGTCGCATTTTTTTCGATTTACTGCAAAAAATGAAGTTTCATAAAATATCAAATTTATGAAACTCGTGATCTAAAACATATAAATTCGACACAGCCTCTTTTTTATCTGTTTAAATACGACTTCTTTCATAAATTTGGTATTCAATGACTACTCATTTCATATCCTCTATTTATTTTATGTCTGACACGCTACGAACTGCCCTAAAACGGCAAAATAACGTCCGAAATAAAATACCGACGTTCGATCAATTGATAGGAATCAAGGATGGTCTGAAAGGGAGAAAAATGATCCCAGCGGCTTTTCATAAAGCACCTGAAGCTATGTCTTCTCGAAGAAATTTTCAGACACTGCCTTATCATATTTCATTATTGATATCTCTCTTGTGTCTTTACAGATGTAAAAATGCAGAATCCATTGCAACATTTCCAGTCGGATATGCGGATGGTTACCATAGAAACATGTTTGGACAAGGATTTGTTACTACCAAAGAAGGTTTGAAAATTAGATTGATTAGATTAGATTAGATTACATCGTATTGACTTGTTTATTAACTTTACAAAATTTATTTGTTTCAAATAATTAGATACATAAGGCACATAGTTAATTATTGACCACAAATTACCAGTTTATATTAAAATTTAACCCGTAATTCGAAAATAGACCATCTGGTAATATATTAAAATGAGTTTGGGTACCGCACAGGTCAACCAAAGATCGCATTTTTCAGAAATCCTTCTCAGGAAGGTAGCTTAATCATTTTAGACTAAGAAAATAAGCCAAGAATTGAACACTTTCTATCCTAGTAAGTCTGCGCAATCTGCACGGTCTGACTAGGGTCGACAGTTTACGCCAGATGGTCCTTAACTTAGAATATCCATTCCCGACTTTAGACGTTCTTACAAAAAATATTTCATCAACATCTTTTAAATGCGATTTTGTGTTTTTCTTAATTGATAAAATATATCATTTATTGTATTTCGGGCCCAATTAACTAAAGTGAACTTAAAAAAATACCAGAAATGGCAAAAATATTTATTTCACAATATTTATTTATTATTATTATTTGTTTTTATTTATTTAATTATTTTTATATTTTTCAGGTATTAAATGCCCGGTCGTTGGTCGTATATCTATGGACAGTATAACTGTCCGACTTCCTGACGACCTTTACGACCATAGTGAGTTCTATCTGATGACGTCAGGAATACACGACGTTAATTCGTCACTCGCTATAGCACGAATAGGAAAGACAATTCCGTATGAAGTTTGTACAGACTTGCATAGACGGGTACCTAGACTTTATGAAGTGAACGGAACATTAATAACTGCGGCAGATATTTGAAAGAGATTCTCGAAGCCAAAACAATGTGTTCTTTTAAAGTGCTTTTCACACTTTTTAACTCATACTTGTTTTTGAATATTATTTTATTTCATGTCAATAAAAAACGTTGCACCAGGAATCATTGTCTAAATTGTCCAAAGAGTAACAATACAAAATGTCATAGATTTTTTACAAGTAGCTTATTAGCTGTCGGGACACTTTTTTTTCAATTTTTTGCATCAAAGAATGGTGGTGCATTTTTCTTTATATTCAAACCAAATATTATGTATGAAGCAAATGCCAATGCTTATATTTGGCAGTAAGATTTTGAATTAATTTTAAAACAAAGGCCTAGTGATAGGCCTTATACATATTCACAATGGTTGTTACCATTAAAATTTCTCTTTGATCAATTAAACTTTTGTTACTTGGAAAGAAAACTGTTCTTGGCGAATTTGTGAATGAAAATTTTCTATTTATTTTCAGATATGTTTTAAAAATCATATCCATACATGTAAATAAAAAAGCGTTTGGCTATTTCATAATGCCCCTCACCTAATTGAATAACGTTTTATACGTAGAAATATATTATCAATTTCCTCTGTTCTGTATCTAATGTTGAGGTAGCGCGTAATTTACTTCAACAGAATCTTATAAAAACCGGTTTATATACACAACGCTCCGAAAAATAAGCAAATGCCTGCTCCCGCTTGATAGACTCCTGGGGCCCGTTTTACTAAACATCTTACGATCATTTTTTGCGTAAGTTAAAAATTTAAGCTGCTTCTACTGTTGTTATTAGATATCGAATTCTGTCATGCAATTTCTCATTGGAATCGTCTGCTAAAGACGATTTCAATGAGATATTGCAAGGCAGAATCCATCAACGAATGAAAACACCAGATACGATTATTGATTTTGACTTACGATGATTTTTTTTTTCGTAAGACTTTTAGTAAAACGGGCCCCTGAAGCCGACGTCCATTGCGTCTTTAATTTGCATGATCAATAATTGTTGTTTGTGGTAACACATAGAGGATGATCGTTTGTTTTATATTCATATTCATTAAGTGAACAACAAAAACTACATTTTCACGAGTGGTGGAGTCACGAGTGAAAATATAGCTTTTGTTGTTCACGAAATGAAAAATTAATCGATCTTACTCGAAAAACAAACGATTATTCTATTTCTTTATTGCAAAAATGAGACAAAATGTGACATTTCTAGGACATATTTTCGTGAAGCGCGTCATTTTGCACGTGGATGCTATGCAACGTTCATTATGACGTCACTTATTTCGCCCCCATAGATGCCCTCAGATAGGATGAAATACACAAAGGATAAGTTTATTTTTTATAATTTCACTGCTTACGCGGTGAGATCATCAAGTGATAATCTACCGTTATTTCTCGATAAACCACTGAAAAGCACTGAAGACTATAGTTGTATTAACTGAGCTCTGACGCAGAAGCTGAGTCCATTAGCCTCTCTAGTTTCGCGTCTATGTTTGGGGCTTGTAACGAATTTATACATATCATTCTCAGCAGATTTTTTTTTTTGTTCTTAATGATCCAAAGTGCCGGTAGTGTTTTAAGACGAATTATGAAAAAACGTAACACTTGGTTGAAAAACGTATGATTATAATTCTTGTGACATGCTAAATAAAATACCCGAATATGCATACGTTCCTTTTGCTGCCACCCCTTTTTGTCCACAGTTCACATTCCCAAGTGACAATCACAGTACTTATACAACTCGATAATACTCACTCCATGACCACAAGTACCCATCCTCGGTTAAACAATCTCTTTTGCCGCCATCCTCGACCGTAATTTTGACCGGGGCCCTGTGGAATTTATAGTTAATTGTTCATGCACACTTTTTGTACACTAGTATCAAGGTAGCTTACATATTTAGCTACATGCGACTCTATTATATACGACATAAATCCTCTAACGAAATAGTCGTGAGTTTTCGCTTGCAATGGTTCTCGAAGTCGCTATAACCAACGTTGTCAACGATCGTTGACGCATCCGACGGTAGTGCGTAGTCATGTCACAGTACATGTTGCTGTTTGTAATGCTCGCGTTTACGCTTATTGTTAATGATTTTGTTTGTTTGTGAAAGCGAAATTTACCTTGCGTCATTTACCTTTTGATCTTTGAGGGAACTATCGCTCATTGTTTAATTTTGATATCTGTGAAGAATTATAAACTGTTAACACTGTTGTTATTTTCATGTTACCAAGCATCGGGTCGCCTTCCATCTCGTCTTCAGTTATAACATGATCGTTTACTGAATCGAGATCGTGCGTGATTGCAGTTCGTTCACAGTTAGTGTCAACAAATATGTCATCGTCTGGGATTACATTTACGGTATAATTTTCTGTGATTTTAGGTACAAGACGGTTGTGGATCTGCAGATTACTTTTATTTTTCTACGACTCTAAATCTCTTAAAGTCTGCGTACGTGGATATGAGATAATTGTTCCACCATTGTTCAATATAACTTCTTGGTCAATGTTTGGCAGACTCCTACCTACATACACTGTATGGAACCCTTGTTGCTTGGCAACAGAAGGAGATGCCTTGTGTCGTAATAGTCACATTAACCCCTTGATGTTTCAACGTTTAATAAAAAATCTTTTTAAACTACCTGGTTGTGTTTTTTTTACCCAAAATACATTGATAAATGTTTTCTGGTATAACATCTAAGTGGTAGATAATAGTTGTTTAATTTCCGAAAGAAATGACGCCCAATTTCTTAAGGAATATTACCTTTAATCTGACAACGTTGTTGTGAAAATGGGAGGGTATCCGAATGTAATTCCACATCGATACACTCGTAAGTTTTGACAAAATATTTTGCATTTAACGTCTTTCTTGGAGATAGTACATGATATCTTTAATAAAAATTATTAATCAAATATAAAATGCAAATATTTTACTTGAAAAATAATGTTTTCGCGATCAAAATCATTCAAAGAGGAATATTTTTAACTAAAATTGAATTTTCCAACTGATGAAAGAAATAATCAGTAGAAATGAGATACAGTGAGAAAGTACTGTATCCCTGCATAATAATCATTGCAAAATGGCGTTTCCATCTTCTTCAATTTTCTTAAATAAAACACTTAAGAGACGTAACATTTTAGTTATTTTGATATCCATTGTTAACGTCATGACGTCATTCTTTGTTACGTCATGGCAACATACTGGTTGATGTGAAAAATAAATGCAGAAGAGAATGATGTACATGCAAGTAAAATTTCGCTTTAGTATCCTCATTAGTTTTTGAGATAAAGAACCAGCCTCATTATATGTTGGATGACCCTCGTATTCTACTTTATTTCGAAAAATTGACTTCGACTCCATGACGTCATATGATTGTCACTTGATGATGTCATCTTTTAATATGGTTGAAAGAAAAAAATATTGTGCGGGTTTTATTCAACATCAGACATTTTTCTTTGAAAGTAGTTCTTGAAATTTCCTTACAATCGCTACAGGGAAATTCACTGAGAAGAATTATCTGGCCTCAAAATGGTCCCCAATGGTGAAATTTGAAATAAGTCCACTTCTACTAAATCTTCCCGTCAGAATTCATTTCAAATTTACAGGAATTGTTCTTGGGACATGCTCTTTTAGATTTTCTTGTTCAATCTTGATAGAGAAACATACAGCGGTTTTATGGGCAGTCGAGTCACCAAAAAACAAAAACAAAAAAACTTCTGAATCTTTTATAATCCTTTACTCTATAACTACTTTTCAGAATCCACATAAACATCACTGAAATGAGCCTTAGGATAAGCTCTCTCAGATTTCTTTGTGAAATTCTTCTTGCGCAATGAACTTGGGTACTTAAGGCTTTCACGTCGGCAAAAACGGACAAAAGGGATAAATTAGAAAATGCTAAACTAGGCATAGGGTACGAATGATTTCAAGTACGACTGCATTAAGTTTAAAAATAAAGTTTGGTAGATAATCGTTTATGATTCTGGCAATATGGTAAAACCTTAACCCTGACCGTGACCTTTAACCTACTATCTTAAATTTTGAATTATAAGGGCAGGTCTGTGTTCGGTCATTAGAACGTTTGGTATATGATTGTCTTTTGTCATCCATCGAACATTTGACCCAGATCTTGATCTTTTACCTACTTTGTAAAATATTGAATTATAAGTTATAGAACTATATAAAGAACTACATAATATTACTAATAAATATTGGCAGATGATTTTCTTTCATTGTGGCAACATTTTGAACACTTGCTCCCAACCGTAACCTTTGACCTATTTTCTTGAATATTGAATTATAGGATCTAGGGTTGTATGAAATCAATAATAAAAGTAAGATGGCACCATGATGAACTCTTGACCCCCAACCTTGACCTTCGACCTACTTTCTTATATATTGAATTATTTGGTATACCAGTGTACATAGTAAAAAGTAATGGTTTATAGATGATTGTCTATGATTCTGGCATCATGTTGAACCCTTGATCCAGACGATGACCTCTGATTTACTTTCTTAAATTTTTAATTCTATGGTTAAGTACTGTTTGAAGGCAATAAGAAAGGCTGGACTAGAACTTTTGACTTCCTTTCCTGAATGTTGAATTATTTGGTCTTGTACGGTATTTAGTAAAAAAATAATTGTTGGTAGGTGATTGTCTTCGATGACCTTTGACTTACTTCTTTAATTTTATAACTATTGGGTTTAGGAATGCATTAAGTCAATAGGAAAAGTTGATGATGACTGCTTTTGTATTCTGGTATCCTGTTGAATCATTGACCCTGACAGTGAACTTTGACCTTTTTTCTTAAATATTGACCTATTAGGTCAAGGACTGTTTTGAATCAATAATAGAGGTTGGTAGATGATTGTCTTTGATTCTAAAATCATAATGAACCCATTAACCCAACCTTGAACTTTGACCGTTTTAGGCAATATTATAACACGGTGGCGTTAAACGCATGTATGAAATAAGAATAAATTACACAGAACTTTTTCGCAATAAATTCCATATGTCATGTCTTTTACAGTATACACAGAAAGATTAGCCAATTTGTTTCACTCAACGTCATTTTAGTGGGATCGTTGATGCTTTTGACGTCATATAACCCACCTGCAAAATGAGGGGCTTCGCTTCCTGTAACATTCTTCAAATGTCAATATCATTACTTCTCATTAATTTTACATATCGAAAAATGCTTTAAACTTAACTTACACTAAGAAAGGGATAATAAAACTAATTTCAAAAATGTGATCGTGTTATGATGGATATAATTTCATTTTTGCGTTGATGTGTCTATGAATAAAGTCTGGTGTAGGGGTTTGGGTTATATGCAAATCAAAATCCTCGGTCTCTGCCCTCGAATTTTACCTTTTGCATAAAACGCTTCTTCCCTATTCATGAATAAATAAACGTGAAAATGTATTTTTTTATAAATAAAGCTTGCTAGTTGATCGTAACCTTGATTTTTTTTTAATGGTGCTTTATGGCCAATCGACAGCCAGGGTCGTTTTGGGCGCAAGCACGATAGACATCAGAAAAACACAAATATGTAAAAATACTATAAAAAGATGGTAAAACAGCCGTCTCGCGTTACCTCGAGAGGGCGAAAACTCGAATTCATGCGAAGGCTCGAGATCGTCTTCCGGTCCTGATGCATCTTACTCTATTTTCTTGTTGGTTATTACTGTACTTGCTCGATCGCTCGAGCAGCAATCTCAGTTCCTTGGTCAAATTTTACTGCATTAACTTGAGCAAAGGGGCTCGCACCTGACTGATATCTATTGTTTTGCATAAAAAAAACTTACAATGCGTATTTGTTATTTCGCCCCATCGTAAAGAATACCCTTAGGCCTTTTTCACAGGGTTTTGACGAGTAAGACAACTTGTTTTCACACCTTTAAGTATGACACACCTTATTCAATTTTAGGATGTAAATGAAGGGAACGTCTTCGAAAATTATAATCGTGAGTAATTCAGCAAATTATTCGCCCTTATAGCCAAAAATAGAGACGATTGCTAACCGAAACATCATAACTACGCTTTTCAGCTGTAGTTTCAATATTTCGGTCGCCCTTCGACCATGTTCGGCACAAAAATGTGGTAAAAGAGAAATGCATTAATTTTAAATTATTGAATCCCGCCTTGCTTTAAATTTTTGTTATCTACTGAACAAAACTTGGTGAATTTCAGAAAACAAGAGGCCCAAGAGGGCCTGTATCACTCCACTGGCTTTAAAATCTTTAGACTTTCATTAAATAAAGCTTACTTTTAAATGAATACATTAACACTCCGATATCTCCTATGACCTATTTTATAATTATTAACTAGTTCTGTTCCATACTGCACCAAAATACTCAATCACAATGAACCCTTTACCTATCTTATTAAAACATAAGGTTCAGAATGAGATGTCGATCAAAGATTTTGGGCTCAAAATATGCCCGCCTGCCACGCCCATATTTATGGACCAATCAAAATTTCTTGATCAATTTAAGTAAATAGTTACCCAAGAATCATACTGGTAAAGTTTCATTGGAATTGGCTGAGTGGTTCCGGAGGAGATATCGTTCAAAGATTTTGGCCTCTATGTAAGCGTCGCCCTCCTACGCCCAAATTTATGGGTCAATCAAAATTTAGCAAATAATTAGATAGACACCCAAGGGACATTCTGGTTAAGTTTCATTAAAATCAGCCAAGTGGTTCAGGAGAAAATGTCATTGAAAATTTCGGGCTCAAAATAGGCCCCGCCCTGCAACGCCGGTATTTATGGACCAATCAAAATTTGGCAAACAATTTATGAAAAGGGTCACCCAAGGATCATTCTGTTAAAGTTTCATTAAAATCGGCCCAGTGGTTCAGGAGGAGATTTCGTTCAAAGATTTCGGGCTCAAAATAAGCCCCGCCTTGCCACGGCCATATTTATGGGCCAATCATAATTTCGTGAACAATTTTTGAATACGGTCACCCAGTGTACATTCTGGTAAAGTTTCATGAAAATCGGCCCAATGGTTCAGGAGAAGATGTTGTTCAAAGATTTCGATCTCAAAATAAGCCCTGCACTACCACGCCCATATTTAAGGGCCAATTAAAATTTTGCGAACAATTTTTGAAAAGGGTCACCCAAGGTACATTCTGGTAAAGTTTCATTGAAATCGGCCAAGTAGTTCAGGAGAAGATGTCGTTCAAAGATTTTGGGCTCAAAATAAGCCCCGCCCTGCCATGCCCATATTAATGGACCAATCAGAATTTAGAGACCAAATTTTTAAGAGAGTCACCCAGGGAACATTCTGGCAAAATTTCATTGAAATCGGTCAAGCGGTTCGGGAGGAGAAGAAGTTTTAAAAAAGTTCACGACGGACGACGGAGTCAGGGTGATCCTAAAAGCTCCCCTTGAGCACGTAGTGCTCGGGTGAGCTAAAACTGTACGCAGATAATTGTTTTTGATTCTTGTATCCTGTGAATCCTTTGACCCTTACCTTTGACAAGAGAAAAAGATGGCTGATTGCGGGTCTCTAGGCTATGCTCGGATGCAAATTCTGACCGGAAGGAGTTTATGAAGTGGATCTTTTTAACCCTGTTTGAGTGTAACTGTTTGTACACAGTTTAAGTGAAAGAAATTGGCTGTTCAACGGACCTTGTTTGAGCCTAAGGGCCTTTTCGCCAACATGAATAAGATTCTTTCTATCTTAGACAATCCAAATACGAAGGAGTGATTGGCTACATGTGGTAAAAGCTTTGATATCAAAGCCATGGGAGTTAGGGATTCTAAGCACAAGTTGGCTATAATGGGGAGAAGAAAGAATACAGAGTCTGAATGAGAAACATTCAAGGCACATTTTGGCCATTGATTCACAATGCGAAAATAATCTATGCATTCTCTGTGGAGAAGGAGTAGGTGTTTCATCTGTTTGCCAATGCACACGATAGTAACCATCTGTTTCCAACTGATTGATGGTCTTCATATCCAATATGACAAAGGTTGTCATAAGTTGTTCAGCCAACTTTTTCTTCTAACCTTTGACCTACTTTCTTAAATATTGAATTATAAGGTCTGGGACTGTAAAAAAATCAATACCCAATAGTAAAGGTTGGTGATAATTGTCTTTATTTCTGGGGTCATTTTGATTTTTTTCCCTGGCCTTGACCTTTGGTTTACTTTCTTGGTTTATTAGGTCCAATTATTTGGTGTAGAACTTTTCTTTATGTCACAAGGTAATTTTTGCAGATTATCATATTTGATTTTGGCATTCTTTATTTGAACCATCTACACAGACATTGACCTGCTGTCTAAAATCTTCATTTATGTAAGTCTTTTTTAAAGGAAAATAAATGTTCCTACTGGTTTCCTTGGGACAATATAAGTGGAATATTTGGCCCTCCTGGTTTTCTTGTTCTGATATCCAAGCAGGTGTGATGACACTCCATAATATTCATAAGCTCTCAAGTGATAGTCATTATAAGATTACGAATTCAGGCATGCTTCTACTTTTCTTTTTTTAATTAAATATCCATTAACAAAATATGTCTTGAAATGAATATTTATTCTATATATAGTTTAAACATATTTTATTGTCATCATTACAACAATGTTGTTATACATAATATTTCATATTACACAAATGCTCATGACAAAAGGGTCTGGCCACAAGTTTTTACAACTTAGTAGACGGCCATTCCCTCATTCTATTCTATATATGCAGATAGGGTCCAAGGAGCTCACCTAATACCGACATAGAACACGTTATTATTTTCATAATAGCTGTTTTATCAAGAAATGCAATACTTTCGCCTTACTTTTGCTGTATAAAAGCCTACTCATTCACAAGACCAATTAAGTTCAACATACAGAAAAAGATCACATTGAAAATGGCATACGATATAGACTATGTATAAACAAAACTTGTGTAAATATTCTTCTTGGTTCTATGAACGAGTAGGTTTTTTCACACAGAAAAAATGAGTAATGAAGCCAAAAAAGTGAGACAAGAGTAGTGTATTTCACTTTTATATGACTATTTAAATAATAACACGTTGGAGGTAAAACTTTTTTTCAATAAATTCTTTCATTCAGGAATTTGAAAAACTCAAACTCAAAACTCAAGTTCCTTATAGGGAAATAAAATTGATGTCATTCACTCTTTTCTTCATTGAAAAATGAAACAACTACAACAACAACAACAAAATCAATCCAGATACAGCCTTAATGAAATTATGCATTTAAGTTTTACAAATAAGGTTTAAAGGGCTGTAAGATTTTTGCATCTGAGGCTCTTAAATATGTAATCAGGGTTACATGCATATCTACTCTGAATTGGTTTGACTTTCTCGCAAAGGCACTCAACATGTAATTGGATGGAACCTATTATATGAAAGCGTACACATATTACAAAATACATTTACAAGTTGTGTCTTGTGTATAAACGAAATGAATATTTGATCACAGACATTAATAATAATACGGTCCCTGGTCGATTCCCGACGGCGGCACTCATTCTTTCCGACTATTTGTCTCTCACCAGTGGGTTGATAATCGTATACCTATGTGAGATAGCAGCTGGAGGCTAGGATAGAATGTGATGGTTGTACTGGTAAGAGAAATACCAGGAATCCATTGCTAGGTGCTCCAGCCGCCGCGATATAACTGAAATAATGTTGAAAGCGGCGTTAAACTCCATTCTATCAATCAATCAATTAATAATAATACCGCTGGCTGGTCCGTTTCGAAATAGCATGAAATAGATAAACCAATTGTAATAAAAACCTGATTTTTACTCATATAAGGAACGATTTGCACATTCATAACTAATAGTTTTTAAGCAACAACATTACAGTGTTTAAAATACAAAAATCAATTAATGATTGTTAAATCATTAATATTTGTAGAAATTCAAATGTAAACAGCAAATAAAAAGAAAACCCATGAATGCTTATCATTCCTGCCGATTTTGGAAAAACGTCTGAAAGACAAATACGTATTCCTATCATTGTTCCAAAAATGTCTCTAAGAACTTTGTATTTTCCGTTTCCTAGATAGCTCTTTGTCTTTTTTATATATATTGCTTCTGTGAAATACGCCGATTGAAAGCGGCTAAATTCGCCTAGCTCAAGGTCAACTAGTTTACAAAAGTATAATTTTGTGATATGAAGACCTTTCCTTTCAATTGTTACATGATAGTTCTCCGGCCATGAATAGAGAAGAAAGTTGTCCCCTTTCGGATTTTGAAATACAAAAGGATAAAATGCAGTAACCTCTCTTTTCGGGTAATAAAGATTGAAATCATTCGGGAAATATGAAACAAAGTTGTTGAAGTCAGCTTTGAATTGGTACTGATGTCCAAATATTTCAAACTTCCAAATCCCATTTAAGGCTAGATTGATTTGTGAAAAAACTTCTTCCGTATTTACTAGTTGATCGCGTAAATGCAGCGCTGCAACAACATACCTTACCCAAGTACCATTCTCGTGTAAGTTATAATATAACTCCATTTCCCAATCCTTGAGAGCTGGTCGAATGAAGAACTCTTTCTTCAGCGATGCAAGTTGTTCTTTTGTGATCTTCTGAAGATCACGGAGAGTCAGCGCTCTAGATGTGTTAGTAACAGTCAGGTTAACCCACACATTCATGGTTCGCACGTACCAGTTATCTCCAAGTACTTTACACCGTCTTTTACTAAGAAAGTGGCCTTCTGGACAATGTAAAGGGCGACAAACCTGTGAACAATTTCAATTAAATTAACAAATAGATCGAACAAGAAGTCTGTAATTAGATGAAATCTAATAAAAAATATTTATTCATATAAATGTAGTGTTCCGAATTGAGTTTCTTTTTATTGAGTTATTGAATTATTTAGACTGAGAAAATTTAACTGAAAGTCGCCAATCTTAAAGCAACTAGGAACATTGGTATATAGTGTTAAAATATGAAACAATTTCAAAGACATTTAAACGACACTTTTTCTGACCAAATATTCCGATTGTGAGGGCTACAATTTGGGAAGTTTGATCCTTCAATCTTATTTTTATGGAAGGGTGAGCCAATTTCGAACGCATCTGAGATTTGATTAAAAAGATAATACTGTTTTTTACGACCAATAGATTAAGATTGTATATGCTTTAATACCTACATGATTCTAAAATATTTGATATGGTGATCTAAGGTTGTTACTCTTATGACAAAACTTAAAAAGTCGATTGATATTCCATCAAAACAATCGTGTAGCCAGATTTTCACCTTCTGAGTGATCAGAAGAATTCTTTTTATAAATTGAGTTTGTGGCCTAGAAATAGACACTAGGCGACCAAGTTTTAAACTCTAAAACTATGAATCCATTGGGGGCAATCTTGCTGACTAATCACCAGGTTTATATTTGCTTCCTGTGAGGTAGCGAGAGTTTCCTCGACCTTTTTTCTAAACTTTGATCTTATGAACTAGTTTTGATCCAAGCAACCCCTCATTTAAGACCAAAATGGATTTATTACAGACAATAAATCAAAACCTGAACTGATCAACTTGGCAAAGAAAAGTGTCTAAGGCCATTACTCAATCTGTTTACCTACTAAATTCATACTTATTCGAAATAATCATTTTCAAAATTTGGAGAGTCCTAAAAAGTTTTGTTAGATTTGAGACCTCTGTAGTCGACATCATCAGATTTCAACAGGACAAATATTCAGGCAATTTTCAAGCCTGATTGACCGAATAATATACATATAGAGAGTCGAAACATTTAATTTCCTTAGATTTCGATCCCTCGTGGCGGCACAATTCCAAATAAGTCTAAGATTTTAAGAGATGCCCAAAATTGTCGATTCGTAACCTGATGGCCCTAAAATATAAATACTAGACAGGAATGAGTTTCATCAAAGATTTCAGCTCATGATCTAGTATTTCTCAAATATTTGGCTTATTGAAATCATCCAAATTATTTACTTCTTTCGTTTTTCCAGCCTTGTTTTTGATATTATGTAGTAATCTAGTTTTTTCTATGAATTTGATCTTGCGATATTACTGTTATTACTTTTGTTTTTCGCAATGTCATCTTGATATTTGTGACGTCATATAACCCACGTGCAAAATGACGCGCTTTCATGGCGGCACTCGTGTGGTTTCCAAGATCTTTCCGTAGAACTGCCGTGTTTTTAAGATTGCGTTTAACCCATATCAAATTTCAAGATAATTTCACTCAATCAATTGTGCTATTAAGGTGACTTAAATTAACTTGGCAACAGGGTGAATCCTGATGAAACAAAACTAACAATGGATATCATACAACCATAAAACCAAACTAAGAATGCTTAAAGAATATTTAAATTGTAAAAACTAAAAAAAAATCAAAATTTCAATCCATTTAAACAGAAAACCAGACTTCTGACGTTGCCTACAGGTCATGATATTTTTTTTTCATCCATTGAAATCGTATTGTAATGAGAAGTAAATTTTACCTTATTAGGACAGTTTCCATTGTCAAAACATGCTTGTATTGGCCTGTTCGTTTCATCTCTCAAAGAATTATCGAAGGAAGCAAATGTATTCGTGTCAAGCAATATTGTTAGTGCTGTGTCACCAAAAGTTCTCCAAGATCGATAGTCGGGACAAATTGTATGCTCCTCTATCCATCTTTCAATAGATAAGACCGTATTGAGTCTACACAGGTAACAATAAATATTTCTATAATGTAAACCTTGCCACGTAAATGTTGCATTAAAACTAGAACATTTGTTTTGTAGCCGTATGTCTGAATTCTTGCCACATTCAACCAATTGTGGGAAACACTGTTGTTGAGATATGTCTATGTCTTCTGGCACCATGTAACCGAATGAGCACATACCGTTTGAACCTTTGTGGACTTCAAAAATGTCTAGCAAACCACTGTTATCAAGGTACGGACATGAAATCGTCGGTGTAAACGGGATGATATTTGACTGATTGTGGCAAGCTGCACAGTTACTGTTGTAGTATATCATTCCAGTGACGGCAGAAAATACTGGAAAGAAAGTACCGTATTTATTCTGTCTTGTTGTTTTGCATCTATCAATAGGATTTGGACACGTATCTATCATGTGAAAGTATTTTTCACCCTGGCGGGAAATATTGTCCGTTTTCAAGGATTTACAGATGGTTCCAAGGCTCTCATCTATCTTGTATCTATCTTGATCATATGTACAACAACTTCTTGTGAGACCACAATCTTCAGTACACGAACATGGTCTACAACAAGGCGTTATCCCTTGAAAAGTGTGCATTTCTTTTTCATGTAAAGATCGAGAGGCGTTTAGATTGCAGAATTTTGTATATGGGCACCACGTCCCAAGGTCTCCAGGAAAGTCCATATATTCGGCTTTTGGTTGTTGATAATTTTGACAATCGAACACCATTGTCATAGTAAGAAGAACTAGAGGTAATAATAAATTCATCCCTGTGAAAAAGTAGCATAAATAGTTAAGTTAAAAATCAAACTCCAGGTACACAGACCTAAGATCAATAGAATTTATGACGTGATATATCCACCGTACTTGTGTCGTTAAATTGCGAGAATCCATGTGGGTTTGTATTTTTTTATTACAAATACACACTTAAAAAACCGGGTGACATAAATAAAATTGAAAAGAATGGGCGTGTGCGTGATTTTCAATAGCTTTCCGCACAATCTGACCATAGTCTCCACTATGCGCTTTGTAGCTATAAAGGGTCACAAAGTGTCTTTAGACAGACAGATAATCTTTTAATTTTACTATGTGACTCAATGTCTCTTTTTCACACAAATGTCAAATTTTTGAAAATGTAACGCACAGGCTCAAATACGTATTGTCCATCAGCATTTATAAACGACGAATTATCTTATATCGGCGATCTCAGTTAGTCGCTCATTTAAGAAAACATCACTGAGTCAGTGCCATTGCATATGAAAATGTCTAGGGTTATTTGTGATTGATTATATCGAGAATTTGTTTCGCATGGATTGAATAGGAAGTTGGAAACCAATCTGTTTTCAACGCCGCAGTTTTGACGTATACAGACAAAGGTGGTCAGAGTCTTTAAACAATATGTCCACATCAGACACTTATCTTGGTTTCAAATCCTCTCTTACCCAAGAATTATATTTATTTTTGGATATTCCGTTCAAATATAGAAACGCGATAGCAAGATTTCGAGCATCGACACATACTTTAATGATAGAAAAGGCAGACATCTTGATCTAGACAGAAATTTAAGATTATTTACTTTCTGCAAAAAACGGAATAGAAGTAATTGAAAACGAATTTATTAGCTTTATAAACACCTTAGACTTAATTGAAATAAGTTCATTAATTTCACTTTTGTTACAAAAGACAATTTTGATAATATTCTTCTGTCGGGACAATGTATTTATTAAAGAACTAGCTTGCTTTTTATTTAAATCATTTGAATTGCGCAATTTTTTTTTGAGTGATCTTGAAAAAATTTATATATTGAATCCCATATACATGTACATGTATATGAAATACAAATTTAATGTGATTTCTAATTTAATCTAGAGATTTTTTGTATGTATTTTGGTTGTCACATAAATTTATCCATAGCGACAGTCTAACAAGGTACTGAAGTAGGTCGTATATCTATTTCTATGCTAGATCGGACTGCGGCTATAAGGAAATTTCGATGTTATTTGAATGTGCTAAAATCAGTCTACAGAAAATGGTACCTATTACATGGTATCCGTATAAGAAATGGTCGATTAAATAGTAACATGAATTTTTCTCTGAAAATGTTCTTTTTCAAGTGATAGAATATAAACCTTTTTTTGTAAAATTATTGATTTGTATTATGGGCCTGTGGCCTTGTATTATCTATTGAATAAATTGTTCAAAACTCAGTGAACGACTATGCTTAGTAAAGCACAGTGTATAAACACCTAGTACAGAAGTGCGCTGTACCCTGGTAATATATTTTTAAATTCTATTGATCGAGTCTGTTATATGCGAATTTATGTTATTGTGAAGTCAAATAAGCTTTGTAGGACCGGGGAATTACGCTACAAAAATGTCCAAGTCGTCATAAGCATCATTTTTGATTTTATCCTTATTATTATCATTTTCATTATTTTTTCTGAGCTCATCTGAGCACAACGTGCTCAATGTGAATTTTTGAGATCATTGAATGTCTGTCGTCCGGCGTGCTTCGTGTATCGAGCGCCTTCCGTCGTCTGGCGTCACACTTGAATTGATTACAATCTAGAGGCTTCAAGTGTGGCCCAATCTTTGTGAAACTTGGTCAGAATGATTGTTCTATTTAAGTTTGTAAGGAGCCATCTAGAATCAAATGGAAAGGGGCATTAATTATATCATGTGTTATATCAAGTGTTTACCCTTCAGAAGTCACAATTATGGTACATCAACCATAAAACTAGGAAAGTCTCGTCACAAAGAGAAAACCCTATTAAAAATTGTATCATCTCATTAATTCGATAATAACACTTCAGTAACAACTTTTGTTGCCTTTAATAGTAATTAAATGGTATTTTGATACATTTCAATTTGCTTAGGAGGGGGACACGAAGACTAAGACGAGTAATATAGGATCACCATTTGAAGTCCTCTTGTTACTAAAAGTCATCTTATTAAATGAAATAGAGTTGTTACTTATTGAATAACAAATTCTTACCGTTGTTTATTAAAAATTTGACCACGCTTCTGAGTCCTAAGTCTCAATAAAAAATCCACGAGAGCTTTAGCTCGAGTTGATTATTCATTTAGCCTTAAAACTCAGAAGCGTGATAAAATTTTCAATAAATAAAGAATTATTTTAATTCTATCATGACTAAAGTTTCCCTTTTCCATGGGAAATAAATGCGAGGATACCACATCTACAATAACTGCGGATTAGTTTCATTTGACAATGCACGCTATATTATTCATCAAAGTAGGCGACGGTAAGCGATAACAAGCTCTCGTTTCCTTTAAATTTTGCCTTAAATTTACATTAGAAAAATGATCAAAATTACAAACATAATTATTCTTAATTCGTTTTCGTCAATATTAACATACAATCATATGTATCTATCACGTTTACTACAATCCAAGATTCCAAGAGGGCCAAGGATTAATTTTTCCCCGCATGAAATGAACTTTAGTGTGTGCGTAGGTAAGGGGTAGAATAAAGCTTGAATGCTAACGGCTAAGGACCCCAAATGTCGAAATAAGAAAGTGCATTTAACGAACAATTACAATATCAAACGTAGTTAACATACTTTTAGAATTAAAAACAAATGCGATGTTTTTTTCTTGTTGATCGCCCATCTCCACTTTACTTTCAGGATTTCGTTGTTGTGAAGTTAAATGCAAACACCAATTCAATGTCATCCTGGTTATTTACCACAATGTGAACATAGATTACGACTAGGCTTAAAGTTTCTGTCTCTAAAATTACTCCTCGGTCGAGTAAAGTCAAACTTTTAATCCATCAACCCATCCGGATAAAGTAGAACTTGTGTTAATAAAACTCGTCATAATTTTAAACTACGTCATTAACTTCGTCATCGATAAAATATAATTCGCCTAAGTTAATTTGAGAGTCTTGTAAAGTATAATACCCCAACAATTATGTTAATATTTTAGTAATATAGACAAAATACTGTACCTGTATATGTTCGATGTATAATCCTTAGTAGGCTTTTATACAACGGACTGATTTTTTTTATCAACATTCTTTACCTAATGTAAACGTCAATTAAGAAAAGTACTGGGTGGAATGGAACAGTCTCCCGGAACTTATTTCGACGATTTACGCCCAATTAACCACGATGAGACTGCATGCTTTGTATTAACATAAAAATCACGTGCCATGATAGAATGTTTGATGTCTGTTAAACCACTTACATAATAAGAACCCTGTTTTAACCCCCCCCCCCCCCTCTTCCTAACACACTGATTGAAAAAAAGCCATTATTTACAGTAAGATGTGAGATGTGACATTTAACCATTTGTCTATGATTTTTTTACTTATATAAACAAATGCCAGTGACCTTAACCTTTAATTAAATGATATCAAATCAATACAGATCATGATGACAATAGATGAATATATGTTCTAATTTTGGAATCCCAATTTTGTCTCAAAATTTCAATACAGTGAAATTTTATGTATAGACAATAACGTAAAATGTCACTCAATGACCTTGCAATGAGTCGAATTTTCTTCTTAAAACTAGGGCTCATTTTCAACTTAAGGTGAATGTCTGTGCTGATTTTGGTGACCTTATGTAAATTATATCTTGAGTTATCATTCAACAAGATTTTCCATATATATCACAATATATCTAGTTGAAAGGCAGCATGTGACCTTGACTTTTGATTGAGGGAGGATCTACAACTGGTGGTGGTTGTCAAATTATGCTTTAAATTATCATTCGGATAAGGGTTTTACCTCAATATCACGAAGTTCAAGGTCATCCACTGAACTTGGGCGTTGATGAATTTCTGTCAAATCAATCGGGATCATCTTAACTTCAAGATGAACATCTGTGCACATTTTGTGAACCTAGATCAATTGTCTCTAGTGATCATCCAGACAATACCTTGACCGACTGACCTGCCAACCTACCGACAATCGCAAATTAGTATACTTTCATTTGTTGAAGGGGGAACATAAACTGTTGTCGAGTAACAAAAGTATATCTTTATTTTTATTACAAATGCAAAATATAAACAATCCACATTTTTTTTCAAATTTATTTTAATCTTTTATCATGTTAAATATTTATTATGTTCTAAAAGAATTCTTCTAAAGTATCACTTGCACTGATTCTTACAAGCTACTATGTTGAAATATGCAATTGTATCGTTCAGCGACAGGTTACCACTAGACAATTTCCGGGGCATTTACCTAGGATCACGCACAAGGAACGACTGCAAAACTCAAAAATTTTATTTAAAGAAACAGCTTGGGATGCCTTACAAACTCTGCCACGACTTAATTAAGCACAAAGCCTTAATGCGAAAAGAAGCAGTAGATCCCATCAACATACGATTTGACAGCGTGTATGCAGTATTGGAAACTTTTATCGCATCTGATTTGAATCCTTGTTTCTATTGGTCTATTATGAAATATGACATAAATATTACTCAACTATGTTAAAGCATAAACTTTTGATTTGAACTGACAAGTTTGGTTGATATTGGGTCAAAAACTTCCCCGCCCTGCAATGTCCATTTTTGTGATTAAATCAGAATTTCACAAATAAGTTTTTAGAAGGGCCTCAAAGAAACATTTCTACCAAGCTTGATTGAAATTTGCCTTGTTGTTACTGAGGAAGCGACAATTTAAGATTTCA
The DNA here is from genome assembly GCA_948146395.1 of Fragum whitleyi. Classification (NCBI taxonomy): domain Eukaryota; kingdom Metazoa; phylum Mollusca; class Bivalvia; order Cardiida; family Cardiidae; genus Fragum; species Fragum whitleyi. Next base: position 11,645,042 of record OX411551.1, on the reverse strand, counting down.
GGGTCAAAACTGCTACAGTCTTCCACGGCAATATTTTGAGGTCAAAGATGTTTCTAAATGACGATATTTTCTTTTGAAATTGGACAGAAGTAAAATACATTGTAGAGTTTTGTTAAACAAGTCAATGTGTTGAAAAAATCATGTATTCCGAGTTAAAGCATTTTGCTCCAAAAGAAATATCGTCTAAAGGACAAGAAAAGACGTCGTGTCCTTTTTTTCATTGACGCTAATATCCTTTTAAGATCCTGATTTGCAGATTTTTATATCTTGCCACCAAAACACAATCATTTTAATGTATTGTTGGGGTTGAACGCGCAACAAGCAAAGAGAAAATTTACCTTGTAACCCGATTCACTTTGTTGGCGAAAATAAGATTAACCAAAATAAAGCCACTAAGATTCTGGTAAAGTGACAAGAAGAATGCGACGGGGAGTTATTCACATGTTTAGTAAACCATTGTCTCTTTCTTGTGAAGCTTTTCCGGTTTATTTCGGCTTGTAAATATGTTAATTAAACTTAAATTTATATAGGATAGCAAAGTACTAAATAAAAACCGCATTTAGTTCAATTACGTATTATACGTTGTTTAGACTAGTGATCCAATCTCAAATTTTGAGACCAGGGAGGCCCGGTTTGTAATGGATGCAGACAATGATATTTTGCTTGCCCAATATCTGAGGAACATTGCTAGGCTTGTCTGCAGATTCACAATCCCTTTTGTAGGTCAGTACAGAGGTCAAAGGTCATGGAGTGCAAAACAGTAAAAAAAATCGTATTAATGCACAATTTTTTATGATATGATTAAAATAAATCGAGGTTTTTAGTATTATAAAAATGAACATATGCAAATAATATTCACATTATTATATACTTGCAAAATAGCAGCAAATTAGTCAAAAATAATAGATCAAAGTACTAAAAGTACTTCAGTTGTAAACGGAGAATGTTTGGATAAAAGAAACATATAACTTTAACGTACGTATGAATTCATGTGATACATTTTACATAGGTATATTCAACACTCAAATATAAATGTATTTATGGCTGTCCCCTTGGTCTATTGCCGGACATAACCTTGAACTCTAGGCAGTTGAAAAACAAAATCAATATTTTTGCCAGGAGTCAAGCAATGAGAAAAAACCAATGCTGGCATACTTCAATCTAAAAAGATGTTTTATTCATAGCACAGATATGAGCATTATTTGCTGATGGCTTCAATGCAACACAGGACAACATCGAAGAATGAGTGGTCGACTTTGTTAAAAGGTTCTGTAACTGGAAAACTATTGAATTAACAGGTTTTCCAGTTGGATCGGTGCGAATTTATGCGCTTGTTGATATGTTGCTAGGTTTCACGAATGTTTGTGGAAAATCGTACATCTGATGAGGTACACAAAATTTGAAACTTTGCAATTGTGTGAACCTCTAATTGTAGTTACATTGCCAAGATGAGATTTCAAAGTCTGCATGCCTTCCAGGAAAATGCACATTTGACACCTCAGTGTTTCAGAATTTCTGAGATAGTCATTGTTTGCAGCAGTACTTAATTTCGCTCTAACAAGAATGTCTCGAAGTGACTTGGGTACTCAGTATGCTACAACTTGTTCCACAGGGGATATTTTTCTGAGTTAACTGGATGACTTAAGTTTGGACCAGTGTTTGTCTTTTATTGAGTGATAACTCTTTGAAGCGTTGTCCAAAGGCGCACTGTTGTATACAGATTCCGAAGGTTCAGGCTGTAAGGGATTTTCAATAAACAACGGTTCTACGAGATTTAAGACTAATTCTAAATCAAATTAAAGGATAAAATACAGTAACATTTAATACCTTTTAAAGATCTGTTTGAATTTTACTCCATGAATCATTGACGAAACATGTGAGCAGGAATAGAAACAAGAGCTGTCGGAGTACAGAGAAGCTAGACTATTCCTAATGCTGAATAGTAACAGCAAATTAATATCGACATTGGAAATTCAATTAAATGAAAGTCAATAGTCAAGACTTTTTGTCCAGAGGCTGATATTATAGTCACAGAAGCATGTACAAAGTATTAAAGCAATAGCTTTAGTAGAAACAGAGATACAACTAATATAAAACAGTTGCACATAAAAACATAACCTAGATTTTTAAGTCCGAAAAGGGTTAAAATCCCACTTAGTTAAATATCAGGGTACCTAATCTTTGTCTAGAGGCTGATATTATGGACATAGAAGCACATGGGGTTTCCAAGCATTAGCTTAAGAAAAATTAGAGATATAACTGATATACATTTTACAATTTTTTCACGTACAACCTTAACCAGGAATTTCTAAGTCCGAAAGCTGTTAATATTCCTCTAAATTCAATATCAGAGAAATGAATCTTTTTCTTTTGGCCAAAATTATGGTCACAGAAGCATGCGTAAAAACTTAACTAAGATTTCTAAGCACGGAAAGGGTTAAAATTCCACTAAATTAAGTATCAGAGAATTGAATTTTTGTATAGAGGCCGTTATTATGATTACAGAAACATGTGCAAAATTTCAAAGCATTGAAAGTATTGAATCTTTGTCTAGAAGTTGATATCATGGGCACAAAAGTATGTGCAAAGTTTGGAAGCAATAGCTAATGTAGATTTAGAGATAATATAGATTTACAACATTTGTACGTAAAAACTGAACCAAGGTTTTAAATCCGAAAAGGGTGAAAATTCCACTAAATTCAATATCAGAGTAATGAATCTTTGTCTAGAGGCTGATATTATGGTCACAGAAGCATTTGTAAATTTTCCAAGCAATAGCTTTAATAGAAACAGAAGTATTACAGATAAACAACATTTGCACGTAAAAACTTAACCAAGATTTCTAAGTCCGAAAAGGATTAAAATTCCACTAAATTCAATATCAGAGTAATGAATCTTTGTCTAGAAGTTGATATTATGATCACAGAAGCATGTGCAAAAATTCAAAGCAATAGCTTTAGTAGAAACAGGGATTTTAAACACCTGCAAGAAAAAAAACTTAACCAAAGCATTACGCCGACACAGACACTGACGCCGACGCCCTGGTGACCGGAATAGCCCCCCCCCCCTATACTACGAATAGACGGGTTTAAAAAAGTTTTTTTCCCTTTAAATAAAAACTGTTGGACAATTTTCATTTATATTTCACAGACTTTTTAGGGCATTTAAATCAAATCCAGTTCGTATAAAAAAGTATGCTATGCTTACCCAATAGCAATTTCCTTATTTTCGAGGCAACAGTATGGATCCTAAACACTGACATAGGAAATTAACATTGACATTATCGTTTTGTGTCAATATAAGCATCAATAACCCGTCGCGCTTATATTTTAAGCCGGTCACACATTTGCATCTTTGTGCAGCTGTTATGAAATAATTTTACAGGCCTAAGTATAATATCTAAGCAAGATAAATGCCTACTCATACTTTTTTAGAAACATTTCAATTTTTTCAATCCAAACATTCAAAATAAGTTTGTGACACTTGCAGTATTTTAGGCACGACCAGGCTTGAGGATGTGACAGAAAAGAAAGAATAGAATTAAAAAAGAGAAGAATGGGTTCTTTGCAGAAATTTCAGATAATGATTTAAGTATGGGAGTATTTATTTTTATTAGAATACATAAGTGTATTTAAGATCAATTTTGTGAGAAGCACGTAACAATGCTTATTCAATTATAAGAACAATGGCACTTCGAACTATGTGATCTGGATTTAAATAAGCAGAACAGGGAAATAGGGATGATTTTGTCACTGGACGACCAATACATTGGAAATACAGCCTAAACATGGCTTTAGTAACTAGTGTTTGACACCCAAAGACGATAAATCAAAATAATTCATCGGGGTAGGCTTGTAACATTGCCGACATCAGGAAAACAGTAATCATGTGCATTTCACACCTTTTCCCCAAGTTCATGGTTTCGAAAAGTTTAAATGGTGATAATTGAATAAAAATAATAATAAATAGATAAATAAAGTTTGCTCTGAATACACTATTTTGTAGGTGATAAAGTTGAATATGGACCTTCCATTTAGCCTAGCTTACACTTGACTGCCGTACGCCCCTGTTAACCTTTAACTCTCGGCGTCCTACAGCTAATAACATCGTGAAATTGACAAAAGGAATGATTTAGGGTTGAAATGAATGGGATGAGCGTCTTTCGAATGAATTCAACGTTTTTGGTTGAAACTGGTAGATCCTGTTTAATCACGTGTTGTTACATAAATAGACCTGTCTGTCTTCACATACCAATCAGACTTTTCAAAATTCACGCTGGTCAATGAAATCATTGAATGAATTTAGTGCTTCTAATTTCGAAATGATTGCGAGCAATTCTGGAACGCTGTGAATGATTTCGGAGCGTTTTTATTGAGATGGTTTGGAATATCAAGAATGAAGCGCTGAGTGAGTGATTCGATTCAGAATGAATTTGAGTGGAGTCTTTTTCACCAGGTCCCTAATAACAGTATGATGTCAATGCGACCATCGCGCGGTTTTACCGGAACCGTAAACCTTACGATTATTCTAACATAAAATCTGTTAGGCTAGGCCAAAAGACACAAGTCTCAAATAACAAAAAAAAAAAGAGAGAGAGAATAACAACCAAAAATAAAACTAAACATATCTTCAACTATACGTGTAAGCATCAAACCTGTTAGACTCTAGATTGACTTACTTTACTTCATAACCAATTAGCATTAGCATTCACCGTTTACACATTGATTGCTAGATTATAAGTCTTTTTCACAAAAGAATCAACATGTATGCCTTGTTTTTGACATCCCTTGTGCTTCAAACTTCTTAGAGTGCAGTAACGCTATCTTTGTATGGTATACTGGTGTTGAGTGTTGTCACGTCCATGGATACCAATAACGTACCTTTGGAGAGGGTTTTAATTCAATTTTAAAAAATAACAGACTATAACATGTGACCCTTCATGCGTAAAGGGACCATCTAAGAAGTGCGTAAAGTGTTGGTTCTAGTTAGACTTCACGGACTGAGCAGACTGAATAGGATCAAAACTTTTCTCCCCCTAGTAATTTTCTGAATCAAGGATGATATACTACCTCTCTTTGAAAGATTTTTTGAAAACAAAGCTCTGGTTGACCACTATAGTCCAACCGGGGTATTCGAAAACGCGGGAAAATGTGGTATAGCCATGAGTAGGGATGGACTGAACTGAACTTTAATAAGCGTGAGATAACGGTACTCAATTAAACCTATATACTGATAGAATAAAGTAACTCATTGCGAAAACACAATTTTCTCCGTATAGATATTCATTTTTTTTGTCGTTTCAATTTTGGTTTCTTCATGTTGAAATCGGTTTCTAAAGCATGTTACTTTTACGCCATGACACGTGACGTTTACAGATGTAATTCAAAGGATGGTAGTAATACCGTTAGCTTTGCGTTTCTTTTATCTTTTCAGTAGAGTTAGAGACCGTGACAGCAAAAATTCCGTTGGTCCCAATTTATCGTTATCAACTCTCCGAAAGTATGTTTATAAACATTCGAATAGTATGGTTTACCTATAATAGAATCAATCTCTTTTTCAAATGTCTATTTTACACAATTCCCAGATGGTACTTTATCGCGTGACAGGTCACATATATATGTTTTTATTAATTTTACTCAACAAGTTTGAAAAATATTTTAATGGGGATTATCCGACGTCGTCGGAATCAATGTCAATATTTATATATATATGTACTTTTATAAATACATGTATGCTTATGTATGAAGTAAAATGATCATAGTTTATATTACAAATGATGATAAAGCAAATTCAAATCATCTTGAATACTTAAACTTTCAGTAAACATAATGAATAAATGTGCTTGTCAGTTTTGTAACACACAAAATGAAAACAAACTTAAATGCCTAAAATATCAGTACTTTCAGTACTTTGATTTCAACAAAGGTTCCAAAATGCACCTTTTTGTTTGTGTAAATATTTGCTCTATAGAATTGAATAATTATTAAACTATTTCAGTCAATTATTCATCAAAAAAAGCAGCATAACATTCAGTAAATAGTGATATATTGCCGTAATAGCCTAAATGTACTTGATGACCTTTGACCTCAGTAATTTGCATAATAGACATTTTCTGGACTGCAGACAGGGCAGATTTTGTTCAGCAAAGGTTGATGAACATTTTCTACTATATAACTTTGCATTACATTTCGGGCCTCCCTAAAGTGATTTCTAGGGGTCTCCTGGAAAATAGTTACTTGTCTAGTTTGTGACGATGAATATTTCTGTTCAAGTGAAAACTTTGTTTTCACGATAAAAAGGCAAAACTGGTTTGAACAGTAGAACAGTAGTTAAAGCCACTCAGTCGGAAATGAATTTTACATGGCGCATGAAATAAGATTTATTGAAATGAAAAAAGTAAATTAATAAATAAATGAAAACATACCTTTCCTTTTGTGCTAATAAAATGGTAAATGAATATACATTGAAACTTTCAGGTACATATATACAAATACATGTACTTTTTAAATTTGACCCAAATTAATTCAAAAGAAATTAATCAGATTTTTACGATGTTCAAGAAAAAATAGTACTTTTAACTCATAATTAGGCGCCTCAAGGACAAGTTATTTTGCCTCATCAGGCTTATAAGTACATGAACTGTGTATAATTTGAATCTTTGATAGCCGACAGTGGAGCCAGTATATTTATTATGCTCCCCGAATTGAGAGCACATAGCCGCCGCTTCGTCTGTCCGTCTGTCCGTAATTCCGTCCGTCCATCCGTCCCGACCTATTTCTCCATACGCCTTGGGCCTAAACCAAATGAAACTTGCCATGTGAACTTCCTTTGGTACAGAGACGATGCATCTGTGATGGTTTTTGAATTTGAGACCTCGTCACGGGAAAAGGTGACTTAGGGTAAAAAATAGTTTTTTCTCAAAATTCTCCTCGTCTTACAGTCAGAATTTAGTGAAAATTGAGTAGCAAATCAGATGCCCTTTACAATGACAATTTGAAATTAACGTAAAAAAAATATATGGAAAAAAGGAGCTAAATGTTTGTTACCTTTACGTTAGCGTGTAAAAAAACAGTAATTCTTTCATTTCTCCTAGTCTTTTGTCCCGAATTTAATGAAATTTCACATTTGAGTAGCAAATCAAATGCCCTTTACCACAAACTATTTGAAATTTGTGTCTAAAAGATGTCATACAAAAAAGGGGTTTAATGTTTGTTACCTTTATGTTAGCTGTATAAGATACACCTTATTTGAGTCCTTTGCAATCTGACCACTGAGCATATCTCCTAAAGTATAATAGCTATCAACTTGAAACTTGATGGGTGGATAGATCTTATGGAGGACAAGTGTAGTGCACAAGAACTACAAATCTTGCTTGCATAATTTTGGAGTTATTACCCTTTGTTATTTTTGAAACTAAGATTTTGTCTGAGGCATATCTCCAAAAGTATAATAGCTATCAACTTAGAACTTTATGGATGGATAGACCTCACGGAGGAGAAGAGCTATGCAGAACTACAAGTCTTGCTTGCATAATTTTGGAGTTATTGCCCTTTGTTATTTTTGATACTGAGATATTGTTCGGAGTACATCTCCTAGATTATAATAGCTATCAACTTGAAACTTTATGTATGGGTAACTCTAATGGAGGAGAAGTGCAGTGCACAAGAACTACACCTCTTACTTGCATAATTTTGGAGTTATTGCCCTTTGTTATTTTTGAAACTAAGATTTTGTCTGAGGCATATCTCCAAAAGTATAATAGCTATCAACTTAGAACTTTATGGATGGATAGACCTCACGGAGGAGAAGAGCTATGCAGAACTACAAGTCTTGCTTGCATAATTTTGGAGTTATTGCCCTTTGTTATTTTTGATACTGAGATATTGTTCGGAGTACATCTCCTAGATTATAATAGCTATCAACTTGAAACTTTATGTATGGGTAACTCTAATGGAGGAGAAGTGCAGTGCACAAGAACTACACCTCTTACTTGCATAATTTTGGAGTTATTGGCCTTTGTTATTTATAATACTTAGAATAAATAGGAGGTAAATCTCTGACAGTACAAAATAACCTTTAATCTATTAGGCTTCAGTTTACTATCAAGCTTTCGTGGCGGGGGATGTCCATGTCCAACATGGCTCTTGTTTTTGTGACAATGCCTTATTCGGGGAGCATAATCCGTCTCTGACGGCTCTTGTTTTAATTATTTGTTCCGCCCACTAAACGATTTGTTTCCCTCATTTTACTATAAGTTTACGAATAATCAAGAGTCTACGAGGACTTCTGACGATATCAATAGATTTGGAACATCATTTTGACGTAAACAAAAGTGCGTCTGAAGTTATTTTTGGTTTCTTTGTAGGTAATGTGGATTCGGTCAAAGCGCTTGAAGAAGAAACAAGAGGACCATGATGGTCCTAGATCGTTCACCCGAGTCTCTTTGACCCCTTGGACATCACATCAGTTAAATAGTCAGATTGCAACAAGGAGATGATTTCTACATAGCTTCAATACCATGGAATGATTTAATCAAAGGGCAAAATGGATATGCCTGGGCACAGCCCTTGTATAAACATAATGGGCACTATTAAGAAAAGTCCTTGCCTGCTGGTTTCAGAGAACAAATTATTAAGATTTCCTCCTTGATGTCTTTTTCAAATAGGGATGGGGTCATTCAGAGCCCAAATATGAATCCAGAGGCAGGATATGCACACAATTGGTTGAGGGTCCACTAGATAATAATATATACTAGGGATGGGAACGAAAAGCAAAATTCATATTCGAATATTCGTTTTGAATATTCGAATATATTCGAATATTCGTTTTGGTTCCATTCAAAATTGAATATCCGAGGATTGTTTATATCCGATTACTTTTCTTTTTCGAGGTTACTTTAACTTGTACAAATTATGAATTATAAGAAAGGGATTCAATTTAAATTAATTCGGATTCTCTACCTTTAACTTGCAGAAAAAATATTACGTTTAGATATGCTTAATAGATATGAAATTTAAAAATTACTAAATTCAGAAGGCACGACCCGAGACGTCAATCAATCTCCAAATAGGATTGGGTTGCCTTGCGTTCCTCACACTCTTTGAAATGGTGAACTTATCTAGAGAATCAAATCACACCCAATAAAATTTGAATTATTTGTCTTTATTTTAATTTATATTACCTTTTAATGTGACAATGTAAATAAGTAAAGTGTAAAATGTGCGCCGGATCAACAGTTCTTGATTCAAGCTTTGATTGGGATGTTTTTAGCGCCGACAAACCAGGACATATATTTTGGAAATCGTTTTCCGAGACTTTACAACTTTTAACACTTTTTTCGCGATGTATTTTAAACTGGTGTACGATAGAAAAGACACACTAGAAACAAAATATAACAATCACCCAAATCCGAAAATTACGTCGAATACTCGATGGACAATCAAAGTGTCATAACTACGATGCGACTTTTATGGAAATAGTATGAGTAGAACACACAAATCGGTCGCTCATCGACGAATATTGCAAATCATTCATGGTTGTGCATTTGACGTACAGTCCGTGAAAAGACATTAATTAACTTTTGTAAATCGAGTCAAGAGATAAAATATTATAACAAACGCCGCGCGGCCGTCGGTTTTCAAATAAATTTCGTTCAGACGTAACGTCATTTGTTTCATCGTATTCGAATTTTTGCAAATAGGTTTCAACTCTCCAAAGGTTTTATAATCATAAACACATTTATACATTGGTCGATCTTTTACTGACAGACTGCTGATAAGAAGATTTGCAACCTGTCATAATCATTGATTTTCCTCGTGCCTTTTTGACACTTATATACATAAGGTTGAAGATAAATGTGTGAAAATCAGTTCAATATTGAGAAATTACGTTCCACTTCTTTATGTTCTCTTTCCAGAAAATAAAAGCAAATGCTCAAATTCAGTCTTATATAAAGAATATTCGTATTCAAAAATCGTATTCGAATGTTCGCGAGAAAAACGAATATTCGAATATTCGTTCCCATCCCTAATATATACAAAACGTGAAAGCTGTCTGCCTTCTGGTTTCAGAGAAGAAGATTTTTGAAGATATTCGCTATTTAATTTTATGTAAAAAGAGTTGCGCCCGGATGTAGCTCAAATGTGACCCCAGGGTCTTGATATAAACAAACTTGGTAAAGGTCCACTAGAAGATGCTACATATCAAATATGAAAGCTTTCTGTCTTCTGGTTTCAGAGAAGATTTTTTTTAAGATTATCTGTTTTCAACCTTCGAGCTCAGGTAAGCTCAAAAAGGAAGCGTCGGGGTCGTGCCCAAGTATGACTCCAGAGTAACAAACTTTGTAAGGGTCCACGAGAAGATAATATATACCAACTATGAAAACTATCTATCTTCATGTTTCAGAGAAGACTTTTTTTTTAAAAAAAAATCGCTCTTTGATTTTATGTAAAAAGGGTTGCACCCGGGTGTATCCCAAATAAGACCTCAGGGTCTTGATATGAACAAACTTTGTAGAGGACCACTAGATCGACTACATACCAAATATGAAAGCTTTCTGTCTTATGGTTTCAGAGAAGAAGATTTTGGAAGATTTTCCTATTTTCACCTTTTTTATTAAGGGTAAAGGGAGAGTTAATTGTGGATTTCATTTATTTTAACAACTTTGTTAGAGCTTGACCCAAGGAACATCCTTGCCAAGTTTCATCAAGATTAACCCAACGGTTTAGGAGGAGAAGATGTTTAAAGAAATTATTTACGACGCACGACGGACATTGGACGATCACAAAGGCTCTTCTTTAAAAACGAATTTCGATCATATAAGTAATTATTTTTGGAATATGATAATTAAATGAAAAAAAAAAAAAAAAAAAAAAAAAAAACAATAAAACATTACGTTTTGTTATTAAGTCATTATATTCCAAGGTTTAGTCTGTCGTTACTTTTATTTTAACGTGATTATTTGTTACGTCATGTAAACCCTCGTGCCAAACGACGCGCTTTCGTGGCTGAGTCCTTATAACTCCCGAGGTCTATTCCGTAAAATCGCCGCGGGTTCCCTATTTGATATCAATGAGTGTAGGACAAAACCCCACCGGGACAAATCCCACCAGACAAAACCCCACCAGGACAAAACCCCACTGGGACAAAACCCCATCAGGACAAAACCCCACCAATATTTATTATAGTGTAAGTGTTGAAGGTGTGTTGCAAAAGAGTATATTAATTTATTCTCATAACACTGTTAGGTTTTTTACCAAACAACACCATTTTAATACATGTACTATAAGGTTTGATATAAAGTGAAAAAACAATCTGTCTTTTAACTTATTTGTTTTTGTTTATGAGATTGTGCACTGATTTTAGCAATATCTCAGTCATATTGGAGCAGCTGAAGTACCTAACAATGGTTTCCTGGTATTCCTCACACCAGTACTACCATCACATCCTTTTTTAGCCTCTTGCTACTATCCCACACGGGACTACGATTATCAACCCATCGGAGGTAGATTAATAGTCATAAATGATGATTGCCCCCATCGGGGATTGAACCTTGTAGCTTAAGATTGACAGTCTGTACAGAAAGAGGGCGAGTAAAAATCAGAAGAATAAATAATATTCAATTGGTTTTTATGAAATTATTAACAAGTTATTATTTTTTTCTCATTTATTGCATGAAAACATAATTAAATCAATAAAGCTTTAATAATAAATTGATATGAAAAACTGGTGGGGTTTTGTCCTACTTGCCAAATATAGTGGTGGGGTTTTGTATGGTGGGGTTTTGTCCTGGTGGGGTTTTGTCCGTACCCCGATATCAATATAGACAGTTCACGATTGCTGTACTGATAACCAAAACTTCATTACGAGCATCAAAAAATGACTGCGTATACTTTACAATCACCTATGGATACTTATTAAATAGAAAAAACAACACAAAATTTTGATGCAATGCATTAAAGAAGGCCTCGAATTATTTGTCTATTATCAATAAGTAACGTAATCATTCAAAAAAAAAGTTAATGTTTATTTTTTTTCAAACAAAACTTATCTATATTTCAAAGTTTTAACAGCAATAATTGTCATGCTTCAACATGTACATTATGCTACAATAAACTACGGAATTCTTTATTTCAATTTATGCAAAATGAAATACACAGTCTGTTGGAGAATTGGTTGCCTTTTGAAGCTCGTCTATTTTCGAGGAAAGCTCGAAGTATGAAGAACACTTTTGCGTCATTGGCGTTCTTGTTGGCATGGCAAGCTCTAATCTTGTTCATATCACTGTTGTTATTGAATATATCGTCATGATTTTTTCGAGGCTTCTTTTTGTAATATCCAGCACCTGCAGCCAAGCACAGCCAACAACCGGTAGGTGAAGCTCTTGTTAGACTCAAATCTTCATATTGATGTCTGTTATATCTAGACAAATGTGCGATAAAACTAAATAAAGAAAAAGATAAATGATAAAGTAAAAAAATAGGCCACATTATTTTTTTTCTAAATTTAATAAAGATAATCATGGAGTGGTTTTTTTGTGCTACATGTCATAGAAACAATAGTATTGATACGAAAATCACACGGTCGTAAGACTCGGACATATGCATTTCATTTTTTAGAGAGGTTCATTTGTGGTTTCAGGTTAACCCAACGATATCGGGTAAATAAATATCGAAAAGTTAAAACTACACCGTTACATGTTTTAATAAAAAAGAGAGATTGTGTGTTATTTTTGCTGCACATGCGGGAAGTTTCAGGATCTAGCGGGAACGGTTTTTTCCAAACTTATACAAACTTATAAATAAGTTGCAGCAAAGAGTTTTATCTTGAACTGAGTCACATGCTAGAAAATAATGGCTAAAAAATACTAAATTGACTCTACATGGGCTTAAACATTCAGGTTAACATTCAATAGCTTTCAGGACTTAACAAATTTGAGGTAAAGGACCCTGCTCTGGTTTTTGGCAAAATAGTTCGGTTAGATCAGGCGTGAACTTATAGTGCGCAAAGTACCAGACAACTGCTGAATATCGCCTATAGGATTAAATGAGAGATGCGTACGTTTTTTGTTTTGACAAACCCCTAATCAGGGTCTAAGTCATAAATAAACACAAACTATGAACCGTGAACAAACATTCAGAGGAAAGTTTCAGAGAAAAGTTTCAATCTAAAACAACCTCAGTGAAATCATTTGAATAAACCCGAGATAAAAATAACTAGAAGTTAATTAACTAGATTATTATTACCAGACCTGTCTGATAAAAGTGTCTCGTAATATTTTACCGTTTTCATACTGAACCCAGAATATTCTTGTTTTAGCAAGAGGCGTAACTTAAGACCAGCCTGTACATATACAAATTTCAAAGCATGTACACACACACATACATATATGTTTTTATACATACAGGAGTCCCCAATTCGAATAAAACGTTTTTTGCAAACTTTTTATAATCAGAAACGTGAAGGATAGACTGACAGACGGAAGGACGGACAGACAGACGAACGGAATCGAGCAAACCTATAGCCATTAAATTCAGGACTGGTCTTTCTAACGTACACATCCATTGCAATTTAGCTTTCTTTAAACCGTTACATCACCCCTCTTCACCCCCCCCCCATCCGAGAAGATTAGTCCCATGCCGTGCGAAATGGTTTTGATTTGAATTGGAGCACCTAACGATTGATTCCTGGTATTTCTCACGCCAGTACTTCCACCACATCCCTTTCCTAGCCTCCAGTTGATATTCCACATAGGTTTACGATTATCTACCCATTGGTGGAAGACAAATGTCGGAAAGGATAAGTGCCGCGGCCGGGGATCGAAACCGTGCGAATATAGACCCCTGGATTAGAAGTCCGGCGCGCTACCAACTGCGCTATTGCCGCGGCTCCGTGCGAATTGGAATTTCGAACTAGTATCTGCCATTTTACCACCGCTGCCACCAGTTGTAACGATCCGAGAACAAAGGCAGCCGTGACTAATTCAGAGAAAGGGATTTTCAGCCCCAAATGGGTCGACTTTGTGTATCAAAAGTACCATTAACATTTATTCTGACGTCAAGTCTTTTTGATTTGCATTCCAACTTAACTCCCTTTCAGCCGTTACAATCTTTCAAGAGATATTTGGTTTTGAATTTGGCTTCACTTTGAAACTGATCTTCACTTTATAAAATTGTGACCCGTCTCATAAAGGCCCTAAATCGCTCACCTGAAATTTATTGGTCCAGTTGAAATCATCTAAGTAAATTTCTGGCAAATTTTCATTCATATTTGCCTTATTGTTGAATAGGAGACATTATTCCAAGATTTTAAAGTGAGAGAAGAAGCTTCCCACCAATTCATTACTGTGAAGGCTCAAATTAAGCCGTTCCCTGCCAAGCCGCTATTTATGGGCCAATCAAACTTTTTCAAACAAATTGCAAACAAAGGGTCACCCAAGGAACATTCTTAAAAAGTTTCATCGAGATCGACCCAGCGGTTAAGAGGAAGATGTCGTTCAATTATTTCGGGCTCAAAATAAGCCCCCGCCCTGCCACGCCCATATTTATGGGCAATCGAAATTTTGCGGACGATTTTTGAAAAGGGTCACCGAAGGAACATTCTGGTAACGTTTCATTGAAATCGGCCTAGCGGCTCAGGAGGAGATGTCGTTCAAAGATTTCATGCTCAAAATAGGCCCTGCCCTGCCACGCCATTTATTATGGACCCATTAAAAATTGGCTAACTATTTTTGAAAAGGGTCACCCAAGAAACATTCTGGTAAAGTTTCATTGAAAACGGCGCTGTGGTTCAGGAGGAGATGATTTACAAAGATTTCGGGCTCAAAGTAAGCCCCTTCCTGCCACGCCCATAACTATGGGCCAATCTAAATTCCACGAACGATTCTTAAAGAGGGTCACCCAAGAAATACTCTGGGTAAGCTATAATGAAATCAGCCCAGTGGTTCAGGAGCATTGTACTTTAAAGATTTCGGACTCAAAATAAGCCCTGCCCGTCCACGCCCATTTTCATGGGCCAATCAAAATTTTGCGAACAATTTTAAAAAGGGTCAACCAAGAAACATTCTGTTAAAATTTCATCGAAATCACCCAAGTTCTTCCGGAGGAGATGTCTTTAAAAGATTTCGGGCTAAAAGTAGCCCCGCCATGCCACGCCCATATTTATTGGTCAATCAAAATTTCACGAATAATTTTTGAAAAGGGTCACACAAGAACATTCTGGTAAAGTTTCATTGAAATCGGCTAGTTGTTCAGGAGATGTTCTTCAAGGATTTCAAAGTGAAAAACTGCCCTGCCCCGCCACGCCCATATTAATGGGCCAATCAGAATTCCGCGAACGATTTTCAAAGAGTATAGCCCAAGGAACATTCTGGCAAAGTTTCATTGAAATCGGCCCATTTTTTTTTAAGAAAAGAAGTTTTTTTTTAATTGTTGACGACGGACTCGTGATCCTTATAGCTCCCCTTGAGCATGTTGTGCTCAGATGAGCTAATTACCAAGGATATTTCTGGACGCAATCCAGGATGGGCCACGGGAATGGGCCAATAGGCCCATAAAATATAAAAATTTGGTTGACATCTGTCAAATTAATGGACCATTAGGAAAAATGGTGGGCCGAAGAATCCTTAATATCCATTCAAAGTTAAAATACAGAATCATGACCTTATGGTGATAAAATTTAGATGTTACTGCCTAAGGAGGCTTAACGAGTAACTGTTGATTCGACAATTATTAAGTGGGCTTTCAAATCGCCAATTTCCTTGAAAATTGGCCTATAAATGGCTATTCTTGAGTAATACAAGAGCCATCAGGGCAACCATATTTATTAATTGTAAGTGTGCTAATGATTAACAGATCGCCCGCTATAGTCAAACAACAATTTCACTTGATGTCGCTATCTTGTCTGTGCAGAAACAAGCAAAGACTTAAACACATGCTTAGTTCCTCTAGTCTTGAAATTCAATAGGAAAATTGTTAAAAGCAGTTTAAATCCTTTTTAAATCATCCTTTATGTTACAGGAACAGTTTGAAGGGTGTACTGAGAGTACAACGCCTACTAGCATCCGTAGACTCAATTTTGGCTGATAACGTTCTTACGTAACTTTTGACATCAACGAATATCTTAACATTTTGAAACGGTTTATTGCTATGTGCAACATTGAATTTGATAAACGTTTAAGATTAAGTCAAAACCCGGTCAATAAAAAGGTAATCAGTTTTGATAGGAATTAAAATAAAAGATGCCTGTTAGTCATTAACGGTTAAGGTTTTAAGATAACGTGTATTTATGTTCGAAACTTTTGGAGTATATAAACAAAATTTACAATGTAACTTGCCCTCTGACGATTCGGAGTTGACGTTTGAAATTTTGTTTCTCGTCAGTTTTTGACACTTGCAAGCCAACAACTTACAGCGTTTTGTCATCATTATTATAATTCCCAAATATCTTCAAAGACGATCAGAAAACGTGAAAGAAGTTCGTTTTTTACCTGAGGCGCATTGACCAAAGCATCAAACAAAACTGAAAATTACTTTACTTACATCTGAGGTACTTTTGAGCGTTGTCCCGAATGAGTATGATGCTTACTTATTCCCGAGGGCGGCACTGCACCTTTCCGACTATCTGTCCCCCATCAATGGATTGATAAGCTAAGACCTATGGGGCTAGTAGCTGGAGGCTAGAAAAGGATGAAATATTAATACTGGTGTGAGAAACAATATGAACCAATCCTTTAGTTCTCCAGTCGCCGAGATATAGATGAAAGATCGTTGAAAGCGGTGTAACACCCTATTCGAAACAAAACAAGGAAATTTTGCTTGATCAAGACAATCTCTAAGAAAATATTTCTTATCAAACACAAAACTTTCACAATTGTTTTCAGTCTTTTGCATGAAACTTTCCTAGATTTGACATCATGCGAACTTGAGTTTATAGTAGCGTTTTGGTACAACTATGCCGTGTAATACTTCGTGTCAAACTTCACGCAAAACAACGCACATCCATTTTTGTCAGACATTTGTAAGAAAAATGTTTCCAAAAAGCGCCTTGTGACCATGAATATGTTGTTTCAAATTTCTTCTGCATGACGACAAAATAAATACCTTTTTGGCGAGTTTTAGAACATGTAAACTCGTTAAAAATATAAACCTCACAGAATCTATTCATCAAACTATCAACAACCTGTTTTAGCGAATTAAAAACATCATTTCAGCCATTTCTTGTGAATTCAATACTTAATGCAGAAGATCAAAAATAAAAGGGAAGACCACGAATAAGTCATGAAATTGTATCGTCCATACCGAGTCGACGACGGTGTCTGAAAGACAAGCGCGGATTCTGGCAATTGTTCCGAAAATGTCATAAAGCATTTTGTACTTCCCATATCTTAAATATCTTTCGCTCTTTTTTATATCATCATTGCCTCTTGAAAATTCACTAATCAAAAGCGGCTAAATTCATCTAAATTAAAGTTCACCAAGGTGCAATATGGTTTTGATATAAAAAGCCCCTTCCTTTCGAGAATGAAATCATGATTATCCGACCATGCACGCAGCAACAAATTATCTTGGTTCGGCTTCATATATTAAAAGTTTTCATATCTGTAGTATGGAAATAAGAACGAAGTCATGGAAGGTGGCCTCGAATTTATAGATGTTTTCTAATATTCTAAACTTCCATACTCAACTTAAAGCTTATTCAATTTCTGAATTTCAACTGGTTGTTTTCAACAGTTGATCGCGCAAGTTCAGTGCAGCCTTAATATATCGAACTGTTGTCCAATTTTCGAATAAGTTATAGTATAACTCCATTTTCCAGTATCAGTTCCAATTATTTGAAGGTGACAATAGATTGAAAAAAATACGTTCTTTGATCCAACAATCTTACCTCTTTAAAAGTCAAATGAATTAACAGGAATATCTTGCAGATTCATATATACGTTTGCAAGTATATTTATAGACATGAACTTTATTTGTATACAGAAAAGATAATTGTATTTTTATGATGTACTCGAAAAATCTATTTCGATTTGTCTGTAATGATAGCGACTCTTAGGCAAGATCTTTCTACTAATGAAAATAACAAATCCGTCTTACCTCCAATTTCCACCATTTTCATTCAATAGATCCTTGAATATAAAGTTCGCTATTTTGACTCGTCCATTGTATACAAATTCACTATAATCACAACTCACAATACCGTATATGAGTTATAAGAGCCACACCAATGTAAACACATTAAAATACAACATCAACGCCACCGATTCTTTTTCATGTTGTTGTTTTTTGCGCTATTTAAGGCATCATTTCTTTCATGTCCTTTGGCTGAGTAGTCGCTAACAGTAACGTAAACTAACTGATGAACCGTAATCGGCTAACGGTATTTAACATTTACTCTTGTTTTGTTCTTATCTTTTAGGGAAACTGAAGTTCGGAAAATAATAATTGTTTTAAACTACTGCATGTCACTTAACCACTATGTCTTTGAAGAAACAATTCTAATTGATAAGGGTTTTTTTGTGTTTTTTCATTTTATTTTTTTTTTTTGAGTTGCTAATTGAATTAAAAGATAATCTACAGAAAGGTTTTAAAAAGATCATGTAATCCTTCGAAGATATATACAAAACGTTAGCATAGCCTCTTATGCATTATGAAATTATGATAATTCAACCGACATATATCACAGCAATTCAAAAAAGAGAAGAAAAAAGAAATATAAAGAGTGTAACGTTTTCGTCCCTACTGACTCTACAACCACATCTGACAGACAGGCACGAATTCCAATCATTGTACCGAAATGGTCTTTAAGAATTTTATACATTCCGTTTCCTAAAAACTTTTTACTACTCTTAATATAGATTGCCTCTTGAAAATTCATTGATGAGTATCGACTGTACTCGCCCAATTCAAGATCAACTTGTCTACAAAAATACAGTTTTGAAATAATAAGTCCTTCCCTTAAGGTAGTTTCATCAAAATTCTCCGACCATGAATAGAGTAGGAAATTGTCTAATATAGGCTCCCGACCAACGAAAGGATAAAACGTAGTTATCTTCCTTGTCGGGTAATAAAGATTAAAATCATTGAAAGTGGCGTCGAATTCATACTCTTTCTCGAATATTTGGAGCTTCCAATGCCCATTTAAAGCTAGATCAATTTGTGAAAGAATTTCTTTTGGTTTCAGAAATTGATCCCTTAGGTATGCTGCAGCTATGATGTACCGCACGGTGGTCCCATTTTCGTATAAGTTATAATATAACTCAATTTGCCAGTCGTGAAGGGACGGCCGAGTAAAGAACTCCTTTTGTACCGGTGCAAGTTGATCGCTTGTAATTTTCCTTAGGTCGTGAAGGGTAAGACTTTTTGATGTCTTGGTAGCTGTCAATTTTATGTACACCTTGACGATTCGAACGAACCAGTTACTTCCAAGTAATTTGCACTTTCTTCCAACAAGAAAGTGGCCTTCCGGACAAAGAATAGTGTGACAAACCTGTGAACAAAAAATGTGTACCCTCAGTCATAGGTTGACTTTGCTCCCTTTGTTTCAAAGATAACCATTGGTTTATTTCCTACAGGAAGTTAATTTCGGGTATTAGGATTCTCGTTTTATTGTTCGATATAAACTTCGAATCTATATTTGACCAATGTTTATCTTGTATTGAACTGGAGCATTTGGGTAATGTGAAAATGTCTAGCCTTATAACACATTTTGTACAAGATAGGTCGGCATGACTCGAAACTGTTCGTAAATGCCTTAATTCATGAATCTTGTATTTTGAAATCAACTTCCGGTTGACCATTTCTTGAATTGATCTAACAGATGGTCATTTTGCTCGAACGGAAACGTGTATTAAGATTTAAGTTGGAATAAAAGAAAGATTGATTCGTTGAATAAAATTTAAACAATAACAAAGACATGTCATCATGTGAATGATTCAAAGTACAGTTAAGAAAATCCTGAAATTGACAAAGAGAATGATTTCTGAATGAATAAGGAAATAATTGAATCAGTGCAATGCGTGATTTTTGAGTGGAACTCAAGGGATGTAATCCAATATCACTATTTTTTCCATAATGATTAAAACTCGCGATATTTAATACCTTCCTTTTTAAAAGAATAAAACAAGTTCTATAAACTATTTCTTTGTCTTCAAGAACCACTCAGACGCTTGTAAAATTCAATTAATTCAGTAAGTTTTTTTTTTTTGCAATCTTCATATTGAATGTAGTTGAAATCAATCTAATCCTTTCAGAAGCATTTTAGAATGAGTTGAGTGAGCGTTTGGTATGAATACGTGGAATGCTTAGTGAGCGATTAAGAGTGATTTTGATCGGAATATAAATCAATTTAACGATGTTCTTATTTGTATATGTTGTAGGGACTTTGCAAATAAGAAAAGAGTGAAGAAATAAAATCGAATTTCAAAGACGGGTAAATGTACTGGTTAGAATCGAAAGTTACAAACAAACGTGTGTGAACTTTAATTTTGCAAACCGTTTTAAAAGATCTAAATTTAGTTTTCTTTGACACACAACACTGATATTGAATGTAATAATAATCATAACAAAGAAATTGATAAAATATATTATGAATATAATGATAAAACGTACATTGTTTAAGTCAATTTGCATTTAATTTCATTTTGATAAAGTTCTTAATTGACAAGTCATCTGCATATATATGATAAAGACACGCAAAGATTTGCATTTTATAAAGTTGACACGTTATAGTTTCGCAACATTTTGGTATTCATGATCTTTATTCATTAGGACACCTTTGTTAACACTGTTAAAGTTTATGATTCCGAAATATTGCGGAACTTTAACGGGTCCACTGTTGTAAGTTTCGGATAATAAAAATGAGAGTGAAATACCTTTTCAAGACAATTTCCATTGTCGAAGCATGCTTGAGAGGTGATTTCTGTTTCTTCTTTTATATGCTTTTCATAGGAAGAGATTGTGCTCTTGTCCAGCAATATTGCCAGTGATGTGTCTCCAAATAATCTTCCAGGTCGATTTTCTTGGCAAAACCCATGTTCTTCTATCCATCTTTTACCAGACAAGTTATTATGGTGACTGCATAGGTAGCAATAAACATTTTTATACCGTGAATATCGATCTGTAAATGTTGCATTAAAACTAGAACATTTGTTTTGAAGCGATTTGTCCGAATTGAGATAACAAGTTGTCCATTCTGGGAAACACACATGCTTGGAGACTTCTATATCGTTTGGAACAATAAATCTGAAGGAACACAGGTCATTAGAACCTCTGAGAACTTCGAAAATTTCTAAAAGGCCATGGTTATCCATAAATGGACATGAAAGCGTCGGTACAAACGGAGTGATTTCCTCTTGGTTATTACATGATGCACAAATTGGGTTGTAGTATATCATTTCAGTAGTTTTAGAGAAAACAGGATAGAAAGTGCCAAATATTCTCGTTTTAACGTTTCTGCATGTATCGTTTTGATTTGGACATTTATCTATCATGTAATAATGGTCATCATTCTGGTGGTCATATCTGCTTGATTTCAAAGATTTACAGATGGTCCCAAGCTTCTCGTCTATTTTGAATCTATCAAGGTCATACGTACAACAGCTTCTTGTAAGGCCACAATCTCTCGCACATGAACATGGTTTACAACAAGGCTTTATTCCTTTCGAAAGGTTCTTTTCTGTTTCCTTTAAAGAATGAGAGGCATTTAGGTTGCAGAATGTTGTAAATGGGCACCATGTACCAAGATCTTCAGGTAATTCGATGTTTTCAACAGGTAGCGGTTGATCTTTTTGATGAACAATAACCAATGTCAAAGCCAGAAGAACAAGAGGAAAAATCATTTTCAGCCCCAGAAAATAAAATAAAAAATGAATACAATAATTTAAAGGCAATCGATCCTTATGTATATGATATTGAGAGAAAGCCTATGTTGTAAACACAATGACAATCGACTGTGCAGGTGGCTGGAAATTACATCTTAAACCACGGCATTTAGATTGAGAGGTGAGCATGTATAATCACTCGGCAATCAGGACAGTTAACAAATATAGATCATTGCATTAATATTACGGTTTGAAGTGATTGCATCAGATTATAACATTGAATATAAAAAAAAAGATATGTCCAAGTAGGTGATATGAATCAAAGATGAACTACGAACTTACTGCCACAACGCTTTCTTTCTTTTTTTTTTGGGAGGGGGGGGGCGAATTAGGTCTAATTCGATGACCTTCTTTGAACGAGAGCATTGCATAACTGCCGTTTTCGCTTTTGGAATGTTGCGATAAGAAACGTTCACAAATGGCGTTGTTTCTTCTCTGTCCAAGTAGGCGTTCGCTTTGATCGTGTTATAATGACTGAATATATAGAATACATGCAGTAAAAAATACATAAATTCATGATTTAAAAAAACGTACCTTTATCTCCTCTAACATGTTTTCTGCTAAATGAATAGACTTGAAACATTACAGGTACCTTATAAACAAGTTTCGGATTATTTCATATGAAATTAATTTATCTTTTATGTTGCTTTCGGAGAAAATATAACTTTATTTTGTTTAATTAGTCGGCTCATGTGCGAGGTCAACAGCCTCATTTGATCTACCAAAACAGTAAGTACACAGAGAGTTGAATGAGTCGACTTATCTTATTTAGATGGCGGGTCAAATACAGTAAATATTTTAAGAACACGAATTTGTTATTCTAATCAAATCATGGCCCATTCTGTCACCATACATAAATTCTTTTTAATTCAAAAGGATGAAATCATGCGATCATGTGACGCTGTTTGTAAGAAGACGTCATCACGCGCATATAGGCGCCATTTTTGCGATATCAAAAGGCCTGGTTATACATTCTAAACGGAATTAAAATGTATACCAACAGTATAATTACGGTCGTGTAGAATAGAAAGCAAGAAGAGTAAGAGGGCCTGAATCGCTCCGCTGACTTTAACATTTCCAGATTTGAAAATGAGACATTCCAAATGGAAATCAATTTCGGAACATGGTCACTCACGGAACATTCGTGTAAAAAGGCCCAATGGTTTGGGAGGAGTCTTTAAAGTTAGATAATCCCCGTCCCTACCATACCCGTATATTGGAGACAATCAAAATGTGTTTGAACAAATTTGATACATGATCACCTAAGGAACAATCATGCCAGGTTTCATTGAAATTGGCCCAATGGTTTGGGAGGACAACATTTTTTAAATTAAAAATAATGCCTACCTCGCACATCCATATCTATTTATCAATCGAGTTTGATAACAACTTTGAAAGATGGTCACCAAAGGAACATTTAAAAAGAAGTAACTTTATATGGAATTCATTCATGCAATATCTCATTCTCTCTTCTTCTAAAGACGATTCCTTTGCGATATTGCAAGGCAGAATCTATCATGATTGAAAACACCAGGCATGATTTGTGATTTTGACTTACGATTAATTCTTTTCGTAAGACGTTTAGTAAAACATTCACCGGAAACTTGGTACGTGTGATCATGCTCTCTTTAGCTTAATCGTGAACGATAAGGTCGTACCTCTTGCGGAACCTTACTAGGATTTTTCCGTTAAGTGGAGAGTACCTCGGACGTAAGTTTAGCAATTTTATGTCTTTTTTGGCAACCGGTTTCAGAATGTATTTCGGTAAATATAACTAAAGAAAAAATATTTTGACAATGCTTTCCGTTAATGCTTTTGAGCATATTAAGATCTGATGACAAAACGCAGTTTTGTTATCAAATTATAATATGCCCACTTTTATTTTCCGTCGATTTTGTTTTATGCAACGTCATCATTAGCAGAATAGTTGATGTTTGTAACGTGATGTAAACCCACATGCGCAACAAAGCGCTTACAAGGCTGCACCCTGAATATTCCCGAGGTGTATTCCGTAGAATCGCCGAGGGTTCCCGATTCTCTGTCTTTAGCCGTGAATATGGGGCCTGGGCATTAACTTGGATTGGTCATTATCTAGATAATGCATGTAAATTGCAAACTAAGTATTGTGCTATTAGTGCAAATTCTTCTTTTGTAAGAAAGGATAAAACGAACTGGAAATACTAAGCTATTATTATAGTTATATAATAAGCATAAACTGTTCAAAGAAATGGCATTTTATTATTCCAAACTGACAGTTTTATGCATTTTGATCCGACTAATTTGAAACTGTAAGGAAACATGTGTAATTTTTCGATTATTTAAAATGTTTAATTATCTTGGATGGCATAAATAAAACTGTCTAACTTCGTTGACAGGCAGACAAATTGAAACAAATAAAAACAATAGAAAAACATCTTCAAAGACATAGAACATGAAAGATATTGTTTTGGAAAAAGTTAAACGTCTCTTTTGATATTCTCCAGAAGACAAGTTTCCGACCCCAAAAGAAAGTGTTTTTAATAGATTGATAAAGCTTAAATAATGTTTTATATTATAACAGTGTTAAGGGGAGGCCATCTCTTTTGAATCTAAGGTCAAGGGCAAGGATTTTTAAATCAAATTTCCATGTGACTCTCTTCCAAAGTTGTTTAAGAAATTTTGATTGAACCTTGAATATCGGCGTGGCAGGTTGGTTTTTTTTTTTCACTTTAAAACCTTAAAATCTCGTCTCCTACCACACATTTAGGTCTATATCAATGAAACTTGGTATGGATGTTCCTCTGGTGACTCTATGATTATGCTGTTCATGAAATTTTGATTGATCCCCAAATAAGGGTCTGACAAGGCGGGGCTTAATTCCACTGAAAAATCTTCAAAAAATCTTCGCCTCCTAAACCATTTGTCCGATTATAATGGACCTTGACAGAAATGTTCCTTGGGTAAACCTCTTCCAAATTGTTAAAGAAATTTTGATTGGCCAACAAATATTATTCTCACTTTAAAAAAAATCGCCTCCCAAACAATTTTGACAATCTTGGCATGGTATTTTCTTTGGTTACCATATGCCTAATGATGAAATTTTGATTGACCCCAAAATATTGGCGTGGCAAGTGTAGGCCTTTTTACTTTAAAATGGTTTGAAATCTTCTCCTTCCAAACCATTGACCGATTTCAAAGTAACAGTTTATGCTTATTATATCATTACAATAATAGCTTAGTATTTCCAGTTCGTTTAGATACCTTTAGATATAACAATTGAATACCACTTTAAAAACATTCTGCGATTTTAGACGATTATCACAGAGCAAATCCAAACTTCAAAATGATGGAACGTCCATTCATGTCGGTTTAACGTCTTAATTTCACAATATTGTACTTAGAAAATTGGCACGTACAAAGCTATATAACTGGAGAACTGGAGCCAAAATGAAACCTGAGAAAATATTAAGCTTGCACAGTCAAAATCGCAGTTTACGTAGGTGTTGCAAATTTGATCGTAAATTCCACGATACGACATGTTTCTTGAAATCCCAAAAAGTTTTTGAAAGCAAGTTTTAATCGCATGATCAAATTTCGGTCGTAGGACATTTCTTGAAAGAGGCCTCGTGGACAAGTTTCATCAAAACCTTTAGGACGTATTTTTGTCGCACTTTATACTTTCGGATAAGTAACAACAACACTCACTTTGCATAGGTATTGATAGATGGGTAAAACGTGGTTTTGGTGCTAAATATGTTGATAAGACACAGGTAAGACTAAAATACGGCTTAAGTGTTTTTTTAACTGACCCCAGGACGACTGCCTACAAACACAAACCGGTTATTTACGATTAGAATACGCGTTCAGGTAGCAATGGACACATGTGCCATTTTTTTCAGCCCAATGATTGGTGGATGTTACGTTCACCATTGTTATCGCGTGAGAATGATCAGATGTTAATAGCTTTTCAAACAAGAGCTTCAAAGAAGTCTTAAGTTCAACAAAATATCGGGTTTACATTGTGGCCAGATTCATTTCAATCTAATCAAATTTGTAGGAGTTGTGCAGACACAAACACACAAAAAAGTGTAATTTGAAACTTTTTTAAGTTTCCTTTCAGTTCCATCCAAAATGTAGGAGAAAGTGAGCTGACAAAAAATTTGTTTTTCATTCAACTCAAGGGCGATAACGATATTTGTTGAGAAATGTATAAGTCAAAATCTCTCCCCCCCCCTCTCTCTCTCTAACGCTGACATTCATTGTATATATTAATTATTATCAGTTTGTAATATGAAGATGACATTAATACAGAAAGTACAATTTCTTCAGAGTATTCTACAAAATATTCTTTTTTTCTGTAACGTAATATTTTAGAATAATTTTGACATCCAAAGAAGGGGGGGGGGTTTGAAATTCGTATCAGTCATTTTCCTTTTATCATAATTTAACATGATCAATTCTCTTTCGCATCGAACGGAAGAAAAATCCTAGTATGCCAACAGAAACGTCCATCATCAGTACTTTCGGTGATTTGATTTTTATGCTGGAATGCGGAGATATCTTAACACAGATTTAACAAAACCGCAAAATGAAGCAAAGACAATTTAATTCCCATTTTCAGCTTTCTTGAGCACGTAGTCTTAGAGGTGAGATATTGTGATCGTACAATGTCCGTCGTGCGTCGTCAACAATTTCTTTGAACATCATCTCCTCCTAAACCAGTTGGCCAATCTTGATGAAACTGTGCAAGGATGTTCCTTGGGAGCTCTACCAAAGTCTTAACAAAAAGGGTGAAAATAGGAAACTTCAAAAGTCTTCTTCTCTAAAACAAGGAGGCAGACAGCTTTCATATTTGGTATGTAGCATAATCTAGTGAACCGTTACCAAGTTTGTTCATATCAAGACCCTGTGGTCATGTTTGGGCTCCACCCGGGCACAACCCTTTTTACATAGACGAAGGACGAAAATCTTTAATATCTTCATCTCTGAATCTGATGGCAGACAGCTTTCATATTTGGTATGTAGCATCATCTAGTAGGCCTCTACCAAGTTTGTTCATATCAAGCCCCTGTGGTCATATTTGGGAAACACCCGGGCGTATACCTTTTAGCTCTTTCGAGCACGAAGGGTAAAAAAAGGAAAATCTTCAAAATTCTTCTTCTCTGAAACCAGAAGGCGGACAGCTTTCATACTTGGAATGTAGCATCATCTATTAGTCCTCTACCAGGTTTGTCCTTATCAAGACCCTTGGGTCATATTTGGGCTCCATCCGGGCGCAACCCTTTTAGCATAGAATCAAAAAGCGAAAATATTAAAAAAATCTTCTGTTCCGAAACTAGAAGGCATACGGCTATTATACTTGGTATGTAGCATCATCTAGTGGGGCTCTACCAAGTTTATTCATATCAAGACCCTGGGGTCATATTTGGGCTCCACCCGGGCGTGTCCCTTTTAGCTCATCTGAGCACGAAGGGTAAAAAAAGGAAAATCTTCAAAAAATCTTTTCTGAAACCAGTTGGCAGATAGCTTTCATATTTGGTATGTAGCATCATCTAGTGGACCTCTACCAAGTTTGTTCATATCAAGACCCTGGGGTTATATTTGGGCTCCACCCTTTTTACATAGAATCAAAGAGCAAAAAGGCATATCCTCCTTGCTCTTGGCTGAAAACATTCCAGGGTTTTGAAGTTATGTAGAAAATATTTCCTTATTGACATCTGCCTATTTAATAAATGTGATGTCCCAGGTTCAAAGAGACTCAGGTGAGCGATCTAGGACCAATTCAATACAATCCTTTTATTTCACAATAGAGGCCTCCGGTCCATGATATTTTACAATATATTTTTACAAAATCATTTTGTATCCCCTTGATTATATCGCGAACCCAAGCAACTACAGTAATATATAGCCGCAAAGTTTTAAATTGAGGCGTTTGCAATATCCTTAAATTAGATAAAGCTTTAAAATATATAAGGTCATGCACTATACAATATGTCTTGTGTTGTCTTTTTTCTAAAACCTCATAATCACAACTTAAACTAGGCTGTAGTTGTGAGGTTTCAGGAGTAAGACGTTTATTTATTTATCTTTTCTTTTATTGTTTACATCACAGTAAGTATTTTTTATTCGAATATAGCCTTGATATATCGCGATTTCGTTATTAAAAAGTAATCATTCAATAAGTGAAGAGGGTGCTTACCCGTCCACAAACGACATATTCATTGGTGTAAATGAATATTATCAAAGTACGCAAGTGATAGATGAAAATATACAATTTTCTTATTTTTGAGTTACGTTCTGTTGTCATTAGATGATAAAAGTCGTTCAAACTGGTTCCATCTTTATACCAAATTTACCAATTGAAGAGATATTGCGTTCGTATTTGTTTATATTTTTCACATATAAATAATGCGTGGTATTCGCAATCTATTGGTCTATTATAAGTGACATTTAGGCAGTATATGAAAATTCTTTGTTTTATTTGTACGTTACTGTGTCTGCCGATTTCTTTATTTAATATATGGTTAAAACACCTGAATTTTGAGAAGGCTCTTTTGAAATTAAATGGCAAATCTAATGTCAAATAACGTTCAACATTTAACGTCGTTTTAAAAAGTTGATAATGATGGCACCCACTTAAAGAATCTATAGAACTATGCCAATTTTGTGCACTGTTGTCAATTAATCTTTGTTTGAAGGAAATGATTAATTGTGTTGAATCTCCAACATCTTGCAATAGCCAACATAGCAAAATCCATACGTAAATAATAAATTTCTAACGTCGCGCAGTTACTTCTTCCTGTTCCGGTAATCTAGAGTTGGACATTTGAAGAAGTTTAACCCACTATTTTACACAGTTGGTCATATAGCTTATACATAATGGAAGGCGTCCACATCCACCGAGAACCACCGCATTGTTTGTTGACCTATTTAATGCAAGATACTTTTTACAGAAATCTAAGTGGACTGCTTCTATGGCTTCAACGTACTCAAGGCCCCATAACTGAGTGGAATAACGAAGAACTGGTTTAACTAATCCGTAGAATCGGGAAGAATGCGAAAGGCTTTTGATAATGTTTAATAGAAAATAACGCCTTTTTTGTCTGAATTGCAAGTTTCTCGTGGGTACAGGACCAGGACAAGGTTGGCGTAAATAAACTCCTAGGTATTTATACAATGAAACAACTTTTATTGGCTAGTTACGAAAAAAACATTTTTCAGATTGTCTTAATCCCCCCCATTTCGAAAGACTATAATTTCTGATTAATCTACATTAATTTCCATTCCCGTATCATTGCAAAATTTGTCGATAATGTTAATTTGTTTTTTAAGATGATTAGCGGTTTTTGGCACAATTAGCAACGTCTTCTCCGAACAGGCTGTATCAGGTGTATCTTCATTTATAAATATTCCATTATTCAATGTTTGTTTTATTAGTATAGATAGTTCGCTTATAAAAGAGTGAATATTGTTGAAGAAGTGATACCCCTTGCCGGGCACCAGCGTTACAATTAAAATATGTAGATGCAGTAAACCAATTTTCTTTATTTTTAAATGTGTTAGTGTTTGGTTTATTTAATTCTATGCATGATTTCAAATTGGAATACATCTTTTCAAAGTACGTAAAATTTTCCTTTGATGCCTCTTTTTTCAAGAATATTGAATAATATGGTGTGATTAATCTTATCGAACGTTTTTTTTTAAATCGGCGTTAAAGCAACAAAATCTTCCACTATTTTTTGTTAAGTATTTTTGAGCCATCGCATGATGACAGAATATATTGTCAACAGTGGAATATCCTCTCCGGAATCCAGCTTGACATTCATCTAATTTGTTGTTTTTTCCACTCAATCATATAGTCTTGAGTTTATAATGGCTGAAAAAAGTTTATATAGAGAATCTGATACTGAAATGCCCCTATAATTACTAGGACTTTTGATAGATCCACTTACATGTATAGTGGTAATAATACTTTTGCCCCCTTCTGTCGGAAATGTCCCGAATTGTAATTTTTTTTTGAAAATAGGAAGAAATGTGAGACACTTATCATTCGGCGTATACTTGTAAAATTCACTAGGTATGCCATCTGGCCCAGGGCTTTTATTATCAGATAGATTTTAATTGCCGACTGGAGTTCTGTCATTGTGAATGGATTGCCAAGCTCAAACGTAATGTTTTCGTCATAAGATGTTTTATTTTGTAACTCAGCGTTTTGATCAAAAAGAAGCGTCTCAATTTGATCCTCTTGTTTTTAATAACACATATCACATGATCTCTACGCCGTATTATTTCACACCTCAACTTGTTTCGGACAATTTAGTTGTAATTAAAAATTCATAATCATAAGTGTTATCTAAATGATGTAAATAACCATTACAAACCTCCAAACATTCTATAAGCTAATTGAACTGCTCGAAAAATAGCGTAATAAATCACATACGAATTCGTTTTTGTGCTTTTCCCTTTCCTTATATAATATCTAAGTACCCGGAAGATGCTTTTTCTCTTAGAAAAGAAATGTTGAATGAGCTGGAATAATAACGTATTACATGTTCAATAAATGAAGCTTAATAATGCCTGAAATAAAAAAAAATTAAGTCCATGAGTATTAATACACTCAATTTACTGTATTATTTGGTTCCTTTATCTATGTACATTTTGGCTACTTTTAAGTCATTAAACATATGTATTGAAGTTATTAGAATGTATCTATTCAAAGTCACTCATGTTAAAAAAAAAATGTATTGTGTTGAATGTTGTATTATGGGCCTAGGGCCTAAATACTTGAATAAAATGTCTATGTCTATGTCTATATGGTAATCACATGATCTACATGGCAGTCAGGTGATCTGTACTCCCCGAAATACCTCGCGATCCAGTCAACCGTTCTGGAAGATCTTCGATCGGACCTCGGAGTACTTCCTATGTTGGTCGTTAAATACTGGATTGATGATAGGCGTTCCGAGTGCTGTCATTCGTTCAAGAAGACAATATGTTTGCGAACACTTTAAATAATTATACATCTTACCTTGCATATCTAGGTGTTATTTTTAAAATGTTTTGCGAACTTTTTCTTCCTTATCTTCCTTATCGCAAGACTATATCATAATTTCCGCTATTATCGACTTACATGTATTCTCGACAACTTTCGCTTTCTTGGCGAAAGCGACATAGATTTGTCTTTCAGATCTAATTTTTGGATGATTTTGTTTATCACAATCATAATATTGTGGGTACAGTACTTGGTGGAAAATCCTTGCCTAGTCAACTTCTTAAGAACCCACATAATAGGAATCGGAACCCAATACTTTTGGAAGTTTCCTGCTGTTTAATAAATCTCTCTTATACTGTATAGAGAGTTCTCTTCTCGGATGCATGCTTTAGACACAATGTAATGTGAAACGGTCAAACTTGAGACTAGTAGACTGTATAGCCTACGATCAGCCTGCACAGATGAGCAGTCCGATCTAGGGCTACACTGCCTGCTTTGTACTAAATTATCGTGGGGATAACTTGAGCCAGACCGCTTGAAGTGTGTCCGAATGAGCTGATAGCTGGAAATGTAATTTGAATTCAGCTGGATAAGGGTTAGTTGTTAATAACTTTATATTATTTAAATAATTAGCAATCAGAAATAGCGGTAGTCAGTAAGCATTTGTGTATAGAAAAAGTTATGCACTTTTATTAATGAAAGCTATCCATATCACCAAAGATATAATAACACTGGGATCAAAGTATAATGTCCCCTTTTTATATGCCGCCGAAGATGGTTGCATATTGGTATCATTCTGTCTGTCCGTCCGTACGTCTACATTTATTTTGTGATCGCAACTCCTCCTACATTTTATGGTTAATGTGTATGAACTTTTTATAGAATGTTCCTGGTCACCTGCATATTGTCTAGGTTTTGTATTATATCTTTCTGCATCACTAAAGAAAATGGATCTTGTGATCGCAACTTATCCTACTTCAGGTCAGATTTCAATGAAAAACATTCCACAAAATATTCCAAGTCAGCTGACCTTAATAGGCAGGTTATGTGACATTTTTGCGCATAATGGAAAGGTACCTTCAACTCACTTACCTTGTTCACGCAACTTTTCAGGTGTGCAAACATCTTTTGAACGCAACTCCTCCTACATAAATATGGTTTGATTTGGATGAAGCTTTCACAGAATGATCCTAGTCACCTCAACCTGCGCATATTGGTTGAGTTTTGTAGTATCTTGCTATGTAAAAGAAAAATGTCCCAAAATTACAAAAACGGTGCGATCTCAGGTCTTCGAGATTTAAGGTCAGATATTATTATTATTATTATATTATTATTATTATTATTATTATAATTATCATTTAAGAATGTCACCAGTAACCTGAACTGTAAAAGGGGCTTCACAATATTTTGTTGATTTCATACAGACACATGCATTTCCACTTGTTTGGACTCAATTATAAATGCTAACCATACTGAGAGGATTGTCTTCAGCTTTTAACGAAGATACTGTATAAAATAAACAGAAAGTTGGAAGGGGCGACGGACAATCGACGCATTGCAACAGTATTTACAGTGCTTGATTTTTCTTTTTCACATATGTTGCAGATTAACATTGTATTGTCAATATATCAAAATTCCCACACTCGAACTAGAGCTATCTGCCCTTGGGTGACACTGGTCATTTTCATGAATAGGTATATTTGATATACGTATTGTATGTACTTAATACCAGCTGATAGTTAAATTTAAATCTAATCGGCCATTAAAATAAAGCACGAACAATATTGCCTAATTTTGTTGCATTCGTTGGTTGATTTAAGACGATTCGTTCACTTGGTAGACAGCGAAAAGAAAAATCATGAAAAATCTCCGGGAAAAGCAAATTATCTTGCGTAACTACTTAGGTACGACCAATTCATCCGATTTACACAAATGGACGTCTAAAATAATGTTATTTTTCTTCACACCAAAACAATTTAGACCAATGACATCGCTTATTTTGCATCACGTGAGAGTGAAATATCTAGATCCATATTTTACAACCAAAACGAGGCTACGGATTTTTCTTCCAAAACGAGACAACCTATATTGTACGATGAAAGTGAGGCAAGCTATATTGTACGATGAAAGCGAGGCTGCAGTCCCGAATATAGATATCACAACTTTTCGCAGCCTTTTCATTGTATCAAACCATCTGTTCGGAGGTATTTGAATAAGTTCGATCTTGAGAAGATTCTTGATCTCTTCATTTGTTACAGTGTTTATCATTTGTTCTCATAAAAATATAAATATTTCAAGCGACGACGGGTAGTCAACCTGTTCTATGTAAATTACATACAGTAAGCTCTTATCGACATGACACATGAAATAAACATTTCACGTGGAATTCTATTTTTAGAACAAATGTTTGTTTCAATTTCAACACGTTCATAGTGACTTGCATTAGACGCCCTTATCCGGATCATTTTTGATCTATTCCCTTTGTCTCTCTCAAATGTGGCTAATCGTAAATTGTGGAACTTTCAGTGTATGGTGTGAAATAAAGATGCCGTTTAACATGATTGAGTACAGTACTGAATTCATTGGATTCGTACCCTGCAGAACCAGTTTATATTTCAACTCGGCTATCGCCTCGTCAAATATAGACTGGTTCTGCAGGGTACTCACCCAATAGAATTCAGTATTGTACACGATCATGTTAAATGACCTGTAATTACTTATTTCTATTCTGATTTTCGTAGGGCATCGAACGGATAGTGAGTTAAAAAAATATAACCGACTTCTGTGACTGAAATTTTGAAAATTCCCTGCATTTTGTGAGTTTTGTAACTTTTTAATTTATGGTCTGTCTTCTTTTGTCAGCTACAATTGTTCTGTCGTCCCTTTTTCACGTTTTTGTACTTAACTCTTTGAGATTGATAAGCTTTTGCGTGAAGTTCCTTTTGTTTTAATATGGTCTTTGTGTGAAGCCCTGCGTTTTTGTCTATCGAAAAGGCTACAAGACCGAAGGCAGGCCACAAAAGAAATAGATTTGATCAATTGGATCTCCATGATGTTTACGGTATTTCTTTAATGGGTCTTCTTTGATGTTACAAAATACAGTAATTTTTTTCGAACTTCATTACTTAACTTCTTTTATTAAGGCAAAAGAAAGATGCCAAAGTTCTGAATAGTTAAAATGTATTCAAATTTACACAAAAAAGATGTAAAGCGATGTCACGCGTTACAGTTTAAAAAAGCTCTCGGATTTGACGCAATGGTGGAAAATCATTTATTCAGAGTACTAAGAGAGGAATTTTAATTGGATAAGTAGACCAGTCGCAATAGATAGAACTTTCTACGAGTAACGATGTAGACAATGCGTGATAACACCACGCTTCTAAATCCTGACATAGTAAGGAACTTCTGTAAGCAGCACCACCGTCATAGTCTGAATATCTCGAGAATTTATCAGAGGTTTCTCTTGCTATCCATCTGATTCCAAATCTTAAGAATAGAGTTTTTTGGCGCAAAAAGCCGGTATTGAAATTTAAATAAAGTATGAAACGATGTAAAATCAATAGGGTTATCAAGAATATCCAATTACAAAGACAGAAAGAAACAATCAAAATGCTTTCAGGACTGCGCACTCATTATTCTCCATGTCTTTCCCGTTAGTGCGCCGAGAGTTTCCGATTGAAAAGAAAGGAGTCGCCATGATGAGATTTTATAGGGAAGAAATGTTGTTTCTTCGTTCGTTTTAAAGTGATCAACTTATCTTAGTGTAGTTAAATAACTTTTAGTACAATCAAAGTTGGCTATTATTATATAAATTGTTATCAAAATTTGATATTTTAAGTTAAATTTGCAACAAGCTGATTAATTCTTACTTTGTTTAACAAAGCCCTATTGCATTTGTATGCTACTGGACAACATAAGTTATCTAAAATTCATCACTCAAGTCAAGATATGAAAACAGAAATTTAAATCTTAAAACATCTTAGTGAACGAGTCATCTCTTCCGTTGTTTTTCTCGAAATCGACTTCGAAAACGTTTAGATTTGCTGTGATTATTTTTGCCAAAAACACTCTGCATCGGTATTTATAAAATGCCGCTAAATTTATGAATCTGTATTCATATTTGTTCTTTAGAGAAGGCCCTTTCTAGACGATCTTTTTAAGCATTGGACGTGTAAATATTTTCATGATGAATTTGTTATTTTAAAGTTGATATTCACTTGAGGAAAGTCCGAGTTAAAAGTAATTTCATCATAATAAATACGTTTTGTATTTATGATGATTAATTCTAGATTTATAAGTACAGTTAAAATTGTGTCTAATAAAATATGTATTTGAGCCTTTGTGCAACCTTTGCAATAGTCTTTTGTGTGCACGACGGACAGAATTGCGGAACAAGAACGCATTGCATAAAATATATTTTCCAAATGACTATACAATATGAATAAGACGCTATTTAAAACGCCCAGTAACGACTTTATAGATCCATTTGCTCGCCAGACATTTTTATACTAGAAGAGGTAAACCTCAGGTTATCTCAAACGAAATTTCACGACAAACCTTCTGTTCTTCGCATTTTAGTCGAGTACATGTACTTCAAACGCGTAAAATGCAACTAACTATCTTTTGCCAACTTTATAACTACATGTACTTAAAATGCATAAATCTTTTTAAATCCTGAACGCAAAGTGGTTATGCACCTTGTTAAACATAAATTTGTTTATTTCCAACTGATTTTCAGCTCACCTGAGCACGAAGTGCTCAAGGTGAGCTTTTGTGGTCGCATGATGTCCGTCGTGTGTCGTGCGTCGTGTGTCGTCAACATTTACCTTGTAGACACTCTAGAAACCATATATTTTGCTCAATCAACCTGAAAATTGGTCAGAATGATTGTCTTGGTAAAATCTCGGACAAGTTCGAAATTGGGGTAAAAAATGAGGTCACGGGGTCAAATATTAGAAAAACCTTGTATACACTCTAGAAGCCATATTTTTTGCTCAATCAATCTAAAAATTAGTCAGAATGATTGTCTTGATGAAATCTCGGACAAGTTTAAAAATTGGGTCAAGTTGGGTCAAAAATGAGGTCATGGGATAAAATATTAGACAAACCTTGTAGACACTCCAGAAGCAATATTTTTAGCTCAATCAACCTGAAAATTGGTCATAATAATTGTATTGATGAAATCTCGGACAAGTTCGATATTGGGTCAAGTGGGGTCAAAAATGAGGTCACAGGGTCAAATATTAGATAACCTTGTAGACACTCTAGAAGCCATTTTTTTGTTCAATCATCCTGAAAATTGGTCAGAATGATAGTCTTGATGAAATCTCGGACAAAATCGAAATTGGGTCTCGTGGGGTCAAAATTAGGTCACGGCATTGAATATAAAAAAGCATTGTAGACGCTGCAGAAGCAATATCTTTAGCTCAATCAACCTGAAAATTGGTCAGAATGATTATCTTGATGAAATTTTGGACAAGTTCGAAATTGGGTCTCGTGGGGTCAAAATTGAGGTCACGGGGTCAAATATAAGAAAAACCTTGTAGACACTCTAAAAGCCATATTTTTTGCTCAATCAACCCAAAAATTGGTCAGACTGATTGTCTTGATGAAGTCTAGGTAAAGTTTGAATTGTGGCCAACGGGATCAAAAATGAGGACACAGGTTCAAGTTTTAGACAAACTTTGTAGACACTCAGTCTTTAAGCCATATTTTTGCTCAATCAACTTGAAAATTGGTCAGAATGACCTTCTTGATGAACTTGGGTCAAGTGGGGTCAAAAAAGAGGTAACCGGGTCGAATCTTAGAAAATCCTTGTAGAAACTTTGTAGGCCATAACTTTTGCCCAATCATCCAGAGAATTAGCAAGATTGAAATTGTCTTTAAAATTCTGCATGGTTTGAATTTGGATCAAGTGTGGTTACAAACTAGGTTAAAAGGTCAGATCTTAAGACTGTTTACTCAGGTGAGCGATTTAGGGCCACTATGGCCCTCTTGAATTGAATTTTGTTCAGTTCTCTTATCCATTAGTGTCCGTTTCGATTAGTACTAAATTTCATATGATACACAACTATTTTGTTAAAGGGTTTTGCCTCATATTATTCGATCTTGATTTATGCTCATATTTATTGAAATGTATCATAAATGTTACTTTTTATTAAATGTAGATTGTTAGAAACTGTTGCACTCCTCAGTTTGATCTTCATAGAATAGACGAAAACCTTGGAACTATCTGTAAATCACTCAACACAAAGGAATTGATTGGACGAAATGACGAGTATTTCTACATCATTGATAAATGTCCCGGAAAGTTGGATACTTGTAGACACATGAATACTACCATATATGGAAGTTTCCAACCAGTATTTTCAAGTATGAATGGAATGATATATTTCAACCCCTATTGTGCGTCATGCCATAACCAAACAGAAGTTGTCGAATGAATCCCTTCTCTGTCCTGTCCATTCATCACCGACAATGGGATGGACGAACTGTTTTATGCCATTAACGGATTCAACTTTAATTGCTTTTTCGACTTTTTAACTCCAGACAACATAGATATTTCGCATCAACAATGCTACCCTAAATTGATTCAAGACTATGAAATCAAGAATAACGCTGACTTTGTTTACAAATGTAAAAGTTTTAATGCAAAGTTTGTGTCGAAATCTTACTGGTACCAAAACGTGTATTGTTACCTGCGCGGTCGAATGGATCGTTTTCCAGAAAACACATGGTCAGATAAATATACGATGTGCCCCGCTTCTAAAAACGGAAGGTTCATTGGTGAATCAGCCTTAACAGTACTGATAGACAAGCAAATTGCCCAATCCTTAGAGATTTCAGCAAAAGAATAGAAAAACGAAGAGGAGGTGTGTTATAATCATTAGCTTCTAAGATCACATAAAAAAGGTATCAAATATTTAAAAATTACTTAACTTGTTGCTCAAATACTATTTATTTTATCCGCACCAGTTATTGGAATGTTCATTTTACAAAACCATAATTAACATTTACTTTCAAGAATGCTTTAAACGATAGGACGCGAGAGATGTATATGTAATGCTCGTATAGTACATGTACTTTTCAACTCAACGAGTATTATTTACAAAAATGAAATGATAAAAGGTTGGTATATAATAAAAAAAAACTATTACTAAAAAAGAAAACGGTTAATTGTTACCCTTTTCTCGGAATCTCCGATTTGGCTGAACATTAACTGATTTTATCAAATAAAACTGCCGCAAACGCAATGTCAACAAAAGCAACGCTGGGCGTGGCATTATACGCCCGAAGCTCAGAAATAAATGGGTGAGTTATGGACCGGACACGAATTTGCAAACTGACTCAAACAAAGGGAAATAACTAAAAAATTAGAAATGGTAAGGTTGTGGTTCTTGCGCCCTGCACACCCTAGCTATGATACCTATACACCTGTGAAAATTCAAGACTATAGGCCTTAAAGTTTCAAAGTAATGGACCGGACAAGAATATGCTTACTGAATTAAACAAAGGGTAATAACTCAAAAAATACAAATGGTAGAGTTGTGGTTCTTGCGCTCTGCACACCCTAGCTATGAGGTTTATACACCTGTGAAGTTTCAAGACTATAGGCCTTATATTTCAAAAGTTATGGGCCGGACACGAATTTGCTAACTGAATCAAACAAAGGGCAATAACTCAAAAAAACAAATTGTGGAGTTAGGATTATTGCGCCCTGCACATCCTAGCTATGAGATATATACACATGTGAAGTTTCAAGACTATAGGCCTTATAGTTTCAAAGTTATGGACCAGACAGAATTTGCTTACTGAATCAAACAAAGGGCAATAACTCAAAAATTAGAAATGGTAAGGTTGTGGTTCTTGCGCTCTGCACATCCTAGTTATGAGATCTATACACCTGTGAAGTTTCAAGACTATAGGCTTTATATTTCAAAAGTTATGGGCCGGACACGAATTTGCTAAATGAATCAAACAAAGGGCAATAACCCAAAAATACAAATGGTAGAGTTAGGGTTATTGCGCCCTGCACATCATAGCTATGAGATATATACACATGTGAAGTTTCAAGATCATAGGCCTTATAGTTTTTAAAGTTAGGGACCAGACACGAATTTGCTTACTGAATCAAACAAAGGGCAATAACTCAACAAGAGGGCCGTTAGCCCTGGGTCGCTCACCTGAGAAAAAAGCTTCATTTCCTAGGTATGTCCATGCAACCACAGAAAAAGAGATTTTCACTTATTCAATCAGATAACATTTGAAATAATCATTCCCTCCCCCTCTGCTCCTCCCCTGAACATTATTTATTTAAGCTTTTTCGTTAAAAGGTCTGTGATCAGCTAATCTGTAGTGTTCCTGATCCAGGAGAAGAATAAGGTTAAAGATTTCAAAATTGATCCAAAGTACTACCCCCTGCCCCCTAATGCTCCGCATCTGGTGGCCCTACATTCATGATTTTAGCTATTTTATTTTAGATCCATATGCTTATCATCCATGTCAATATTGAAGTCTGTAGGGCTCCTGGTTCATTAGAAGATGAAGATTAAAGTTACAATATTTTCACAAAAGTACTACCCCCTCCCCCCTGGTGCTCCGCACCTGGTGGCTTTACAGTCATGATTTAAGCTATTTTTTAAGGTCTATGAGCTGATCCTCCATGCCAATTTTCAAGTCTGTAGGGCTTGTGGTTCAGAAGATGAAGACGGTTAAAGATTACAAAATTTTCACAAAAGTACTACCCTCTCCCCCTTGGTGCTCCGCACCTGGTGAATCTAAAGTCATGATTTTAGCATTTTTTATTAAGGTCTATGAGCTGATCATCCATGCCAATATTCAAATCTGTAGGACTCCTGGTTCAGAAGAAGAAAAAGGTTAAAGATTACAAAATTTTCATCACAGTACTACCCCCTCCCCTTGATGCTCCGCACCTGGTGGCCCTACAAAAAAGATTTTTGCTATTTATATTAAGGTCTATGAGCTGATCCTCCATGCCAATTTTCAAGTCTGTAGGGCTTGTGGTTAGGAAGAAGAAGAAGGTTGAAGAGCACAAAATTTTCACAAAAGTAGTACCCTCTCCCCCCTGGTGCTACGCACCTGGTGAATCTACAGTCATGATTTCAGGTATTTTTATAAAGGTCCATATGCTGATCATCTATGCCAAATTTCAAATCTGAAGGTCTCCTGGTTCAGAAGAAGAAAAAGGTTAAAGATTACAAAATTTTCATCAAAGTACTACCCCCTCTCCCCTGGTGCTCCGCACCTGGTGGCCCTACAGATATGATTTTAGCTATTTTTATTAATGTCTATGAGGTGATCATACATGTAAAATTTAAAGGTTGTAGGCCTTCATGATCAGAAGAAGAAGAACGTTAAAGATTACAAAAATTACCCAAAGGACTCCCCCTTCCCCCCTGGTGCTCCGCACCTGGTGGCCCAACAGATATGATTTTAGCTATTTTTATTAAGGTCTATGAGCCGATCATCTATGCCAAATTTCAAGGCTGTAGGGCTGCTGGTTCAGAAGAAGAAGAATTTTAAAGATTTTCTTAAATTTTTAACTTTGGTTGCCATAGCAACCAGAGTTTTTCACCGATTTCAATTCTTTTAGCAATTCTTAAAGGAGACCACCTAAGGAACATTTCTGCCAAGTTTGGTTAAAATTGGCCTAGTAGTTTAGGAGGAGATGTCGTTTAAAGAAAATGTTGACTGACGACTGACGACGGACGGACGCCGGACAAAAGGTGATCACAATAGCTCACTTGAGCACGTTGTGCTCAGGTGAGCTAAAAATTAGAAATTGTAAGGTTGTGGTTCTTGCGCTCTGCACACCCTTGATATGATATCTATACACCTGTGAAGTTTCAAGACAATAGGCCTTATAGTTTCAAAGTAATGGGCCTGACATGAACTTACTAACTGAATCAAACAAAGGGCAATAACTCAAAGAATACAAATGGTAGAGTGATGGTTCTTGCGCGTTGCACACACTAGTTATGAGATCTATACACATGTGTGAAGTTTCAAGACCATAGGCCTTATATATCAAAAATTTTGGACCGGACACGAATTTGCTTACGGACAGACAGACGGACAGACAGACGATGCTGACGATAACATAATACGACCCTTCGGGCGTATAACAATTACAAAACAGTAATGAACACATCTTTCGAAATCACGGATTTTTTTCTGATATTGATTCAAAATCTTGTGGGATCCATAGAAATAGCGTATACTTGCGTATAAATGACGATTATGCCGCTTATTTCGAATCCCGGAAAGCAACTATTCTTTACCAGAAACAAAAATGCCCACAGTGCGAAAGTTGACGAAAGATCTTCAATTCTTTCATTTACCTTTTACCAGGGAATAGCCCAAAATCCACTGAAAGAAAAAGTCTATACCC
Organism: Fragum whitleyi; assembly: GCA_948146395.1. Taxonomy (NCBI): domain Eukaryota; kingdom Metazoa; phylum Mollusca; class Bivalvia; order Cardiida; family Cardiidae; genus Fragum; species Fragum whitleyi. The sequence goes on along the minus strand of OX411551.1, from coordinate 11,603,783 downwards.
TTAGCAGAGACACCCAAAATTGTAGAAAAGACCCCTAGGGTCCAAACGATTTAGTCCTTTGGGCCTTATTTTGTTGATGTCAGACTCAAATCCAAATCAAAGTAGGCTATAAGAATAATCTTTTCAAATAAAACTGACAACATTTTATTCAATATCATATTAAGATTTCATTTTAGTTGACGATCTTGACGACCCTTATAACCATTACCATACTACTAATATTGTGGCGATGAATTCACATCAAAAGCATACTCCCAGTATCATCATACTTTTGTATTAGTATTGCGATTATCATCATCATAATTATTCATTACAGTCAAACCTGTCTTAAGCAAGCACCCAAGGGATATTCAAAAAGCGCTTGCTTAAGTCAGGTTCTTGCTTAATACAGGTCAATTTCAGTGCAAATGGTTCATTTGGGAACTCATTGGCCGCTTGCTTAAGACAGGTTGCTTGCTGAATACAGGTGGCCGCTAAGACAGGTTTGACTGTATATGTTTTATTTAAAGTCGACAAGTCATTATTTTGAAACATTTTTTTCGACAGAAATGTTTGCCAATTCTTTGCCCAGAAAGCCAATTTCGTGTCAACGGAATCTGTAGATTTCTTGGTGGACATTGGTACGTCCGTGACCTTGCCTTGTTTGTTAACCTCACACCAATCACTGCCAACCTTACTCTGAACGATCTTGATGAAATGCCAGAGGACCAGCTCGCTTCGCCATTAAGAGTATACATTATCCGCCCTGCTCAAAAGACTTGGGAAATGGATATTTATTACAACCTCAATGACAACGTCCATGAAAAAGGTAGTAGCACAGTGCGATTTCTTTTAGTAACCTTACTTTTTCGAAATCGTATGGTCGAGCAGCAATCCCTCCTTTCACAAGTTGATCGTGCTCTAAAAGGTAGTTGGACTTTGATAATTGGCAAGAAAATCTGTACGTTCATAGCTCATCTAATCAAGTATGTCATGTATTATCTAGCAGGCGACAAGACAATATATGTTCCATTTGCATTTGAACAAGAATCGTCGAATGCGTCAATGATCCGGGTTTGGACAAAGCATAATTTGAACAAATTTGGGTCGAATAAACTATTCATAACTAAGTTATTCTTTTGTAATCAAGTTTTACTCTAGTATAACAGTTTACAAGTCCTTCAAATTCTCTAGAGAAACTGGTATTAGATGTATACAGCAGAACCTTTTACCAAATTTGTAGATGGAGAAAGGCACATATAGTTTCCTCGATTTCAACTTTCGCCCGCATCCTACAGGTACTAAATGGCGACTGATTATATGTGCACATCACACAAGGGGATGTTTCAACAAACTCGAGACACCTTACTTCTGAGGGGCGGTCTCAAAAATAACATACAGGGAAGACTCGAATATTTTTGACTCCGTCAAAATTGCATTATATATAAGCAATCGAACAAGAAATCAAAACCATTACACATTGTTGCATAAAGTGGACGTTTTCGGGTCGTTATAGGCACGCGTTAACCTACAAAACCCAGACGTTAACGTGAGAAAACATAGTTTTATAAGTAAATTAACGTGCCGGTAATACGCGACTTTTGTTTCACTTAAATGTCCTCGGTCTGAGCCTATACACTTTATAGTGTAAACTGTTTGAAAAAAATACTGAAGTCTTTCTTTTAATGCAATAATAGCGTCAATTCACGCTTTTCGGATGTTATCATTTGCAGAGCCCCTCGAAATGCTTGAACGCCCTCGTGTTTTGCACTAGGACGTTGAACTATTTTTCAGCTCCCTGCAAATTTTAACGCCCCCATAAACGTGAAAAAACCCTATTATAAAGAATGAGGGATGATCGCGGACAGCAAAAGTCTTTGATAATGTCCATCTGTATTTCTGCAAAAAACAGTTCTACATTCAGGATGGCAAAACATGGCAAACTGTTTGCAAATTATACCCCTCCTTCCTTTCACAATTGACCTCGTGTTGTCATCGTTAATGCAGGACATGTATGTTTGTCATTCGGAACACCACTCGGCAAATCTAACGGTTAACCTCGGATGTTTTTGTGTTTTGAAAAACCGGGGAAACAGAGGAAAAACTCGATGACGTGACTTGAAACGGCATCAGCCCTTCAAACTATGAGTGAAAATATTCGACATCGTCAACGCTACTCGTTAAAGATAATAATGTGAAAAATTCGTTTCTCTATTAAAAACACATCATAACCTTCTATATGACTGCTAAAACTTTTTAAATTTTGAAATTACCTCGTCTTTAAAGTCTCAATTTGACTCTTATGAAAACATTAATTTAAGAATGCATACCCATCCGCTTTAAATACCACCGATGTCTGTTGAGTTTACGGGAAAGGCCGGGCGATCTTCCGAATGGTATTTTTGTATCGAAAAAAAGTTGTTTTTAATTTGGGAATAACGTCATATATAAAGGATCATTATAACCGAGAATCGCATATTCGTATAACATAACGACTATTAAAAGTTCAATCATTCCTATAAAATGTATTTTCAAGATTATTTCTAGGTGCTCCTTGCACATGTATCTATACTCCAACCAGTTTAAGGCAACATTGGAAATAATGCACATCACGCCTTATCTTTTTCTTGGGTATGTTATGCTCAGCGGTCATTGTCAGCTAACAGGTCCGACAAACACAAGACGTGTACTTTTACTAAAGATTTTCTAAAGTCTTCATTTCTAATAATTATTTGCAGTTTTAGTTTTTTATTGCTTTTCAGCTGAAATCATTCGTGGAACGTTTGTCAGTTTTTCGCGTATACTTACGTGCAAAGCGGGGTACAATATCCAAAGGTTCTCAAACGTGTTCGTGTATTAAACGCAAGTTAATTTTATTTGTTTTTGATCCGTCGTTGGTCTCAAGCATTTCAGAATTTAAAAAGTTGCCATCACGATACCATGAGTGCAAGATTCAAAACAGATCAAAAGTCGATCAAACCTCAAAGATTTTTTTTTTTAAATTTTCTTAAAACCGACTTGTTTAAATTTTCAAAAAAACATCTCTCTTTAAAAAATCCAAAGAAACTCGATGCACTTCTATTGCTCTGGCAATGCCAGTATTAGTATCACAACTACTTGAACTCGTGTCTAGTTGTATGAAACTAATTGTTAAGTTCCTTTTTATCTTGCAGTACACCAATGCATTTTATGCATTGATACGAAAACAAATCTATACCCTTTTGGAGAAAAAAACTTAAGACTTAAGATTTTTGCTATTTCTCAAAGTCAGAGCTACAGATAGGTGGGGTATTTTGGATTTAAAACTCTCGGTAGTTCGTAGCTCAAGGGACCGGGGACAATTTATACGAACTTATCGTAGTACGAACCATCTAGAGTCAAGCGGTCGGTAGTTTCCTGAAGAATCGGAATCCAACTCGGTCTTAAATGTACCCTCTGTTTTGGGCTTGATTATAACTTAAAAACGCACATATTTTGAATCAATGTCCAACAAGACCATTTGCTGAAAGTAATGAAGCTAAAATTCTCTTGGACAAGACTCAATTTGTGTTTTGTCCATTTAAACCAAAATAACGTGATATTTTTTTTAATTACTTAAATGTCAGTCCATAGCTCCATCAGAGAGTTTTCCTTTTGCATCAAATCACTCTGAGTACTCATTCAGTAGATTACGAAGTCTCGGCAGTACAATGTATAGGCGTGGACAACAAACCCACCAAATTTACAAATTAAACAAGGCTTCTAAATAAGGATGCATGACAACAATCGTGCAGTAGCCTACCGAACAACAAGTGTGAAAATCTAGGTAAATGTCTAATTGTGACACCTTGGGAAATAATTGATCCACAATTCAAACCTGCGATTCATACATGTGAATTGTTTTATAAACCATCTCTAGGGGGACTTAACACGTTCTACGAACTACGAACGATCGCCGAGCAAATACCACGGAGCTTTCTTACTAAGATAAAGAAGGGAAAAATTGGGACCAAAGAATGTATACGAACTAATCACATACCCACGAATCACTGGTGTGCGAACTACTGAGAGTAAACTGTATTTTAATAACATAACACAAATCTTGTGTTGTTGGTTTTCATTGAAATTGTTCCGCAATCACGATTGAAAGGAGCGTCCACACCCTCTTTCATCTATACCTCTGTCAAGATTAAAGTTCATGTGATGCGTTTCTTTATTTGATGCTAAAAGGGGTGCTTGACAGTAATTTCACTTAATTTTCTTAACACAGTTAAGGTTTCAATACTGCTTTGTAACTATTCCATCCTTACTATATCTTAATAGGAATGGAATAATGCTTTTAAAGCAAGATTTCACATGAATCCGGTTTTTTTCTGTTTTTCTAACTTGATTAAATATTCAACTTGGCTCAATTGCCACTGACTTTAATTTCATATATGGACAGGAATACGTGAACAAAATAACCATTCGGAACATCACTCGGCCATTTTCATTAACTGCAACAGACCTCGGATGTATGTAAGGCGGATGGGTATGTAACACAATCGTGCATTTTGATAGGCGGAAACAGAGTAAGAAAAGCTAGCACTGTGGATTAATATCTTCTACAGTAAATAACGGCTGAAAAATCTTATTTTTTTAGAATGATCGATCATTCTCAAAAATTAAGGTTTTTTCCAGCCGATATTTAAGAATCTAAAGATATTTATATAAGGATACGATGGTTTCACGTCAGGGACTTAAGCGAGAAGCGTTGGCGACGTCGAATGTTTTCACTAACAGTTTCGAGGGCTAACGCCATTTTGACCGACGTCATCGAGTTTTTCCAAGGTTTTCCCGTACTTTTTGAAAAAAAAGTCCGTCTATGTACATCCGAGGTTGATCGTGAGATTGGCAGAGTGGTGTTCCGAATGCAAATTAACATGTTAACAGACGGGGATCGGAATGGTCAAAGGATTTTCTAATTGTTTCTCAGGGTGTTTGGCACACTGTTGCAGTAATTTTTGTAACGTCCATAAATGCAAAAAAAAAAAAAAAAAAGAAAAAAGCAAAAAGAAAGAAAAATATCTTAAGATCATATTCCAATCGGAGAGACGACAAAAGCGCATCTCATAAAAATGCAGAACCGACTGTGAATAAAGGGGTAAAATTCAACTGTTTTGTATTAAAGGCGCATTGAAACACAACAGAAGGTATCGGTAAACCATCTACTCGATTTGTAAAAGTGCCTTACGCAAGACTCGTTTGAAAGTCGAATATTTGCAATTTGTCAATAAATGTTTATTACATTTTCGAACGTATAAAAATTCCCGTATTATTTGTATGTGACCCATGATAAGATTTTTGTGGCAATGTATTACTCTAGTAGTGTTTAAGCGACTACTTAATAATTTTGGATTAGTCGAAATATAATTATTGTTTGTTTTTATGGTTGATTTAACAGAAATGTCCAAACGAAATATTGTCTTTAATCTTTCACTATACTTTCATTATTGTCTAGTGGTTGAAATGAGAATTATGTCCCAAGATCTCCTTTTGAATTTGAACTAACACTTGTGTAAATAGGGTATATCCGTTAACATCTCAAATATATTTTCGATGTCATCGGATGAGGTATTTACAAATTGTAAATATGAAACATTTAAAAAATGTCATAGCAAGTACATTTATAATAAGAAAGGACAAACGTCAACAGCACAGATCACAGCCGGAAAACGATTGTCAGTTTAAAAACTATGATCCAATAACTTTCTTTTCATATCTACACATTTTTTTATCACTATAGCCAATTTATTTCTGGTCCGATTCATACCCGGGTGTAGACTGTCCTACTTTAAACTATAGGAATAGCCTATTCTAGGCTATTCTTATAGTCGATAGTTGGACCAGTCTTAAGCTTGTAACCCGCCTTCTGAGACAAACTCTGATATAGCGGGCAACAATACCCGCCCGGGGTCAGAAATAAGTAGGCCAAACGTCCTGTAGGCCTGATTGATTATTTACAAGCATCCTTCCGTACCTTATCTTACTTTACGAGAAGAACTATCGACTAGATACCCCTTTACTTGCGACGGTGATTTCCAAGATGGCCAAACAAATGATAGAAAGCGAGATATTTGAAAATAAAAGATAAATGTCAATCAAGAAAAGCATATTTTGTAATCAGTTCCAATTATAAAAGCTTTTTTCAATTTATAATTTTCTCCCAAATTAATGTTTCTTTACCATACTTCATACAGATAACCAGGATTCGCTCTTTCATTTAACTTCATTATTTATACACAAAAAACTTAAACAAAGCTTGCTGTTAAAACAAAAAATATGTATACATGATTGTATTTTTGAGTGTGCTTGTTTTAAACCATTGTTAACATCAACCATTTTCGCTTAACTTTGCCAACATTCGTTAAAGGCGACAAAATTCACTTTTCTGTACAGTATAGCATTTTTACTTGTTGATTTTAGTTCCAATATTTGTGACCTCTAGAGTGTAAACACTTAATTTGTTGACGTCGCACGATAGACGGCGCACGACAGACGACGGACATTCAATGATCACAAAAGATCACCCTGAGTACGATGTGCTCAGGTGATCCAAAAATAATGGGGTGTGAGTACAGGATGGACCATATTGTTGGAAAGGGAGAAATTGACCCTATCAATTATTTGTGTTCCCACAGTGAAACAGAATTACTACGATTGTTAGACGGAATGATCGAATGGATAAATTGACTGACTAGTAGCAAACTCAACTAAAGTAATAAATACGCGAGTTGCGCCTGTCTGCAAAGCGGTATCGGGCGTAGTAATCTATACCTTGGAAATTAGTTATATTTGGCAGACTAAGCGCTAAATAGTGAGCATACCGTTCGACATTTTTCCTTTGAAGTGAGTTTGGAATGTGGGCTTCCGATTCCTATAGGTTAATAAAACCCTTGGTAAAAGATTAAAAAATTAAAAGTTAATGGAAACCTTGCTAAAAGATTAAAAAATTGGAATGCATGCCTTCAAATGTCACATTGCCTCTTTATAAAAAGGCTATCAGCGCTTTTAGCGCTTTGATTATAATGCCATTTATAATTGAATTTATGATATATACTACGACACATATTAACAGTATACTATTGTACGAAATTAACTGATACCATGATAGTATATTAATATTTTATTTATATAAATTAATTTATTAAAGTAACAATTTAGATATTCAACTTTGAATATAAGATCCATTTCGGCACGATCGCGCTTTTTATCAAAAGATTCATTTTCAGTATTAAATTAAATAAGCTATCATGATCTGCCATTATGATTAAATTGTTTACATAGCGAATTCTAATTTTTTAAGCCTGTAAAAAATATAGCTGCATACAACTCTATGAAAAATAGAAAAATATGAATATCAATTTTGTTCGAAAAATTACCATCCATTAAAACATCCTTTAGACAAACGCGAACCCCATTGGTAAGCATATTTGTTACTTCCATTGGTTCGTATTCGGCGTTGCCTAAATATTTCATTGAACGGTTAATGTAGATCATTTCAGGCGAAATCTGAACATATTCTCCTCCAAAAAGCTCAATTCGATCGCAGAAAAATAATTTTGAAATGAAATAACCTTTTGCCTTAAGTCTATGTGAAGACTTCTCTGACCAACCGGAAATAATGTCGTTACTTAACACAAAATCTTCATCCGTGGTATCAAACGGTGTGAACTGTGATCCATTATCAACCGTTGCGAAGTAAGTCTTGTACTTGTTAAAATCTGGCTTTAACGTATAAAGGTCGTTGTTAATTTTCATACCCCAGTTTTCGGATAAGCTCCGCTGAATTTGGGAAATGAATATCTCTGGGTTAACCAATTGGTTGTAAGCCATCAACGTAGCCAATACAAATTGTACTGGGCTTTCATTTTCCGCTTGTAATTTGTAATATAAATCAATATCCCAATCTTGAAGTTCGGGACGGGTAATGAACTCTTTTTGGGCAGACATCAAATCAGCATAGGGGACTTGATGTAGGTGGTTCACCGTCAAGTTATTCGATATGTCTGTAGGTGTGAGTGTGATGTATAACTTTGGTTTCTGTATATACCACATGCTTCCAAAAAGTCGACAGCTTTTTCCTACACGGATTTGTCCCTCTGGGCATTTTATTGGTCGACAGTTCTGGAAAAAAAAATATTCGTTGTATTATATAGTTACAAAATAAAAGAATATAAAAACATAAACGTTAAGTATTTTTAAGATAACTTGAAAATGGAGAACCTTGGTTATGGTAGATGTGATAAATTTTTCATGGTGACAATTCATTTTCATCATAAAGGTAATCTGTTTGATAATAAAAATGAAATTAATATTTTTTTTCTATATAACACATCGATTATTTCTCTAACAAATATGGGTTGTCGGAAAGCTTAAAGAGATACTTTTATATATATATTGATAGATTGATTACTAAAACACATCGGAACAGAAAGTATATAATTTATAAATGTAAACAGATTATAAAGACTCTGATTAAAGATTGGTAATGTTACATTAAGAACCTGTGAAAAATACAGGAGAGCACTCCTTGAAAAGTTCAAAAATCCTCTTTAGCGCATCTCAGCACTACGTGCTCAAGATGACCTTTTGTAATAATTGAATACCCAAAGACCATCATGTATCGTGCGTGTGAGTCGCCAGTCATCAACAATTTAAGATTTTATATTCTACACTCTGCCCAATCTTGAAAACTTTGTCAGAAAATTGGTTAGGTCCTGAGGATGATCACTATTTAAATTGTGAAAGACCCATTGATATCACGGGAAAATGATCGAGAATGAAATTTTCTTATTTACACTCTAGAGGCCTAAAATATGACCAACCTTTGTCAGAATATTTGTCAACATCCAAGAAAAAAACATTAAAGATTGGATGGATCCATTTAGCATTACGGGAAAAGAAGCATTAATTAAAGTTTTTTTGTTAACACCCTAGAGGCCACAAATATGGCCCTATCTTAAAAAAATGTCAAAATGTGTGTCACGCCACAAGGCTGATTCATATTCAAAAGATGTCGCGTGAAAGGGATATAAATAACAATTTTCTTGTGTACACGCAAGAGTCCACAAATATGGTTCGACACATAATCAGAATGTGTGTTAGGACCTAAGGATGAACCCCATTGAACATGGCAGGGGTCTAAAGGATATAATGGACAGTAGGATATTAATAATCATTTTCTTGTTTACAGTCTAGAGACTACAAAGCTTACTTAATCTTTATGAAAGAATATTAAGGATGTCACAAGGATCAACCCTTCTGAAAATAAATAGGACCGATGGTATAACGGGAAAAATACCCTAATGGCAAATTTCCTGTTTATAATCTAGAGGCCAAAATTATGACAATAGCGACTTTATCTTCATAAAAAATTCTGATTGTTTACCAATTCACCAGCACAATCCTTTTGAAAATGGGAAGGACAAAATGATATCACGGGAAAAGGGCCCTTAATAACAAAGTCTTTTTTTTTTATTGTATACGCCATGAAACTTGGCCAGGATGTATGAATAAACACAAGGGTATACAAAAATGCATAGTCTTGAGCAGGACTTTTAATCTCGAACGGTTGTGTTAATCTACTGAAACGAATAACAATATCAATTCAATTTTTATCAATCAACTGCTTTATAAATAATTTGAACCCAGATCAGGATAAAAATTGTATCTTTACGATGCTTATTCATCGAAAGCTATAACCTCTGTGGATATGAGTCAGTTATTCTACCTTACCTGTTCTTGTTTTAATTTTAATTCTCCAAAACACATATAATTATAAGAAATTTGATCTCTCAATGACTTCTCGTGAATTTCAACTGATTCTCTGTCCAGAAGAACACTTATAGCTGACGAACTGAAAACCCTTGGTTGTTCATATACAGGACACTTGGTATAGTTTTTCTCCTCCCATACGTTGACCGACATCGGATTCAGTTTATTACACAGGTAACAATAGACATTTTGGTATACAAAAGTTTTAGTGAATGTTGCATTGAAAGCAGCACACTTATCTCTGTACTGCTGTAGACCATTTTTAAGACAGCCTCGAATTGTATGACGATAACATTTATTATTCGATATATCGATATGATTTGGAACTAGAAATTGTACAAAGCAATCCTTCGGTTTATTTCGAAGACCGTCAATAATTTCCATAATATTTCTGTTTGGAACAATTGAACACGACATTATTGGTGGAAAGACTAAGATGTCTGCCTCTGTTTGAAAGTGGCATTTAGCACAGAGGTGGTTGTAATAAATCCTTCCGTTCGTTTTAGAATAAACTGGAGAGAAACTACCATAGATTGAAACGTTACTTTCGTTGCATTTTTCAAATTCGTTTGGGCATTTATCGATAATATGAAAAAAATCGCCATCCTGGTAATGATCGGCCCAATCCTTTGTGTTTAGAGCTTTACAAACAGTTCCGAGGACCTTGTCCAGATTGTAGAGATCGTAACTTGAATGACAACAATCTCTACGCAAGCCACACTCTAAAGAGCAGGAACACGGTCTACAACAAGGTTCGAATTGCTCTCTCCTCATTAGATTGTCCAGTGGTATTGGTTTAGATGCGTTCAGATGGCAAAACGTTGTATACGGACACCATGTTTGGAGATCCTCGGGGAAGTCTACTGCAGCTTGAAGTTTCTGATTTCGATCTATGTAGCAAACCAGGCTTATTATGAACAGTACGAATGGAAAAATCATTTTGAACTGAAATGTAGCATAAATTATAAAACTCAATGCTGAACCTAAACAATGGCTTATAAGGATGTGTTTTTCTCAACTGATGAACAAAGAGGATTTTGTTTGCTTGAGAAACATTCTAACACGTTCTGGTCATATCACTTAAGCACTGAACCAAGATTTTCTTTCGATTCTAACACCAGAACAACTAACACAGTCCATCTGAAACATGATCTATGCATATTAAATAGATGTCAATTCAATTGAAAATTCAATGAAATAATCTTGGAATCGTTTAAAAGATAACTGGTTTTATGATAGAAAAGGATTTCTGACTAATAATCCTCTTTTTTTCAATTACTTTTGTGGAAAAATGATGGCAAAATTTAAGAAAATTCGAATGCACAAAATTTCCTTTTCTTTAGCATTTAGTCTTTTCCCCAAAAACAAGCATGTAAATTTACACACTTTAATAATGGTTATAAAATGAAAATAAACCATATTATCATCTACAATATATTTTCAAGATTTTTGTCCAAAACTGTGTAACTTTACGCAGTTACCAGAAAAAAATCTCTAAAAATCCATCTCTAAAAATACAAGACCAATTATAATCCATTTCAGCTCTGAAGTGTTTCATTTCTGCTCTGAAGTGTGTAACTTTACGAACTTTGTTCGAACCAGAAAAATACGTGTATGCAAATCTCTTAAAAGTTCATGTAACTTGTAAATAAGGCTTTGATTGCACAATGAGATAAAGGTTTGAGAAACCAATTTATTTTTCCTGTCTAAAGTGGGTAACTTTACACAGTTATGAAATGTGTAATTCTTAAAATAAGTTAAATTTCAAATCTAATCCCATCCAGAATTTTGTAAAGGGTACAACATAAACATTTCCAAAACCTGTATTATGCTTTTAAAATTAAGGTTTTGTACCCAACGTTTGTAACTTACCGAAGTTTCTGATAAACGATTAAGAAAACCCCAAAGTTTTGAATAAAAAGTGCGTAAAGTTACATACTTTTGTAGAAGGTGAATAACAATTACAGGAACACAGCTTCTCGTAATTATTAAACTTTAGGCAGATAGGAAAAACATATCTTAAAGTGCGCAACGCATTATAAACAATTTAATTTTCTCCCTTTAAAAAGTGTGTAAATTTACGCGGTTATGGAAAATTTGGAACACAACAAAATAACAATTTTGACTTTACATTCAGTGACGACAACTGCGTAAAGTTACGCACTTTGGATAAGGAAAATCGAGGCAGTTTGAATCTTCTCCTCTTCAATGTATGTAATTTTTTGGCGGTTGTGGAACATTCAAAATAAATACAAAAAACTATGTTGAGTTTACATCCACTGAAAAAAGCGTAAAATTTACGAACTTAAGACGAAGATAAACAAGTGAGTCTGAAATTTTGTCTCTTATAAGTGTGTAAATTTACGCGGTTAAGTAACATATGAATTATATTGAGTGACAAGTACTTAAAGTTACGAATTTGAAATAGGAAAAAATCTAGACAGCTTGCATTACTGTGTAAAGTTACACACTTTCAAGAAAAAATTGTTTCCTATCCAAAGTACGTAACTTCACGTAGTTTCTGGAAAAAGAAAAAGAAAACTCCTATTTGTTTTATAAACATCGCGTAAAGTTAGGTGCTTTTGAAGGAGGTGTATAACAATTTCAGGAAAGCAACTTCTCTAAAGTGTGTTACTTTATGAAGATAGAAAAAATGAAATTCATTTCAAATAACATAATGCAACATACATTTTTCGTAAAGTGCGTAACTTTACGCAGTTATGAACAATTTGGAATTAAATCAAGACAGCTTGAATATTCCCTTTCTTGAAAGTGTGTAACTTTACACAGTTATTGAAATTTTGAAATCGACCAAAACATCTACGTCAGCTTTTATCAAATGATGAGAGAAAATCTGGACACTAGATTTTCTCCCTCTTAAAAGTGTGTAAATTTACGCGGTTATGGAAAATTTGGTATACAACAAAATAACAATGTTGACTTTATATTCAGTGACGACAACTGCGTAAAGTTACGCACTTTGGAGAAGGAAAATCTAGGCTGTTTGAATTTTCTGTTTAGGGTGTAACTTAACGCGAATAAGGTATATCTTGAGGCTGACCTTTATACTACAGTTTGAGTTTTCTCCCTATGAAAGTGTGCAACTCTGAGCGGTTATGGAACATTTGAAAATAATCAAAATAAATATGTTGACTTAACATCCATCCAGTGACATCTGAGTAAAACAAAGAACTGAAGACGAAAAAAACCAGTAAGTCTGAATTTTCTCTCTAAAAAGTGTGTAAATTTATGCGGTTATGGAACATTGGAAACTAATAAAAAATACGTTGATTTTACATTCAGTGTCAAGTGCGTAAAGTTACAAACATAGGATAGAAAAAAATCTCGACAGTTTGAATTTTTCCCTTTAGAAATGTGTGTAACTTTACACGGTTAGTTATAATTTATAATTAATCAAAATAACTACGTTATCTCTCTAGAAAGTGTATAACTTTACACGGTAATTGAAACAATCAAAATATCTACGTCAACTTTATACCCATTGACAAATGCCTGAACCCACTTAACGCGGTAATTCAAAGTTTGAAAATTCAAAAGAACTGTCTTGAATGTTTTTACATTCAGAACAAATACATTTTGATGAATTTGAGAACACCCCAAAGATCTAGATTTACAGCCGTATATGTCACTCCGGTTTTGGAAATATAGTGGCTTGGCAATTAAAAAACTAATCATTTGAATCAAGTTGTGCCCAACAACATTGTGATTGGTGGAAATATCAGTTTCATATTCCCATAGCTGCAATATTTTACAACTCTTTCTGGTACGGTGATGCCATTCACAACTAATATTCGACAATAAAAGGCTATTTTGTAAGTTTTTACACAATGCAGACCTATTGTCTCATTTGTGAAAAAATATCCTTGCATTTTTGCTTTATGATATGAAATGTTAAGATATTAAGTGAGTGTGTTTCTATTTAGAAGAGGCACGAAACTAAATACTTCGCGCAAACCATCCCACCACATTCAATGAAGTTCTTCGTTTAATAATTGATTAAATTTCAATTGTAAAGGTTGGTTTACGAAGTTTTCGTAGACCGACGACGATAATTTGTTTAAACCGGACTAAGATATCCGTTTTTTTTTTCTTTTTGTTATAGTAACAGTTGCAATAAATTAATTGAATTTAATTGAATATTAATTCGCTTGAACTTTATCTCCAATTTCGGATTTTGTCCCTTATTTTATCAATGACCCTCAAGAGCCTATTTTTTTCGGCATTCAATCGTAATTAATCAATATTTTAGTTGACTGTGCAGAGATTATCATTATTATTATTAATATAATATTATTTTTCTAAAAGCAAACGGTTTAATGTAGAACTATGTTTCTTACCCGAATACAGCAGTCTATTTGCTCCCTATTACGGTAAAATTTTCATCACACAATACACATTAAACTTGTGTATTTTCGCAGAAATTAAGCCACCTGTTAGTCACGTGACATGACCGGGTAGATAAAAAGTCGCGAAGTGTGTTGATAACGCTTTACGCATTTCAAAGCCGCTATGCCCTTGTTTGATCTTCGTTATATAATATAAATGCCCGCAGGAAGCAATCTTTATATTGGGGTCGTTAATTGCTCGGGGATTTTTTTCGGGGGCTATGGCGCTAATTCGAGGACTCAGTTATGGCAATTACTTGTGTAAGAATTCAGTAAATTTTCTGACTTTTTGGAATAAAATTCTGAATGAAGGAGCCTTGAACAATGGGTAAAATACACACTGAGTCCGCCGCAATTTTTAATTTCACCAACTTTAAAATGCATTACCTTTCATAACCTAAAAAAACCAAGTTTGAAATACTCTAACAATTTCATTTTTACACCTTAGGTTTGGATTTGTTTTTTCGTAGTATCTTGTGTGTGGTTTGATCCTATCCTGTGGCGGTTCTGGTTTTGGAAGATGGCTTAATCATTCAAATATAGAGATTCATTTTGCTATTTTCATGATGTGGATTGGATTCCTCGAAGAAAATGAATTCATTTTGCAACACTCGGGGGGGGGGGGGGGTCGAACATTTTTAGATTCGCCACTGGCCATAACAGAGACACACAGGAAAAGTCTCTCCCTGTAAGCATAAAGGACGTTGGTTAATCATTATTAACACGACAAAAATAATAAAAACAAGATTCAAACAAACCGGCTCAAAGAGATATGCATTAATGATTTGTAATCAAAATCAAGCAGAAAACAAGGATCGAAACTGTCAAACAGTTAGCGGGCTTTAGATCGTTTAACGTACAAATTACATTCGTAAACACAATAACATTTTATAACAAGTGAAAATAATATTTTACTTTTTTTTGTGTGTAAGCACTAGGCTGAAAACTGCCTGGGTGTGTTTAGGTTTTCATTTTCATACCTCCATGATATCAACAAAGTATTTTTTTAAATCTTAAGATTAAATAAGATAAAGCAAAAATGCAAAGATTTGTCAATAAAGAAGATGAAGAATGAAGAACATTCCTCATGAAACTAAACCCAAAATATGCGGAGTTAATTCATACGTGATTGTGATTTAATTTTTGGTTTAATTATATCATGAACTCGTCAAATACTACCCTCATGTAATAATTCAGTATCATTAAGCAAAAAATCTAAAGATCAATTTATAATCATTCCGATTTCACACGGGACTATTTTGTGCAGAAGCATCAAAATTAAATGTGTACCAAAAATGGTTTTCATTGAGGGATAAAATCAACCTGTAATTGTTAAGCCAATCAGGATGCAGGAATCTTGAAATAACTTGAATTAAATTATTATTATTATTTTTTTTTTACAATTTGAAAACTTTAAGGAGTCAGACAGGAATGTCCAAAATTAGAATATTTTGTTCTAAACTAGAGATTTAATAGTGCAGATGAAATGAGTTTAGGAGAAGTGAGTGTGAACCAAATTTCCATTTGAGACAAAGTCGTGAAAAGGGAAGCAAATAAAAGGCGCCGCCCCTAAATAGCTGCTCCTGTGGAATTCATTTGGGCGGCAAAACTAGGCGGAGTGGTTCTAGTTTTTTCATCGGTTTCCAAGGAAATCAGTATATCTCTGCTTTGATAGCCCTCTTCCAACTGCATTTATGAAGTGTGAAAGTATGACATAACTTTTTCCTATCATAATTTTAGAACTTTGAAAAAGTGACAAAACAATAAACATAAAAAAGGAAAAGTAAACGTCAGTTTTTTATTTACCGAAATTATCTGAACTTAAGAATAAATTATAATCAAGACACATATATCGCGTTGTTGTCGTGTGAACATGCGATAAAGTCAACAAAGATTCACAATGACACCCTTTCCGGCTCCTGCCTGATTAACACCAAAATCTAGATAGCGTCTTTTTATTTCGTTTTACGCCGCCTCTAACATTTTTTTCATTTCATATCGCAGCGGTAAGCGGTTGTTGAGAAAAAAAACAGCCAAACAAACATACCAAGCTTACTTTAAATCTTATTATTTAAGTTTTCAATCGCTTTAAAAATGTTACTTCACTAAAATATCAAGTAGACTGGGTCGATACTGATCAACGGGCTACCGGTTTAGCCCAGACAAGGCTATGTACTACTTGGAGTAAAGGGTCTGTCCAGTGACCGTCTCAATTCAACAAAACCGAACACATCGTGTAATTTGCAACAGAGTCACAACCTTAAACGCGTCTGAAATCTCGGTTCATAAACGTTACGTACCTTGAACGATTCTACAATCCACAATCTGACGCCAGTTTGGCCAAAATTTCCCCAAATTCGCTGGACAGTTTTATGGTTCCATGATTATCTGATAATTGCTTCCATGGGACTATCAAATGCATCATGCAGCCTGTTACAGTTGAATAATTCTGAGAACTGGCCAATGATTTCTCCTCGTTCCAGTAGAGTAAACAAAATACCATGGTCAAAACTGCTTGGGTAACGGACAGCCTGGAGTTAATCACCTATGATTTTCTGGTAAATCAAGATAATGGTCAATAGAGCAGTGGTCCAAAATGTTACAGTCTCGTGGCGTTAGATAGAGCAGTGTCTACTTGATTATAGTTGTATTAATTATTGCTATTTTGGTATTGGAAAACAAAGTTGACTTGTCACTCATTAGTTTTCGTTACCTTTCGGTAATATCCGACAGGTCATTTTGAAAATTTTATTTTGAGATCAGATAAATAATGCAAATATTACCGTAGCACAGTGGTCTTAACCGTTTGGCAATAAGTAACATTAAAATGACAGACCAGGTTTCAAATACGCACGGATTCGTCGGATATAGTATATTTATTTTCCAAATTGTTTTAACCATGATTTTATAATTATCAAATAAAGGGACAATTTTATTGTCACCTTAATTTCTTGATTGTGATATTTTGAATTTGTAGTGTTTTTGTCTTTATCATATTTCTCATTTCAAGGAATCAGCCACTGGAATCAATTATTGTCTTTCGGATTAAATGCTTATGATATTATTACTATTTTTTCCCTCCATTCATCGATTGTAGTTACTTCTGTTAATCCTTTTTACGGAGTTCTTCGTCCTATTTTTATTTTATTTTCCCGAATAGTCCATCAGACATAGTCAGAGATCGGGGAAAGAGAAATGTGAAAAAGTTGTCCGGTACATTTCTTAAACCCATTTGTGTGCA
This sequence comes from Fragum whitleyi, assembly GCA_948146395.1. Classification (NCBI taxonomy): domain Eukaryota; kingdom Metazoa; phylum Mollusca; class Bivalvia; order Cardiida; family Cardiidae; genus Fragum; species Fragum whitleyi. The sequence goes on along the minus strand of OX411551.1, from coordinate 11,586,362 downwards.
GTGCGTAGGCTACTGTGCAATACGAGACCACATGATATAGAATATCAAACGGTAAACCTACACGATGAACACATTTAAGTAATTGTGCCGTGCTTTTTTGATATGTTATTTTTTCATAAGATTTAAATAGCCTTAAAAATAATATCGTATTTAAAAAAAGGAAAAAAATGAAAAGAAGAAAGGGAGTTTCGATCTTCGTACCTCTGTATTGCCAGTCTATGACCATACACATGTAGCTATATCTGGTCACTTATCTGGTTTCAACAGGGTATATTTTGTTATTTGAGAGTAACGTAAATTTATTTTAAATCTATATAAGGAAGTGAGTTCCGAGTATCAATGAAGGTCAGCAGGAATATTAAATGAGCGACAGGTCAGTGATGTTTCTTAATAGGATGATCTTAAAAGTATTGATTAAGTAAAGGCTACCCGACGTGAAGAATGCAATATGCGTTATTCTCAAGGTTAGTTCTTTCAAAGTGAAAATTCGGCTTTGAACATGCGCAAAGGGTAATCAACACATTTCGCGTCTTTTGATCTACCCGGTCTTGTCACGTGACTGACGCGCTGCTTGTTGTTTGCGAAAATACACAAATTTAATGCGTATTGTGTGATGGACATTCTTATCGGGATTAAAGGCAAGTGAAAAGCTGTTTCCAGGTAACAATTATAATTTTAAATGAAAGAGATTACTTTTAGAAAGAATACTGCTTGTATAATTACAGTCTCCTTAAAATTGATTACTTACAATTAATTGCAGAAAAAAAACTGATTTTGCTCTTCAAGACAATTGATTAAACTAGGGTCAAAATCCAAAATCATATCTTGAAAACAAAAAGTCAAAAAGCCTTTCCTCAAATGGGACAGATTTCTAATAGATCTGTTGGAATATGACCTGCTTTTTTGCAGGCATGGGAATATGAAACTAAATATTCTACCAATCAGAATCTTGTTAATCACAACTTGGTTAAAATGATAAGTCAATCCACGTTATTTCAAAAATAAATTCAATAACCGCGTAAAGTAACAAATTACAAGAGAGAAAATCCAGTCTGTAGATTTTCTTTCGGAATATCGTAACTTTATGTATTTGTCACTTGTCATAGGATGTGATATAGACATTTTGATTTATTTTGCAATTGAAATAAGGGTTAAATTTTTAAGAGAGAATATTAAAAAAAAGTATAGATTTTTTCCTCAAAAGTACGTAGCTTTACGCAGTCGTCATTGGATGTGAAATCAACATATTTATTTTGATTAATTTCAAAGATTCGATAACCATATGTAGTAACAGACTTTTAAAGGAGAAAATTCACACTGTCTTGTGTTTTTCTCTCTTCAAAGTTCGTAACTTTACGCACTTATCACTAGATTTAGAGTCAACACAATTGTTTTGATTAATTTCAAATATTCCATAACCGCGTAAAGTTACACACTTTTTAGAGAGAAAAATCAAACTCACTAGTTAATCTTCTTCTAAAGTTCGTAACTTTACGCACTTGTAACTGGTTGTAAAGTCAACATTATTTTTTTAAAAATAATTTCGATTGTTCCTTAACTGCGTAAAGTTACAAAGTGTTACCATCCAAAGTTCATAACTATACGATTTTGTCACTGAATGTAATTCAATTGTTCTATAACCGCGTAAATTTACGAACTTATAAGAGACAAAATTTCAGACTCACTTGTTTATCTTCGTCTTAAGTTCGTAAATTTTACGCTTTTTTCAGTGGATGTAAACTCAACATAGTTTTTTGTATTTATTTTGAATGTTCCATAACCGCCAAAAGTTTACATACATTGAAGAGGAGAAAATTCAAACTGCCTCGATTTTCCTTATCTAAAGTGCGTAACTTTACTCAGTTGTCGTCACTGAATGTAAAGTCAAAATTGTTATTTTGTTGTGTTCCAAATTTTCCTCAACCGCGTAAATTTACACACTTTTTAGAGTGAGAAAATTAAGTGTCAAGATTTTCTCGCATCATTTGATTAAAGCTGACGTAGATATTTTGATTGATTTCAAAATTTCAATTACTGTGTAAAGTTACACACTTTCAAGAAAGGGAATATTCAAGCTGTCTTGATTTAATTCCAAATTGTTCATAACTGCGTAAAGTTACGCACTTTACGAAAAATGTATGTTGCATTATGTTATTTGAAATGAATTTCATTTTTTCTATCTTCATAAAGTAACACACTTTAGAGAAGTTGCTTTCCTGAAATTGTTATACACCTCCTTCAAAAGCACCTAACTTTACGCGATGTTTATAAAACAAATAGGAGTTTTCTTTTTCTTTTTCCAGAAACTACGTGAAGTTACGTACTTTGGATATGAAACAATTTTTTCTTGAAAGTGTGTAACTTTACACAGTAATGCAAGCTGTCTAGATTTTTTCCTATTTCAAATTCGTAACTTTAAGTACTTGTCACTCAATATAATTCATATGTTACTTAACCGCGTAAATTTACACACTTATAAGAGACAAAATTTCAGACTCACTTGTTTATCTTCGTCTTAAGTTCGTAAATTTTACGCTTTTTTTCAGTGGATGTAAACTCAACATAGTTTTTTGTATTTATTTTGAATGTTCCACAACCGCCAAAAGTTTACATACATTGAAGAGGAGAAAATTCAAACTGCCTCGATTTTCCTTATCCAAAGTGCGTAACTTTACGCAGTTGTCGTCACTGAATGTAAAGTCAAAATTGTTATTTTGTTGTGTTCCAAATTTTCCATAACCGCGTAAATTTACACACTTTTTAAAGGGAGAAAATTAAATTGTTTATAATGCGTTGCGCACTTTAAGATATGTTTTTCCTATCTGCCTAAAGTTTAATAATTACGAGAAGCTGTGTTCCTGTAATTGTTATTCACCTTCTACAAAAGTATGTAACTTTACGCACTTTTTATTCAAAACTTTGGGGTTTTCTTAATCGTTTATCAGAAACTTCGGTAAGTTACAAACGTTGGGTACAAAACCTTAATTTTAAAAGCATAATACAGGTTTTGGAAATGTTTATGTTGTACCCTTTACAAAATTCTGGATGGGATTAGATTTGAAATTTAACTTATTTTAAGAATTACACATTTCATAACTGTGTAAAGTTACCCACTTTAGACAGGAAAAATAAATTGGTTTCTCAAACCTTTATCTCATTGTGCAATCAAAGCCTTATTTACAAGTTACATGAACTTTTAAGAGATTTGCATACACGTATTTTTCTGGTTCGAACAAAGTTCGTAAAGTTACACACTTCAGAGCAGAAATGAAACACTTCAGAGCTGAAATGGATTATAATTGGTCTTGTATTTTTAGAGATGGATTTTTAGAGATTTTTTTCTGGTAACTGCGTAAAGTTACACAGTTTTGGACAAAAATCTTGAAAATACATTGTAGATGATAAAATTGGTTTATTTTCATTTTATAACCATTATTAAAGTGTTTAAATTTACATGCTTGTTTTTGGGGAAAAGACTAAATGCTAAAGAAAAGGAAATTTTGTGCATTCGAATTTTCTTAAATTTTGCCATCATTTTTCCACAAAAGTTATTGAAAAAAAGAGGATTATTCGTCAGAAATCCTTTTCTATCATAAAACCAGTTATTGAAAAAATTCTATAAGAATTGTCGTTTCTATCTTTGAAATATTCTTAAATGAAGGATTAAATTTATAAATAGCATTACAAAGCGAGACTGTATCGCTTCACTGTGACTTTATGTTTAGTAAATCAAATACCAATATCATTTGATTGCTTGAAAAATTATGAGCCAGGATAAAGTATATCTTTAAGCAGGTCATTGAAAACTGGGGTTAAAAAATGCAATTCCAATGCCTAATCATAAGGCAAACTTTTAGAAATAGAACAGCGCACTTCATTTTAAAGTTAAATAAATGGCAACATCTTTCCAATATTTCTTAATGTATTATATTCCTAGTCATTATAATTCAAAATTTTAAAGAAAAAAAGACCATATAATGTACATTGACGAATTCCGCATAGATGGTTATCTGATGTTAAGGTGAGAGGGTAGCATTCGAAGCCGGATTAGGATTAAGAAATATTGCGAAAAAAATTGACCCCGTTTAGTATCTCTTCCAATATGGCAAGAATAGATCACCTACTCCAGCAATTTAATTTTATTAAAATTATTAATGAAATGATTCTACAAAGGAACGCAAAATTGCTGTCATTTAAGGGAGATCGCTGCTGAGATCAAAGTTATACAGTTTTCCTCTTTTTTTTTTCTTTTTTTTTTATATATGACGTAGCCAAGATTATTCCGCTAAAAATGCATTTTAAAGTAGGGGTCATTGGATTGGGTTTTGAGAAAACCGACTGTTTCAAAAATGAATATAAAAAAAACCGCCTCCGTTTGTATTTGAATAAAAGGAAGACTAAACTCTTATATTTTGTTAAAATAGGTATCATATTAGGAAAATGGCAGATAGATAAAATATTTACATTCAAATGTTTGTGGAAAAACGATCATTTCAAAGAAGAAAGTGGTCAAACTTTTTTTCTCTAAAATTGGATTGTTACTACATGTATCATTTAAAGAAAGTGAAAATAATATAGAACTAGTAATACTGTCCTTTTTATATTTTCTCAGTAAATTTTAGACATGATGACGTTTCTACAAAAATAATAGAATATGGGGTCATTGAATTGTTTTTTTTTTGTTTGTTTGTTTGTTTGTTTGTTTTTTTTTTGCATATTTTCATTATTTTGACTTTTTCTCGGATTAAAGGGGGGTAATAATTAAATAATGACATTTTATATCATTTTTAGAAAAGTATTTAAAAATATCAATTCAAGTGACTTACTCTTTCTTATCTCAAGACTAGATATTCGAGGTCAATGTCACGAAACTTATAACGCCGTTTAAAACTGACGTCAATATATACATTTTGACGCCATTTTGCGGTTACAAAAAAGCGTTGCTATTCGCTCCGATCTCATTGCATAGTTATTTCACTAGTGTAATATAAAAAAAAGCAACGAGAATCTTTCACTCCCGCGACGTAGGTCATATTATAAGTTGAAATTTACGATAGAAAACTAATACTTTTATTACACTTGCAAAATATGCTCTATGATCAACGGTTTGAACAATATTCTTAATTTTTCGCTGATTTCCATATGAATATGCTTTTTAGAAGAATAAATCTTACTGAATTTAAATTCTTTGGGGGAATTTTGAAAGTACATGACCTAAGAATCGCGCATAAGATTTTTTAGTGAAATCATGTTGTTAGTTTGAGAGGTTTTTGTAGTTAACTGGCGGAAGTCCGAAAGGGGGGACATATTGACTGCTGACATTAATCCAAAAATGCCTTTAGCCCTTTAAGCTGAGCCAAAGAAATTATATAACTTGACGCACGCATGACGGAAACAACGCAAGAACAATTGCTCGCTGGCCTTCGATAATTAGAGCTATTACAGGAGTGAAACATTCATACCTTCTAAATCATGAATATCTTATTCTTCATGATGCAAACTTCTAAAAATTCTTTAAGAGTGGCGATAATTTTCAGCTTTTAGACATGCTGCTGTTTTGGAAAGTATAGACTTTAACAGTGTTAGCTGAGGTTTCCTAATGATTTCATTAGGAAACCTCGATTAACTTTGTGAAAGATCATGAGTTTCGAAATGCTGCAAAATTACCACGGATCCACTACCTTAAAGAAGACAAATATTCATACCTTCTATATCATAAGTATCTTATTCTTCCTGTTGCAAAATTCTGGAATTTCTATAAGAGTGGCGATGATTTACACCTTTTAAACAGGCTGCTGTGCTGCAGATGCACAATTTTATTACAAATTTATTACATATTTTGTGATGCAAGATCTCAAACTGCTGACTTGAAGGAAAATGAAATTTAAAAACGCAAAACGATTACCTAGAAGGCCATTGAAACGAAATACAAAAATATATTATATACTGAGCATCTTTATAATCGAAACAAAGTAAATTTGAATTTAGAGCACGGTAAAGTTATATTGTTTTTACTAAAAATATTGATACTTGAATCTGGCCTTTATGCAGAATACATAGTTAGGCTCATGAATACGATTCCGAAGATACTCGGCACGTAGGGATCAAGCATGGACGTTCCGCTATACTGTATAAATTACTAAATGCGTGGATTTAACAACATAGCGGGATATATAGGAAAAACTTATTTTGTGCGACTTATTTGAGTTTTAGATTCATTAAATTTTCAATCAAATAAAATGAATAGAAAAAAAAAATGTTAACGTTGTCATCTTCATCGATGCAAAACTCCGTGGGAAAACTCATAATCTGCTAAATGAATTAAATTATGTAAATGAAATTTTGGTCACGTGAAATACGCCTACGTGCAGGAGCGGTGAAGGAGCGGTATTCAAATCGGAGTCCGAAATGATGCGGGTCATAGATATTCATCAAGTTTGGCCTAGATTTAGATCATTGCGACATAATCATTTGCATTACCAAATATTAGAAAGACAAATCTAAGCATACCTTTTAGAATGAAAGTCTTGTTTTTGTGTATATAGTCGTCTAAGATCATTGTCATCCGTTTCGGAAATGTTCACGAACACAGACGGGGGCTTTAATATATTTTAACCAAAAAGATCAGGTTCAAGTCAATGCTTTCACTATAGCTATTATCATATCATATAACGTATTTTGCTACATCGAGTTCATCCTTGTTCGATCAGACGCCTGTAGTACCGGTACATCCATCTACTGTTAGGATCTCCTTGGCATTTCATTTTCACGGTTGATTGCTTTCATTGAATCACAAGTGTGAAGGATGCATGACGATTGACATTTCTAAACCTGTTATAAGAAATGAAATCAACTCGCTTTATTTGAAACGACTGACCTCTAAATCATATGTCAAAAAGGCAATTGTAATCGAGGCGCCGTTAACTTCGATTAAACTCACAAATGAATGATTTATACCATCAACATTTGAAAGTCTGTTATGAAGAACATTGCCCATAAAAGTTTGAACAGTCTAAAATTTGCTTGGCTTTTGTTTCATTTCGAAAAAAAATCGTCCTTACAGTAGGGAAATGGAGAAAATTCAATTTTGAAGGGCATGTTTAAAATTTCCAGAGAAACTGTAATACAAGAGAGTGTTTTAAAACGACATAAACGATGAATTAAGGTTATTAATATAACAAAATAAATATATTATAGTCCGAGTTTGTGTACTTATAATTCCACTTTATTGTTGTTTTTAGGTTTTGCGTTTTTAAAGTCGCTAAGTATAATATATAAATCTTATAAGGAACATAAACATACATTTTATTCGCACCATCATGAATTGTGCTGGACAGTCTCTTGCTATAATGAAAGTCAGCTAAAGGCGTTTGAGAAACAAATTGTGTAAGAGAGTAGTCTAGATGTTTTCTCTGAAGCCTCTCTGTGTTAAACTGATGAAGAGGATCTCCGAGATGGTTTATGTAGATGAAAATCGTTTGTTTTAGCGTCCGCCATCGTGAAAATATTCTTTTGTTAATCACTCAATGAAATAAATCGATCTCACGACTGTTCAATCTTTAATGCATAAATGTGACAAAATAGGCAAATTTTAAGTCAATTTTTCCCAAGAGTGCGTCATTTTGCACGTGATTGCTATGCAACGTTCATGATTTCGTCACTTTTGAGCTCCGTTTAGATGACGTCAGGTAGGGTGAAATGACCGAAAGCGGAGTATACGTTTTTGATAATTTCGCGGGTAAGGCGGTGAGTTTATTAAATTAATGATCGACCGTCGTCCCTCGACAAACCACCGAAAAGAACTAAAAAAGGTTTTTAAGTTAGAACACGAAGGATATCAATCCCCTCGGATCACTTTTTAGACATCGTAGTTATTTGCCGATTTGCCTCGTTGTTTCCTCAGCTGACAATTTCATAAGTTGATCTATACTCCACAGGGGCACAGGGGAATCGTTATTTACATGCAAAAATGTCACTTTCTAAACGTCCTTTTGCAGTGAGATTATCAAGTGATAATCTGCCGTTATTTCTCGATAAGCCACCGAAAAGCATTAAAGAAATATCGTTATATCTTTAGTTATCGAGCTGGTTCTAGATCTGAGTCTTGAACTAGTTTGAGACTTATTCTTGAACCCGTTCTTAATGCTCTTCAACTGGTTATGGATTTATAGTCTAAGCTTTTGTTCATCCATGATCTTAGATGCCATTCCGGAACAGCATTGTTATCCGGAGGAAATATTCTTCATAAATACTTTTGAAAGACAAGAGAATGTAAAAAGGTAGCATGTATCGTTATTGAAATTATTAAAGTAACCTCATAGCTGTTAATTGAAGATAGGATTCGGATATTTGAACTTTGGAAAAAAACCTAAATCGAAGTCCTGGTTCTAAGACATGTTCAAGAACTAGTTCAAGAACGTTGAATTAGTTCTAGAACCAGTTTTCAAGCCAAATTCTTGAACCAGTTCTAGAACTAAGTTTTTGAGCCAGTTCTAGAACCAAGTTTTCTAACTGCCATTTAGAGTTCTTCAACTAAAATTATAGATCTTTCAAGAATTAATTCTGAAACTTTTTCGCAGGGGTTGTAACAAACTTGATAAAATAATCGTTGCTGAAATGTCATCTATGACTCTATGACTTAAATTCACTATGTGATTGATATAACAAATTATTGAAATTGGATTGAAATCGAAAGACTTGTTCTGAGAAAAAATACTTTCTTTGAAAAAAAAAAGTATTTGTATTCTCTTTTTTTACAATGTTTATTGACGTATAAGGTTTTAAATCTCTTGTGAGTTTATTTCTAAACGTTGTGCCAATGTATTCTTGCGCACAGCTAAATTACATTTGTTCAAAGGGATATAATAAACAGAGGTTTACAAACAATTTCGAAAAATACAATTTTGTGTTGGGGTTTGTTGAATCTTTATAGATCCATTTTATCTACCAAAGAGATCAATTAAGATGCACTGTAATCCCCTTCCCCTCTCATAAAAAACTACGGATAAGAAATTAAAGAAAAACCAATTTTTTTTCTCAGACCGCAATTTCGCTGCTTTAAGGAATATGTTTTTTGTGTTTAAAAAAGATGATGAAAAAAATATAAGTTAGACGAAACAGTGGGTAGACAACCGTTAAATGATTTTACTAGATCTGAGATGATTATCCATAACAAGAGGGTTAGAATGGCCATAAAGCGCTTATCTGAATTTTATAGGTCCAGGGGATCTCACCTAAGTAAGTCTCTGGCAAAGTTTCATTCACATTAGCCTATTTGTTGAGAAAATGTTATCCTTCACAATCGCGTAGCCTGGATGCAACACTGAAAAAATCCCCCCCCCCCCCGCTATGCCCCTATTTTTTTCAAGGGTTGGGTAGTCCAATTAAAATTTCACAAGCAAGTTTTGAGAAGTGTCCTTACCACGTTTTGTTGAAATTTGCCATTCATTTACAAAAAAGGGACATTTAAAGATTTCGGGCTCAAAAAAAGCCCCCCCCCCCTTGCCACGAACATGTTTTGATGTGGGTCATCTAAGGAATATTGGACAAAATAAGCCCATCCTGCCACTCCCATATTATGGAGTCAATCAAAAATCCACGAACAAGTTTTGAGAAGGGTCCCGCAAGGGACATTTCTGCAAAATTTGTTGAAATCCGCCCATTGGTTACTGAGGAGAAGGCATTTCAAGATAGGCCCATATTTGGGGTTCAATCAAAATCCACGAACAAGTTTTGAGAAGGGTCAACCAAGGAACATTTCTACAAAGTTTAGTAGAAATTGTCCCATCGGTTACCGAGAGAAAGATGTTTAAAACTTTCGGACTCAAAGAAGCCCCGCCCTGCCTCGCCAATATTTTGGGATCAAAAAAAAATCTACGAACAAATTTGAGAAGGGACAACAAATGACCATTTTTGCCAAGTTTGGTTTAAATTCACCCTTTGGTTAATGAGATGAAGACGTTGAAAAGATTGTGTGTTCAAAATAAGCCCCACCTGCCACGCCAAAATTTGGGGTTCAATCAAAAATCAGCGAACAAGTTTTGAGAAGGATTACCTATTGAACATTTCTGCCAAGTTTGGTTGAAATCACCCATTGGTTACCGAGGAGAAGATGTACAAAGATTTCGGGCTCAAAATAAGCCCCGCCCTGCCATGCCCATATTTGGGGATCAATCAAAAATCCACGAACAAGTTAGTTTTTAAAAGGGTAACCTAAGGAACATTTCTGCCAAGTTTGATCGAAATCTGCCAATTGGTTACTTATGTGAAGATGTTTAAATATGTCGGGCTCTATAAAAGCCCCTACCACGCCCATATTTATGGGTCAATCAAAAAAAACCAACAAATAAGTTTTGAGAAGGGTCACCCAAGGAACATTTCTACCAAGTTTGGTTGAAATCCACCTTTTGGTTATTTAGGTGAAGATGTTAAAAAAAAATTGACGACGACCGCCGGACGACGCACGACGGACAAAAGGTGATTACAAAAGCTCATCTTGACCACGTTATGCTCTGGTGATCTAAAAAAAGAAATACGAGTACTTTGCATTTGATTTGTCAGAAGCAAAGTTTTACAGACAGTAGACTAGACTCCTGCCGTTACCTTCATTGTGACAAGATACACAGTATATTGATTAAATATGATCTCTCAATGAGCTTGTTTTCGAAGAACACCCGAGGTATTATGATCACCTTGGCGTCGTTCGCGTTGGCGTTGTCGCTGGCGTTGGTGTTGGCGTGACAAACTTTAACCTTGCTCATGACTTTTGGATGGTAAGTAAAAGAGCCTTCATATTTCACATGATCATTGCTTGGACAAAAGTTTTCTATAGGTACCAAGTTAAAGGTCATCACTCATGGTCAAGGTCATTTTTGAAGGTCATTTTTTTATCTTTTTATCTAGGTCATAAATTTGGAATGGTAATTCATAGAGCCTTCATATTTCACATTAAATATTGCTTTGGGCATAATTGGATTTTGTCGTCAGTTTGATATAATTAGCTTGAGTGAAACATGGAAAACAAAAAACAGACTATTATTCAAATTTTATCAGTGATTATGTCAGTTTCGATTATATTCGAATTAAAGGATGTAACCAAGGACAAGGCTCGGGAGGCGTTTCATAGTACATGAAAAGTTGTTAAAAACTGGATTGGTTAAACGAATTTTTACAAAATTTCAGGAATGTGTTGTTTTGTTTATAGATAAAAGTTTATTCATTTATGATAATGATATTATTATGATTTTTGTGTACGTTGCACCAGAAAATTCGCCATTTTATGATAATAACAATCAAAATTGAATCGACCTTTTGAGCGAAAAGAAAACTATTATTTCTAGTGACTACTCTGATGCAAATTTACTGATAGCTGGGGATTTTAATGCGAGAACCAAAAATGTTAATGAATTTATTATTAACGACAATATTGAACATATTTTTCAAACTGTTTAAGATTATCCTAGTGATACATTTTCGATACCAAGACAGTCGAAAGACATATCATTGATAAACCAATTTGGACTTTCACTTATTGATCTATGTTGTATTCACAGCGTTCACATGTTCAATGGCGGAACAAATGGCGATTTTAATGGAGAATTTACTTGTTTTTTAAACGAGGTCAAAAGCATAATCGATATATGTTAGTATCTACATCATTTTTTTTATGAAATTGCACATTTTTACATAGGCAATGAAGAATGTTCAGATCATTTTCAAATTGTATGTAATTTAAAATTCGAAACCGATTACGAATCAAATATGTACTTGACTTCCCAAAATGTTAATTAAAGAGATGCCCATTTTCATCAACAATACAGATGGAACGAACAATTCAAGGTTATTTTTTTAAATAGTTTCGCAGTAAATGAAACAAAAAATAAGGCCAATTAATCCATATTACGATTCAAATTCTGGTTGGTGGAATAGTGATTGCCAAAGGTTGAAAATATTGAAATTGGATTCATTAAACAAATTTAGAAATACAAATAAAAACAGCAACGAGGCATTGGCAACGAGGGAAAATAAATCATCCTCAGTTGATTGCGGAGATTGGATAGATCATTTTACTGATTTGTACAAAGTTTCGGATATCATATAAGAAAACATTTTGCTTAATAAAATTGTCCACAATTGTAATGAAAATTATCTGAATGAAACTATTACATCGAATGAAATAGCTCAAAGTATCAGAAAGGTTAAATCGAATCGGTCTGAAGGACCAGACGGGCTTTGTATTGATGGACAGTTTCCTACAGATTGGTGTACTAGTATAATTATTCCACTTCATAAAAGCGGGCCTACAAATAATCAAAATAACTATAGAGGTGTGTCTTTAATAAGTAGCTTATGAAAAGTTTTCATGAATATATCAACGTTAAGATTATCAACATGGGTTGAAAATAATGAGATTTTAGATGAGGCTCAAGCGGATTTGCAAAAAGGTTACAGTATAACTGACAACATATTTACATTACAGTCCCTCGTTCAAAAATATCTATCATATAAAAAAGGCAGGTTTTATAGGTTATTCATAGATTTCATAAAAAGCTTTTGCATGTATTGATCACGAAAAACTAGTTAACTCTTTGGAAAAAAAGATAAGTGGAAAATTTCTTACGATTCTGAAAAGAATGTACCAAAATATCAATTGTCGAGTTAAGATTAATGATACATTGTTGAGCCGAATACAACGAAAAAGGGGAACAAGACAAGGCTGTGCTAGCTCACCGATTTTGATATTTTCATTAATGACTTAGTCGAATACATAAGGCTTGAGTGCAACCGCGGAATTTTTGTTTCGAGCAATATTGAAAATATTTTAGCTTTGGTTGTTGTTTTTTTGCCGATGACGTAGACTGCATAGCCGATACCGTGCCTAATCTACAAAAACAATTGAATTCTATAAACATTTTTTGTAAATCGTTGGAATGAGTCTAAATATCGATAAAACAAAAATAAATGTTTTCAGACGAGGTGGAATTTTAAAAAATAATGAAAAATGGTTTAATGAGGGTAAGCGAGTCGAAACTGTGTCAATTTATAAATATTTAGGTGCTCTTCTTACACCAAGTTTATACTGGACAAGTCATAAAAATAATCAAACTTTCCAAGCTAAAAAGGTTTACTTTAGTATTTACAGATAACAAAAGAAGTTTGGTTATTTTTACCCAACTGACTACTTCAAACTTTTCGATGCAATAATCAAGCCGATTCTTCGTTTTGCTTCTGACATTTTGGGGTATGAACACTGTCATTCTATTGAAAAAAATCATTCTGAATTTTGCAAACGTATATGATGTCTTAATAAGAACAGTGCAGATTTTTTTGCCTAGGTTGAATGTGGGCGATATCCTATAGCAGTTACTTACATATCTAAATGCATTAAATATTGGATTAAAATCACTGAAATGACCCAAAACAGGTACCCAAAACAATGTTATGAAATGTTGAAGAAATTAGACGAAAACGGTAGAATCACGTCGGTTACAAAAATCAAGCGCATTTTATTTCAGTACGGATTCGGATTTGTATGGATATCTAAAGGTGTAGGCGATTTGCAACAATTTATCAAACATTTTAAACAACGCTTAATTGACTGCTCCTATCAAATGTTTCAAGACAAAATCAATAATTCTTCCAAAGCAAAAACTTTAAACATTTTTATTCAATGCTCGACATAAAAAATATCTTTTGGTTGACTTGCCATTTCTATAACGTCGTACACTATCTAATTTTAGATGCTCAAGTCATATACTTAACGTAGAAAAAGGCAAACATAATAACAGTGACTACAAATTTAGATTTGTGACTGGTGTTTGAAACGAAATGTAATTACAATCGATGAATTTCATTTTCTACTAACATGTCCTCTTTACGAAGAGCTTAGACGTTTTTATTTTGCTAATGAATGGAAGAATTCATATCCAACAAAATCTTTATTCTGTAGAATCTTATCAGACTCTAAAGAAGGCAATATCAAACGACTTGCTAAATATCTAAGTGAAGCTTTCAAACTTAAGAAAATCCACGAAAATGTAATATGATAAAAAATATAAAGTAATGATGTATAGATGCATTGAAAAAAAGGATTGATTGATAATTTTATAGATACTATTAGGATTATTTATGTTACCCAATTTGTCACTCTTAAAATGTATTTATAAATGTCATGTATGTATAATGGGCCAGAGGCCTAAATTACCGAATAAATATATGTTATGTTATGTTATGTCATGTCACAATTTATCCATATTAAGCTAGTCTATAATCCGTAATAGCCAATGCTGGCCGTAATAATCCACATATAGCCGTCGACTTCACGTACATCCCTACTGTTTGGGACGGAGAAGCAAATTATCCCCTCAAAAAACCTGCCTTGCGTTCAGGATGACATGACGGTGCCTACAGTTTGCAAATTATACTTTGCTTGGCAAGTGCTCTTGTGTGCAAAGCAGGGTAAAAATTGACAAACAGTTTGCACCGTTCTGTCGTTTTGAACGAAGGGCAGGTTAGCATTCACCGCATCAAATTTCGAAGTATTTTCAGTGCTTTGATCAATGCAAGGGTTTGCAAGAATATGAGAAGAACACTCTAGTCCTCAACAATTCGTTCGGGTAGAGTTGGAATTTAACTGCACGAATTCGACTTTCAATGTTTGACCTGCCCGGGTCACCAGTTATATGAATGATTACCATTGGCATTTTTTAAACAAGATAACTTTTCAGTCAATCGAATTTGTTGTTTCCATGGTACATTGGAAGAAATGTTCAATTTCAATGTAATAATCTATTCTTTTGAATTGATTTGGAGTTTATGACATCCGGTAAAAATCAGCCATTGGGGTTATCTCTACAACTGAGCTCTCACCAAGTGCTAAATTATGAAAAAGAAAGAAGTTTCTACTCTTTCTTAAACAGCTTGAAAAGACAGGTTGTTTCGGGAGAGGGATTGACGAGAAGGACTTGAAAAATATACATAAAAACGAATAGGTAGTCAAAAATTCAAAAGCATTTTTCATAAATAGAAATAAGATTTCTTTATGGTTGCTTATTTCTGCCCAAAGATACGAGATAACATTTCCTTTGTACCAGTTTACGGAAAATTCCGAGCGGTGTTCAAACAATCGTGAACTTTCATCGATTCTACGGAATATACATCGGGAGTAATAAGGGCGCAACTATTAAAAGCGTGTAATTTCGCGCGAGGGTTTTGTGACATCATAAGTATCAACTATCGCGCTAGCTTAGCGAAAACAAAATTAACGAAAGAATAAAACTAGGGACATTATAATTTGATAACAAAACGCAGAGTAATCAAATCATAGTATGCTCAAAAATCTCCATAGCCGATTGGAAAAAACTAACAACATGTTTTTTTTTTTTCATACGATCCGAAACCGAATTACAAAAAGGACACAAAATTACTACACTTACGTCGAAGGTATTTTTTGAGTTTACGGAAATGTTCGAGCGATGTTCCGAATGGTGTTCAGACTGCTCCTTCAACAAGCAGCCTGCAGTGTGATATGAGTGGCATAACGAATATCGACTATTAGAAAAATATTTGAATTTTCTCTTTGTTTCGATTATAGAATTATTGGACTAATCTAAGGCCAAAATGCTTTCACTCGAATGTATAAATTAAAGACAATTTTCAGATATTATCAAGGTCAAAGCTCAAGATCAAAAGTTAAACTTGAGGTTGTCCGTAGTAGAATTTCTACATTTATGGATACCATAAATGTAGAATTTTTGCTGCGGACAATTTCAATTATCCATATGGTATTCATAAATGAATTGGCTAAATTGTATCATTTCATGAGTAATAGGTCAGTTGAAACATTTTTTTTTCAGATAGTTCATGGCTCAAATAATTATGTTTGAATTCCGATTGTCCGGAGCGTAACGCTGTCATCTTTCAACGAAATTCAAAACAATCTGGCTAGGTAGTTCTTCAACACAACATAAATATGTTAACGATTAATTTACTTTGCCTCTTTCCCGTTTAGATAATTTCACCCATAAACTGGTTCTCTGTCATGAGTAGATGAACATTAATTTCTGACATCTCCCTAGCTTGTTCAACGTTGATACTACATATTCTTAAGTAGCTAGGACAACGTTTAGGTAAGCCTTTATGACTTCAATTTGTTGGCCTCATTTTAGATAGGGAAGCCACAATAGTTTCACAACATTCCTGAGCTCAAGGTCTGTAACTTTGTTAACCGAGATTTCATTTGGAAACCTCGGTTAACGCTTTAAAAGTTCATGATTCCCGAATCAATGCAGAACTATTGGATATCAAGAACAACAATATTACATCTGCTAAAACGCATAATCGGAGACGTTTATTGTTGCGAACTATAGATGGATGACTGATCCAGACCCTCGCTCGCCTTTATGACAGACCCTTTAAGGTAGTTGAACCGTTATGGTTCCTCATCGGTTCGGATGTCATGAACTGTGACAGTATTTACCTAGATTTCCTATAGATTTTTTTTTAATGAAAAATAGACTAACAGTGTGAAAGATCATGAGTTCTGAAACTATGATGGATCCACAAGCTCAATTTTTTTAAGAAACGAGTTTTCGAATCAACGTTTAGCAACCAAAGTAAAATATCTCCAATTTGTCGAAGTTTCGGGTTATTCGTGGTAGTTTTGTTATGCCCTATTTTTTGAGTCAATAAATTCAGCGGTATTTGACAAAGGCGTGTCTTAGAAATAAATTGGGCTTTATTTTTAATTTTACTTTCTTTTTCATTTATTGTTTGATTTTTTTTGTTTACAGTTTGATTTCTATTTTGTTCGTTTGATTTAATAAAACCAATGAAATAAATTTAATCAAAACAAGTCAAAGTAAGTTTATTAAATAGAAACAAAAATATTTACTTCCATTTATTAATTAAATTCTACCTGATCATAAAACTTTAATGGCATACAAGTGACAGATTCGTCTTATTATAAATATTTACAGTTTTCATATTTCTCTTTGAAGAAAAGAAAGAAAAGTAAAAAATCCATCTTATATATGTTATAAAAATGTGTCAGTTTTGACATGAGAGATCATAAACTAATCAAATAAAATTCCAGTAGAAATAATTAATTTTCGAAATAGGATGGGTATTTACTGCTCCCCTATATCAAACATGACATTTATGAGTATCAATACAGACTCATGTGATACGATTTAAGCCAGACAGAAAAAAATATATTTGTAGTGACATGTCTTGCATTCTGAAAGCAAAACGTTTTCAACCGTTCAAATGGTACCCCGCTCTGAACGATGGACACCGAGGAAAGCAGGGTAACATTTAACGAACGTTTCGTAATCATTGTTTATCTTGAACACTTGGGACCATCATCATAGTTACCGTATAGTTATTATAGAAATATCAACTTGAAACCCGGAGTTCGAGGGTTCGATCAGCGGAGAAACTAGCTGTGCTAACATAACTCTCGTTTGATTGTGCGATGTGGATCAAAATATTTGAACCTACGGGAAAACAAACTAGCGAAGTCACCAGCGTGAAAAGCCAATCACAAATGACAAATCTATAAACAAAGGCAATTGCATAAAAGCAATTGTTTCAAAAAGGTTGTAATCAGAGGTGCAGATAAGAGATAAAGGCAATCCAAAAGCCTTTATTTTCGATTAAAACCCTTTGTTGTTGGTACTCATTTGAATCGTCTTGACGAGACGTTTCTAATTAATACCAACAACATAGGTTAGTACTATTATGATAGAAAGAAATGATTAGTATGATTAATTAAATCGAGATCGCCCGTGATTGTTTTTTACACATTGGACTTTGGACAACAACAACAATTTTTTTTATCCTTGCTGTTGCTGTTGTGTCCTTGCAATATAGATAGGAAAATCGTGAAATTAACAATGTGGATGATTTTGGAATGATTTCGAAATGAAACCGAATAAGTAAGAGGAGCGAATTTCGATGGAGATTCGAGGAAGGTGATACAATGTCGGTATTTGCGTTCAAATTTGCGCAATTATTGATAGTTTTACCTCCCTTTAATAAAAAGTTTAATATTTTCCTATTTTTGTGACTTCACAGACCGATTAAACACTTTAAAAATTTATACCGGGCAATAGAATCGTGGAGTATTTTGAACGATTTGAATGAGTAATTAGGCGGCTTCAAACCGAATTGAAATTTACATAAATTTTTACGATTTTCGGAAACTTTTAGGTCACGCGATTTTCTGCCGTGGTCTCATTAGCGCGAAATTTTGTTGAATTCTTTCCGGGACTGGGTAGTTTTGACGACCTATTATAACGTATGGTATGTTGATTGGCCTTCCGTTTCTTGGGACCGTCTTTTTGTGTTCTTCGTACTCCATTGTTTATGCAATCTGATTTAAAATGAAGATCTTCAAATCGACATAAAAAATACAGACGGACGGAAGCGATTGGAAATGGCCTCGACGGACACATTGCCGACAATTAAGTTCAATCTGATCAATATAATTTTTGCTTAAAAAAATATTAGAAATCCCAAACATTTAGGCCGATTTCAATGAGACTTGTCATGGAAGTTCCTTTGGTGACCCTTTGATTATAATGTTCAAGAAATTTTGATCGACACCCAAATATGGGTCTGGCAGAGCGGGGCTTAATTCGACTTTAAATTCTTCAGAAATCTTCGCCACCCAAACCATTCGTCCGGTTGCAATGGACATAGGCAGAAATGCTTCTTGGGCGAGGCTCTTCCAAATTGTGATTGGCCCACAAATATTGGTCTGACACGGTGGGTAAACGGTTTGGCAATCTTGGCATGATTTTTCCTTAGGTGACCATATGCCTAAGTTATTCAAGAATTTTAATTGACCACAAATATGGGCGTGGCAAGGGTGGGCCTTTTTTCATTTTAAAATAGTTGAATCGATTTCAATGAACATGTGCGTGAATGTTCCTTGGGTGACCATCTTCCAAAGTTGTTAAAAAATCGATTGACCCATTAATATGGATGATCCAGGTAAGGCTTATTTTCACTTTTAAAATGTTCTCTTCCAAAACCAATTGGTCAATTTCAATGAAACCTGGCATGACTGTTCCTTAAGTGATCATGTACCTAATTTGTTCAAAAACAATTTGATTGACCCCCAAATACTGGCATGGCAGGGGTGGGGCTTATTTTCACTTTAAAATCTCCTTCCAAACCATTTGGCCTTTTTGCATGAATGTTCCTTAAGTGACCACTTTCCGAAATTAATTTCTATTGAATGTCTCTTTTTCAAATATGCTGATGTTTTAGTCACTGGGGCGATTCAGGGCCTCTTGATCTTCTTGTTTTCTATTCTACACGACCGCAGTTATACTGTTGGTAAACAAAGTAATTCAGTTTAGAACGTATAACCACGCCTTCTTGATATCGCAAAAATGGCGCTTATATGCACGTTATGACGTCTTCTTACGAACAGCGTCATATGATTCGCATGATTTCATCTTTTTGAATTGAAAGGATTTATGTATCGAGACAGAATGAGCCATGATATGGTTAGAATAACAAATTCGTGTTCTTAAAATATTGGCTTTATTTGACCCGCCATCTAAATGAGATAAGTCGACTCATTCAACTCATTATGTACTTACTGTTTTGTCAGATCTAATGATGCTGTTGACCTCGCACGAGAGCCGACTGATTAAACAAAATAAAGTTAAATTTTTTCCAAATGCAACATAAAAGATAGATTAATTTCATATGAAATAAACCGGAACTTGTTTATAAAGTACCTGTAATGTTTCAAGTCTATTCATTTAGCAGAACAAAATGTTAGAGGAGATAAAGGTACGATTTTTTTAATTATCGTAAATTTGTGTTTTTTTTACTGTATGCATTCTATATATTCAGTCATTATAACACGATCAAAGCGAACGCCTACTTGGACAGAGAAGTAACAACATCATTTGTGAATTTTTATTATCGCAATATATCAAAAGCGAAAACGGCAGTTTTAACTGAATATGCAATGCTCTCGTTCAAAGAATGAAACAATCTGATGCAACCACTTTAAACCGTAATATTTATTCAACGATCTATATTTGGAAACTGCCTTGATGGCCGAGTTATAATACACGCTCACCTTTTAAACCGAATGCCCGTGGTTTGAGATGTAATTTCCAACCATCTGTACCGTAGATTGCCAGTGAGTTTACAAGATAGGTTTACTCTCAATATCATATACATATGGATCTATTGGCCTGAAATTAAAGTATTCTTTGGTTATTGTATTTTCTAGGGTTGAAAATGATATTTCCTATTGTTCTTCTGGCTTTGACATTGGTAATTGTTCATCAAAAAGATCAACCACTACCTGTTGAACATATCGGATTACCCGAAGTTCTTGGTTCATGGTGCCCATTTGCAAAATTCTGCAATCAAAATGCCTCTTATTCTTTAAAGGAATCAGAGAAGAACCTATCGAAAGGAATAAAGCCTTGTTGTAATCCATGTTCATGTGCGATAGATTGTGGTCTTACAAGAAGTTGTTGTACATATGACATTGATAGATTCAAAATAGACGAGAAGCTTGGGACCATCTGTATATCTTTGAAATCAAGCAGATATGACCACCAGAATGATGACCATTATTACATGATAGATAAATGTCCAAATCAAAATAATACACGCAAATACGTTAAAACGAAAATACTTTTTACCCCGTTTTCTCTAAAATTACTGAAATGATATACTACAACCCAATCTATGCATCATGCAATAACCAAAATCACTCCGTTTGTACCGACGCTTTCATGTCCGTTTTTGGATAATCACGGCCTTTTTGAAATTTTCAAAATTATAAGAGGTTCTAATGACCTGTGTTCCTTCAGATTTATAGTTCGAAACGAAATAGACGTCTCCCAGCATGTGTGTTTCCCAAAATGGACAACGTGTTATCTCAATTCGGACAAATCGCTTCAAAAGAAATGTTCTAGTTTTAATGCAACATTTACAGATCGATATCCAAATGTATAAAAATGTTTATTGCTACCTCTGCAGTCACAATAATAACTTGTCTGGTGAAAGATTGATAGAAGAACATTGTTTTTGCCAAGAGAATCGGCCTGGAAGATTATTTGGAGAGACATAACTGGCAATACTACTTGACAAAAGCACCATCTCTTCCTATGAAAAGCATATTAAAGAAGAAACAGAAATCATTTCTCAAGCATGCTTCGACAATGGAAATTGTCTTGATAAGGTACTTCACTCTAATTTCCATTAGTCGAAACTAACAACAGTGGACCTGTAAAAGTTCCGCAATTTTTCGGAATCATGAACTTTAACAGTGTTAACAAAAGTGTCCTAATGAATAACGAATAAAGATCATGAATGTACCAAAATATTGCGGACTATAACGGATCAACTACCTAAAATGCAAATCTTTGCGTATCTTTATCTTACATGTGCAGATGACTTTCAATTAAGAACTTTATCAAAATGAAATTAAATGCACATTGACATAAACATTGTATGTTGTATCATTATAATCATAATATGTTTAATCATATTCATTATTATGATTATTATTACATTCAATATCAGTGTTGTCTAACAAAGAAATTTAAATTAAGATTTTTTAAAACGGTTTGCAAAATTAAAATTTTTGAGAACCATTCAAAAGACATATTCCTTGAAAAATATTGAGAACCAAGTAAACACACGTTTGTTTGTACCTTCCGATTCTAACCAGTACATTTCCCGTCTTTGAAAATCGATTTTATATCTTGACTCTTTTCTTATTTGCAAAGTCCCTGCAACAGATACAATTAAGAACATCGTGAAATTGACTTTCATTCCGATCAAAACCACTCTTAATCGCTCACCCAGCATTCACGCATTCCACCAAACGCTCACTCAAACCATTCTAAAAGGCTTAAAAAAGATAAGATTAATTACACCTACAATCAATATAAAGATTGCCGAAAAAATCAACGATTTTACTGAATAAATTGAATTTTAAAAGCGTCTAATTGGTTCTTGAAGACAAAGAAATTGTTTAAAGAACTTGTATTAATCTTTTGAAAAGGAGGGTATCGCGACTTTTGTTCATTATGAAATTAAAATAGTGATTACAGTAGTGTAATACAGTAGTGATTACATCCCTTGAGTTTCACCCAAAAATCACAAATTGCTTTCATTCAATTATTTCCTTATTCATTCAGAAATCATTCACTTGTCAATTTCAGGATTTTCTTAACTGTACTTTGAATCATTCACATAATGACATGTCTTTGTTATTGTTTGATTTTTATTCAATCTTTCATTCATTCCAACTCTAATCTTAATACACGTTTCCGGTCGAGCAAAATGACCATCTATTAGATCAGTTCAAGAAATAGTCAACCGGAAGTTGGTTTCAAAATACAAGACTCATAAATTAAGGAATGTACGAACAGCTTCGAGTCATGCCGACCTATCTTGTACAAAATGTGTTATAAGGCTGACATTTTCACATTACCCAAATGCTCGAGTTCAATACAAGATAACCATTGGTTAAATATAGATTCGAAGTTTATATCGACCAATACAACGAAAATCCTAATGCCCGAAATTAACTTACTGTAGGAAATAAACCAATGGTTATCTTTGAAACAAACGGAGCAAAGTCAAACTTTGACTGAGGGTACTCATTTTTGTTCACAGGTTTGTCACACTGTTCTTTGTCCGGAAGGCCATTTTCTTGTTGGAAGAAAGTGCAAATTACTTGGAAGTAACTGGTACGTTCGTATCGTTAAGGTGTACATAAAACTGACAGCTACCAAGACATCAAAAAGTCTTACCCTTCACGACCTTAGGAAAATTAAAAGTGATCGACTTGCATCGCTACAAAAGGAGTTCTTTACTCGACCGTCCCTTCACGATTGGCAAATTGAGTTATTTTATAACTTATACGAAAATGGTACCACCGTGCGGTACATCATAGCTGCAGCATACCTTAGGGATCAATTTCTGAAACCAAGGCAAATTCTTTCACAAATTGATCTAGCTTTAAATGGGCATTGGAAGCTCCAAATATTGGAGAAAGAGTATGAATTCGACGCCACTTTCAATGATTTTAATGTTTATTACCCGACAAGGAAGATAACTACTTTTTATCCTTTCGTTGATCGGGAGCCTATACAAGACAATTTCCTGCTTTATTCATGGTCGGATAATTTTGATGAAACTACCTTAAGGGAAGGACTTATCATTTCAAAACTGTATTTTTGTAGACAAGTTGATCTTGAATTGGGCGAGTACAGTCGATATTCATCAATGAATTTTCAAGAGGCAATCTATATTAAGAGTAGTAAAAAGTTTTTAGGAAACGGAAAGTATAAAATTCTTAAAGACCATTTCGGTACAATGATTGGAATTCGTGCTTGTCTGTCAGATGTGATGGTAGAGTCAGTAGGGACGAAAACGTCAAGTCTTTAAACTACTTTTTTCTTCTCTTTTTTGAACTTCTGTGATATATGTCGGTTGAATTATCATAATTTGATAATGCATGAGAGGCTCAGATAACGTTATATATATATATCTTTAGGGTGTTAGGTCGAAAGATAGCATGATCTTTTGAAAACGTTTTCTAGATCATCTTTTAACTTAATTAGCAAATGAAATAAATACTAACAGATTTATCAGTTAAAGTTGTTTCTTCTTAAGGTAGCAAAGGACAGAGGCCTTCCGACTTTATAAACCGGAAGTGGGATTTCGTTTATTTTACGGCTCTTTTTGCGCTTTGTTTAAAAAGACCGGTTTTCGTAAGATTCTATTTATGGAAATAACATAGAATAATGATGGTAAAACTTCATAATTTAGCTTCTTTTCAACATTTGATATTAATTGAAGGACTGGATCATTAATTTAAACAATAAAAATGCGTTAAAACCGTCATTCGTTTAGGGGGAACACTGAAAATTAACGAAAAACTTTCTTATTTGCATGGAAAGGTATGATGAATTTTTTACCAAATAAAGAAAAAATATGGATTACAAACATATCGGAAAATAAGAAAAATTCATTGGGTAATTTCTTCAAAAATTAGGTTTTTGTGGCATTTTCGCCTAGTAAAATTACAAAAATTAGTGCATTTTAAACTTTTGAAAGCAAATTGTGCTAATGTAAGTAATCTTGTACAGAGTTTATACTAGACCTAAAACGAATATAACCGTTTTACTGAAAAGTGGTCTATACCACTCAAGGGCAGATAACTCTAGCATGAAAACGAGCGTGGAAAGGTACCTTCAAATTTTGATATAATGACTACACAATTCTAATCTACAACATATGTGACCAAGAAAAAAATTCATTGGGCGGAAAAAAATGACGCCATGTGTCCATTGCTACCTTAAGTCACATGCAGCAGTTTAAAACAATTAATATTTTACCAAAAACTAGTTTCCTTTATAGATAAAAACAACTCGAAACAAGCGTAAATGTCAAATACCGTTATCCGATTACGGTTCATCAGATAGTTTACTTAAATGTTAGCGACTGCTTAGCCAAGGGGAAAGACACACTGCCTAAAATAGCGCCAAACAACAACACCATAAAAAGAATCGTTGACATTGATGTTGTATTCAAAGGTGTTTACATTGGTGTGGCTCTTATAACTCGAACACGGTATTGTGGCGTGATAACAGTGTATTTGTATACAATGGACGAGTCAAAATAGCGATCTTTATATTCAAGGATCCATTGAATGTAAATGGAGGAATTGGAGGTAAGACGGATTTTTATTTTTATTAGTGGAAAGTTCTAGTGGAAACTTTACAGACAATGTAATAGATTTTCCAAGTACATCATAAAAAATTTAATTATCTTTCTAGTGCGTCCAGTACGTTCTGTGTACAAATAAGGTTCATGTCTATAATATACCTGCAAACGTATATATGAATCTGCAAGATATTCTTTTTAATTCATTTGACTTTTAAAGAGGTAAAATTGTTGAATCAAAGAATATATATTTTTTCAATCTATTGGCACTTTTAAATACATCAATTTATTTACTTGTTTGTATTTAGTTCTTTCATTTAACAGTCATTCATTTCTATATTTCAATCTTTTTATACATTTTTTATACATTAATAGGAACATCCTTGTAATTTTACTGTTTACGCTGTATACTCCAACCATTTTTGTTGAGAAATAATTATTAATATACAAGATGTTTAGTACTTATGATTTTTGTCTCTTAAATCTATTGTATTAGTCAATATCAATTTTGTACGCAGAGGAATTCTTAAACGGTTACTCAAAGCAATGAAATAAATCAATTTCTAATTGTACTTTTTTCATTGAATGATATGTCTGTACATTTGTTTGATTTCGGTTTCTTTCCACATTTGTTTGTTCGAAATATTATCTTATAAATAAAATTGAAATTTACAGGAGTGTTGGTCTTAACTATGTCCAGAAGGGTATATTGTTGTCAAAGGAAATTTCAAACCATTTGGAGGTTCCTGGTACGTACGTACTATAAGATAATGGGTCAACATCACTGTTACCAGTGACATAAAATGCGCTGACTCTCTTTGATCTTCAGAATATTAGAACAGAATAACTTGCATCAACGAAAAAAGTCCTTCACGCACCAGCCCTCCAAAACTAGAAAGTGGAGTTATACTATAACTTATTCGAAAATTGGACAACGGTTCGATATATTGAGGCTTCACTGTACATGCGCGATCATATGTTTAAGCCAGTTGAAATTCTTTGAGAAATTGACCAAGCGATAAATGGAGTATGGGAGTTTAAAACATTAGAAACCATCTATGAATTCGAGGCAAGATTCAATGATTTCATTTCTTATTTCCAGACTACAGATATGTCAACGTTTTATCCATTTTTATATCTGAAGCCGTAGCAAGATATTTTTTACTTCGTGCATAGACGGATAATCATGGTTTCATTCTCGAAAGGAAGGGACTTTTTATTTCAAAAATATATTATTGCAAGCTGGTCGACCTTTATTTTGATGGATTTAGCCGCTTTTCATTAGTGAATTTTCCAGAGGCAATAATTATAAAAAAGATCAAAAGATGATGGTTTGATGAATATATTCTGTGGGGTTCATTTTTCATACGAGTTTACATGTTCTAAAAATCGCCCCAAAGAGGGATTCCTGAATCAACTAATGTAATGATAATAACATTTTCTAACATAAAATTATAAATTAATTAAAAATTATACATATAACTGTAGGCTAAGACTTCGTTCGGTGCCTGAGCAGTGTGGCAAATGAAAAATTATACTTATAAAGATTTCTTACCCGAGTCAATGATTGATTCCCGATTCAATACCAGCTCTTCTGCTGGCGTGACATCTTTCTCTTCGGAAGTAAATTGTAAATTTTCGCTTGCTAATCATGATGGACCTGTTTTTAGCTCACCTGAGCACATCGTGCTCAATTTGAGCTTTTGTGATCATTGAATGTCCGTCGTCTGTCGTGCGTCGTTCGTCGTCCGTCGTCAACAATTTAAATGTTTACACTCTAGAGGCCACAAATATGATCCAATCTTCATGTAACTTGATCAGAATGTTCCCCAGGTCACAAGGATGAACCCTATTGAAAATGGGAAGGATCCATGCGAATCAAGGGAAAAGGAGCCTTATTGACAATTTTCTTGTTTACACTCTTAAGGCCACAAATATGGCCCAATCTTCATGAAATTTGGTCAGAATGTAGGCCAGGTCACAAGGATGAATCCTATTGAAAATTTGAGGGATCCATGCCATATCACCGGAAAAGGGGCGTTATTGACAAATTTCTTGTTTTCGCTCTAGAGGCCACAAATATGGCCCAATCTTCATGAAACTTGGTCAGAATGTTCTCCAGGTCACAAGAATGAAGCCTATCGCAAATGGGAAGGATCCATGTCATATCACGGGAAAAAGGGCCTTATTGACAATCTTCTTGTTAACACTCTAGAGGCAACAAATATGGTCCTATCTTTATGAAACTTTGTCAGAATGTAGGCCAGGTCAGAGGGATGAACTGTATTAAAAATTCGGAGGATCGATGCAAAATCAAGGGAAAAGGGGCCTTATTGACAAGTTTCTTGTTTACGCTCTAGAGGCCACAAATATGATCCTATCTTCATGAAACTTGGTCAGGATGTTGGCAGGGTCATAAGGATTAATCCTATCGAAAATGGGAGGGATCCATGCCATATCAAGAGAAAAGAGGACTTTATACAATTTTCTTGTTTACCCTCTAGAGGCCTCAAATATGGCCCAATCTTCACGAAACTTAGTCAGAATGTTGATTATGTCACAAGGATGAACCTCATTTAAAATGGGATGGATCCATGCCATATCACGGGAAAAGGGGTCTTAATGATTATTCTCATGATAAGCTCTAGAGGCCAGCCATTTTTTTGGTCCAAACTTCATGAAAGTTGTTTTTTTATTATCTTCTTTATGACATCTGCCTATTCAATTGCTGTGTCATCCCAGGGGTCAAAAAGAATCATGTGAGCGATCTAGTTTTAACATCTAACGATCATTTTTTGCGTTTGAAAATAAGAAAAATAAAGATGCTTGTTCGGTAGTAACTAAATGTGGAATTCTGCCTTGCATCATCCAATTTGAATCGTATTATAAAGACAATTCAATTTGATATTTCAAGGCAGTATCTTACAATGAATTTAAACACCAGCTAAGATTGGTGATTTTAACTTACGATAATTTTTATTTTTTTGTAAGAAGTTCAGAAAAACGGGCCCCAGTATCGTAGACACAATATACGCCACGATAGGAATTTATTTTATCGTTATGCGGTGGAAATTAAAAGATCTGAAGCAATATATTCATGGTCAAAAGGTGCTATTTAGTAACATTGTTTAAGAAATGTAAAAAACCCACTTGGGAATCTGATGTTATCGAGAGGTTTAACATGAAGGACATTTTTTCTATGACACAGCATAGTTTTACCAAGTAGCTACTATGTACTAAAGGTCACGTGGTAATGAACATTCTTGGAAAGCTTAATGCAAAGCCTGAAACAAATGTGAAGAGATTTGTGTTTGGCAAGAAATATTATCTAAAAGGATTTCTGTGATCAAGCATCATTTTTATTGAATTGGAACGCCGCTGTCAACAATCTTTCATTTATATCGCGGCGACTGGAGCACCTTAATATGAATTCATGTTTTTTCTTACACCAGTAATACTACTACTGCATCCTCCAGCTGCTATCCCTCATATGTCTACCCCTATCAACCCATTGATGGGAAACAGATAGTCAGGAAAAAGTAGGTATCAAACTCATTCTGAACAATGCTCGTACTTTTCCGTAAAGTCGAAAGTACCTTGGACGTAAGTGCAGTAATTTATGGTAAATATTTAGGTAATTTGGCTTCCGGTGGTGCTTTAGTCAATGCGTCTATGAAGATATTTTGGGAATGTAATAATTTGATTACAAAACGCGTTTTGTTACCTAGTTGCTGTAGTGTTTATCGACACTAAATGTCGGATTTAACCAAATAAACAATTATTAAATGTTTCATTCAAATAATGCAGCCGGTATGACCGGAAACTCAATAAGAACAACAACAACTCACATTCAATCTAAGTACTGCAAGTCTTAATCAAAGTACTAATGGTATTCAAATACTACAGTTATAGTTTGTCAAGTTTTAATCTTTCGATGATTTTATCTTTGCGTGGATGTTTGTGGCATTATATAAACCCATGTGCGACCTGACGCGCTTTTATGACTACGGCCTCATCCTATCCGAGGTATATTCTGTAGAATCGTCCAGGGGTGCCTGCCTACTGCATCATTGTGCCACAAATGGTGACAAAATCCGCATGGTCATATTTTGATGAACATTTTATATTATGATGAAAGTTGTTATATGATGAAAATGTTTTCCGTCAGGCGAAACTGGGCCATCTCGGAAGTGGGTAAATTATCGACCATCGAAGTCATACTGCGCCGTCTCCACAGACTGACTGGGGCGAAACGTTCGCAGCTGTCTGACTCTATGGATCTAGAATGAAAAGTCTACCTTCCAATTTAAGAAGAAAAATCTACCTTCCAGTTTAAGAAGTTTTGAAATGCGACCGTCTTTTTTTAGGAGTCTGTCTATGATGGGCCGAACTGATATTTGGGAAACTATTTGTTTTTGCTAAATCTGATATATGGAGGATATTGAATAAGTGGTCATTAAATACCGAATTTATTAAACGAGTCATCTATAAATAGATAAAAACGAGGCTGTGCCGAGTTTTTATCTGTTTTAGATGACGAGTTTAATAAATTCGGTATTTTATGAACACAAATTTGATATTCTTTTTATCATATGACCCGAAATTTCGCGAAAAATCGTCAAATTCTTGGAATTCGACATTTCAATTTTCCGCACTTCTTATAACGCGATTAAAACTGACGTCACAATATATAAATTATGACGTCATTTAATAGTGATTCCACTAGTGTAATAACACCTGTGTAATATCAAACATATTCAACGGGTTTATTTCACTCCCGCGACGTCGGTCGTATTATAAAGGTTTGGGAAGCACTATATTTAATCTATTCAAATCTGATGCTTACGGCATCATGCCATCACACATATGTGTCAATTTTTTAAGGCTGCTCTTAAAGCTAATCAAAGCACCTTAGGGGTAGACTTTAACTCGATTTTATCTTGGTGAAACCACCCAATGCTAAATTTATATGATAAAATTAGAATTTTTAATATAATTTAGATGGGTGTGAAGTATTTGTTGTAGTATTTATTGTGTTTTTTAGTTTTTATGCGCTTTAATTTTAACATGTGTGAATCTTATTTAACCGTATATAAGGACTGACATAGCACAATAAAATAGAAACTTAATTTATTGATGAAGAGTGGGTGGCAAGCCAAGGAAGTATCAATGTTATTGAAAACATCTGAATGTTAAATTTCATGCTTTCTAAATTATAAAGGAAGAATAATACAATTGCAAATTAATTTCAAGCTGCAAGGCAGAGTAATTTGGAGAAAAAATATTACGTTTTCGTTCAGTGAATTAGGATTATGGTTGGTCAAAGAATTCATAATTTGGAATGATAGGGTATAATATGATTTCTTGAGTGTAAATTCAGACTGAGGATGAAACAATTTGTCAAAGAAAAGGGCTTAGAATAATAGAATTTTATCTCAATTCCCTCTAAAGTTATGGTGTCCCTTTTCACTAGCCAAGATCTCAGAGGAACAAAAGCTCAATAAATAAAAACTCGACTCAGCTTACCATGCAATACCCTACTTTATTTAAGAATAAGAATGTGTTGAACTTGTCGGGTAAAATATATTCTACCTGATAGTGTAAAAGACATAAAAATAAACACTACTAACTTTGCCCCGATATATATATCCTTATTTATAAACTAAAGCTCCAACACAATTTACATCGCCATTGATGGCTAGAAGATTTCAAAAACTGATGGGATAAAAATTTCAAAGTCTATTCCGAGGCATCAAAGGATAAGCTTCCTTGTGTTTATATTTTTGCTACAATACAACGCCTTAAAAAACTTGACTTACTTTGGGAATAATGTTCTACACATGTATTTTAATCTAGGATTCTTCGGCCAACCAATTTTCCTAATGGTCCACCTATTTTATAGATGGCCCACAAGAATTAAAGACTTTATATGTACATGCATGGGCTATTAGCCGATTTTATTGGCCCCTCCTACATTGCGCCCAGAAATATCCCTGCTTTTTCGTGCGCCGGGTCACAATTTTATAAAGTGTAGTTGGGTTCAACGTGAAGCCAAATTCAAAACCAAACGGCTTGTAAAATATTGTTACGGCTTTAAGGGAGTTAAACTATAATGGCTATGCAGATTAAAAAAGACTTTACGTTAGTTTATTGGCTAATTGTAATCTTTATAGACAGAGTCGACCCGTTTAGGGCCGAGGATCATTTTCTCCGAATGGATCACATCTGTCTGTTTGCTCGGTTCGTTACAATTTTTGGCAGCCTTGGAAAGATGGCAAATGTCAGACCTAAATTGCAATACGCACGGATCGGGTGTTCGGGGCGAGTCTTCTCGGAGGTGAGAGTAATGCGAATATCGTTTGAATATCATCGGATATTTAGAGAAAAATAAATTTGCTCTTACAGAAATAGACATTTGCGTGAAAACACTGGTTTGTTAACGGTCTATGACGAATACCTATGATTCAGTCAGGACTTTTGACCTGTTTTGTATTTTATCTTATAACTAATAGTAGAGTCGCTTAGGTAAAAAAATCGTGAAAAGTTGGACGAAAGTGCCATTTTATTCATAGTTAGAGGGATCGAGGAGCAATATTTTCCACTGGGGTTGCCTGGATTTTAAGGCCTATGAGACTAGAAGTCGACTAGAAATCGTTGATCAAATATTCGGATAATGTATTATCCGAATACTGTTCCTTTTAAACGAAAAAGTCCCTGTTTGTCAAACTCCAATATATTTTGACTTTAAACTATATTAACAATTAGAATGTACAAAATTCCAAATCTTAAAGCATAAACGAATTGAAAATGAGGGATCGGTAATTCAAAAGATTCTGGCTTGCGAAGTTGCAAAAAGGTAGCCCTGATCTTAGGTTATACTATCAGCGTGAATCTGAAATGGGAGTGCCCGATTTTACAAGCTTTGAAATTTTGAAATCGGGGATCAAATATTTGGATAAATAAAATCCGTATTGCTATCCGAATACCTTTCCTTTTGAGAATTTACATTTTAATTAAACCGGACAATACTGAGAATATTGTAGTGTAACCGGCAGAGAGGAAGGCAATAATAAGGATTAAGATTATCAAAATGTAGGTATTTTAATCTTGATGAACCTATGTAATGAAAACATAATGATTTCAAAAATCTTGCCGCGTCGTGAGCTAAATTGTTGATTCAAGATACATGAAGGGTATAACTAAAAAGATTATCAAGCCGGCACAATTTTTTTCACATTTCTCGCGTATATGCGACTTGAAACTTCGATCCGCTTCGTAGTCAAATGTCATGTCACTTACACTAATCAAGTTCATCGCGGAACAATCAATGATGAATATCTAAAAGATCTCAGTTTAAATAATGATATTTGCCATGCCATCACGACTTTTGCTGTGTTATCCACAAATCGCCGAATTTGTCGGCGAATTATCACCACTTCGTCGCGAATAAAGAGACGTCACAGGAACAGGGGCCTTTCTTTTTATGAAATAGGAGCTTTTTTATTTCAATAGAAATGAAATCGGTACCCTTACACTGATAAAAAATCAAGAAATTTATAAAATGAAAATAAGGCGCATGATTGATTAAAATGAAACGCGTTTGTTTTATTTTTTGATTTTATCATTTGAGCCTGTGCGTGAGATTTCCAACAATTTCACATAAGTACATAGCAAAGACTCTGACCAGCCTGTGCAGCGCACAGTCTGACAAAAGTCTTCGCCATGCGTTGAGGTGTTAGATAAGGTCTTAAAGTACTTGTACACCATCAGGTAACATTATAATTACAGTAGGTGGCTGTCAACGCTGCTATTTGTTTGCACATCTCGCAGATGTCAAATTGTTGGAAATGTCATGCACTGGCTCATTTGTTTTGTCTATTTTATGCTAAAGTCACGCATAGTTTGGCGTCGGCGATTCCTATTTTTCATCCGCCGATTTGTAAAAAATAACTTCGAACAGGTGTCGGCCGCTATCTCAGGACAAAAATACTTTGCAGTCACATTAATCTCGGCCGACGTGACGTTGTCTAATTTCTTGTCCAGGAATCATGGTCAATTAAACATAGCGTGCTGGTGATACGTCGGTAAAATGCCCCGTCTTTGTATGGCCGACTAATCGCCGATTTCAAACGGAAGTAGAAGGGTCAGAAAAGACTTCTGCGATGTGAACAAAATCGGCCGGAGCCCGGAGGAAAGACAGCGATTGGTCGTCGATACAATATTGTCATCGACTGCTTTTAACCTGAAGATGAAACTCACCGACGCTTTACCGATCTACAAAAGATCCGCTATTTAATCGGCTGATGAACCGATCAATCGCCGACTATTCGGCGACTAGTCGTCGTTTTTATTATCGACTCTGTAAAATGCGCATCGCCGACTAGTCGGAGCGTTTATGTGACACTAGCTTTAGGGACTTTTATAATGTTAGCAAACATTAGAGACCTGAGTTACCTGATCAGTTCCAGTAGTTATTGCAATCGATGAATTTTATTTCACCTCGTCGAATCACGAAAATAATACTATATTGATGCATAACCTGACTGTCCATCAAATGAAAATAAAACCCCACAAAGTGAAACTCTTTCGAAATGCGTATCAAGCACTCAACAGATGAGCATTTGAAATAATAATTATAATCGAAGAAACCCCAGTGTACGACAATTGATCCAGACCTTAATAAAAAATAGTTTTTATGAAAACCTTAGAAAACTTGACCATCAAATAAAAGCTATTCAATAATTCGGTGAAATATTTGTGTAATAAATGTGAGATATTTTAAATGTGTGCAATTAATAGACTAGTGATCCAATCTCAAATTTTGAGACCAGGGAGGCCCGGTTTGTAATGGATGCAGACAATGATATTTTGCTTGCCCAATATCTGAGGAACATTGCTAGGCTTGTCTGCAGATTCACAATCCCTTTTGTAGGTCAGTACAGAGGTCAAAGGTCATGGAGTGCAAAACAGTAAAAAAATCGTATTAATGCACAATTTTTTATGATATGATTAAAATAAATCGAGGTTTTTAGTATTATAAAAATGAACATATGCAAATAATATTCACATTATTATATACTTGCAAAATAGCAGCAAATTAGTCAAAAATAATAGATCAAAGTACTAAAAGTACTTCAGTTGTAAACGGAGAATGTTTGGATAAAAGAAACATATAACTTTAACGTACGTATGAATTCATGTGATACATTTTACATAGGTATATTCAACACTCAAATATAAATGTATTTATGGCTGTCCCCTTGGTCTATTGCCGGACATAACCTTGAACTCTAGGCAGTTGAAAAACAAAATCAATATTTTTGCCAGGAGTCAAGCAATGAGAAAAAACCAATGCTGGCATACTTCAATCTAAAAAGATGTTTTATTCATAGCACAGATATGAGCATTATTTGCTGATGGCTTCAATGCAACACAGGACAACATCGAAGAATGAGTGGTCGACTTTGTTAAAAGGTTCTGTAACTGGAAAACTATTGAATTAACAGGTTTTCCAGTTGGATCGGTGCGAATTTATGCGCTTGTTGATATGTTGCTAGGTTTCACGAATGTTTGTGGAAAATCGTACATCTGATGAGGTACACAAAATTTGAAACTTTGCAATTGTGTGAACCTCTAATTGTAGTTACATTGCCAAGATGAGATTTCAAAGTCTGCATGCCTTCCAGGAAAATGCACATTTGACACCTCAGTGTTTCAGAATTTCTGAGATAATCATTGTTTGCAGCAGTACTTAATTTCGCTCTAACAAGAATGTCTCGAAGTGACTTGGGTACTCAGTATGCTACAACTTGTTCCACAGGGGATATTTTTCTGAGTTAACTGGATGACTTAAGTTTGGACCAGTGTTTGTCTTTTATTGAGTGATAACTCTTTGAAGCGTTGTCCAAAGGCGCACTGTTGTATACAGATTCCGAAGGTTCAGGCTGTAAGGGATTTTCAATAAACAACGGTTCTACGAGATTTAAGACTAATTCTAAATCAAATTAAAGGATAAAATACAGTAACATTTAATACCTTTTAAAGATCTGTTTGAATTTTACTCCATGAATCATTGACGAAACATGTGAGCAGGAATAGAAACAAGAGCTGTCGGAGTACAGAGAAGCTAGACTATTCCTAATGCTGAATAGTAACAGCAAATTAATATCGACATTGGAAATTCAATTAAATGAAAGTCAATAGTCAAGACTTTTTGTCCAGAGGCTGATATTATAGTCACAGAAGCATGTACAAAGTATTAAAGCAATAGCTTTAGTAGAAACAGAGATACAACTAATATAAAACAGTTGCACATAAAAACATAACCTAGATTTTTAAGTCCGAAAAGGGTTAAAATCCCACTTAGTTAAATATCAGGGTACCTAATCTTTGTCTAGAGGCTGATATTATGGACATAGAAGCACATGGGGTTTCCAAGCATTAGCTTAAGAAAAATTAGAGATATAACTGATATACATTTTACAATTTTTTCACGTACAACCTTAACCAGGAATTTCTAAGTCCGAAAGCTGTTAATATTCCTCTAAATTCAATATCAGAGAAATGAATCTTTTTCTTTTGGCCAAAATTATGGTCACAGAAGCATGCGTAAAAACTTAACTAAGATTTCTAAGCACGGAAAGGGTTAAAATTCCACTAAATTAAGTACCAGAGAATTGAATTTTTGTATAGAGGCCGTTATTATGATTACAGAAACATGTGCAAAATTTCAAAGCATTGAAAGTATTGAATCTTTGTCTAGAAGTTGATATCATGGTCACAAAAGTATGTGCAAAGTTTGGAAGC
Source organism: Fragum whitleyi (assembly GCA_948146395.1). NCBI lineage: Eukaryota > Metazoa > Mollusca > Bivalvia > Cardiida > Cardiidae > Fragum > Fragum whitleyi. The sequence continues at coordinate 11,550,833 of OX411551.1, read as the reverse complement.
AATAGCTAAGGTAGATTTAGAGATAATATAGATTTACAACATTTGTACGTAAAAACTTAACCAAGGTTTTAAATCCGAAAAGGGTGAAAATTCCACTAAATTCAATATCAGAGTAATGAATCTTTGTCTAGAGGCTGATATTATGGTCACAGAAGCATTTGTAAATTTTCCAAGCAATAGCTTTAATAGAAACAGAAGTATTACAGATAAACAACATTTGCACGTAAAAACTTAACCAAGATTTCTAAGTCCGAAAAGGATTAAAATTCCACTAAATTCAATATCAGAGTAATGAATCTTTGTCTAGAAGTTGATATTATGATCACAGAAGCATGTGCAAAAATTCAAAGCAATAGCTTTAGTAGAAACAGGGATTTTAAACACCTGCAAGAAAAAAAACTTAACCAAAGCATTACGCCGACACAGACACTGACGCCGACGCCCTGGTGACCGGAATAGCCCCCCCCCCCCCCTATACTACGAATAGACGGGTTTAAAAAAGTTTTTTTCCCTTTAAATAAAAACTGTTGGACAATTTTCATTTATATTTCACAGACTTTTTAGGGCATTAAAATCAAATCCAGTTCGTATAAAAAAGTATGCTATGCTTACCCAATAGCAATTTCCTTATTTTCGAGGCAACAGTATGGATCCTAAACACTGACATAGGAAATTAACATTGACATTATCGTTTTGTGTCAATATAAGCATCAATAACCCGTCGCGCTTATATTTTAAGCCGGTCACACATTTGCATCTTTGTGCAGCTGTTATGAAATAATTTTACAGGCCTAAGTATAATATCTAAGCAAGATAAATGCCTACTCATACTTTTTTAGAAACATTTCAATTTTTTCAATCCAAACATTCAAAATAAGTTTGTGACACTTGCAGTATTTTAGGCACGACCAGGCTTGAGGATGTGACAGAAAAGAAAGAATAGAATTAAAAAAGAGAAGAATGGGTTCTTTGCAGAAATTTCAGATAATGATTTAAGTATGGGAGTATATATTTTTATTAGAATACATAAGTGTATTTAAGATCAATTTTGTGAGAAGCACGTAACAATGCTTATTCAATTATAAGAACAATGGCACTTCGAACTATGTGATCTGGATTTAAATAAGCAGAACAGGGAAATAGGGATGATTTTGTCACTGGACGACCAATACATTGGAAATACAGCCTAAACATGGCTTTAGTAACTAGTGTTTGACACCCAAAGACGATAAATCAAAATAATTCATCGGGGTAGGCTTGTAACATTGCCGACATCAGGAAAACAGTAATCATGTGCATTTCACACCTTTTCCCCAAGTTCATGGTTTCGAAAAGTTTAAATGGTGATAATTGAATAAAAATAATAATAAATAGATAAATAAAGTTTGCTCTGAATACACTATTTTGTAGGTGATAAAGTTGAATATGGACCTTCCATTTAGCCTAGCTTACACTTGACTGCCGTACGCCCCTGTTAACCTTTAACTCTCGGCGTCCTACAGCTAATAACATCGTGAAATTGACAAAAGGAATGATTTAGGGTTGAAATGAATGGGATGAGCGTCTTTCGAATGAATTCAACGTTTTTGGTTGAAACTGGTAGATCCTGTTTAATCACGTGTTGTTACATAAATAGACCTGTCTGTCTTCACATACCAATCAGACTTTTCAAAATTCACGCTGGTCAATGAAATCATTGAATGAATTTAGTGCTTCTAATTTCGAAATGATTGCGAGCAATTCTGGAACGCTGTGAATGATTTCGGAGCGTTTTTATTGAGATGGTTTGGAATATCAAGAATGAAGCGCTGAGTGAGTGATTCGATTCAGAATGAATTTGAGTGGAGTCTTTTTCACCAGGTCCCTAATAACAGTATGATGTCAATGCGACCATCGCGCGGTTTTACCGGAACCGTAAACCTTACGATTATTCTAACATAAAATCTGTTAGGCTAGGCCAAAAGACACAAGTCTCAAATAACAAAAAAAAAAGAGAGAGAGAATAACAACCAAAAATAAAACTAAACATATCTTCAACTATACGTGTAAGCATCAAACCTGTTAGACTCTAGATTGACTTACTTTACTTCATAACCAATTAGCATTAGCATTCACCGTTTACACATTGATTGCTAGATTATAAGTCTTTTTCACAAAAGAATCAACATGTATGCCTTGTTTTTGACATCCCTTGTGCTTCAAACTTCTTAGAGTGCAGTAACGCTATCTTTGTATGGTATACTGGTGTTGAGTGTTGTCACGTCCATGGAGACCAATAACGTACCTTTGGAGAGGGTTTTAATTCAATTTTAAAAAATAACAGACTATAACATGTGACCCTTCATGCGTAAAGGGACCATCTAAGAAGTGCGTAAAGTGTTGGTTCTAGTTAGACTTCACGGACTGAGCAGACTGAATAGGATCAAAACTTTTCTCCCCCTAGTAATTTTCTGAATCAAGGATGATATACTACCTCTCTTTGAAAGATTTTTTGAAAACAAAGCTCTGGTTGACCATTATAGTCCAACCGGGGTATTCGAAAACGCGGGAAAATGTGGTATAGCCATGAGTAGGGATGGACTGAACTGAACTTTAATAAGCGTGAGATAACGGTACTCAATTAAACCTATATACTGATAGAATAAAGTAACTCATTGCGAAAACACAATTTTCTCCGTATAGATATTCATTTTTTTTGTCGTTTCAATTTTGGTTTCTTCATGTTGAAATCGGTTTCTAAAGCATGTTACTTTTACGCCATGACACGTGACGTTTACAGATGTAATTCAAAGGATGGTAGTAATACCGTTAGCTTTGCGTTTCTTTTATCTTTTCAGTAGAGTTAGAGACCGTGACAGCAAAAATTCCGTTGGTCCCAATTTATCGTTATCAACTCTCCGAAAGTATGTTTATAAACATTCGAATAGTATGGTTTACCTATAATAGAATCAATCTCTTTTTCAAATGTCTATTTTACACAATTCCCAGATGGTACTTTATCGCGTGACAGGTCACATATATATGTTTTTATTAATTTTACTCAACAAGTTTGAAAAATATTTTAATGGGGATTATCCGACGTCGTCGGAATCAATGTCAATATTTATATATATATGTACTTTTATAAATACATGTATGCTTATGTATGAAGTAAAATGATCATAGTTTATATTACAAATGATGATAAAGCAAATTCAAATCATCTTGAATACTTAAACTTTCAGTAAACATAATGAATAAATGTGCTTGTCAGTTTTGTAACACACAAAATGAAAACAAACTTAAATGCCTAAAATATCAGTACTTTCAGTACTTTGATTTCAACAAAGGTTCCAAAATGCACCTTTTTGTTTGTGTAAATATATGCTCTATAGAATTGAATAATTATTAAACTATTTCAGTCAATTATTCATCAAAAAAAGCAGCATAACATTCAGTAAATAGTGATATATTGCCGTAATAGCCTAAATGTACTTGATGACCTTTGACCTCAGTAATTTGCATAATAGACATTTTCTGGACTGCAGACAGGGCAGATTTTGTTCAGCAAAGGTTGATGAACATTTTCTACTATATAACTTTGCATTACATTTCGGGCCTCCCTAAAGTGATTTCTAGGGGTCTCCTGGAAAATAGTTACTTGTCTATAATAGCGATTGAAGAGAAAAGAAAAAAGTCTAAGACACACACACCGCATGTAGGCAGAGGAGACAGAACGTTAAATGTGACGTCATGGTTGACTCTTTTCTACAAAGTCTCCGTTTACGCCGATGCCTTTCTGCGCCTGATAAACTAACTTACAGAAAAAATTACTTGCAGAAAGTATCAAAACTTCCTTTGGAATCCAATTTGTGTAGTATTTCTGCATGGATAGTATTAATTCTATTAAAGCGGAGACGAATGCCGGACCTTTATTTGGGAAATAATAAAAAAAATAACGAGTGTTTAACGAGTTGAAACTTCATCACAATGCACACCACAAATCCCCATTAAAGGCCTGACCCTCTTTGAACATCCGGGGTAGCTTTAGCTTTAGTAGTTTACGAATACTATCAGAAAAAATATATTGATTATAAACTGTGATAGTTGATTTTCTTTTGCGTCTTATTCACTTCTGACAAGAAATTCCAACAAACGTTTACGAATACTATCAGAAAAAATATTTATGTAACAGATTTTCATTGTTTTTGAGCTCCCTCCGCCTTAGCACCTGCATGTTACTATGCCGACAAAATTTTAAGGCTGGCAAATATTGGTTTTCAAAAGTTATAATATTTATCCCGTTCGAAGATACTGAACTAAACACTAAACAAATTATACACTGAACAAGCTGGATATGCGAAAGTTATGGGGCCCATTTTACAAATTTATAGATCATCCCTCGTATGACTGTAACCGCCGCTTCGTTATCATCGAGAAACTGACTTCATGCGAAAACTTTTTTTTTGCCTGTATATTATAATTTTGAACGCATGGCTAAAAGCATTTGATTTAAACTTTGAATACTTTTTAAGAGAAATCTATACTGTCAAAAGGTTCTTGTAGCTATACGCATGTTCGCAATGTTTTAAGAACCTTTTCACGATTTCGTACCTAAATACACTACATAGCACCGAGCAGCTGAGCTGGAAGCCGCATACGATGCTGTTGATTAGTTTTTTTTTTAATTGTTTCATCATTATAAAATGTTTTAATATCGTCACCATTTCGATATGATGTCATTCTGTGACCCCTTCGATTCTTTGTGTCCTTTCGATTCTTCAAATGACTCACTATCCACAATAGAAATCGTAGGACCGAGTATTGAAGTTTTATCACGGATAGAAAATGACTTTCAGGAAGATAGTTCCTGATCATAATGACAACTTATTTGCTCTTCTTAGGTATCGACATTGTTTAACGAAAACGTCTTTATATTCACCAGGAAGTATTTACACTTGTCTATGAATTTCTGTCTCATCGGTGCTGCTTGAACACCTAACCGTTGAGCTCTTTTATTTGTCTAGCTAGTACTAGCTTTTTGGAATGGTGATTATTTGACTTCTATATGGACCAACATCTCGCCGAAAATCTCTCAATAGAATTAATGAAGCGTATTTTTTTCTTGCATATCAAATTTCCCATCTAATACCATGAAGAATTTTGTTTTTCATAATTTTTTAAGGTGTAACAATGATAGTGTCCGTCCGTCTACATGTTAACTTTCTGTCTTTCATACCCACTCGTGTCTGTCTTAAATGAAACAGCGAATTGTCTATCCAAAAATAGCTCTGATTTCTATAGGTACCGAGTCAAATAGGTATAAATTGAAGCAAATCGTTTTAGTTTAAAATCTAGTATTTTGTAAAATTAATTTGTAGATCTTCCTAGAACTTCCTTAGGATATCAAATTTTAGTTTTTTGTAATTGTTAAAAAACTGTTCGACCAGATAATTGATAATATTTTTTATCCAATCTGAGATGAACCTCATATAACCTTATTTAGACCAATCAAAAAGAATTATTTTACGTTGGGATTTTTATGAGAAAACTAGATTAGCAGGCGAGCAAAAACGTTACGAATCACGGGACATTTAAGTTTAAGATGTCCTTACCATTGATATGCTAATTAGGAGTTTTCCAAATATGGGATAATGGACATTTCTTCTGTCAAATGGTTATTATAAAACCACGTGCTTTTACTATTTTTTTTACATTTTCTTACAACTAAAGAGCCTTCATCTCGGGTTTAAGAGCAGAAAATGCGAAAATATTAACATTAACTAGATGAACATCATCATTATTTTAAAATAATTTTGTTTTCAAAAGATATTTTTGGAATGGTGTTAATCTGAAATTAATATTTTACGACATAGAAATCCTTCATTCAAACGCAATTTTATGTAATTGATGAAAAGGTTGGTCCATATAGAAGTCAAGCGGACTATAACTCATTTTTTCAGCTTTTAAGGTTCATGTAGTGTTTGAGACCCAATTTTAAAGGCGCTTTATTAGCCAAGAAAAACAGTATGGACAGGTATATTGTATATCAAAATGAAGCTATTTTTTAGCGCAAGCAGTCGAGCAAGATATGACCGCCATAGCTATAGTGGTAAAGCCAAAACATTGTGGAAAATAGTCATTTTGTACAGAGCAAGCAACTTTAAGGTGAGTTCTGAAAGAGCTTCCTTTCTCTTTTCCCCTTCTTTTCCCCTCTTTTCCCCTTCTTTCCCTCCGGCGACAGTCCATTATCCACCCTTTTTGGTAGCACGTCGGACTGTCAATCTAGAGGTCCCGGGTTCGATCCCCTACGGTGGTACTCATTCTTTCCGACTAATTGTCTCTCACCAATGGGTTGATAATCGTAGACCTATGCGAGATAGAAGCTGGAGGCTAGGTAAGGATGATGTGGTTGTACTGGTGAACGAAATACTAGGAAACAATTGTCAATCAATCTGATCTAATGATTCACAACAGACTTTCAAGGGAAGGTTAAGGTGTTACCCGTCACGCGAAAAGGGACCATCTGGGTAGTGCGTAAAGTTGTGACCCTAGTCAGACTGCGCAGACTGACTAGGGTCGAAACTTTATGCACCGTGTATATTTTCAGAATCTAAAAAGTTCAATCTACCTTTCAGTGTAAGAATTTTTGAAATGCGACTTCTGGTTGACCTATGCTGGATCAAGTCTCTTTTTCGATAATTTATTTTACTGATTTCCCGTATGGTCCATTTTCGCGTGACGGGTAACATATGTTATCACAACTAATTTTCCGTTGATCGAACCCTTGATCTTCAGGGGCCTGTTTTACTAAACATCTTACAATCATTTTATGCGTGTATGCTTTGCAGAAGTAAAAAAATATGTAATTCTGCCAGACATCATAATATTGAAATCGGCTTTTATAGACGATTTCAATGAGATATTGCAAAGCAGAATCTAGCAATGAATAAAAACACCAGGTAGGGTTTGTGTTTTTTTTTAAATAACGATTAATTTTTTTTGTAAGAAGTTTAGTAAAACGGCCCGTTTCAAGTCGAATTTTCTATACCATCTATAAGGGATCGGGAAATCAATCCGATATCAAACATTTAAACCAGGATAGATTTTTTCAACGTTTGCAAAAGCCTTTGCATCACGAATGCAGGACACTTCACAATAAACATATTTTTTCTATCTGGCTTTTATCGTAAATGTCAAATTTTATTCAAGAGAGCAGTAAATGCCATTCAGTTCTGAAAATTAATCACTTTTACTTGAATTTTATTTCATTAGTTTTTACTCTCTCATTTTATGTCAAAAGAAAAAAAATCCTTATGCAAATAAAACATATATATAACATTTTTTTTCCTTTTCTTTGTAATTTGTAATTGAATTTGTACATTTAAACATAGGGCATTACAGGTCCGTCGTGAATAATACTTCGACTAATTTGAGGTATCCTACTTAAGTTGCTCAACGTTGATTCGAAAACTCGTTCCGTTGAAATATTTAATGTAAATAATCCGTCATGGCTTCGCACTCATGTTCTTATACCATGTTAGTCGAGGTTTCCTAAAGAAATCATTAGGAAACCTCGGTTGAAACTCACAAAGTTCATGACATCCGAAACGTTGTGGAGCTATTACGCCTCCACTACCTGAAGGCTGTGTCGTAACGGAGATCAAAGGGCGGGAGCAGAGATCCACCAATTGTTCAAATAACAGTCTTGGGGGCTTACGTGAACGCCCCATTAGAACGTCGAAAAACAGACATTATGGCTTACGTAAACGCCACGTAAAATCGTCGAATAACAACTGTTAGGGATTACGTTTTCACACACCACGTTAGAACGTCGAATAACAGTCGTAAGGGCTTACGATAACTTACGCCACGGTAAAACGTTGAATAATAATCATAATGGCTTACGTTTACACACGCCACGCTAAAATGCCGAAAAACAGTCATAATGGCGTAAGTTTACATACGCCACGTTAAAACGTCGAATAACAGTCATAATGGCTTACGTTCACATATGTCACATTCATACGTCGAATAACAGTCATAAAGGCTTACGTTTACATACGCAACATTAAAACGTCGAATAACAGTCATAATGGTTTACGCTTACATACGCCACGTAAATACGTCAAATAACAGATTATTGCTTAAAAATGTATGTTTTTGGGAGGTCATCAGTATTCGTTCACGGACAAAACCCGGGCGTTAACGGAAGAAAACGTGGATTTATAAGTCAATTCACGTGCCGTTAACAACATGCTTTTTAACCTAAAATCCTCGGTCTCGGCCTAAACACTGTTTCAGTTACTTTGTTGAACACAGATATAGAGCATGAAAATAATAAAAAAAAGTCGATCCTTTTCCAGCGATTATATCTATGACGTCATTACTTTACCAAGCAACGTCGGTATAAACGAAGCGACTGAACAATGCGTAAAGTAATTTTTCCGACCAATTATCGGTTTTGGAGATAGTTTTAAAGTGTTCCTGGGAATTGTTTTGAAATTTCTTTTTGAGTAAATACTTTAGTATTTCTTATAATGCAATAATAGCCTTAATTCACGTTTTTTCTAGCGTTAGCATTTGCAGAGACACTTAAACCGCTTTAACGCCCGAGTGCGTTAAACCATTTTTCGCCCTCAAAATCGTGAATTAACCCTATTTAAGGGCTTATGTTCACATACGCCACGTTAAAACGTCAAATAACAGTCATAAGGACTAACGTTTACATACGCCACGTTAGTTGATAGTTCATCAACTATTATTTAACATCACAAAAGTAATTACCGTGTTTTTGCTGCACTAATAAATTATCTATGATAAATATCGTCAATATGCGCTTGAAAACCTCGCAACTACAACTTCTTGAAAGCTGTAATTATGAATTCAGGCTCCCAACGGCGACGTATTGACTTACGTGTAGGTTTTAAACTTATTTAAGTTCTATATTACCCATGTCGCATAAATGGTTCGAAATGGAGGCAAACATTTAAACAATAAGAATGTGTAAATCCATGTATATACAGTAAAACATGTATTTAGTGATCACTTACAGTACCACCAAAGAGCGACCGTTAAGGAGCATGGTCATTTAGTGCGCTTTTTACAAATGAGCAACATAATTTTTATTGAATATGTATATTATTGCGATTTCCCGATAATCTTAGGTTGTCAAAACTCGATAGAATCGTCTCGCTGGGGCGACTCTATTGAGCTTTAACATCACATTATTCATCTTTTGATAGTTTAAGACTAAAAATATATACTCTCTAAGATATTTTGATGTAAAGACGGGGATTCTGAAAACGGACGCTGAACAAAAATGGTCGCTTCATAGACGTGGTCGCTCGAGGTTGACTGTATAAGATGCGCAAAATATAGTAATAAAATATATGTAAGATGGTCAGTGTATTATAATTATATACTGAGCAAAAATAAAAAAAAGTATCTACCCAATAAAACTTACGATTTCTTCCAACGTACTGGTGGTAATTTGATGGAATATATTGCAAATTACTCCCTGGCGATTTTGAATTTAAGTTGAAACGTTTGATATGATTTGATTGAGATGCTTCCGATCTTTGGCCGTTAACGTAGCCCGGGGGTCGTTTTCAAAAAATCGCTGCCTCTCATTTTAATTTCTTTATTGATTTTTCTGATAGTTTTTATGATAACCAAATGCAATGATACGGCGTTAGATATCCTGGATTGGTATGATAACTTGGGATTTTCTGATTTTACGTGTCAACATTAGGTCAAATGGACACAAACGAACGCAAGACAACATATGCATAAGCACTAAAGTGACATTTAGCTTGAATAAAAAAATCCATTTGTATGAGAAAACAAAGCACTGCAAACACATTGGTACCTTTCTCGACCCATTGACCATACAGATGTAAAATATATTGACAAATGTAAAGTGGATACTTTCTTTTTTTGCTGAGTATATTTTGATTTCTATGGTTCTTAGCAGACGTTTCTATGAATATTTTTTAAGAAAATCATTACGATATTAAAACGCATCTTTAAGGAAGTATGAAATACGAAAAATGTTATCATTACTTTGTTTCGACATTAATTTAAAGGTTTCTTTAGTACGACTTTGAAGCCATGTAGGTTGAAAATAAGTTTTTCTTTTGTTTTCATACGATGTACTGAAATAGAAAAAGTGAAGTTCATCTTCCACAACTTGTAAATTTAAAGAAGAATTGTCATACTATAGAAACTACAGCTTATTCAAGCTGTAGTTACGATGATTTGATTATTCACCGACTCTCAAAACATTGAAAAGGGGAGCGGACGGATGGCATTGATCTTTTGACACAGTCCACATATCGCCTTTATTTTACATATTCTATGATGGACGCCTTCTGAGTGCGTATGAATTTCAAATTCCTTATTACGCCTATGTATGTGTCGTAAGCCATCTTTCGAGCGCATGGTGTAGACTCAGATCAAACTGTGCAGGTGCACAGGCTGAGTTGAGTGTTCATGTTGTGAAAATGTGAATTTGTTGGAAATGTCACAAACAGGCTCATTTATCTTTTATTGCTTTGTGTGCAATATTTTGATTTCTTGTTCAGTTTCTTGCATTATAGTGTAATTGATAGATGATAATCAACTGGTTATGTCTAAAATGAAAAATATTTCACGAGAATGCGTTATTAGGCGTCGAAGTTTTTAGCTCCACTAGGGCTATTGCGATACCGTTTTTCCTTCTGGCGTCCGTCCGTCTGCTCATCTGTCCGTCCGTCTGTTAAGTTTTGCCTGTAACACTTAGCGCTCTTAAGTCGACCGTTGTTGTCCTGCTGTCTTCAAAATTGATCAGAATGATCAAAGGATGGTTCTTATTGAATGGGCCAAATCCGCCAAGTGAAGTGAGAAATGAACCAAATGAAAAGTTGCAACTAATAATTTAATTAGAAAATCCTCTTTAATGCTCTTAAATCCATAGATTTCATCCGATTGTCTTCATACTAACTCTGAATGATTGTACAATCACAAGGATGGTTCCTTCCGGAAATGTGCCCGTTTTGTAAAGAGTCACGGGAAAAGGGGCCAAATGAAAGTTTACTCAGAAAATCCTCGTTAAAGTCTACAGATTCATTCAATTGTTATATCACAGGGATGGCTCCTTTCGAAAATGGGCCCAATCTGTCAAGTGTCACGGAATGGGGACGTATTGGAGCTCAATAAGAAAATCCTCTATAACATCTTAGGAGTTTGCAATTTTGAACCGATTGTCTGCAAACTTGCTCAGAATGAGTGTGCCGTCAAAAGGATAATTCACTTTAAAAATGAGTTAAATCGAGTGTCATGAGAAAAAAGGGCATTTTTGAAATTCAAATTTAATAATTCTCGTTCACACTTCTTCATATATTCATGGATGTTGATGAAAATTTCACTTAGTGTAACATCGTGTTACCATGTGCATTGATGTGGTCTTTTAATTTATACTGAGTCATCATAGAAAATGGGTCTGAATGTTAACTACTTGACAACAAAAATCCTCTTTTATCAATGGATACACTCACGTGAAACTTTCACAGAATATTATTTCTACTCACTATGTGGTTCGTAGCGGATAATTAAATGCCAAGTCGTGATAAAAAGGGCCTTTCTGTATATTTATTATTAATACAACTCCTTTATTTATGCATAAAAAACTTGACAGAATATAAGTAGAGTTCGCTATTTTTGCTCTTCGATTGTATACAAATGAAATGAAATCATAAGTCACAATACCGTATTCGAGTTATATTTCTCAACATGAGACCATCTTCACATTTTTTTAAAAGCAATTGATGGTATCTCACGTCACAGAAGAGGGAGCCTTAACATTACATTCCATGTTAACATTACCCCTCTTTTGTTTACAGATTTGCTTAAACCTCTCGTAGAATGTTCTTCATCAAGTGACCATATTTATTTAAAGGGGGTTTGGGGAAAATTTGCTGTGTCATGGAAAAGGGGCTTTATGCAATATTTATTGTTTACACAGCTTATCCTTCATTTCAGCATAAATTTTCATGGAGTGTTAAGAAAATATTTCTCGTGTGACAATGGACAATTTTTTTTTGCCATTTGATGCAATTATGCGACGTCAGAGAAAAGGAGCCTAGATCTATAGGTAAATTTTATTGTTAACACAATTCCTCCTTCATTTATAAGATATATTTCATGAAATATTTTTCTTGTTATAATTTGAACAGCGGTACCAAGACATAGGCTTTTCGAAATATCAGTTGTGCGGTCTCAGGCCCTCATTGGCCTCTTGTTTTAAACCAAGGATTTCACTGCCAGGAAGTAATAAAGGTTGTTATTGAGCAAAATCCATGTCATAAGTAATCTAAAAAATGGGAAATTGACTACAAAGTTTTGCTGAACACATACATCGAATACCAGTTTCGCGGAAAATATGAAGGATTTGTAAATTGTTACACTAAAGATATTTAAGTAAATTAAGTAGATTTTCTGAAAAAAAAAACAAAAACAAACTAAGGGCCAACTTATTTCTCGCCCGAAAGGGTCCCGTTTTCGTTGTTTTTCAATCAATTAGAAACCAGCCCTGTGTTGCGGCTGACAAAAAGTCTTCAAATTATACCCGCTTTGCTTATAAGTGCACGTGCAAAGCGGGCCATAATTTGAAAACGGTTGACAACATTTTGTAAGCCGGAACATAGAGCTGGTTTGTAATTGTGTCCCGGATCAAAGTCACCCCGTTAGGGCGAGAAATAAGTTGGACCTAAAGCAAAACAACTTCAATTGTGTATAATTTTATGTAATTAAACAAAATTGACAAAATACTAAACACCAAGTATCAATTGAAAAAAAGATTTATCAAAAATGACAACGTAGGAAATAGTAACAAAGCTGTAGCTTAGCCGAGAAGCAGAGGATACTGGAAATAAATCTTCAAGGCAAACCCGTATTTTAGTCTTTATTGCGTCGTCCGATTCGGCGACAAGCCGGAACTCGGCGTTTCCCAAACTTTTCGAGTTGGAATTAATGACAACAATCTCCGGAGAAACATCTGTATGGTTAAACTCACCCTTTTCGAGTACGACTTGATTACAAAAGTATAACTTGGTTATGATAAGTTTATTCGAGCCGAATTTGTTCGAATTATGCTTTGTCCAAACCCGAATCATTGACGTGTTCGATGATTCTTGTTCAAATGCAAACGGAACATAAATTGTCTTGTCGCCTGCTAGATAATACATGACATACTTGTTTAAACGAGCTGTGAACGTAAACGTTTTCTCGCCAATCTTTAAAGTCCAAATACCATTTAGAGCACGGTCAACCTGTGAAAGGAGGGACTGTGGCTTGACCATACGATTTCGTAAAAATAAGGGTACCATAAGAAATCGTACAGTCCTACCGTTTTCGTGGGTGTTTTCATACAGGTTGTAATAAATATCCATTCCCCAGGTCTTTAGAGCAGGGCGGGTAAAGTATGGTCTCCGTGGCAGAGCGAGCTGATCCTCTGGCATTTGATTAAGATCGTTCAGAGTGAGGTTCGCAGTGATTGGTGTGAGGTTAACGAACAAGGCAAGGTCACGGACGTACCAATGTTCTCCAAGAAACTGACATATCCCGTGTACGCGAAATTGACCTTCTGGGCACAAAATTGGCAAGCATTTCTGTCGATAAAAATTCAGAATAAATTATTAATGTGTCAATCATGTAATATGTTGTCAATAACAATCATTTTGTAACAAAACACGATTCTTAAATGGAAATGCTTTAAATCGTCATGCACGATGTACGTACCAGTAAATATTACACACAACATCGTCTAAATTACAGCAAAGTTGTATAGACAAACAATTTCAAGTGAGTCATCAAAGATTAATTTTACATTGAAAATGATAGGAGGTAACGGTTTCTCCAACCCCACCCTTTCATGCGGAACTATAGCGAAGTAACACAAAACTGTATCACAATATCGTATTTGATGCTAAATATAGATTTGATAAACTTGCTTAGTAAATGAAGACGAGAAAAGTTTATATCAATTTACTTAGTCATACAATTATTTCATTATTACGATGATGATCACGATGATTTAATTGTCATCAATTGCATACAGCTATTATTATCACACTATTTAACAATCATCATATTAAACTGAAGAAAATATGTTTGCAGAATATCATAATAGAGAACAATAACTAAAACGGATTGGAACGAAAGTTTAGCTTATTGAGTTCTTTTTTCAGAATGACCTCAAAGGGTCGGATGACATGTATTTCATTTAATTGTCTAAATAGTGATTATCATCACTAAAAATATCTGAAGCGATTAGTTCCACATGCATTGCACTATATTTTAATCTCAAACATTTAAGATAAAAAAAAGGAATTACGAGGACTGGGCCAAAGCCGCCGCAAACAAATATAATTATTCATTTTAGGAAAGTGAATACTGCCGGACTTAAGTTACGGGACAAGCAACGATTTCCTTTATTTTGAAAAATATATATTTACATATTCTAATACACAAAAATTCTTTTATAGAAGAATATAAAAAGGAACAAAATGACTCTACACTTCCGTTTCCTAAAAAACAACACAAGTGATGCGATGATTATTTGGTCATTACGTCAATTGTGTTGCCTGTGTACTCAGTTTATATAGAGGACAATCGATTGTTTCAGTGTGCGATCGATTTATATATCGTTGAGTAAACAACAAAAGCTATATTTTCACGACGAAAATATAGCTTTTGTTGTTCACGAAATGAAATATTAATCGATATTACTCGTAAAGAAACGATTATTCCATTTCTTTTATGCAAAATGAGACAAAATGTGAAATTTCCAGGACATATTTTCGTAAGCGCGTCATTGTGCACGTGATTGCTATGCAACGTTCATTATGACAAAAAAAGGGTACAAGTTTTTTATAATTCACTGCTTTTGTGGTAAGATTATCAAGTGACAATCTACCATTATTTCTCGATAAACCACCAAAAAGAATTAAACAAAGAGGTATTATTAAACTGATAAGATTCTCTATGACAATTGTATTATGTTATTTTGCTTCAATCCATCCAGATTTCATGTCAACTTTTGTACTGTTTATATTTTTATTTCGCGTGAAGAATAGGCGTTTACTTGGATTCGGAATAAGCGGTCTAATCGCCTCTTATACGCAACAAATTATTTAGCTATCACGACAGATCCCAGAAGATTGTCAATAAATATTTGCAGAACTTTCGTTGTTTTGAGCTCTGTGTTCAAATGCTTCAAGTTGCGTTTTCAACTTGTTTAATTGATAACATCAGTTAATATTCAACCACATCGGAGAAAAGCGAATAAAATAATCCACCCCTATCTAAAACTGAGCTTTTATGATTTCCTCTCTTGTTAGTTATATTCGTTGAGTAAAATACATGTAGTATATTTACAACACGATCATTACAGCGCGCGCATATTCATTTCTTGAAATGGAAACCAACACCGTGCGCGACGTCTTAGATGCTTAAAAACAAATGTTAATTATAAATTTAAAATATTTTCTTTCGGAGGGTAAAATAAATATGTGAAAGATATGTGAATTATATTTCTAATTACCTTTTTGGTTGACCTTAGACTCTTATGGTTATAACAAACATCCTCCTTGTCTTTCATATCTTTTGCTGAAATCTCTAACGATTGTTCAGTTTTCTTGTCTATCAGTACTGTTAAGGCTGAATCACCAATGAACCTTCCGTTTTTAGAAGCGGGGCACATCGTATATTTATCTGACCATATATTTTCCGGAAAACGATCCACACGGCCGCACAGGTAACAATAAACGTTTTGGTACCAAAAAGATTTCGAAATAAAAGTTGCATTAAAACTTTTACAATTGAAAACAAAGTCGGCATTATTCTTAAATTCACAGTCGTTAATTAATCTAGGGTAGCACTTTTGATCCGAGATATCTATGTTTTCTGGAGTTAAAAAGTCGAAAAAGCAATTTAAGTTGAATCCGTTCATGGCATTAAACAGTTCGTCAATCCCATTGTCGGTTACGAACGGACAAGACAGAGAAGGGGTGAGTTCGACAATTTCTGTTTGGTTATGGCATGATGCACAAAAGGAGTTGTAATATATCATTCCATTCATACTAGAGAATACCGGTAAGAAACTTCCATATATGGAAGTATTCATGTTTCTACAAGTATCCAACTTTCCAGGACATTTGTCAATGATGTAGAAGTACTCGTCATTTCTTCCAATCAATTTCTTCGTGTTGAGCGATTTACAGATAGTTTCAAGGTTCTCGTCTATTTTATGAAGATCTAATTGAGGAGTGCAACAGTTCCTGTTGAGACCGCAATCTTTAGAACACGAGCAAGGTTTACAGCATGGTTTCATACGACTGCTCTGGAAGATCTTTCGAGGCCTTTGTGTTACAGAAATTTGTATACGGACACCACGTTTGTATATCCTTAGGAAGGTGTATGTTGCTGATTTTGCATGTTGATCAATGTACACCAGTAAACTTACAGCTACTAAGACGAAGGGAAAGATCATCTTCTCTGTGTATTTCTCACAATCTATATTGAATCAAAAGTAAGATTTTAAAATATATCTTATTGAAAAATTAACATAGCAACTAGATCGAAACAGATGAAGACAAGTTTGAACCATTTCGGTAAACAATTTTGTAGTTTTTTTATGAATTCGACAGAAATTAAATTCACTTATGGGTTTTTATTTATCGAAAATATGTCTAAAAATAATGACTAGTATTTTACCGACTAAGTACATAGATACATCACGTTATTTTTTGTATGTTGTTGGTGTAGTTGCAAAAACATTGGGTACAAACATACACTTACATATTTGGATAAATGATATTAATTAAAAATTTAGATAATAAAAATCGAATTTAATAAATATATCATGTCAAATCAAAATTTACCGGAAAACCTGCCTTGTGCTCTGAATTGATAAACGTTTGCTTTTTAAATTAGCCCGCAAGTTCAAAAAAAGATAGCTTGATCAGGAGCGCAGGATTGGTTGCACTTGACATGTTTTATGTGTTACAATAAGTTTTAAAGAAATCAGGGTTTTTTTTAAGCTAAACCTTTTTTGGAATAGAATTGTTTTAAAGCGAGTTTTTTTTAAACCTTTTACAGGATGCTTTTAAGACAGCGTCTGTCTCAAATTGTAATTACATAAACCTAAATGCACCGAATATACCTTTATTCATCGCACCTGTTAACAGAGCAGGTATGTGTGGGATTAAAAGAAAGAAGATGACAGTGAGAAACAACTATTCCAATTTCCAAATTTATTGATAATTGGCCACCGGCATTCACATAGATACACATATTTGACAATTCTTTGTATGACCAGTTAAACAATAAATTATCATACATAGCAATATGTGTGTTTGAAAATTTATTTACAATGCTAATTTCTCAAAACAGTACATTGAAATGTTTTACTAATTTTCTATCAAGTTTTTACGTTTCTCATATGAATAATATATAAACATAGCAATATGTTTTAAGTCAATTTCACTTTTCCTTGTCATAATCAAATTGAATATTCTGTTGGGGGGGGGGGGGGAATTCCTGTTCAAATACTGAACACGAATATCAAAATAAAGTGTTGTTCTATAGGAGTTCTATCGTAACGACCTCGTTCTATTGCAAATGAGCCCGTTCTGAAATAAGCCATAGCTTTCCGAAATTTATAAATAATGATTACATCAAGATAATATTCAATTTCGAATGAAAACTTAAATTCTTTATCTAGTACAAGTTTTGACTAGGAACATTCTCCAAACTTGCAAATACTGATCTTTCAGTTGGTGCACGTACTGATAAACAAACACCTTTCCATTATCAACATATTGTTTTTCCCACACATAAACAAAACCGTTTTGATACAGATTATTTTTCAGCTTTGTAACTCAATTAGTATGTCCGAAGGAAGCATATAATTTTAGCATGGTTTTACATACCTACTATAGTTCATTTCATATTTTTAGCTAGTACTTAACAACTCTTTTGCAAGTGAATATATGTAACGGAAAACGTCCACATTCACCTAGGACTGCTGTATCTGTAGTACTCACAGGAACAGGAATTCAGTGCAGTCACAAAAATTAATACCCCAAATTTCAGATCCATAAAATAAAATAGGTGCAATTTTAGTATCAAAAATTCTGAAAAGGTTTTTCCACTTAAAGGCATTACTGAGCTTATAGAAGAAAGAATACTAAGTAAATCTCATTTCGCTTTTAAAGAATGGTATTCGGCCATTAAATAGAATGAGAGACTTGAAGTAAAATTTACACCGATATAAGTAAAATAATTAGTACGGTCTATTTTTTCGTTTCCACAAAACCACTTATCCATTTTAGATAAAATTCCACCGTTTTTTAATACTATAATCTTTGTTTTTGATACATTAACATCTAATTTCCATTAATTCTTATATTCTCTTAATAAATCCAATTGCTTTTGTAGACCGATGCTTGTATCAGAAAGGAGCGCAGTATCATCAACGAACATAAATAGTAATATTTCAAAAATATCAGGATGTAACTGTATGCCTTTGATACCACTCTTCGTTATGATTTCATGCAACTCGTTTATGAAAAGAATGAATTAAATGGAACTAAGACATCCTTGTCTCAACCTTATAGGACACTCAATTATTTCACTGATATCATGCTTGTAAAGTATGGCAGTTTTTTTACAGTTGCATATATAGTTTTACTTGCCCTGAGTAATTTTTCTCATAATCCATGTAAGAGTAAAGAAGAATAAAGTTTGTTCTGTTCCCCGAATCAAACGGTTTTTAAAAGTCAATAAATGTAACAAAAAGTTTTTTTTTTCATTTATCATTGAAATATATTTGCTAACCATAGCATTTAATATAATAGCATTAACAATAGTAGAATACTGTTCTCTAAATCCCGCTTGAGATTCGGCGATACAATCAAATAATTGGGAATAAAGTTAAGACGCCTTTGAAGAATATGAATATATATTTTGCTGAAAATATCAACAAGAGAAATGCTTCTACAAATGTATAATTATCTGGATTATACATGTATGCATCTCCTTTTTTATGTATAGGTATCGTGACGGAGATTGACCACTTTTTAGGAAACTTTCCCTTATCATACATTGTATTGAAAATTTTTCTAATGTAAGGTAATATAAGATGTATTCCACGAATAAAATGTTCCGCTATTACCAGTTAAATTGGTAAACAGACTGATCAGAGTTAGAACTTTCCTTCAATCAGGGATGATCATTCTACCTTTCTATATAATCCATTTCAAGTATGCAACATCTGAATGACCTCTCCCAGATTCAATTTCCTTTTCAAATAACGATTATAACCTTATTTCACTTAGTACCTTTGGAATTGGGGCCTCGTGTTATTTTCTTTTTTGACATTTTGGAGATAAAATAAATGGGGGTAGAATGATTCTAGTAATCAAATCTGTGGGCCCTTAGACTATAAAAAGATTCATACTTAACTGAAATTTTCTCAAAGGGTGATTTGAATGAAAGATGTATACTATAGAAATGTTTTGTGAATGCATGAAAATAAAAGATTATATTGGTATATTATTGATTATGATATTTAATGCAAAGTTAAATTTGAGACAAAAACAATTATACAAATTCAAAGTTTTAGTTAATTCTAAGTTGAGTTGACAAAAGTATTAAACTGTTGAATCTTCATCTAAGAGACCTAACTTTAAAAAAAACAATGTCTCAATTCAGCATTCTTCATGAGCCTATGACAGAAATCTGTATAAATATAATATATATATATATTTTTTTTGTCTTCAAAAGACCAAAACTCATTCTTGTCTTCCTTCATTACAATATTCTTAAGTAAATACAACATAAAAAATACCTGAGCCTATTTGCCTCTGCAGAATCTATTTCACATGTTCATTTCTTGTATATGTGATCCGTCATGTGAAAAGGGACCATCTAAGAGCCCCATAAGAAATATTTGAAACAGATTGGTTCCAGTACAGGTCAACCAGCGGTCGCATTTCTTTCACAGGAAGGTAAATTGATTATCCTAGATTCAGAAAATCAGTAAAGTGCAAAGAAATCCAACCCTAGTCAGTCTGCACAGTCCTTGCAGTCTGACTTATGTCAACACTTTACACACTACCCAGATGGTCCCTTTTCTCATGATGGGTCACATGTTCATTAATATTTTTTCCATAGCCCCCCTCACTATCAGTCTATAATATGAGAACAAGCTTAACAAAAGTTATGACACATTCCAACACAATCTTTGCTTTGACTTCTTATTAAAGCATCTTCCTATCCAGGCTAGAAGATTTTCCACAAATGTTCTATGTTGACGCCTGCATGCAATACCTAGTTGACTAAGCCCTGTACATGTAATTACTTCAAATGTACTGCAATCACAGTCTATATACCCCCTTAGAGTTTATCTGTAAAAAAAATACATAGTTCACTTTATATTACATAAAAATCATGTGGTTGTTTATTTAATCTACAATACAATCTCTGCATGCAGAACCAACACCCATCTGCAGAGCTTGTGGTTGACTAAAAAACTAGGGTTTTTAGGGAAATGACTATTTCAGTTTAAGGGCCAAGGCTGTTGAAATTCAATATTTAACATTAAGGTTATAAGCCTTTTCTCCAAAAATCTAGGGGCCAAACCCAAAATCTAGGAGCCATGGGCGACTGGGTCCCTGTTAGTCTTTTTTCCTGGTTTTTGAATCCCTAAAAATGAAGAAAAATATACCTAACTGTAATTTTGATCCCATGTTAGGGTAATTTTTAAGGTTGAATTAAGTTCATCCCCCAAATTTTCTATGAATCATCTATATTCTATCTTAAGTGTTAAATAGATAGATAGATAGACTTGCTGACTTCATATCTTTACAAGAAAAGGTAAATTGTTAAATTGTTGCAAATTTCTACTCATGCATTGCTCTTTTTAGTTGTTTAACTCTGGGCCCAAGGTTATAAATCTTTTCTCAGGCTCAACTGAGAATTTTCTCAAATTTTAAATTCAAATAGATGTATAAAAATAAAAGATAATATTGATAAGTTGTAATTTATAACAACTTATTAATATGATCTTTTATGTTAATACATTAAAATGAATATTAAAACAACTTTAATCTCAAATAGAAATTGGAGAAAATTTTGAATTGAGAATGAGAAAAGTTTTATAACCTCAGGCCCTGATACCCAGAATTTCATTGTTGAGGAGTCAGAATCAGAAAAGTGACATAATTCTGATTATCATTACATAATACGGTGTACATCAATAGCGTTATTTTAGAATGAGACTCAAAAACTAATCATAATATCCCAAGATTCTTGCTCAGCTTTGTTGATCATCTTCTTAATGAATAACATTTTAGCTGGTCACTTATGAAAACATTGAGATGTCCACTATTTCCTCACATGAACAGTTTTCCAGACTTTAAAATCTTGGTTGTGATTGTCTTCTGGTGCAGGGCTACAAGGAGGCTGTTGACTTTCCCCCTCAAATGTAAATTTGTGTGTCATTCATTGCTGAAATAAAAAGGCAAAAATCAAAATGAAACATTTCTGCATTATAGTCAGCCACCCTTCCACAATCTAATTTCTAAAACATTTGAAGTTGCTACTTAAGGTAGAGCACAAATAAAAAAAATACTTGGCTTGGGTCATGGTTTTATATTTCATTGATTTGTTATGAAAAATTGATAAAAAGGTCATAAATGGTGTGGAAAGACAAATATATACTGCTTTCATAATCAATTTTGTCAACACCTTCTATGTCATAAACTACATGTATAGTTATACTTGTGCTCTTGAAGGTAGATATTCTTTATCTTTTTAGGAGAGAATGCACATGATAATTTTCTTATAATAAATTCAAACAAAACTGATTTTGAGTTGTTGGAAAGAGGACTTGAATCAATGGTGGTTTCAATTGCTAAGATTTCGCCTTTTGTAATTGTAAATAAAACAAAGAAACAAACGAAAAGAGAATCCATTTTATCTAAATGATTAAAAAAGTAAAAGAAATCAAAATATATATACAGTATTTATTTTAGTGTGGGGCTTTTGACCTCAGGGGCTTTTAGCCTAGGGGGCTTTGTCTTACACTCAGCCTAATAGTAATAAATAATAATTTCAATTAGGTCTTTTCATAATCTGAGGGTTATTTTTTCTGAAGAATGAGATATGTGTGAACATACAGATTAATGGTTGGGATATATCAACCAAGAACCTAGCATTTACGCTCAACATCCTATATGAAACCCAAACTAGGCCATCAACTAAGATGTTTATTCCTCATCCTCCTTGGAATAATACTAATGTTTGTAAGAATGATGACTGTGGTGGAAGTAATCTGAGTCAGACCCAATTATTTACACTGCAATCTATTTGTGCAATTGTTGATGCCCTTTTGCTTCCCTACCCTACCTAATCTCTCTGACACACACATTCAGTATAAAATGACAAGTAAAAATCAATACTTCACTTACTATGAACAATAACGGCAATCATGAGGTAAGTGTTGGCCACTATTGTCCTTCTATCTTTATTCACGTCAATGATCATTCTCTACAGCCTACATGGACCATTTGCTGTCTAAAGGCTGATTAGATGTAAAATTGCTCAATATTCATATATCGCGTGGGTCCCAGATCTGTTCAGCTTTCAGAGTCAAACTGATGTTCAACCCATCATGAGCCTGGTGAACTCATTGTTTGTAACCAGAAACTGCCATTGTTATCTACAATTCACATATATTGACAGGCATTTTTAAGTCTGGGTAATATTCAAAATTGATATCAATGGTCAAGCGTCGTGGATGTACGCGTGAAGGGTGAACTTTTTTTTGTGTTCGTCTCAGTTTTCATTTTCATCCTCTCGTCTTTGTCGAACTGGTAGCGCATATTCTGACGTTTGTTGCTTATAAAGAACAACTCTATGTGGAAGGTTTTCACATTTATTGATTGAAAGTTTGTTTTAAACTTGCTCGTCCAGCTTGTGTGATTACAAACACGGATTAAAGTTTAGTTTTCCTAATTGAATTTCACCCACCATCTAACTTGTTGTTGTGGTATTCCGTGTAGACGCTTGGATAGACTGGTTTCAGAATTTGGTATTAGTTTTCTAGAGCGTCTATGAAACAAAGATAAGAAATGTTTAATACGCGGATCGCGAAGTTCAGGATATAATTGACATTTATTCGGGATTTATTGAAATTTGCCGTTATCAGTGAAAATCAACGGAAAAATCTAATTCCTTAACTCGAAATGCGAAATAATACGTCAGTCACGTAAGTTGAAGGAGTGGATATAAAGAATCTTATGATATTTAGTACGAAATTGATTACACTTATTTCAAAACAGTCCCAAATTTACGATATTATTACAACTTATATAAGATTTTAACCTTGTTACTTTATTTAGATAATAAATTCTAGCCCTAAAGATTATATTTAACCCGAATTATCGCATTGGCTGGTAATCTATTTCAAGTTAAGACAGCCATTGATCCTTAGTGGGTGGGGTAAGATAAAATATGCCGAATTTACAAATTTAATGCTTAACATGATTAAAAAGAGGAATAGAATTGCAGAAAGTCTGTTTAACTCTTAATATTTTCAATAATTATCGATATATACTGTTTTCATGACTTTAAATTACGTGTTTTTTAAAGATGAATTTTGACATGTACGCCCAGTGCCGTTTGGATAAGGAAATTCTCTCTTATTTGCCTGGAAAGGCATGCTGATTTTTTCTACACAATTAAAATTTTGTAAGTTCCACAACATAACAAAAAAGGAAAAAAAAATTCATAGAGCCAATTTTTCAAAAATTAAGAAAATGTTATCTATTTTTTTCCTCAAATTATCAGATTTTGATATCAAATATCAATTTTTTTACAATTGTGTGGTAGAAATTATTTTTTATTTGTTGTGTCTAGATGGTGAAAAATATCTAAATGATAAGACATTGCCGAGTAAAAAAATCCATAAGGTCTACAGATATAGAGGGCATAAAATGGGGGTAGGTATATAAGGAAAAATCTGCGAATACCATTCAAGGGGAGATAACTCTGGTGCAAAAACAAGCCTGGAAAGGTACCCTAAAAATTTGATATTTCATCAAGGACATATAAATCTTCAACATATGTGAAAAAGAAAAAAATTCATAGAGTAGAAAAAAATTGGCCTTTCATGCACTAGTGACCTTAAGGGACTGGAAAATTTTGAAACAATTAAAGAACGTATTGCATGCACTATTGCAATATCAGTAATTTCTCCATTCAATATGGAATTTTTAATCTCACAGATAATTCCGATAATCCGATCGGATTCAATACCAATTCTATTGTTAAGCTCTCCAGTTTATATAAGAAATGAACCTAGATATAATGCATTTAGTTCGTAAACAATGTTTTTACATTCTACATGAGTAATTGAGATTTTTAATTCTTCAAAGAATAGGTTTTGGCGATTGATCTCATTTTATATTGAAATACAATGAATGTAAGGATCATAAAGTAACCAATTTTTATTCTGCCACATATAGTTCAATAATATACAATCATTTCATACATGTACTAATTAAACACATTATATTATTATCTACAAACGAAACAATGATTACCTGTTAGTAAAATCAGATATATACACATTGAAACGAACCTTAAACGGCCATTTGGTTTCTATTGTTAAAGTATTATTTGCTTTGCTATCTGAATTTATAAGTAGTCAAATTTTGTTAAAAAGATAACATTCAAGGAGACACTTTAATTAATTTAGCCACGAAAAAGAATTTGGGGGAAATTTAATGGTACCCTTGATTCTTAAATACAAATTGATGGGAGGAGTTATTCTGGCATCGTATACTTGTTGGAGAAAGAAAGCAATCGCAGTGTCATTTTTCTACACATATGAACCTAATATAATCAAACTGTATGTACATAATATAAGCGTACTTGCAAACATAGACATACGCATACACATAAACGTGTACATACATACAATAGAGGCACGTCGACAAGATATTGTTGTTGATTTCGTCTTTGGGGAACCGACATACCGCACCCACAGCGTAAATAAAGCTGAAGATACTAGGGTCGACGAGGACTTGAATACAAATTGGGGTCACTAAATAAATTGAATAGATTTGTGTCTCGTAATTACACACGGTACAATAAATTTACCAGAAATAAGACATTATTTTCGCTGACTTTTTGACTTAATTGAATTCTATAAGATTTAGAAGAAATTACAGTGTTATGTAATATATGTTATTTAATTCCATACTGTTAAAAGAATGGACGCATTCCGTCGGTTAGAGACTGTAGCTACATATCAATTTATAAGCATAATTTTAACCTTCTGACGCATACGACAATACAGAAAAGGTGTTATAGTTAGTGCAATCGTAAAATTGACGCTTGCCTCGATTAAAGCCGTTCTTAACTATGCATTCAGCTGTCTCAATTCACTAATTATAATCTCTCTTTCAAAAAATTCAAAACCACTTCGAAATCGCATAGAAACACTATAAATACCTAAAGACAATAATAAAGAACACTGCATGGATTGTATTAAAGGGGGTGGTAATAAGGCATCGCCAACTTCGTCCTATATGTGCGAAGTTAGCGATACTATTTTACCTCCCTTTATTCACACTCACTCAATTTCATTTCGAAATCATTCTAAAATCGTCAATACTGTGAATTTCACGTCGTTATTTATGTAACTTATCTAGAATGAACGTGTGTATAATTTCCACAGCATTATCTTTAAACTTACGATTATCTATTAAGAATTTCATTTCTCAGATCGAACGCTTTATGGATGAATGTCCCGAGTCTCAAAATATGATATGTTCTTAAAGTATTAATTGGTTCTATTATAATAAATAAAATTTTGACGGCGCTTTAAAATCCAGAATTTACAATCACGCCACCAGAGCGTAAAATTATAATGTTGAAATATTTATCTTGATTGGTAGTCAAGTGAAAACCTGCTATAAATTTACAGAAATATCGAAAGAAATACTTACATGTTTAATTGTTACAAAGAACTTCTCGAAAAGGCTTTCTCATAAGATCAACTTTGAATATAAAATCAGCTACATTTTACAGATAACAGTACAGATTTTTTGGCAAAAAATACCACAAAAAATTAATTAACTCAAAGTTAATTTCGAGAAAAAATGACAGCTCGTCTTTCAAGGGGTCGATTTCGTGACCCGTTTACAGGAATATTTTTTTTTATTTGCATTTCTTTTATTGACTTCATGATTTATCATAAATCAAAAATAAGTTATGGTGTTCAGTAGCATAAAAATGAAACTGACTCTGGTGAAAAAAAAATCATAAAAATCAACTTAATGCAAATGAAAACTCTAATTCTAGGTTTAAAAACAATTTATAATCTTTTTTTACTCTTGTAGTTTCAACGGTTAAATAACTCTACTATATTAATCACTAAAATTAGCGAGAGTTCTTAATTCGAAGAGACAAAATTTCTTATCCATGAAATCCCTTTCCTTCAAAACATTGCTCGGACTTTTCCCTTTACTGGAAAGTACATCGGGCGTAAAAGTTGTAATTTTGTATCATTTTTAGCTCCACTGGCCGAAGGCCAGCAAGTTTTTGTCATGGCGGTGTGCCCGTCGTGCGTGCGTCCGTCCGTCCGCTTGTCCGTGCGTAAATTTATAATTTAAACATCTTCTTCTCCCAAAACCAAACCAATATCTTTCATGATACTTGGTAGAAATATTCCTTGGGTGACCCTCTTCTAAATAGAAATTTGTATTAACCCCCAAATTTGGGCGTGGCATTTTTTTCACTTTTAAGTCTTTAAAAGTTATTTCCTCCCAAACCATTGGGCTTATTTCAATGAAAATTGGGAGGGATGTTCTTTTGGTTACCCTCTTCTAAAATTGTTAAAGAAATTTTGATTTACCCCAAAATATGGACGTGGCAGGGCGGGGAATTTTTTCTTGTTGAAATCTTTAAAAATCTTCTCCTCCCGAACCGTTTGGCCAATTTCAATGAGATTTGGCATGGATGTTCCTTGCGTGACGCTTTACTTTAATTGTTTAAAAAATTTTGATTGACCCCCGCTTATGGGCGTGGCAGCGTGGGCTTGATTTCACTATTCAATCTTCAAAAATATCTTCCCACAAACAATTTTATTCATATCAATCTTGTCATGAATGTTCAATGTATGACCATTTACTTAAATTCTACCTGAAATTATGTTAAGAATAGTCTACTTAATGCAATCACCTTTATGTTGGTAAGAAAAAAAGTAAAGGATATGCAAGCTAATGGCGATAGAGTGTCCAAGTGCAATAGGTCAAGACCCAGTAAGTCATTACAAAATTGTTCTAAAGAGACTTCCAAGTCTTTTTCTCTATCAGTCAGCTTTGATTTATAAAAATATAGATGTATCACTATTTAAACATACCGTAATAAGTCTGTTCAAAGAGATATAAATATTGTGTAAGTCTAAATAGGGATCCAGATAAGACGGGGTAAAGCCAGTCTAAAATTGGTTATTGCCAATGAAACTATGTTGTTGGTACTCATTTGACCCGTCTTGATGAGACATTTCTGATAAGTTCCAACAGCTTAGGGCTAAAGTTTGAGAAATATTTAGATATGAAAAACAAAATATCCCCACTATCTGTAGCTCTATGTACTTTTTGTATAACATAGATCAAGAGAGATCAATGCAATTTATTATGTGATAAAAAAACTAATTACTTCCCTTCGTTATAATTTTTTATGAATACCCCTAGTATATTGTCCCCTTTTCCCAGCCGAACATTGTACCTTAAGATGATTTCAGTTACAATGTTTCATTTTCTATTAATGTTTTCTGCATTATTCAGCTTCGTTCTATGTAGTCGGCTAAGACTTTTTGGAATTCAGATCAACCAAAGTCAAAATTGTCAGATAATGGGTGAAATGTTTTTTTTATCAATAATTTAGAGTTAAATAAGTGTAATAGGTATTTTAAGTGATATATATATATATATATATATATATATATATATATATATATATATATATATATATATATATATATATATATATATATATATATATATATATATATATATATATATATATAAAGTCTTCTTCCATGTAATTTTACATATTAATCATAATTGTTCTCTTCTGATTAGCTTGTAAATAAGTATCAGTTTGGAAAAAGTCAGAATTCTTTCTGCATGCTTGTGACTTTCATTACCTTCTATTTTCAATATCTCTCTTTCAAATCTTGAGATGTAAAAGCCAGTAGAGTGATACAGGCCCTGTTGGGCCTCTTGTTATGTTTATTGGCTTAGGAGGTAATTTGGTCAAGCGCTTTGAGCAAGAGATTTTCTTGATTGTTTTCACCGTGATCTATGGAAACGGACATATCGTACTTTGATGACAAAACGTAGTATCACACGTGTTTTGTTATCAATATATAATATGCCTAATATAGAATCTTTCGTTAATCATTTTTTTCTAAGTGTCCCTTTGATGGTTGTGACGCAATCTTAACCCACATGCGACATGATGCTCTTTCATGCATTTGTCCTTATTATTCCCGAGGTCGTTTGTAAGGATCGACATATTTTCAGAATTGATGGCTTTTTTGTGTTCTGTTTATGTAACGGATTCTGCGTTGAAAGCTCTTAAAGATTTGGAATCAGATGAATGACGGAGCAGTCGGTCTGCCAACATTTAGAAAAAATGGTGCCGATCACGCTAGGCTTGTGCTACGTCATTAATCAAGCATTATTTGGTTTAAACATTTTTTATTTGCATGAATTTCAACATGATAATATACATATTAATTCAACACAAGTAATTGTAAATCGAGCAAAAAGGATGAGAACGAAAGCATAAGCTTATAATGTTCTTCTCCCTATTGGTGATTCAAGAGTTGAACTATCTGACATTTTAAATATATTATTTTTATTATCAATAATAATGATAATAAAGATTATTGAAATTTGAATTATTAATATAAAATGATTTGGAAAAATGTTTTGTACGATACAAAGTATTGTACGGAAAGGGGGGTGGATGGTGTTCTTTGGATGTCTTTACGGGCTACTTATGTGTGCGTCATACGTATACTAATACATATCAATGTCATAATTTGAATTACTTTTAACCAGGAAAGACAAATTAAAACCGATTACTGTCTTTTATATATCGCTGAACTTCTAAATTCATAATTTCGTTGTCTTTGTATGACAGACCTTCTTTCCCATACAATAAAGTATATCAATTTCTCCAATGTTTGTTAATGAGTTAAGGAGTCTGTTTCTAATATCATCATAATTTGAACATTCAAGAAGAAAGTGCTTGCTCGTCTCAACCCAACCACAAGTACAAAGAGGAGATGCTAATATGTTTTTACTGAAGAGATGGTGATTGAGAGAGCTACGATTGTTTCTGATTCTAGTATATAAAACATGAAGCTTCCTTTCTCCTACAAAGTACAACCTGTTAGGAACGTGTTTGTCCCTATATAAATAATTCTTGAAACAGCATATCGAGTTTTGTTCTCTCATTTCAATTGGTAATTTATTCCACTCATCGATGACTGAAGGAAGAAAAGATCTTTTATAAAGCTCTGTTCTACAGTTCGGCATTCTATGATTTCGGGAGCCGCGTAATCTGTATGAGGATGTGCTTCCTATACTTTGAGGCACTAATGAGTTTAGGTTAGTTGGACAGAGACCTTTCACCATTTTGAAATATAGATTTAATTTGTGTATACGTCTTCTTTCTTGAAGTGATTCCCAACCAGACTCTACAGATAGATTGGCAAGTGATACCAATGTTGAGCAGCCCGTTACGATTCCTGCAGCTTCGTATTGGAGCTTATCAAGTTGATCCTTCAGTTGCAGAATACAATTATCCCAAATAACATCCGCGTATTCGATAATTGGGCGGATAAAGGAAAAATACATTATTTGAAGGGCTCGTCGGTCTAATCTAAATTTAAGAGAACGCATCATGTTGATTCTACTCCAAGCTTTCGCTAGTGCAATTTTTATATGATTTTCCCAAGAACCATCTTCAGAAATGAATATACCTATATGTTTGTGGTGTTGTACAGCGGGCATTGTTGTATCAGACATAAAAAGGTCTAGATGAGTGGACTTTTTTTTGTTTTCTTGTGATAATCATAGATTCGGATTTTATGGGGTTGAATTTTACGATCCATTGTTTGGCCCATTGGTCAATTTTATTTATATCAGATTGCAACTGTGCTGCACATATATCAGGATTATCAATTTCTAGGGATAAATTTGTGTCATCTGCAAAAAGGTTTATATAAGACTCCAAGTAATCGACTATATCGTTATTATAAGCTTAAAAGAGTAGTGGACCCAATATGGACCCTTAAGGGACACCAGCTTTCAATAAACACTTGTCAGAGACACTTCGATTAATGACCACTTTTTGATACCGCATCGACAGATAGTCTTAAAACCAATCTAATAATATGTCATTCATTCCTGTACGATGCAGCTTAAATAAAACACCTCTGTGCCATACTTTATAAAACGCTTTACTTATGTCAAAGAAAATTATTCGAAACTCACGTCAATTTTCTAACGCTTTACAAATATTATCATAAAGATACAAAGTTTGGTTTGCCGTAGAATCTCCAGGTAAGAATCCAGACTGAAAGGGGATAAAAAAGTACTCACTGAAAGGTGTACGAACACATGATTATAAATTATTTTTCAAAAACTGTTTTAAGATGTATTAAGAAGAGAACCTGGTCTGTAATTCGATGAGAGTGAAGGGTCGCCTGTTTTAAAGATAAGACAAACGTTTAATATCTTCCATGCAGCTGGTAACTTACATTGACGTAAAGATGAATTAAATATGTCACAAAGAGGTATAGAAAGCTGTACTGCTCCTTCACGCAGTATCCCATTGCTTATTCCATCTGGCCCCGATGCCTTTCCAATATCTAAGCTTTTCAAAACATTATACACTTCTTCTGGAAAAATCTCAAAGAAATCAAGTGAATATTCATGAGATCGATGATGATCCGATGGCAATGAAATATGGGAGTCATCAACGTTTGATTGGTTGCCAAAGAAAGTGTTCAGCGAATTAGCCTTCTCGGTTTCATCTGATATTAATTTATCATTATCTACATTAAATAAAGGGGGGGTTCCGAATTAAATGATCTAGAAGTTTGCATAAATTGTTTTATTGTTTTCCACCAGTCCCTAAACGACAAAAATCCAGATTTTATGTTAGATGCCAATTTATCAAAATGCTCTCCCTTTTTTTGACGCATTAAAGTAATTATTTCATTTCTCAATGTATTAAATCTTATCCAATCGCTTGATTTATTGGTTTGTTTAGTTTTTCTATATTATCTCTCTCTTTGTCTAATTTTTTGTTTGATTTCATTAGTTAACAAAGGGGTTCAAAAGGCTTATCAGTGATTACTTTATTCGAGATAAATAATGACGCATTTTCTAATAATATAATTGGAAAAATTATTGACATATATTTCTATATCACCATTTATTATACTTTTCCATGCAAAGTTGCTAAGCGCTAATCTAAGTCCGTCATAATCTCCATTTTCATATTTCCAAAGTGATCTTTTAAAGGACTTATGCCTGGGTTTTATAAAAATGAGAACAGCAAATACTGGACAATGGTGCCTAACTTGACTCTTGAGGCAGGACTCACCAACTCCTAACACCAGAACGAAGTCTTTATTCGTTACAAGGACAAGTTCGATTAAGGACGATGAGCTTTCTGTAAAATGAGTAGGCTCTGTGATACACTGTTTAAAGCCGAACTGAGTACAAAGATTTCCCATGTATTAAAATGACAATAAATCAATTGATTCCTGTTAAAATCACCCGTAATAATGATAACCGATATATTCGTGTCAATAGCTAGAGAAATTAAATCTTCGATTAGTGAACTGTATGCAATGAGTGAATTTGGTGGCCGGCAAAATACTCCGTACAATATATTCCTATTATTACAAAGCTTTAATTGAATCCAGGCACATTTTAATGTGTTTATTTCAAGGTCGCTACTTCTAATATACGATAAATTATTATTTTATATAAACCATAACTCCGCCATAAGGTTCGATGTCTCGTTCTTTACGCTCCGGAAGATAAAAGTTGTGAAAGTACAGATTTTTGGACGGGTTTTTTTTTTCAAGCCAAGTTTCAGAAAATGATATGAAATCAAATTGAGAAAATTCAGTATACAATACGTCGACTTTATGCCTTAGCATTATTTGTACGTTACCCGTAGAAAATGCTTTCGTTTGCGACTAGTGAACATATTTATTATCGTTCCAGTCTCCGAATAACGTGGAAGAACGCATTTGTCAACCAAGGGAGCCTTTTATAAATGTCTTGCGTGATGCTTTTTCAAATCTTTTCACTGTAAAAAAGGCAGGATACATTTCCAATATTTGGACTATTTAGAGCTTTAGAGCATGTATTTTGCCAAATGATACGATGTTAGTAATGTGGGTTGATAGAACACCTCTTATTTCAAGGGTCCAGTCATGTGTCGTGAAATCGTAGGTCTGAAAATCGGAGAACGATATTGGAAACTATATGTTTAATATATACGATTATCTCAACACATTATATCCGATTATATCCTATTGATTAGACAAAGAAAATGCGCTAAAGCACTAAATGACCCATAAAAGTCATAGTTGCAAATAAAAGAAATATCTTAAATCTACTGGACATAAAACTTACCTGATCGATATCTTTTGCTTTCGGCCTTTGTCGCCATTTGGACAGCCAATCCATAGTGTTCAAAACTAAATCCGTATTATATCCATAGGGACTCAATGACTTGTCGAACTATTTTGACATTTCCGTGAACATTCATGCTGTAGTTCTCCGTGATCTTCATATTTTATTGAATGACCTTGGCGTACGCATACGATCGTTTGTTATGTGCTTAGACGTCGGCTTGAATGTTTGTCAACTTATCTGTAATGTAATCGCAATTCGCGCCTTCACTAAACATTAATACAGGAAGATAATGTAAACGTGTCACAGTGATAATCTCCAGTGCCAAATTATTTGTGTTGTTATTGTTTGATTAATTAGCTAACCTGAGCGCATAGTCTTTAAGGTGAGCTCTTGTGAGCGACGAATGTCCGTCGTCAGTCTGTCCGTCCGTCCGTCCGTCCGTAAACAATTCTTGATTTTTTCTCCTCTGAAAATACTGGACAGAATTAATTCAAACTTCACAGATATTATCCCTGGGTCATGTTTTTTTAAAATACTTCAAAGATTTTTAATGGGGATAAAATTGGTCACACCTTTGACCAGATCCTTCTCAGACTTACTGAGGAAGTTTGTCTAGGCACAAGGAAGATTCCTGACGATTTTGTTGACACTTTGACTTTTGTCTCGAGAAAAGGAGCCTTATAGCCATTTTTGTTACCACTCCATCAGGAGGTTTGTCTAGTCATAAGGAAGAATCCTGTTGATGTTGATTGCATCCCAAGATATTTCATGGGGAAAGGAGTCTTATACGAGG
This sequence comes from Fragum whitleyi, assembly GCA_948146395.1. Taxonomy (NCBI): domain Eukaryota; kingdom Metazoa; phylum Mollusca; class Bivalvia; order Cardiida; family Cardiidae; genus Fragum; species Fragum whitleyi. Next base: position 11,517,269 of record OX411551.1, on the reverse strand, counting down.
GTTGTTAAAAAATTAACCGGATTTTGCCTCGCAAAATTTTATTTTTAAAGCAATCAAACTAAATTTTGGTATCATTCGCTGTCGGAATTCAATCCACATATGGTTATGTAAAATTGATATAGTTATCGAATATAGTGCGCGCGCATCTGCCATATAAAATGTCATGGAAACGAGTACCCGGCGCAGCAGATAAAATGATATATATATGGTCTTCGTTTGTAGATATTCCTTCTTTCTTACTTATGAAGCATTTGAAAATTAAGGGAGTTGTTGGAATAAGTATTACAAATATCTTGTCCTTATTTGAAGGAATTTGACCGTATAGTTTTTCGATAATATTCGTTTAAAATGTGGTGGGGTAAGTGTTTCGGGACGCTCTAGATGACGTCAACTAAATGCTCTGAATTTTGATCTTTTATAATTCTATTCATTATCTACCAAAATGACGAAAGACATAAATCAAACACTTGTCACGCTGAAAGGGAATGGTTTATCTTTCAAATGCTTAATTTTCATCGATGAAGACGCTTCTGTGCCCCGTGAGATAAGAGGAAAAACGGACAGAGAGAAACTTGTCAAGAAACTGTAGGGACGTTAATTGCCGAGTCTATGGAATATATATGTGATTAGCTAAGAGGTACCTTTCTGAGAACTTTGACGTCGTACCATTCGATTTTACCTTTATATAAAGCATAAAAGCACAGCTTAATTACAGAAACTCTGAATTCATCCTTCTACTATGAATAACGAGTCGTGACAAGCTAAATTACACAACACCAAATGTCTCGATTCTTGACAACGTCGCTAACGTCATGTACAGTGCGCCGCCACCTAATACCCATGTACTTTTGTTTTCGTGTGAAATGAATATACATCGTGTAACTGCTTCAGGCTTTGGTAAGTATGATCATATAAAGTGTCCCGTTAATATGAGTATACTTTTTTCACATAGCGATACATCAGTGATGATTAATAGACCTAATCCGGATAAATATTGAACATCCCTCGTAGACAGTTTAATACAGTTTGATTTAATGTTAGGGGACACAATTTTAGCTCAAACTGTTCCAATCTTGTTCAGGATGTTTGTCTGGTTATAAGGAAGAACGCTTTTGATTTTGATTGCACTCTAAGATATGTCATTGGAAAAAGAGCCTTATAGACTATTTCATGCGATTCGAGAGGGCTCAACCTGGGCCCGAGCTTTTTTTAAACTTCCTGGAAATATAAAGGTGGTCTTATGGAAAGACCCTGTTGAATTTGTTACATTCTGAGGTATGTCAAGATATTTTATTTTGATTTGATATTCTCTTATACTCAAAATACCATACCTATTTTAAAAAAGATCAATCACTGTGATTAAAAAATACGTTTGAATTAATTTGCATAGAAACTTATAAAATAGTGGCACTATCTTAATAACGATCATATTAAGACAAAAGGTCGATAAGATCCGGTCAAATGAAACATTACGGGTATTTCCTATTTGTGAAAACCTTATGGTGGTGCAATCAATATAAGCAAGGTCGAAGTAAATCGAGTAAGTTCAACGACTGTCCAGGGCAAAGCTTGTCGAATCTGCAAAAGTCTGGCCTTTAAGTTTGACTTAGGAATTTTACCTATATCTCGAACCAGTCTCAGTCTATATCTAAAACAAGAGGCCCTTGAGGACCTGCGGCCGCTCTACTGACTGTCAAAAAAAGTTTAATGAAAATATATCAATAATTGAAGTAGGAGTTTTGCCTATATTACCCATGACTTCGCATAATAGCACCAAATCGCAAAAATGTGGCCATGGTCACATGAGTTGGGTGAATTTAGTCGCGATTCACAAGTGAATTTTCAAGAGGCAATATATTAATGAGAAGTACAAAATGCTTTATGACAATTTAGGAACAATTGCCGGAATCCACTCTTGTCTTTTACACATCGTCGTCGACTCGGTAAGAACGATACAATTTCATGGCTTTTAATTGGTCTTATGATTTATTTTTGAACATCTGCATTAAATGTTGAATTTATATAAAGTGGTGAAAAAAATGTTGTTTTTTTTTTGATTTTTTAGGACGGTTTTTTAAAGTTTAAAGAACAGGGTCCCTTTGGTTGAATAATCCAAACGAAATTTTGTTGTTCAAAAAGTAACCTGAAAGGAGATTCGTGAAACGACTTGAGCAATGATATATTTTAAATTTCTAATATTTTCTAACGAGTAAACATGTATACATGCGTGAAGTTGATATAATATACACTATAAAAGTAATTCATTTAACCGTTATTAAGACGAAAAAAAAGAGATGTCCCCTACACCATTTCAATGGTTACAATGCGCTTTTGTGTAATTCTTACATGTAGGCCAATTTCAGGAAAGAAAGGGTAGCCGTGTATTTAGAGAATTTTTGCATGAAGAACCCTTTTCAGTGACGCACCCAACTAGCAACAGTATGACCATCGTCACAAATTGATGAATTTTCTCAAGTTTGAGAATCATCCAACTCAAAAAATTAACACATACATGTACATAAAACGGCGGTAGGACCTCCCTTCAAGATGGTTTTTCACGTATATACTTTTGTTCCTTCATGTAAAATTTTGATATAAAATTGAAAAGCCCATCAAAAGATAAGTAAGTCTTTTTTCCTCACCAAAGACGTTCTGAGATTTTAGCCATTGCATCAAACTCTCTTGAAATGTAAGTAGTACCTGCTCATTGTCGTATTTCAGCTTACCTGAGCACAACGAAATCAGGATGAGCTTTTGTAATTATCTTCTGTCCGTCGTCCGCCATGCGTCGAAATTCGTCAACAATTCTTAAAGAACATTTCCCCAGTAACTAATGAGCGGATTACAACCAAACTCGGCAGAAATGATCCTTGGGTAACCCTTCCCAAAACTTTTCTGAAATTTTGATTTACCTTCAAATATGAGTGTGGCAGGGCGGGGCAGTTTTTTATCCATAAATTTTCAAATATCTTCTCTACAGTACCAAATTGGCAGATTTCAACAAAACTTGGCAGAAACGTGTCTTGAGCGACCCTTCTCAAAACTCGTTTGTGAAATTTTTATTGACCGCCAAATATTTGTGTGACATGGCGTGACAGCTTTTGACCATGAAAGCTTTATACATCTTATTCCCAGTAATCAATGGGCAGATTTCACCAAACTAGGCAGACCTATTCCTTGGTCGACCCTTCACAACGCTTGTTTGTGAATTTTTGTTGGCCCTCAAATTTGGCGCGGGATTGTGGGACATTTGTCCACTTTGAAATCTTTAAACGTCTTTTTCTACCAAACACATTGGGCAATTTCAACCAACTTTAGCATGACTGTTCCTTTGTGACTATTTTTCAAATTCTTTTCTGCCAATAAATATTGGTTAGGTAGGGTATTGTCTTTTCTCACTACGAAATCTATGAACAACATCACCTCTAAAACCAAAAGACTATTTAAATGGAACGTTTCTAGAATGTAATTTTGGATACCCTTTTCAAATAATTCGTGACGTTCTAATTGGACCATAAATAAAGGCATGGTAGAGTGGTATCTGTTATCACTTTGAATTCATGGAATAACGTCTCAACAACAACTAGGCAAATTTGAAGTACTAGAATGTTACTTTGGGGAGGCCCACAGGACCAATGAAATACAGGTGAGCGGTTAAGGACCATTCTGGCCCACTTTTTTTAAAAAATAGATTTGATGTCTTATAGTGTCAAACGGGAAAAATACAATAGACTTAGTATATGGTATCGATTTGAAAAAATTTGACAACGAACAGGTTTGAACAAAAGAAAAACTATAATTGCGGTCTTATTTCGTCTTTTGAAGAGTAATGATTGAAAATCAGAAATGCATATCAAACGAAGAATATGTAGCTGTAACCAGGTATTAGGTTACTTGTTAGTCTGACGAGGCCAGACTTCTCATTTTAGAGGCGGCTTATCATATATTATAAGTAATTTTTTCTAGAACATCATAAAAGGCGATAAATTCCATCTAAAACAAGTTGGTTCAAATTGCTTAAGTGCATACAATTGTTTACACATGTTTTTACTATAAAGTTTCAATGTATATCCATTTATCATTTTATGAATACACGAAGTTTGAACATGTTTGACCTATTATCCATCTTATTTCGTGCGTTTATGATCGACTATTTCCGACTAAGCGACTTTAAGTACTGTTCTTCTACCCAATTCTTCCTTGATACATGATATTTTTAACTTTTTTTCTTTTTGATTAAATCTCAAATGTTAAGGGATTTAAGCCATCTAAATAAAACATAACTTGATTTCAACTTGAACAGAAATGTTTCAAAGAATAATACCTCTATGAAAAGAAGGTGGTGTTTAACATAACAAAAAAATGTTCTTAAGAAAGAGGCATTGGCATAATCCACACTATGTTTCATTTCAAATGGTGTTCCTATTTTTTGTAAATTTCAAGGACAGCTTTCCACGTATTTCTAGGGATTTTTTATTGCTTCGTATACGCCTCGTAACAACAAAAATATAAGTTGTAAGCCATTTTTGTTGCGCATGGAGTTCCACCTGTTAAGTTTCCTACCGAAAAGTAATACAATTCAAAGCTGATAAATTGATTGAACCTCACTAAATTTGCAAAGAAGTTGCTCTGATGCGACTTTCAAGAACGCTTGTCAAAATTGCATACATCTATGTTTCCTGTTTTTCGTGAAAGAAAATATCAATAATAAACTCATTTTCCATGCTCTTTTCCTGATTGAGCAGGGTATTTTATAATGTCTAAAGGGGGAAATACGATAAATATAGTACATGCTTCCGATTTGAAAAAAAAAATGACAACGAGCACTGCTCTTTACACTTTAAGAGTGTTTGATGAAATTGCTGAAATCTGAGCAAAGTCCTTGTTGATGGTAGAAATTTATTCATCTTTTGCATATGATGGTCTATGTAATTAATACCAAAACTTTACATGGAAGAAAATATACCTAAAAAACATCCTGAAGTGAGGTTCATTCGTCATTTTAGTATATGATACCTTCTCAGGTCACGTGATTCCCCTTCTTGCAATTCAACTCTTATTGAATGCTTTTTGTCGCTGAGATATTAAAATATTCAAAGAGGGGAGCGAGATCTGTCATATAAGGCAAAAGAATGTACCACATGCAGGTGAACAAAGCGCAAATTTTGAGGAAAAAAACCTTGTAGTCACTGTAGAGGCCATTTTATATCTCAATAAATCTGAAATTTGGTTTAAATGATTTTCTTCATGAAATCGCAGTCAGGATTAGAAAGAAGTGGGATCATTAATGAATTCGAGAGGTCCGTGCTTAGACAGTTAACTCAGGCAAGCGATTTAGGATAACTATGTCCCTCTTGTTATCTATTTAGCATGAAAAGATTTAATATCCAAAGTTTCCACACATATTTTGTGCCATTAAGCACTCCCTGCACATTTTTTGTAGTTACTCATAAAGGGGAATAATCTAAAAAATCTTGAATTATTCATTTTTTGTATGCTTTTCCATTTGACCATAATTCGCTCCGTTTCCATGGCAACCAGTTTTGCTAAGATTCCAATTCCGTAAAGAATTATGAAAGTACTTGACCAAAGGATCATACCTATGTAGTTTGGTTAAAATATAATTGACAGTTTGGGAGTATAAGATTTTTCTAAAATTGTAGAAGGACGGGCGGACAAACAGACGCCGGGCATTTATTGATCAATGTAGCTCACCTCATTATTTCGTTGATTATGTTATCTAAATGCAATGTTTGCACATTTAATGAGGATGAACAGGGAAAAATGACTTATCAACAGGTCATTGATATTTCACAGTATCTTGAAGTACACACATTTCATTTTTGTAATATGAGAGTATTTCCAAGTAGAGCCTTAGATATGATTGTTTTTATTTCCCCTTGAATTTTAACAATCTGTAAGAAGGTCTATCTTAAGCTTTCTGTACTATGAATACAAAACGCAGAGACTTTGGATTTTGTACGGTAGCCTTTGACCATATTCAGAAATTCCTTTTTTTGTTTTATAAGCTTGCGTATATTGATTATGCCTTAAAGCCAGTAAAACGGCTTAGCAACAACAACAAGATTGTATTTGGAAAATATTGACCGGAGAAGATGTATACATCATAATGGATGACGTTTCTTTTGAACATTTAGACTTATATAAAAAAAAGTTTTTAACTTGGTCGCATATTAGATTTTTAAGCTATATGAGCATGCGTTTTAGATATGATTTGACAACAGAGGTATGTTTGGAAATATGTTATTTTCCTCCTTTTGATTCCACCATTTTGAAATAATTGACATTTAGTATAATCGTTCTTCGATTGTTTAACAGTTTTCTCATATTGATTACGCGATTTCAATGCTAACTCCTCGTGATTGCCGTCGATTAGAAGATTATTCCTGGAAATTTATTGGGCAAGATTAGGTTCTCTCTATCTCTTTTGTTAGTAGAGTGTAGCATAATGAAATGCCATTGGTAACGACTCAATAAATGGTTATTGTTAAACAACCGCCATATGTGAGTATAATGCTATCGTAATACAACACTAGGTGGATAGACGACGTAAGATTTCAATTTTATTCCATAATGTTCTAGTTTTAGATCAAGTTATTTTATAAAAAGCACATCTCTAGGAAATTTTCTAATTAAGAGTGTTCGAGCCACAAATAGTAAAGTGTGTATTCGCGATCTGTAACGTATTTGAGCCTGTGCGTGACTTTTCCAAGACTTTGAAATGTGCGCGAGGTCCGGATGCACAAGCTGGTCAGAGTCTTTGCTTTGTGCATATTTGAAATTGTTGGAAATCTCGAACATAAGGCTCATTTATTAAGATATTTGGAAGTTATATCAAAACACTGAAATAGCTAAAATGTTTACTTCTATTCACTTTCAATTTCATTATTATTAAAGAGATAGAAATAAAGAAATCTCGTTTCCATAAGATTCTAGTAAATTTGAGACAGTGGCCGTCGTTAAAGCGTAGCGTGTCGGACTATCATTCAAAAGGATCCGGGTTTTTCCCGACGGCGGCACTCATCCTTTCAGATTATTTATCTTCCACTAATGTGTTGATAATCGTAGACCTAAGTGGGATAGCAGCTGGGTGCTTGGAAAGGATGTGATGGTAGTTATAGTATGAGAAAAACCAGGAAACGATTTTTAGGTGCTCCGGTCGCCGCGATTAAACTGAAAGATTGTTGAAAGCGGCGTAAACCCAAATCCAGACATACAAAAATTATGACAACATGAAGACCTAGGAAAGGTATTTAAACGACAGAAATTTGTTAAAGTGATCTGGCCTGCCTTTACGAGATCGATTTAAAATTCCTATAACACGATACCTTTGTCATTTAGGACTTTAATCTACTTGGAATAGTAATGGTTGAGCGAACTGCAGTTTTGGTTTAAATTTTGATATACACAAAAAGCCAATAAAGCGTCCTTTGGAACTTGAGAACAAAGTTTGCTTGTGATTACTAAGCAATATAATTGACGTCGTTTGTTCATTTAGCTCCGCATCGGTAACGTTAAAAAGGGTATTGAACGAAATCAGTTTTTTTTTTCTTTTAATAATTCACTGGTTTTGCAGCGAGATTATCCAGTGATAATCTACCGGTATTTCTCGATATACCCAAAACCTTTAAAACAGAGGAATATTGCTTCTTTGAGTGCAGGATAGAGATATCTTTCATTTAGTGAAAAAATCTATATTTTCACGATTGCGAGGCTAAGACGAAAAACAAAACGATAATTCTATACAATTGAGGAAAAATGTGGATATTTTTGGTCTTATCTTATTAAATTACACCATTTTGCACATGATTGCTACGCAACGTTGTGACTCTTTAGTTTAATTCGCTCCGCTAAGACAGCGTCATATTGGCAGATAATTTATCTTTTACAATTTCCCTGGTTTCGCATTTAGATTATCAAATGATAATCCACTATTATTTCTCTAAAATCCACAGAAAAATATTACAGAAGAATTTTTAAAATCATACTTTTTTAATACTTTAAGCAATATAGTCAGGATCAATTTAAATATGAAAAAAGCAAATGACATTTCGTACTGTTTTTCATGAAAGAGCTTTCTCACTCTTTTTCTGTCGGTGTATAGATAATAGCTTTCACAGAAAATTACTCGTTATTCTAAGGTAACCTTCTTTAAGCTAGGTATATTCGTTTAGTATCGAGTAAAAGATTCGTTTGTTTTTTCAAGGGATGAAAATGGCGTATCACCTTATTCTTCTGACGGTGACATTGTCTTTCGTTCGTCAAGACGACCAACAACTAGCTACTGCAGAAATGGAATTGCCTGCAGACATTGAAACATGGTGCCCGTATACAGAATTCTGTCATAGTAACGCCTTTCATCATTCAAGTAAAACAGAAAAATATCCATTCATCGGAACAGCACCTTGTTGTAAACCATGCTCGTGCTCTGCTGATTGTGGACTTACTAGAAGCTGTTGCACGTATGAACTAGATAGAATTAAGATAGATGAAACTCTTGGAACCATCTGTAAATCCTTGATATCAGAAAAGTTTGCCTTCCAGAGGAATGAACATTTTTACATGATAGATAAATGTCCCAACAAAAGTGATAACTGCAAAAATATAAAAGAAAATATATTTGGCACTTTTTTCCCCGTTTTCTCTCATATTACTGGATTTATATATTACAACCCGAGCTGTGCGTCATGTCACAATCAGACAGAAATCACCGAGTTTATTCCGACACTTTCCTGTCCATACATTGATAGCACCGGTCTGCTTGAAATCTTCGACGTTCTCGAAGGTAACAACGATCTATGTTCATTAGGATATTTAGTCCCAAACGAGATAGATGTCTCTCACCAAGAGTGTTTCCCACATTTGATTGAATGTGGAATGAATTCAGACAAATTACTTCGAAACAAATGTTCTAGTTTTAATGCAACATTTACATCACAAAGTTTTCATTATAAAAATGTTTACTGTTATCTGTGTAGACACAATAGTATTTTATCGACTGATAGATGGATAGAACAGCATGGTATATGTCCCATAACTCAATATGGACGGTTTTTTGGAGATACGTCGCTAACAATAATACTCGACATGAACAATGTCGCTTCGTATGAACAGTCTATTATAGAAGAAACAAACAGGCCGCCCCAGGCTTGCTTTGACGATGGATCTTGTCCAAATAAGGTAACATTTCCTGTGTTTAGGATAATATCACAGTTTACACTTTTTTTGAAAATTTTACCCCGCTTTACAAGTACACTTGTGTGCAAAGCGGGGTAAAATTTGCAACCAGTTTGTGCCGTGTTATTATCCAGAACGCCCCCATTATCAGAAAGTCGCCATCGTCATAGCGCAGTTGGCATCAAACTCCTGATCTTTAATTTTGAGGTATCATGCATTCCTTCCCCGGCGACAGCACATATCCTTCCAAAATATGTCTCCCACTACTGGCTGATACTGGTAAGCCTCAATCGGTAACACTCGGCGATTCTACGGAATAGACCTCGCGAATAATACGGGCGCAGCCATGAAAGCGCGTCATTTCGCACGTGGGTTTATATGACGTCACAAACATAAATGATCCCGCTAAGGATGATGTTGCATAAAATAAAATAAACGAAGGAATAAAGATAGGCATGTTATAATTTGATAACAAAACGCAGTGTCTTACTTCGTTTTGTCATCAAATTATAATATCCAAAATAAGATCTTCAAAGATCGGAAAGAATTAACAAAATTTGATTTTCTTCATGCGTATTAACCGCATTACCACCAGGAGCCGAATTACCCAAAAATGACCTGAAATTACTTCACTTACGTCCGAGGTACTTTTCAAGTTACGGAAAAGTCCGAGTGGTGGTTCGAATGTGGTAAACCTATGAAGGATAGTAGCTTGAGCTAGGAAGGATATTAAGTAGTACTGGGGTGAGTAAAACCAGGATCGAAACAGCGTTTTTTTTTTTTGGTTTGGTTTAAACATATTTTATTGCTATACAATCTTTCACATATTAGAATAATATACAAAACGATATTATACAAGTATTTAGCAATGGGGTCTGGCCACAAGTTCTCACAACTTAGATTTGGCCATTCCCTTTACTAAACGTGCAATGTTTGAAGTCTTCATTTTTAACCGATTTAGTCCTTATACTGTATACTAGAGCATTGAAGACAGTTTTTTTCCAGTTTCAGAGAATTTACTAGCAATAATTATTAGATAATTCTTTAGAAAAAAGAAGATAGTAGAAAGTATCTATGGTTCAAGAGGTAAATAGGTACCGTGAGAAGAGAGAAGAAATAAGGAGATCCTGATGCCAGTCGTTAAGGGGAGAGGGCAAGGCTTAATAATTATCCTAGCTGCAAAGATCTTTAAAACAAATTACTTGGCGAATCTTTTCGATTCATTGATGAATTTTTGTACGGTGGTAAAGATAAATGAGTTGTCTTCATAGTCTAATGTTTCAGATCCAAATAGGAGTAGTTTTAACGATAAAGGGTGAAAACGACGTAACGCTCGAAACATCTTTATATATATACGTTCTTGTGTGAACACAGGACACTGGAAAAGGTAATGTTCGGCGTTTTCTGAGAGGCATCCACAAGAACATGTAGGTGAATCAGATAAGTGATTATTATAAAGATCAAAGTTGAGGTTACTACATTTGTTTCGGAGTCTTGTGTGTAAGACAGACAAATTTCTAGGTCCTACGAGATAGTATTTGGGTACTGATGGAACCGAAAAGGTTCCTAGGATACGAGATTTGAAAAGTGACAGGGATTGTATCGACCTTATTTCTTCGGGAAGTTCGTTCCAAAGGGAGACTGCAGATGGGATAAATGAACTCGCGAAAAGCTTTGTGCGACACCTTACTATATCAATATCATCGGCATTTCTTAAGGTGTAAGCAGTCCTATTTCTTACATTTGATGGAAAAATATCTTGAAGATAATTAGGAGAGAGGCCGTTTAAAATCTTATAAATACATATCAGTTTGTGATATTTGCGTCTATCTTCTAGAGTCATCCATCCAATTTCCCTATAGATATTGTTGATAGATGCTTATCTAGTGATGCCTGTTACTATCCTGGCAGCTTCATTTTGGATCTTTTCGATAGTTTCTTTTTCACGGACCGTGCAATTATCCCAAACTATTGAAGCATATTCTAGAATCGGTCTGAAGAAAGATATATATATTTGTTGGAGAGAATCTCTTTTAAGTCTAAATTTAAGGGATCTCATAATACCAAGAATCTTTGAGGATGATTTTGCATTGTTATTTATATGGTCGCCCCATTTCGCATTACTACTGAGTGTAAGGCCTAGATGTTTATGGCTATCAACAAATTGAATAGGAACGTCATTGAATAGGAGTGTAGGGGGTTGAAGACTTCTATTTGATATAAACATGGCAGTGGTTTTGGATGGGTTAAAGGTAACAAGCCACTTATCGGCCCATTGGGATATCATTTTTAGGTCTTGGTTTAGCATTCCTTCAATATCTTGAGAATGAGTAGCAGAGCAAGCTAAAGAAGTGTCGTCTGCAAAGAGTCTAGCTATGCTCAATAAGTTATCTGAGACATCGTTTACATATATTGAGAATAATAACGGACTGAGAACAGAGCCTTGGGGAACCCCCGCGTTAATTGACCTTGACCTTGATCTTACTGTTTTAATAATGACTGATTGTTTTCGGGAATATAAATTATCTATGAACCAATGGAGGAGTGGACCAACTATTCCTAGTTGATGTAATTTAAATATGAGACCTTTATGCCAAACCCTATCAAATGCTTTTGATATATCACAAAATACCATACACGTGCTTTGTTTTGCATCTAGAGACGAAACAACTTGGTGATATATCTCGAGCAGTTGATGGACAGTTGAATGACCTTTTAGGAAACCTGACTGTTTTTCATAAATTAAACGATTATGTAATAAATAATTGTAAACGTATTTATATACGCATCTCTCCACGAGCTTTCCTACACAGCTTAATAACGAAATAGGGCGGTAATTACTGACAGAAGATTTGTCCCCTTTTTTGAATATTGGATTGACGATTGACTCCTTCCATTTACATGGAAATTTAGTATCAACCAGAGACTTATTAAAAGGCTTTGATAGTGGTTTTGATTTACTGTTCTTTACAAGTTTAAGTAATTTGTGACTTATAAGGTCCGGTCCAGCAGCTTTGTTGATACAAAGATTATTTATGAAATTTTCAACATCTTCAATTGTTATATTTAGATGACTTAATCTGCTATTAGTCTTAAAAACGAAAGATGGCAGATTTGTGTCACTATCGTTTAGTGTTGAAATAGAAGAAAAGAATTGATTTAAGCATTCAGCCTTTTCCGCGTCAGTTTAAAAATAATTGTCTTGTCCATTATCTGAAAATCGGAATATTGTCACTATTCTTATTCATGTTGACCAAGATACGAAGATTTTTCCAAAATTTTTTGGGGCAGTTATTACGTTGATTTGATAAATTCTCGTCAATATTGTTAAAATAGCGTTGTTTGGCTTCTTTTAAAAGGTTGTTTACTTTATTGCGAGCAGATTTATATTTTTCCCAATATCCTTGTCGTCCATGTTTGTTAAGTTTTTTTTTTTTTTAAGTCTATCACGATGTCTACTAAGTCGTCTTATTTTTGTGTCATACCAAGGTCTGTTGTTGGGTCTGATAGTAACTTCTTTTGACGGGATACATTTAGACATTATTTGAATAAGTTTACTGGTGAAGATTTCACATGCGTCGTCAATATTTGTCGTGTCAATAAAGTCCCAATTTTCGGTTTCTATTAGTCGATTTAATTCATCGGTGTCAGCACGATTGTAATACCAGATTTTCCTTTTTGAGCACGTTACAGGCACGTCTAGAAATTTTGAAAAAATGATAGTGGCCTTATGGTCGCTGATATTGGATGCAATATCTAATGTGTCTGCTTTGATAACATTGATTCCATTGGATATAAGTATAGGGTCAAGTAGCGTTGCAGTATTTTCAGTGACTCTAGTAGGTTTATCAATAACATTTGTCAATGAGTTTATATACATAAAGTTTGAAAGTTGGTTACATCTGTCAGATAATAAGTCTTGATTTAGATCTCCTACAATTATAATATTTTTGTTAAGTTCATAGGCCTTTTCAAGTGATATGTTAAAAGTTTCCCAGAATACGATTTGTGTATTAGGAGGTCGATAGACGGTACAGATAAGTAAAGATGTGTGACGGTATTTGATTTCGATCCAGATAGATTGTATGGATTGTTGTTCTAAGTCCCGTCGTCTTTCTGATACCAGTGAGTTTGGTACGTATATAAGTATTCCTCCAGAATGTGTCGTAAGGTCGCGTCTGTATAAAGTACTGTCATGGTTATCAATTGTCAAAGCAGAATCTAAAATGGTATTGTCTAAGTGTGTTTTTGTGAAGCATAAAACGGGAATATCTGTTAGATAATATTCTATGAAATCCATTTTGTTTCGAATGCTGCCAATATTCAGATGAACTATTGATAAATATCCCTCATTAGTTGAAAGAAGTTCTCCTGCTGGACCGGGATTTGTTTCTATATCACCAGACAGCATCAACAACACATCTACTAGGATATGGAATGTAAGGATTAGCTCTATAACAGAGTATATAAGTGTGAAGTTGAGATTGGTGCAGTCCCTGCTCTTAGTGAAGATGAGAATCAAGTATTTAAAGAAAAAGTCGAAGATATTGAAGATTAGGTGATACCGTTTATAGCAGCTAGTGGTACTTGCATACAATAGTCCAATGGCGGCGCGCCAAACAGCTATGTCAGTACCTACGGTGGATCAAAAACAGTAAATCTGATATGACGCACCGACATGGGACTAATACACGACTCAAATAGGGCTGTCCGAGACCCCAAATATCGACTGGCACAGGAATAATTCTTAACAGTGTATGGTAGGAAACTATAGTGTACTAGAAGAAGTAGAGAATTTGAAAGAATGATAGTTACATAAACATAAGAATGTAGTAGTGGAACCATAGCACACAGGCTTGAATATAAAGTTATTATCGTAACTGGTGTGAAGAATAAAGAACATGAATGTTTCGCTTAGTTACAAAGTCATAAATATCGTGGTAGAGTGCATAGTCGTATCTAGGACTTTGATTTTTATACTCAGTCTCAGAAGGCGACAACTAAAGAATGCATGTCTATAGAATAAAGGCCAGATGAGGACTGTGACAAAAGATGGATGCATTCCCTCCGTTCCCGCTTTATGTTTTGGGCGTTGATGAATAATCAAAACAAAGCAACTACAGCTTGAATAAGCTGTAGTCTCGATGTTATGATCACTCCTCAACGATATTTTAAATTTTTTTTATTGCCAAGATAAAATGGTAAAAGTTTAAATAAGTTAAAAGATTTCTGTGCTATTATAATACATAGTATATGAGCAGATCTAAATCAACATTATTCATTGATAACTATTAATATATACATATATATATATATATATATATATATATATATATATATATATATTAATTAATAGGCCTACCAGTCTGTATATAAAACAAAGCAACAACAGCTTGAATAAGCTGTAGTCTCGATGTTATGATCACTCCTCAACGATATTTTAAATTTTTTTTATTGCCAAGATAAAATGGTAAAAGTTTAAATAAGTTAAAAGATTTCTGTGCTATTATAATACATAGTATATGAGCAGATCTAAATCAACATTATTCATTGATAACTATTAATATATACATATATATATATATATATATATATATATATATATATATATATATATATATATATATATATATATATATATATATATATATATATATATATATATATATATATATATATATATATATATATATATATATATATATATATATATATATATACGTGAAAAAATAAAACTTTGACTTCACACGCCTTTGATTAACTATTTAATGAAGAAGATAATATATAAATCCAAACGCGTTTCGCCTTACGGCTCATCAGTGGATGAGCCGTAAGGCGAAACGCGTTTGGATTTATATATTATCTTCTTCATTAAATAGTTAATCAAAGGCGTGTGAAGTCAAAGTTTTATTTTTTCACGTATTTATACTTTTGCCGGGCCGGCGTTTGCCGAACCTGTATTTTCCGTCTATATATATATATATATATATATATATATATATATATATATATATATATATATATATATATATATATATATATATATATATATATATATATATATATATATATATATATATATATATATATATATATATATTAATTAATAGGCCTACCAGTCTGTATATAAATCGAAACTGTTCACAGGTTTGTCGCCATATCCTCTGTCCAGAAGGCCATTTTCTTGCTAAAGAAGAATGTAAAATACTAGGAGATAACTGGTATGTGCGGGCCGTTAGAGTATGGATTAACCTGACTACTATCAATACATCCAAAGCGCTGACTCTCTATGATCTACAGAAGATTCCGAACGAAAAAGTTACATCACCGAAAAAAGAGTTCTTCATTAGACCAGCCCTTACGGACTGGGAAATCGAGTTATACTATAACTTGTACGATAATAGGAGTACGGTCCGGTATATTGTAGCTGCGTTGTACTTGCGGGAACAAATTGTTAAGCCAGGCGAAGTATTATCAGAAATCGATCGAGCTTTAAATGGGATTTGGAGTTTCAAAGTATCGGAAACTTTGTATCGATTCGAAGCAAGTTTCAACGATTTCGTTTCTTATTTCTCGACAAAAGATCTGACAGTATTTTATCCCTTTGTGTATCAGAAGCCAAAGCGTGATATTTTTCTTTTACATATATTGTCGAAGAATTATGATCTCACTTTCGAGAGGGAAGGTCTTTTTATTTCAAAATTATACTTTTGTAGAATGGTCGACCTTGAATTAGGCGAATTTAGTCGCTTTTCTTCTGTAAATTTTCCAGAGGCAGTCTATATAAAAAAGAGCAAAAAGTATTTAGGAAGTGGAAAGTATAAAATGTTGAAGGATAAATTTGGAACGATGGTTGGAATCCGGGTTTGTCTAACAGATGTTGTGGCCGATTCGTCAGGGAAAATGAATAATAACCTCTTATTATTGTTTATTTCCCTAATTCTATTTTTTCAAAGTATTTCGATTCACATTTACATATTGAAAATAATTAATGAATAAAGATACCAAAAATATGTTGGTTATGCTCTTTGAATATTTCGAAACATTTACGTCTCGCTCTGCCTTAAATGTGTACTTAAATACTCTCGCTGAAGTTTCCTGCGTGTTGCTTTAAGTTGATCAATATTTAGATAAAGGGTTATCGTGAGTTCAATGTAATCATGTTCATCTTTACATATCGTGCAATGAATTTCTCCGACAAATATATTTATAGATTTAATGTTATACTGCCAAATCAAACTGGTCAGACTATAATAACAAGAGGACCATAGTGGCCCTTTATCGCTCACCTGAGTGAACTGTCCAAAACACATTTCAAGCAGTTTTGAAAAGCTTTCTTGGCTATTTTTCAGGCAAAAAATCTGACTTCGAGAGCGTGTATAAGGTTTTTCTAAGATTTGACTCCTCGACTGGATTTTCATCACACCTGACCCAGTTTTAAACCTGCCCGAGATTTTAAAATAAGGTTGATCAGACAAAAAATGTGACCCCTAGAGTGCATACAAGGTTTTTCTAAGATTTGACCCCGTGACCTGGTTTTTGATCCAACGTGACCATATTTCAAACTCGTCTGAGATTTCATCAAGACAATCATTCTGATCCGATTTCAGGTTGATCAGACAAAAAATGCGACCTCTAGAGTGCATACAAGGCTTTTCTCAGATTTGACCCTGTGACCTAGTTTTTGACCATATTTGACCATATTTCAAACTCGTCTGAGATTTTATCAAAACAATCATTCTGACCAAATTTCAGGTTGATCAAGAAAAAATGTGATCTTTAGAGGGCATACAAGGGTCTTCTGAGATTTGACCCTGTGACCTAGTTTTTGACCCTATTTGACTATATTTCAAACTCGTCTGAGATTTTATCAAGACAATCATTCTGACCAAATTCAAGTTGATTGGGCAAAAAATGTGACGTCTAGAGTGCATACAAGGTTTTCTAAGATTTGACCCCATTGCCTAGTTTTTTACCCCACTTGATCCAATTTTGAAGTTGCGCGAGATTTTATTAAGACAATCATTCTGACCAAATTTCAGGTTGATCAGGGGAGAAAACTGACCTCTAGAGTGCATGCAAGGTTTTTCTGAGATTTGACCCTGTGACCTAGATTTTTACCCCACTTGACCCAAATTCGAGCTCGTCCGAGATTTTATCAAAACAATCATTTTGACCACATTTCAGGTTGATCAGGGAAAAAATGTGACCTCTAGAGTGCATTCAAGGTTTTTCTAAGATTTGACCCCGAGACCTAGTTTTTAACCCAAATTGACCCAATTTCAAACTCGTCTGAGATTTTATCAAGGCAATCACTCTGACCAAATTTCAGGTTGATCAGGGAAAAATGTGACCTCTAGAGTGCATACAAGGTTTTTCTAAGATTTGACCCTGTGACCTAGTTTTTGACCCCACTTTACCCAATTTCGAACTCGTCCGAGTTTTTTATCAAGATAATCATTCTGACCACATTTCAGGTTGATTGGGCAAAAAATGTGGGCCTCTAGAGTGCATACAAGGGAAATGTTGACGACACACGACGGTCGACTGACGACGGACGACGATCGACGGACATCTACCTAACCACAAAAGCTCACCTTGAGCACTTCGTGCACAGGTGAGCTAAAAATGGAACCACTCGTAAAATCTGTAAACTCCGCTGATCAATCTTTGAAAAATAGTTTAGATATAACACCACCTGAGAATGATTTTCAACATAGAACATGCAGAAACGTATAAATACTATTCTAGATTCAAATTTAATTTTGACAATCGTAGGCTTATATACAGTGGAGAACATCGTGAAATTGACAAGATGAATGATTTTTGAATGATTTTTGGAAAGAAATTGAATGAGAGTGTGGAGCGATTTTTTGGGTGAAAATCAAGGGAGGTAATCCAGTATCGCTTATTTTGTTTAAGATGAACAAAATTAGCTTTATTTATTACCCCCAACACACACTTAAACATACGCCTTTTAATGAAATAAACATATTTTTCTGTTTGTGTGTCTTCATGGACCAATCAGACACTATAAATTCGACAAAAGCAAATAAAATGGTATAGCGAATTTATCAATTTGAATGAAATGTTGATCGTCTCCGCCGATTTCAAGATGTTTTCTAAAGTGAAATCGCGATTTATTATTCATTTTGAATGTAGGTGTTGATCTTCTCTTTTTTTTATTATTTTGAGCGTTTTTGATCGATTTGAGTGAGTATTTGGAATGAATAAAAGGAACGCTGAGTTAGCGATTTAGAATGATTTTGATCGGTATGAGTGAAAATTTCACGATGTTTTAACCGTATTCAAGCCCGGTCAGCCTTAACCGTCCGCTCAGTCTTACCAAGATCGAAGCCTACTTTTTGCACTTCCTGGACCCCTCCCCTTTTTTCACGAGACGGGTAACACTCATTATTGTCTACCTAATTTATTAATACTCGCAGTGATTTTCCATAATCACTTGTCGGTCAACAAACGGTCAAATGCTTGACCGCACTTGTGTGTAAACAATTCGCGATGGATCCGCGTTCATCCACATTTTTTCCTGGGTAATTTCCGTAACTCTGAACAAAATGATTAAAAAAAGTGTCGAGCAGCAAAAACAACTTTATTTGATCAGAGGTTGTGCATAGTCTTTGGATTATTTGTGGTAATAATCAATGTTGTGTGATTTTTTTTCCCTTTTTAAAAAGCTATTTTCTCTTCGTTTCGTTTCTTATTCATGATATCACCTTTTCGCAAGAAAAGGGGAGAAAAGGAGACGGTTTTCTCATTATCTTTTTTTTTCTTTTTAATTTTAAAATAATTTCGTGTCCTGGCATACCCGTACTGATATTCACTATGCAACCGGCATGATTTATACTGTTTACGATTAAGTTTGTTGACTTAATTAAGACCTTTTAGAGATAAAATAGCAAGTTTGTGATGGATATTTTTTAAAACAGGTATCTAATTAAACCGAAGTTTTTTCTCTCTTGTATAAGTATTCAAAAATATAAATTGATAAAAACAAAAAGTTGATAATAATGACAAAAATATAGTGTTTAATAATAAAACATGTTTAATAAATGTTCCTCTTCGGACGAAAAGGGACCATCTGGGTAGTGTATCGATTCTAGTCAAATTGCTTGCACTGCACAGGCTAACTTTGGTCCAAACTGTTCGCTTTCTTTTTATTTTCTTAAAATTTTGTTTTGCATTCCCTTTTGATTTACTTTTGTTTGATCCCATTAAATTTCGTGCATTCTAGTTGGCTTAAAAATAGTTTCATTACCCAATGAAATAGATTTTGAGTACGCGGCAATATTGTATTCTTACGTAGAAAGTAGTCCTGAAATAAATCTTTCCCATTTGGAAAAAAATATTTATACCTTTTGCGTCATTATGCCCCCCCCCCTCCGAAGAAGAGGGGGAATATTGCTTTGCACTCGTCGGTCGGTCGTCCGTCCGAATACCATTTTTTTTGTCCGGAGCATATCTCTAAAGGTATGCAAGCTAGAATCATGAAACTTTACAGGTCGATCTCATTGACGAGAAGTACAATTGCATAAAAACCATAACTCTGCTCATCATATTTCGTGAGTTATTGACCTTTGATGATTGGCAAAGAATATGCCATTGACCTGCTTTTTTTGGGGCCATAAATGTTTTACAAACATCTCTTGTTATATTAAAATCTAAGCTAGGGAGAGAGCATTTAAACTAAAAACCTAATCACACTTGTTTTTAAAATGGGATCTCTGGTTGACCTCTGATATCCAAAATCTCTTTTTTCAAAAATTTGTGATACAAAAGTCCAAAATGTTATTTATTTAGGTGGCGAGTCGAAAAGTTTGAAAGAGGAAAAGTGAAAACCGGATTTTTTGTTGTTGTTGTTGTTTCGGAGTAATTGCGTTCTGCTTTCTTTATGACTGATCCGGATCAATGCTTCATAATCTTCACCACTCGCGTTGCGAGTTACCATATATTGCCATTGTAAGATAAAATATTAACAGTTAGCAACAACGTCACGAAATTGACAATGTTCGTATTTTGAATGAATATGGAATGAAATTGATTGAGTGGGAGGAAGGAGTTTTGAATGGAATTAAAGAGAATTAACAGAATATTGCTAATTGCATCAAATTGGATAAAGTTATCCGTATATCATGTCCTACCTTTGATTATATATGAGCCTGTGCGTGAAATTTCCAACAATTTCAAAATTGCGCAAAGCATCCGCACAGTCTGACAAGAGTTTTACAATACGTTTAGTAGATAGATAACGTCTCAAAGTATCTGAAGACCATCAGGCAACTGTAGCTGTCAACGCTACTCAATGTTTGCACCTCAAGAACGTTTCAAATTGTTGGAAATGTCACGCATAGGCTCATATATTCTTATGCGTTTTTCAGTTTGTCAGCCTTCGCGGACCAATCTATACTTTAAATACACCTCAACCAGTTAAAACATCGTAAGATTCGATCGCTTGGAATGAAGATGCTGATCGATTTCGATATGTCTTTGAATTTGATTTGAGTGGGCGTTTTGAATGAATGATTGAATGATTTTGTTTATATGTGTCGTTGCTAATTTGTTTTATGCTTCAAAAATGTTCTTATATCAGGATGTGATCCGATCAGGCATATTATATCTACCGTTACTATTTTCTTTTAAATATTCATTTATTACTGACAACTAAAGCACAGCGTCTATACTATAAGTTAAGTTATGGGGAAAGTCAACGAAGCCATAGAAAAAGATGGGCGTCCCGATCGGTGCACGTGCACTAAAGGGAAAACAAAACCAGAGTTCCTGCTGGCTAGACGACCGACCTACCTTAAAGTTGAACTGGACACAATATTAAACAACCTGAAAATTATTAGATCCAGGATTGCTCAGCATACAGGTATGTTTTAAGGTAGTCTACCCCTAATGAACAATTTTAAAATCTGCATGACTCGTGTTTTCTCGGACTTTTCCCCTTTTGAATCGCTAGCGAAAGTAATCATGTACTGATTTTGTCATTGAATACGTTATAAC
Source organism: Fragum whitleyi (assembly GCA_948146395.1). Taxonomy (NCBI): domain Eukaryota; kingdom Metazoa; phylum Mollusca; class Bivalvia; order Cardiida; family Cardiidae; genus Fragum; species Fragum whitleyi. The sequence goes on along the minus strand of OX411551.1, from coordinate 11,496,047 downwards.
AGTACTTGAATTACGTAAGCGGCAAAACATTGTATGGGCGCTTATAACATTTCAGTAGTAAAATGACGTAAGCGGCTAAACATTGTATGGGCGCTTATAACATTTCAGTACTTAAATGACGTAAGTGGCTAATTGTATGGGCGCTTATAACATTTCAGTATTTAAATGACGTAAGTGGCTAAACATTGTATGGGCGCTTATAACTTTTCAGTGGTAAAAAGACGTTAGTGGCTAAACATTGTATGGGCGCTTATAGCATTTCAGTACTTAAATGACGTAAGTGGCTAAACATTGTATGGGTGCTCATAAAATTTCAGCACTTAAATGACGTAAGTGGCATAACATTTTATAGGCACTTATAACATTGTAGTACTTAAATGACGTAAGTGCCTATACATAATAGTGTTGCTATGGCGATGACGTTCAAACGGAATATTGGCTTGCCTTGCGAAGTTTTCTGACACATAGCTGATTTCATTATATTCTATTTTTGGTGGACTACATGAAAGCCGGTGTAGCGATACATGCCCTCTTTGGCCTCTTGTTTTTAAGATCGCTGGCGTAAGTCACCAATTAGTAATTTCGTCATTGATTACGTCATAACTATACTGAAATGTTGTAAGTAGGCCTACCTATACAATATATAGAGGATAATCGTTTGTTTTTAAGATCGCTGGCGAAAGTCACCATGTAGTAATTTCGTCATTGTTTACGTCATAATTATACTGAAATGTTGTAAGTAGGCCTATCTATACAATATATTGGCACTTATAACATTTCAGTACTGTTATTGCGATGGCGTTTAAACGGAATATTGGGTTAAACCGAAAAATAACAATACTTTCGAAAGTAAGTTTAAGACATCGAATCATTTTCATCATATTTCATTATGGGTGCCTACATATATCTTAACACTTTCACTACACTCGTACCCCTCTGAAATAAGCACGTCAGTTAGAAAAATCGTGAAATCGACACTCATTTCGGTCTTAACCATTCCAAATCGCTCGCCAAGAACTCCAGTTAGAAAATTCAAAACACTCTTTTAAATTCTTTACGCCTTGAAATCGTTTAAATGAATTCATTCAATTTTTTCTATTAAAACACGGCTGACATAATTGAAACCGCCTAAATTTGTGCATGAAGACGCACAGATATTTTGAAATCTGTAACGCGAAAATGGACTATACGGGCAGACTGACTAGGGTCAAAACTTTTCGCAATCAACTAATTTTCTGAATCTAGAGTAATCGTTCTTGGAAATGCGATCCCTGGTTGGCCTGTTCTAGAACCAGTCTCTTTTTAATTTCATTTTATTTTATGGAGTTCCCAGATGGTCCCTTTTCGCGTGACGGGTCACATTTATAAAAAAGTAAGTAGATTAAATAAGAGGGAGACAAGGGGATAGAACATAGCCGAATTTCATTCATTTTGAACGAATCTAGTTATATGATTTTACCCTCTCTAATTTTAGTCAATACTCTCTCATCTTATTCACTCAATTTAATTCCGACATCCTCAAACAATCATTCACTTGGTCATTTTCACCTTTTTTTTAAAACCAATTCTTTTCTTTTTTCCCACCAAGTTGATAAAACTGTTGCTCGATCATCTGATTCATATTTCGTAGAATGAACGCATTAAACATGAAAGCTAGTCGGCGTGCACATGTTCACTATGCAAGCATCTATACTTCTGCGTGTATAGACTGTTCGCACAATTTCTCGATGTTGACGTCTATTGTGCTTATTTGACGATTGACTTATTAGAGACCTAAATTGTAAAGTTTTTTTTTTCATTACTCATCTTCAAATTCGACTTAAGATGGTGCATTTCTGTTGAAATAACCTGATTAGTGCATGTAAATAAAGAAATATGACAGCCAACTGTTACTTTAAACATTTAATTAGCCTACAAATTAATTTGTAATTATACTTTCGAATTGAACATGAGTGAATTCTCTGTTGATTAGAAAGATGATAAATAAAATCGGGTACATAAGATCTTTAAAAAGAGCTCTTTTGAGCGCAAGCAAACAATTCTTTATACTCCTGTTTATGTGCTGTTAAAATGTTTTAATTTCCCAAGCCCGTGATGATATTTGATAAAATTTCAAATTTGAGAATTATAAATTACAAAAATATAATGGATTGACTCAAATAATGGTTAAAGTTATTACAAATCATGCTATTTTATACAGCATATAAAGTGCATTTAGCCATTTGTCTGGTATTTTACATATTTAAACGAAAATTAACGAGAAAATTGATATCAATTCTTTCACTAAAAAACGATTATGGAAAAATACAGTAAAACGGCAGAAGATAGAATAATAGGTATACAGACAAAAAATAGTCGGTTTAATTCGAAAATCTCGTAAATCAAGCTTAACCAAAGCTGTAGTTGCGAGATTTGAGAATTTAACCGAAGAAAAATGCTCCTCTTTGTCAGTTCGTAATAATTGGTGTGTGAAGTATCAATTATTCTTATTTTGAAGAAAATAACCTGTCCTTAATGTGTGTCATCTGATAATATAATGAGCGATAAATGTATAGCTTGTTAGATGAGAAGTATTCCGGATACGGCAAAAAATAGCATACTTCTTTTGACCTCCTTACCTTCATTAAATTACCACTTACATTGTTCTACGTTTAGGTCACAGGCGATTGTTCCTCGCTCTGAATTCTTTTTCAGGTTGTTTAACATTTGAGCCTTAGCTAGCATTTGATTCGACTGGCTGAAGTCATTTTTGTTAGCATTTTCAGAAATGTTTTGTTGTAGATCTATTCCAAGTCTCTTTAATCCAAGTTCATATGAACAAGTGCTGAACCCTTTTCAGAGACAGGGGACTTATTCGGAGTTTATGTAATGACTGACACATTTAATTCCCTTTGAAAAAAGTCCTGTAAAGAAGAGTCTGGCGGCCAGACTAGAATTTAATATGCAAGTCTATACTGCATAAGTAGATTTTTAGTTTCGTGCTTTCATGAAATGAAATAACGACATGCCTGGTTGAATGAAACAATTTGCTTGTATGCAGATATACTCTTGCATGCAGATAGACTCTATTTTTATAAAGTATGTTTCCGTGATCTTGCATAGAAAATGATGGTCAACTAAAAACATAAAACTTATATGCATGCCACTATTTTATGGTATTCCAATAGTTTTTGAACATCACGCGGGTTAATATTCTACAACTGAGCATAGGTGAAAACACAAATTTAAAATTTATAATATGATATATAATGTAAGATATATTCATTTTCCTTCCTAACAGAAATAATTGCCGTTGTTAAGGGTAACGCCTATGGACATGGAAGTGTTCCCGTCTCCAGATTTTTACAGACACAAGGGTTTGCCCATTTCGCCGTGGCTACGGCCCTTGAGGGTGAGGAACTACGTCAAGCTGGTGTAAGTGGATTTATTCAAGTTTTGGGTAGGTTTTCTACACTGACCAAGATTTTGGCATACAGTTAGTTCCATAGTGAAATTGACATTCATATCAATGAAAACCAGTCTAAATCATTCACTCAGCGTTCCATTCATTCATTCCAAACAGTCACTCAAACCATTCAAAAACGCTCCATCATCACCAAGATTAACAAATACTTTCAAAATAAGTATACCTAGAAAACAAGAACACTGCCTACGGGTGCGTACGCTCTGCTGTTGAGAGTTGGAAAGGGAAAAATCTAAATAAAAAAAGGGCAAAATTTTCACAAAATACATCCAGAGCTATCTCCCTTTATAATATCGGGTTGCTCTTTTGATTGTGAACATGTGTGCCAAGTTTTGAGTGGATGCCTTCAGTAGAACCAGAGATATCACAAAATGTCAAAGTTTTTACACGACTACGATGATAACAACGAAGACAACGACACAAAGGCCATAGCAGTACCTTGGGTTTTCTCCGAAAACAGCCGAGTGAAAAAAAATCGCGATTTCAACGACATAACTGTAATCATCAGCGTCTGATTTGTTCTTGGAGAAATATGAAGATATTCAGAGAGCTCGTGTGCATATTTTTAAGGGAAGTAACAAAGATCGCTTATTTTATTCATCCTGAACAAATTGACAATTGGATTTCCTTCCTTCAATTTCACTCATAACTTGCACCACACAGTCATTCAATTTCATTCCAAAACCGTCAATCTTGTCAATTTCACGATGTTCTTAACTGTAACGGGTAGTTACGCACAACCCTACTAATTCATTAACAGTCGGAAATTCTGGATATCAATTAAATATATGAGAAATATTATAGGAAAATTACATTTTCGGTTCAAAGCCCCTTATTGGGTTGAAATGGGGCCTTAAAGCCGAACAGTTCACACACTTGAAAAACAGTCATGTAAACACTGCGTACATGCACAAATGCAATACAAGGATAAAAGGTCATTTCATATAGCGCGTTTCTTTGTTTTGAACAATTAACTATTCAATAAGTACAATACTTCCGTGTATATAAAATATGTTAAAAATGATATTCTAAAAATAAGAGTATATACAAAAGTTAGTAGAAAATATTTTCTGTGGTATAAATATAAATGTTATTAGAAAATGTAATCTGCAGTATTAAAGGGCTTATATAATATTTCGGTTAAACGACCATAAAAAAAATAAATGAGCCTTTACTCGGAACTTTCAAAAGTTTCAAAACTGCGTAAAAGTAAAATTCAGACCAGGTTATACACACTGACAGTCTAATCAGAGCGGTCACATTTCGCAATGTATGCCTTTAGAAATGGGCTAAAAACCGCTTCGAATGGTCAGAAAGGAAACTGTCGAATGTTGTGCCTCGCTGCCATTCGGCACAATGCTCGCAAACAGAAAAGTACATTGAAAAAAGTGTAGTTATTTGGGGTCATTTTTAGGTAATCCGGCATCTGGTGGTACTGTAGGATTTTTTTTTTAAACGCTTCAATAAATCACATTTTCTTAATTCTTTCGATCATCTGTGGAGATAATCTGGGCATATCATAATTTGATGACAAAACGCAGTAAAACACTGCGTTTTATTATCAAATTATTTAATGAATACTTCTTTTCTTGATTTTGTTTTATGCAACGTCACTCTAGCGGGATGATTGTGACGTCATTTAAACCCCCAAACGCCCATATTTTTCCCTAGTTCTATTACGTAGAACTAATGAGAGTTCCCGATTGCCTCGTGCACATGAGAAATTGTCCGAGAGGACATATTCAGGCTAATATACATTGTATTTTGTAGGAAATGCATCGGAAGAGGAGATACCAACAATGTATGAAAACAGACTAACCCCAACAGTATCAACAATAGAATTTCTAAACCACTGGGTGGATTTCAATAGCGAACAAAATAACGTGGTGAATTGTTTTTTTTTTTATTTTATTTCTATGGATAACGCAACAAAATTGGGATGAATTCTTGTATTTCTATCATAAATTCTTGTATTTCTATCACAGCTTAGCTAATGCTTGATATGAGCCTGTGCGTACTATTTCAAGTCATTTGAAATTTACGTGAGGTGCAAACATTGAGAGGCTAAGAAAGCTACATATTGTAAATATAACGATACCTGTAGGGTTAATGATACTTTAAGAACGTATCCATCTACAAAACTCATGGTATAGACTTTGGGCAGACTGTGCAGATGCACTGACTGGTCAGAGTCTTTGCTTTGTGTATATTCGAAATTGTAGGAAATATCACGCACTGGCTCATATGATAGATAAAACGAACCAAAAGGGAGTTAATTCTAATGACAAGCGGATTTGAATCCCACTGGAGGTGGGTTGTGTATCTCTAGGGAATTGTACTGAAAGGGCCATGCTCCGACAAGTGTAGTAGCCATTAGGATCTAATGTAGAGTTAAACCACGTTTTTTAGGGCGTTATCTTTTGAAGGGACCCAAAAAATGGTTTAACGCCCGAGTGCGACGTCTTTTGGTATGCTCTATATTAATGTTGGACAAGTGTATAGGCCCAGACCGAGAATATTTAAATGAAAAAGCCGGGCGTGAACGGCACGTGAATTTACTGATTACATGGCAAATATTAAAAAAAAAAACATTCGTAATGAAGATTAAAGAAAAAATATCGTTGAAATTTCGTTCAAATAGAATTAAGGTAGTCCTTCAGACACCATTATGCACTTGTTCCAATCTTTATCAAATAAATAAAATGTACCTTTCCGATAATGTGACCAAAAATCCGTATAGCTTTCCATGCATTTTTCGGAGAAGATGGGAATTTTTGAAAATACCATTTTTAGGTCACCTGAGCACGAAGTGGTCATGTGAGCTATTGTGATCACCTTTCGTTCGGCGTCCGTCGGTCGTCGTCCGGCGTCCGTCAACAATTTCTTTAAAAGATATCTCCTCCTTAACTACAAGGCAAATTAACACCAAATTTTACAGAAATGTTGCTTAGGTGGTCCCCTTCAAAAATAGCTAAAAGAATTGAAATCCATGAAAAAAACCTGGTTGCTATGGCAACCAAAGGTGAAATTTTATGAAAATCATATCTGGTGGGCCACCAGGTGCGGAGCAATAGGGGGGAGGGGGTAGTACTTTGGATAAATTTTGTATTCTTTAACCTTCTTCTTCTTCGGAACAAGGAGCCCTACAGACTTGAAAATTGGCATGGATGATAAGTTCATAGACCTGAATTAAAATAGCTAAAATCATATCTGTTGGGCTACCAGGTGCAGAGCAACTGGGGGGAGGGGTAGTGCTTTGTTGAAAATTTTGAAATCTTTAACTGTCTTCTTCTGATGAACCAGAATCCCTACAGCCTTTATATTTGACATGAATGATCAGCTCATAGACCCTATCTGAAATAGCTTAGATCATGAATGTTTGGCCACCAGGTGCGGAGCACCAGGGGGCGGGAGGGTAGCTTTTATCATCAGCTCATATACATTAATCAAAATAGATATAGTCATGATTGTTTTGTGACCAGGGCCGGAGACCTAAGGGGAGAGGGTAGTGCTTTGTTGTAAATTTAACAATTGATAAAAATTCTACTGAACCAGAATTCCTACAGCTTTTTTCATTTGATATACAATAATCAGCTCATAGATCTCAATTTAAACAGCTATTATGACTGTTGGGCCACAAGGGGGGAGAGGGTAGTACTTCAGGTCAATTTTAACATTTGAACTTTTTTTTAAGCTCACCTGAGCACAAAGTGCTCATGTGAGGTACTGTGATCACCCTTTGTCCAGCTTCCGTCCTTTATGTATGTAAAGGAAAATGTTCCTATCAAAACACATTTGTCTTTCACCTCTAAGCAACTGGAGTTTACAATATTATGCCTGGATTTTACTTCCAACCAAATACAGCTTGTTGTTCTGTATAAAGCACCAAATGTGCCTTCTTCAAATTTTTTAGAAGTGTTAAAAGAAGAACTTGTTTCTTATGTAGACATAACAAAACCTTTATTCATCATGGGAGATTTCAATCTTGATATCAAAGGTAAGCATAAAAATGTTGTCCCAGATATTCTCTTATAAAATGATCATGCAAAAACCAACTACTGATAACAATTCCATTTTGGATCTTGAATTTTCAAACAGAAATAGTAAAACTGAGACTGTGGAATCTTACTGGTCTGACCATAAGATATTTTCCTTTACACAAATTTGTTACAGTTCAATTACTTTATCATCTGAATCAAAAGTAATCCAGGTAACCCTTAGGTGCTTTGACTCAGGTGAGCGGACCAGGGCCAAAGGACCCCTTTTGTTTTCAAAATGCCAAGGAAAGGACAATAAGAAGCTGAATGATACCCTTTAATGTTAGTGAGTTGGTTCACATGATTCATTGAATTAAAGAAATTGTAAAATATTTGATAAGTAACAAGACGAAAATGCATGAAAAAACGTTCTCTTTTATTCACCGAATTCTATTTTTTTATTTTAGAATCAAAACAAAACATACCCCCACATTGAATATAGTTGAAATAATACGATAGACACTTACTTTAACAAAAGAAAAGTTTGAAAATGTAAGTTAAAGTAGGTGTATCCAGGCATTTTTTCTTTCAGGCACTTTGCTTTCGATGAAACCACCAACATTCCAAATTCAGGCGCTCACCTATTTCCGTATTCTGTAAATAAATGTCCATAAGACAAGAGTTTTATAATATTTGCTGTAATACAAAACATGTACCTCATTGATATTTGTGTAACTGCTATTTATGTTTCAAATACTGATAATCAAGGCACGTAGGAGGCAATTAAGGGAGATGGGTGGGTTAGATGAAGACTTGTTCCTTTGAGGCTCTTCTTTCCTAAAAATTCGATTTCTACACGTTTACTAATTACTTAGAAGGAAAGATTAATCCACTTTACTTCTTTACTTTTACCTAGGAAATACACGAAAAAAATATATATACTTAGCGTCATAAGAAAGTTACCACCCAAAATACCCTTGTATCTTTCGAATAGTATTGTCCTATGCAAAATACTAAGTACGAAACTTTTACTAGGTATAAATGTGTACGCACAAAATAAATAATGTGTTGATTAAGTGTTTATATTATTGACCCAATACGTCACGTGAAAATAAGGTATTTTTACGTTGTTGAAGTGTTTGCAAAATTTATCACAAATTGTTTATGGATTATGCAGGCCAGTAATCATGCCAAAATAAGTCCACTTAAATTGTTAGAAATTTTGCACAAATGGGACGTTTGACCAACGAACAACGTCATTGGGTTTTCAGTATAGTCGAAGCAGGAATATATTTTCTCAAACTGTAGGCAGAATAGGATTCCCTCTCCAAAAAATAATGAAACTTGTCCGTAGCCATAAAAGGAATTGGTCTGCAGACGACAGACCACGGCCAGGACGCCAAAAGGTGACGTCAACACAAACTGATGGTGAAATAATCCAATGGCATGTTCGCGACAGGTTCCGATCTGATTCGAAGACCACACAGGGCACTCAAGGGCCTCAAAGGCGATTGCTGTGTGTATTTACTATACGTCATTGTTTAAAACAATTCGTGTTAGGTGCTGATAAAGCCTTCCAATAGAAAGTTTCAACGGCAGAACATCAACAAGATCATGCTCAAATGTGTACTTTGTATCGGGGATAAGGAATCGACAATGAAAAATGTTTTTAAAGGCGTTTCTAACAGATCAACGCTCGGCTGCATTTTGTTGATTGCGGTTGCTTAAAGTCAATTATGTTAATCCGTTCCCATGCATTGCCTTCTCTTCCGATCACAATCCTGTAGGGCATGTGTTGGGCAATCAGGACGTACGGTGTTCGACGATTGAAGTCATGCCGGAAACCGACAGCAGCTCATCAAGGCTCATACCGACGATGGCATGCGATTCTATAATAACGTATAAAGCGTGCGATATTAATTCTTGGCGGAAAATCACTGCAGTTCTCCATGAAAACAGTTGCCATACTCGTTATTAATGTTCGAGACTTTTCAATATTAGGTAAGTTTCTTCAAGCCAGAAAAAAAAGACATTTTGTCATAGCCACTGAATAAAAACCATAGTTCATGTTTTACCGCAATTGACAATGAATAAAATTACCCTTTTGCTTCAAAAAAAAAAGTTCAATGTTGCATAGGTGTTATGGGTGTTGATGGTAACTTTCTATTGACGCTGAGTATATATTCAGCACAATCACATGTTTATCAGTCATAGATGATGCATTTCAGACAACGATTTTTGAGCGTCCATGTCATACTAAATATCTGAGTCTCATTTGTTGAATCTTCTAAAAGAAAGAATCAAATGACAAAAGAAAGTTTAACGATAGTGCAATGGCAGAGAAAAGTCAGTTTATAACATTAAAAGAAAAGGAAAGATTGCTTTCAACAAGTTTTATTTCACTTACCAACAAAATATCCCGATTTTTCAAAACGTTAGCTATGAAAGAATTAAACGCTCGCCATTTAAGCTTCTGTGGCATTGTTACCTACCAAGTTTTATGTCCCAGTCGGAACAAGTACTTGTATCATTGAAAATGAAAAATTGCTCCTAAATCAATATTACACCATTTTCAAAGGGTTTACAATAATTAAACCTAAAAATTTCCACCTCAACAGAAAAAAATTCATTGTATTTAAATTTCAAAATTACATAACAATAAACTACCAACACGCACGAATCTTTGATACAAAAAATACGAAGGAGATAATTTTTTATCAAAGGGAGATAATATTTTTGCCGAATCGAAGGTTTCCAATTGGTCTGATAGCCTTAACTGGGCGTCTAAGCGCCACCCAAATGAATATAATTAGCATTGATGGGCGATGTTATTTCCTCTTTTTCGACGCTTGCAAGAAGATATTCACTTTCAACTTTGCACTGCACATTCCGAATGCATCGACCTTCAATAGGAAGCGTTAAAAATTAAGGGTGTTTAATTGTAACGAAAATCCAAAAAAATCACCCATTAAAAGCGATTTTTTGACTTTTTAGCTCACCTTAGCACAAAGTGCTCACGTTCAGCTATTGTGATCACTCACCGTCCGTTCGTCCGGCCGGCCGTCCACCTGTCTGTACGTTCGTCCGTCAATAATTTCTTTAAACATCTTCTCCTCCGAAACCACTAGACCAATCAAGCTGAAACATGGCAGGGATATTCCTTGGGAGAAGCTCTTTGAAAATTGTTAAAAGAATTTAATTTCATCAAAAACTCAGATGGCATGGTTACATAAAGGCCCAAAATGGCCGAAAAATCTTAGAAAAAAATATTCTCCTCCTAAATCAGAGGGCCAATCAAGCTGAATCTTGGCAGGAATGTTCCTAGGGTAAAGCTCCTCAAAGTTGTTAAAATAATTTTATTCCATCAAAAACTCTGGTTGCCATGAGAACGGAATGTTTGAAAAATGGCCGAAATTGGCTGAAAATATTAGAAAAAAATCATTTCCCAAACCACTAGGCCAATCAAGCTGTAACTTTGCAGGGATAATCTTTGGGTGAAGCTCTTCAAGAGGTGTTAAAAGTTTTTTATTTCGTCAAAAACTCTGGTTGCACTGGTAACGGAATGTCAGAAAAAAGGCTGAAAATATTAGAAAAAAAAATTCTCCTCCCAAACCACTTGGCCAATCAAGCTGTAACTTTGCAGGGATGATCCTTGGATGAAGCTCTTCAAGAGATGTTAAAAGAATTTTATTTCATCAAAAATTCTGGTTTCCATGGTAAAGGAAAGTCTGAAAAATTACCGAAAAGGGCCAAAAATCTTGGAAAAAAAATCTACTCCTAAACCACTAGGCCAATCAAGCTGAAACTTGGCAGGGATGATCTATGGGTGAAGCTCTTCAAAATTTGTATAAAGAATTTTATTTTTTCAGAAACTCTTGGTAACGGAAAGGCTAAACTATTGCCTAAATTGCCAAAAATCTTAGAACAAATTCGTTTTCTCCTTTAATACACTGCTAATCAAGCTTTAACTTAGCTAGGATGTTCTTAACATGTAGGTCGACTAAAGTTGTTAAAAGAATTTGCAATGGTAAGGGAAAAGTTGAAAATTTACAAAATTAAAAAAAATAAAATAAATCAATAAAAAAAAAAAAAAAAAATCAAATTGCAGTAGGACGAAATTAAACAACACTTAATGTACATCAAACAAATTATGGTATTCATTTTTGACAAGTTACGAGTTGACTTACTGATATAGGACTATCATGGTCCGTTTGTTATACGCCCGAAGGGTCGAATTATGTTATGGCCCCGGTCGTCTATCTATCCGTCCTTCCGTCTGCCCGTCCGTTAGTATTTTTTTGTGTGCGTAACTCCTCCTAAACTATCAATGGGAGTGACTAGTTGTGCATAAGATCTTTGAAATTCCAATCGCTCCAGTCATTCCTGAGAAATCTTAAATTATCTGCCTTTGATTTGTACGGAAATCGCTGTTTTTGTGTGCGCAACTCCTCCTAAACTATCTATGTAAATGAGCAGAAACTAGACATAATTACTCCCTATGATGTGTAGTTGTGCAAAAGACTTTTGAAATTCAAATTGCCCCCTATCATTCTTGAGTAACCTTGAATTATCTGCCCTTGAATTGAATGAAAAACAAAATTTCATGTGAGAAATGTCAAGATGTTCGTAAATTATCTGCTCTTTACTAAACGAAGCAGCTTAAAATTAGTTTTTTGTGTACATGTACGCACAGCTCCTACACATTTTATTCGATTGAACTGAATTAGTTGAGCATAAGACTTCAGAAATTTAAACAGCTTGGGTCTTTCTTGTATTGTCTGCCCTTGAATTGATTGAAATTACATTCCTTTTGTGAGCAACTCCTCTAACACTTTGAATTGGAATGAACTGATACTTGCATAAATGACTGTTTGGTGTATCGTGCATAAAACCATTTTCAATTTACACTCAAAGGGTCATACTATGTTAGATCCTTATATAAAGGTACGTGTCCGTCTGTTTGAATTTTTTTAGCTATCATTCAAGCTCACGTCACGTACAAGCCAAGGTTACAGACAAACTCATTCGGGCGTATATGTGCCGCACTGCGTACCTCTTGTTGTCCGTCTTTTCTGCTTTCTTAAAACCCGCCTTTAAATTGAAAGCATTGAAAACTCTTTCCAATTTAGAGGACATTATTTCGACAATCGTGCCACAGTACTTGATAAACAACCAGGTGGTATTTGGTATTTTAAGTCGTAAAAAGTGTCAAGTGTCCGTTTATAAGTTCTCTCGTATATTTTATCCCCTGTAAGAAACGTTGTACACAATCCAAACAAATGGAAATCCGATTTTACAAATGTTACAATCCGATTTTTTTCAGAAATCATGTAGACAAGTCTTGCTCAAAATAGACACCGGTATGTCAAGGAACGGATGCCAGCCAAATGAATTACCAGACCTTGTGCAGGTAAGATGGGATAAAATTAATAGCAGGTAAGCAAACCGACTTTTTCATTTTGAAAACATACAATTTAACAGAATCTGATACAAATGCACATGTGTGAGTGATTGATCAAAGGTCACTTTTTCTCAACTGGTATAAATCAACTACTTCAATTTTTACATCCAATATAAGGATAAATGAAATAACCAATACAATTAACATTGAAAATCTAAGTACACTTCGTGGTATCTGTAGGGTTTCTCTCAAATAATCAACGCCATGCTGCAGCTTCAAATAATGACTCCGTAAGAATAAATGGTTTTTCTATAGCAATTAAATCAGCACTATAACCCGGTCTAAGAAATGCTGCTAACTGATCTATGTCCGGTTTTCGAGCGGTTCACGTATCGGACAGCTCCATAATCGAGTGGCTTACTAGGAAAAATGTGCTTTCTTGGCTAACCAGTTATAATATCGAATGTTCTGAGGCCGTAGACAGACCTTGGTTTTAGTTTGGCTTAATAGTCCCATAAAGGCTTATTCAAGTTGGTAAAGTAATTTTACTTATATGACTTTTTTTTAGCAAGATCCTTAACTTTGCAAAATAACATTGTGACCCGCTGAACAACAAGAGCGACGCTAGGCGTGGCATTATACGCCCGAAGCTCAGAAATAAATCGGTGATGTTTTGAACTTTTTATTTATCCTAAGGATGTATTTTATATCAAACATTAAAGTACTACTGCAATATTCACAAATTCAATCAGATTGAGATAATGTATTCTATCATGGCACGTGATTTTGTGTCTATACAAAGCATGCGGTCGCATCGTGGTTAAATGGACGCCAATCGTCGAAAAAAGTTCCGAGTGGCTGTTCCATTCCGCCCATGTACAAATCTTTATTGATGTCACATTAGGTAAAGAATTTTAGCAAGGCAACCAGAAAAAAACCAATACAAAAAACAAAAACAAAAAAACAAAAAAAAAAAAAACAAGAAAACCTAATTTTGCCTTTATTACGAAAATATTTCAAGGCTGTCAAATAAGTGTTGAGGTACTATACTTTACAAGACTCTCAAATTATCTTGGGCGAATTATATTTCATCGATGACGTAGTTCATGACGTACTTTAAAATTATGACGAGTATTGTTTACACAAGTTACATTTATCCCGATGGATTGATAGATTAAGAATTGTACTGTACTCGACTGAGGAGTGTTTTAAGAGACAGAAACTTTGAATCTAGTCGTTATCTATGTTTACCTTTGTGATAAATAAGCAGGATGGCATTGAATTGATGTTAGCTTTAACTTCACAAAAATGAAATCGTGAAAATAAAGTGGAGATGGATGATCGACATGAAAATCCACCGCATTTGTTTTTAATTCTTAAGGTATGTTAACTTCGTTTGATAGTTTATTTGATTGGTTAATACTCTTTCTTATTTTGGCAGTTGAGGTTCTTAGTCATGAGAATTAAGGCTTTATCCTACCCCTTCCCTAAGCCCCGGCTGAAGTTCGCTTGATGCGGTAAAAAATGAGTATCTGGCCCACTTGAAATTTTGGATTGAAGATGCATATGTTTGTATGCTAATATTGACAAAAACGAATTAAGAATAATTATGTATGTAATTTTGTTCATCTTTCTTATTCAAATGAAGGGCCAAATTTGGAAGAATCGAGAGCTTATTATTGCTTACCGTCGCTTACTTTTGTGAAAAAGAATAGCGTGCATTATCAAATGAAACTAATCCGCAGTTGTCGTAGACTTGGTATCTTCGCGATTATTTCCCATGGAATGGTGAAAATTTAGTGATGATAGAATTATAATAACAAATTCTAACCTTTATTTATTGAAAATTTAACCACGCTTCTGAGCTAAAGCTCAATGAATAATCCACTCGAGCTAAAGCTCTCGTGGATTATTTATTGGGCCTTAAAACTCAGAAGCGTGGTTAAATTTTCAATAAACAACGGTAAGAATTTGTTATTCTATAAATCACACACCCTAACTATGAGTTCTACATACATGTGAAGTTTCAACATCGTAGTCCATATATCTTAAAAGTTATGGACCTGACACAAATTTGCAAACTGAATCAAACAAAGGGCAATGGCTCAAAAATTATAAATGGTAGAGTTAAAATTATTGCGCTCTGCACACCCTAGCTATGAGCTCTATACACCTGTGAAGTTTCAAGACCAAAGGCCTTATAGTTTCAAAGTTATGGACCGGACACGAATATGCTAACTGAATCAAACAAAGGAAAATAACTAAAAAAATACAAATGGTAGAGTTGTGGTTCTTGCGCTCTGCACACCCTAGCTGTGAGATCTATACACCTGTGAAGTTTCAAGACCATAGGCCTTATAGTTTCAAAGTTATGGACCGGACAGGAGTAGGCTAACTGAATCAAACAAAGGGCAATAACTCAAAAAATACAATTAGTAAAGTTGTGGTTCTTGCGCTCTTCACACCCTAGCTATGAGTCGGGTTCTTACGCTCTGCATACCCTTGCTATGAGATCTATACACCTGTGAAATTTCAAGACTATTGGCCTTATAGTTTCAAAGGTATGGACCGGACACGAATTTGCTTACTGAATCAAACAAAGGGCAATAACTCAAAAATTACAAATGGTAGAGTTGTGGTTCTTGTGCTCTTCACACCCTAGTAATGCGATCTATACACCTATGAAGTTTCAAGACCATAGGCCTTATAGTTTGAAAGTTATGGACCGGACACGAATTTGCTAACGGACAGACAGACGGAAAGACAGACGGACAGACAGACGATGCAGTCGATAACATCGGGCGTATGAAAAGGGGCCCTAAGTGAGGGGGCGAATAGTAGTCTGCTTCTACTGTCGACTCATGTATGAAGCCGTAAGGTAATACACCAATTTTCGTCCATAACTAAGAGAGCTGTCCATGTATAAATATTACAGTCTAATATCAAAAACGAGGATGCTCCGTAACAGCGTAGAAGTGATAATCACATTCACTCATCAATAGATGAGTGAAAAGATTCCATACTGACGAAGAACTCAGGGGAAAGAGAAATATGAACTTTCAATGCATATATGAATTCAAACTACACGAAATGCATAATGGCACCCCCTCCTGACATTTTGCTTTCAAACAATTCCTTAGCGCACGTCATCAAATACTAAAAAGCCATCCCTTCCGACTGAATTTTGATGACTACCTGTAGGCTTTTATTAATGTCCACAATGGGAGTGACCTCATTGGAATATTCTTCCGGGGGTCATTGTATGGTAAAAGTAGATCCTTTAGAACAAGTAGTGCGATATTGAAACGTTATTTTTGAGGGTAAAATAGTAACCCGTGTGCTTATTTTCGTCCTTTTCACCTTTGCGTCTCTTCTTTGATTTTTCGCTTGACCTTCTCTGTGTACGATTTCCTTTGCGAAAGGACGGATAACGGGTGGGGATCGTACCCTAAGTAACTGTCCTCTTCATAGGTGGAAAAAAAAGACGGTACCTCTACTTAAGCTTGGGTAGCCCGAAAGTTGATAGGAGTTTCCCTAAATATTTTTTTGCTTAAAGGTAGGACATTGAATGAAGATAAAGGGCTAAAGTGGTCAAAGGTCAAACCTTTCTGTGGAACCTACTACAGCACCGGAAAAGAGTGCAATTTTATAAAGAACAAAGAAGGCCAAAAATCCGGTTGGGTCACACCGATGAGACATGTCTAGGCGAATAGTAGCTGCCAAAAAACGAAAATAGATCCGAACGCAACTTCTTATTGGTTTCTCAACTGAAGAGTTTCCAACAATGATACGCAATGTACCATGTATCATAAAAGTAGTACACTTTAGTTTCGATACCTGACAGTAGAGACAATCTTTGAGGACTGCGTGGTCTGAACTTGGAGCAAACTTTTCGTTTTTCACATTTGTATCTTTTTCATAATAATTTATTCGCCACCGAATGTCTGTCTGTCCATACGAGCGTGCGTTCGACCATTTCTTGTCAACACAAATCCTGATACAATTATGGACGGACATGAAACTTTCAAGTAATGTTCTTGATCATGTGACGATATGAATTTTGTCGCCATTTTGAGTTAAGCTGCGTGCAGAAAATGGGGCCTTTGTGTAGAATTCCCGTTGTGTCGTATAATGTAACTATGGCACTCTTGCTTTGAACAAATCTTCGAAATATCGTTTGTAATATTGATGAATTCATACCAAACATAACCGTCTTTGTCTGGCAACGGGTTATTTAGAGATTTTTTTTTTAATTTTTGATCCTTCAGATATGTGACAACAACAATATTCCCATCCACAGTTTGATGACCCATTTTGCCCAGGCCTGGGATGATCCAGAGTTTACAAAAATTCAACTAGACATTTTCATGGAAACAGTGCAGCCATATCGGTAAGGGTATAGTGGCATACAAATAACAATACCAGTACAATGATTTCTTTAAAGCTTTCCGGTGGTTTATCGAGAAATAACGGTAGATTATCACTTGATAAACTCACCGCAAAAGCAGTGAAATTATCAAAAACTTTAACCCTGCCTTTGTGCATTTCATCCTATCTGACGTCATCTATGCGGGGCGAAATAAGTGACGTCACAATGAACGTTGCATAGCAATCACGTGCAAAATGACGCGCTTTACGAAAATATGTCATAGAAATGTCACATTTTGTCTCATTTTTACATTAAAGAAATAGAATAATCGTTTGTTTTTCGTGCAAGATCGATTTATATTTCATTTCGTGAACAACAAAAGCTATATTTTCACTCGTGGCTCCGCCACTTGTGAAAATATAGCTTTTGTTGTTCACTCAATGAAATATAAATCGATCTTACACTGAAACAAACGATTATTCTCTATATATATTAAATTCATAGATAAGAAAATCTGACCAATCTCGCTAAAATAGACCATCTTGTGAGGGGGAAAAGCGTCCATCTTGTTGAAACTGCGCGGACTTGGAAAACTGAAAAAGTATGCATATCTTTTTAAAAAGGGGTTAATAAGTATCGCAAATTTTGTTCATTTTGAACAAAATAAGTGTTAAAGGAAATTTCATCCAAAACTCGCTCCACACTTTCATTCAGTTTCATTCCAAATCCATTCCAATAACATTCTACTTGTCGATGTCATGATGTTCATAACTATATCTATTTGCCGAGCCTGGTTAACTCTGTCGGTAAATCGACGGTCTGTCAATTTAGGGATCGTGAGTTCTAATTCCGGGTTTTCAAACTTTCATCTGTCATTTTACAAAAGTTGTTGTGACACACCAAGCATCATTGCATTCGGAACATCGCTCGGACTTTTCCGTAAACTGTAAAGTACCACGGATGAAGTGTAGTATCTTTGTTTATTTCAGGCAATTCGGCTATTTGTGGTACTTCGGTTGTTTAATACGCTTGAAGAAAATCACACTTTGTTAATTCTTTCTGATCGTCCGTGGAGATATTTTTGGCGTATTATAAATTGATGACTAAACGCAGTAATACACCGTGTTTTGCTATCAAATTATAATATGCCCTCTTTGATTCTTACGTTGATATTGTTTAATGCAACGTCATCCTTAGCTGGATGGTTGATTATTGTGACGCCATATAAACCCGCTTGCGAAATGACCCGCTTTTACAAATTATACCACTCTATCAAATATTTCAATAAGACAACAGAAAGTTATGATTCATCATGAATGTGTTGTCTATGAATTTCGTAATTAGATAATTATTATTATTGTTGTTGTTGTCATTGTTGTTGCTGTAAAAAAATGAAAATATTTGAAATATCATGAACAGGTTTGTATGTACTTGTTTCATTTTTCCCTAGAGATCGAGGAATCAAGATCCACGTGTCCAATTCTGGAGCCATCTGTAATAACGTCGGTGTTGACCTTGACTTTGTGAGGCCAGGCATTTCAATGTACGGTCAGCCGCCGGGTATGTTTTGTATTATACCGAGCAACTTAAAAAAAACACAAAAAAGTAAATTTGATTAAAAAAAGTGCATATCTTTTAATAAATCGGTTCGCTACATATAATCAAAGATGGTGCTTTGTTGGATCATCTCAAGCGTTGTTCAATCTAACGTCTTGTTTGGAATTAGCTTAGTAATTAACTCTTCAACTCGCAGCATTGCATTTTTAATGCTTGATTAAATTAATTAAGCCAAGGGTGTTCAGGATATTGACAATAACCGAAAACAGAATATGAAATCAACTTACTCAATTTGAAATGAATGCGCTCTTAAATCGAACATATTACAACTTCAATTTTTCTCCGAATTATGACACCATAACTTCGAAAAGACTTTCAAATTCTTTATGTCATCAATTTTAGAAATCTGCAAAGCAGTATCTCACATAAAAATGTTTTGGTAAACCAATACGTCAACATTACGTAATTGGCATGTCGTGACCAGCTTCAAAAGGTTAAGAAATATTTAAACAACATGTTCGCAAGGGTTTATAGAGTGTGAACAGGGTTGATATACTTGATCCATATTAGGGAAATACTTGTTGTGCTTCGAAAATGATGGACAAAGTTGTAAATGACGATCTTGCTTGTGAACTTAACGATGTTTTGGTTCCGTCTTTCGTAGTAACGCCCTTTTTGTAACCCGTCTACGACAGGTTACTTCGCGGAATACATTACACTCATATATAAAATTAAGAGCTTGTCATCATGATTTTCGACCAAATTTTCCTCTCTGAAAAACTAATTTCTTCCTTATGAGTTTTTTTCTATTTTTAACTTCAAAATCAAGTGATTGTTATCGATGACGACGACGATTTTGTCTTTGTTGTTTGTTTGTTGTTGTAGTTGCTACTGCTGTGTTTTTTAAACCCCAATTTCCTTGACTTTCAGACACGATTAATGACAATGTGATATTGTCCGAATCGATAGGGTTACGACCGGCAATCACGTGGATCGCACATCCGAGCCTTGTCAAACGACTGGAACCTGGGCGGGTAGTTGGATATGATCAAACATATGTGTAGGTAGATATTGTCTTATTTACCGGAAGTTTAACTGTTAAATTAATTAGATTACAGTAGACATTAATAGCGGTTGTAGTTTACTCGTGAATTAAGTGTCAAAATAGCCGTAAGAATAATACATTTTTCAGTCATATCGCTGCGACACGAATTACTGGTTTTTCTCCACAAGAACTAACACTAGATCCCATCGAAGTCTCTAGCTGCTCATTTGCTCTAACCTTATGCGTTTACGTTTATGAGAGAATTTGTGCCGCCGCTTAAACATGATACCACATTATAATATAACCTACGTCGCGGGAGTGAAATAAACTCGTTGAATATTTTTTTTATTATACACGGGTGTTATTACACTAGTGAAATAACTATGCAAGTGAACTAAGAAAGTTGTATTTACTTTTGCGAAAATGACGTCATTGTGATTTGATGACGTCAATTCGCAAACAGCGTTATATGTTTCGCGGAATAACTTGAAATATAAATGTCGCATTTTTTTCGATTTACTGCAAAAAATGAAGTTTCATAAAATATCAAATTTATGAAACTCGTGATCTAAAACATATAAATTCGACACAGCCTCTTTTTTATCTGTTTAAATACGACTTCTTTCATAAATTTGGTATTCAATGACTACTCATTTCATATCCTCTATTTATTTTATGTCTGACACGCTACGAACTGCCCTAAAACGGCAAAATAACGTCCGAAATAAAATACCGACGTTCGATCAATTGATAGGAATCAAGGATGGTCTGAAAGGGAGAAAAATGATCCCAGCGGCTTTTCATAAAGCACCTGAAGCTATGTCTTCTCGAAGAAATTTTCAGACACTGCCTTATCATATTTCATTATTGATATCTCTCTTGTGTCTTTACAGATGTAAAAATGCAGAATCCATTGCAACATTTCCAGTCGGATATGCGGATGGTTACCATAGAAACATGTTTGGACAAGGATTTGTTACTACCAAAGAAGGTTTGAAAATTAGATTGATTAGATTAGATTAGATTACATCGTATTGACTTGTTTATAAACTTTACAAAATTTATTTGTTTCAAATAATTAGATACATAAGGCACATAGTTAATTATTGACCACAAATTACCAGTTTATATTAAAATTTAACCCGTAATTCGAAAATAGACCATCTGGTAATATATTAAAATGAGTTTGGGTACCGCACAGGTCAACCAAAGATCGCATTTTTCAGAAATCCTTCTCAGGAAGGTAGCTTAATCATTTTAGACTAAGAAAATAAGCCAAGAATTGAACACTTTCTATCCTAGTAAGTCTGCGCAATCTGCACGGTCTGACTAGGGTCGACAGTTTACGCCAGATGGTCCTTAACTTAGAATATCCATTCCCGACTTTAGACGTTCTTACAAAAAATATTTCATCAACATCTTTTAAATGCGATTTTGTGTTTTTCTTAATTGATAAAATATATCATTTATTGTATTTCGGGCCCAATTAACTAAAGTGAACTTAAAAAAATACCAGAAATGGCAAAAATATTTATTTCACAATATTTATTTATTATTATTATTTGTTTTTATTTATTTAATTATTTTTATATTTTTCAGGTATTAAATGCCCGGTCGTTGGTCGTATATCTATGGACAGTATAACTGTCCGACTTCCTGACGACCTTTACGACCATAGTGAGTTCTATCTGATGACGTCAGGAATACACGACGTTAATTCGTCACTCGCTATAGCACGAATAGGAAAGACAATTCCGTATGAAGTTTGTACAGACTTGCATAGACGGGTACCTAGACTTTATGAAGTGAACGGAACATTAATAACTGCGGCAGATATTTGAAAGAGATTCTCGAAGCCAAAACAATGTGTTCTTTTAAAGTGCTTTTCACACTTTTTAACTCATACTTGTTTTTGAATATTATTTTATTTCATGTCAATAAAAAACGTTGCACCAGGAATCATTGTCTAAATTGTCCAAAGAGTAACAATACAAAATGTCATAGATTTTTTACAAGTAGCTTATTAGCTGTCGGGACACTTTTTTTTCAATTTTTTGCATCAAAGAATGGTGGTGCATTTTTCTTTATATTCAAACCAAATATTATGTATGAAGCAAATGCCAATGCTTATATTTGGCAGTAAGACTTTGAATTAATTTTAAAACAAAGGCCTAGTGATAGGCCTTATACATATTCACAATGGTTGTTACCATTAAAATTTCTCTTTGATCAATTAAACTTTTGTTACTTGGAAAGAAAACTGTTTTTGGCGAATTTGTGAATGAAAATTTTCTATTTATTTTCAGATATGTTTTAAAAATCATATCCATACATGTAAATAAAAAAGCGTTTGGCTATTTCATAATGCCCCTCACCTAATTGAATAACGTTTTATACGTAGAAATATATTATCAATTTCCTCTGTTCTGTATCTAATGTTGAGGTAGCGCGTAATTTACTTCAACAGAATCTTATAAAAACCGGTTTATATACACAACGCTCCGAAAAATAAGCAAATGCCTGCTCCCGCTTGATAGACTCCTGGGGCCCGTTTTACTAAACATCTTACGATCATTTTTTGCGTAAGTTAAAAATTTAAGCTGCTTCTACTGTTGTTATTAGATATCGAATTCTGTCATGCAATTTCTCATTGGAATCGTCTGCTAAAGACGATTTCAATGAGATATTGCAAGGCAGAATCCATCAACGAATGAAAACACCAGATACGATTATTGATTTTGACTTACGATGATTTTTTTTTTCGTAAGACGTTTAGTAAAACGGGCCCCTGAAGCCGACGTCCATTGCGTCTTTAATTTGCATGATCAATAATTGTTGTTTGTGGTAACACATAGAGGATGATCGTTTGTTTTATATTCATATTCATTAAGTGAACAACAAAAACTACATTTTCACGAGTGGTGGAGTCACGAGTGAAAATATAGCTTTTGTTGTTCACGAAATGAAAAATTAATCGATCTTACTCGAAAAACAAACGATTATTCTATTTCTTTATTGCAAAAATGAGACAAAATGTGACATTTCTAGGACATATTTTCGTGAAGCGTCATTTTGCACGTGGTTGCTATGCAACGTTCATTATGACGTCACTTATTTCGCCCCCATAGATGCCCTCAGATAGGATGAAATACACAAAGGATAAGTTTATTTTTTATAATTTCACTGCTTACGCGGTGAGATCATCAAGTGATAATCTACCGTTATTTCTCGATAAACCACTGAAAAGCACTGAAGACTATAGGTGTATTAACTGAGCTCTGACGCAGAAGCTGAGTCCATTAGCCTCTCTAGTTTCGCGTCTATGTTTGGGGCTTGTAACGAATTTATACATATCATTCTCAGCAGATTTTTTTTTGTTCTTAATGATCCAAAGTGCCGGTAGTGTTTTAAGACGAATTATGAAAAAACGTAACACTTGGTTGAAAAACGTATGATTATAATTCTTGTGACATGCTAAATAAAATACCCGAATATGCATACGTTCCTTTTGCTGCCACCCCTTTTTGTCCACAGTTCACATTCCCAAGTGACAATCACAGTACTTATACAACTCGATAATACTCACTCCATGACCACAAGTACCCATCCTCGGTTAAACAATCTCTTTTGCCGCCATCCTCGACCGTAATTTTGACCGGGGCCCTGTGGAATTTATAGTTAATTGTTCATGCACACTTTTTGTACACTAGTATCAAGGTAGCTTACATATTTAGCTACATGCGACTCTATTATATACGACATAAATCCTCTAACGAAATAGTCGTGAGTTTTCGCTTGCAATGGTTCTCGAAGTCGCTATAACCAACGTTGTCAACGATCGTTGACGCATCCGACGGTAGTGCGTAGTCATGTCACAGTACATGTTGCTGTTTGTAATGCTCGCGTTTACGCTTATTGTTAATGATTTTGTTTGTTTGTGAAAGCGAAATTTACCTTGCGTCATTTACCTTTTGATCTTTGAGGGAACTATCGCTCATTGTTTAATTTTGATATCTGTGAAGAATTATAAACTGTTAACACTGTTGTTATTTTCATGTTACCAAGCATCGGGTCGCCTTCCATCTCGTCTTCAGTTATAACATGATCGTTTACTGAATCGAGATCGTGCGTGATTGCAGTTCGTTCACAGTTAGTGTCAACAAATATGTCATCGTCTGGGATTACATTTACGGTATAATTTTCTGTGATTTTAGGTACAAGACGGTTGTGGATCTGCAGATTACTTTTATTTTTCTACGACTCTAAATCTCTTAAAGTCTGCGTACGTGGATATGAGATAATTGTTCCACCATTGTTCAATATAACTTCTTGGTCAATGTTTGGCAGACTCCTACCTACATACACTGTATGGAACCCTTGTTGCTTGGCAACAGAAGGAGATGCCTTGTGTCGTAATAGCCACATTAACCCCTTGATGTTTCAACGTTTAATAAAAAATCTTTTTAAACTACCTGGTTGTGTTTTTTTTTACCCAAAATACATTGATAAATGTTTTCTGGTATAACATCTAAGTGGTAGATAATAGTTGTTTAATTTCCGAAAGAAATGACGCCCAATTTCTTAAGGAATATTACCTTTAATCTGACAACGTTGTTGTGAAAATGGGAGGGTATCCGAATGTAATTCCACATCGATACACTCGTAAGTTTTGACAAAATATTTTGCATTTAACGTCTTTCTTGGAGATAGTACATGGTATCTTTAATAAAAATTATTAATCAAATATAAAATGCAAATATTTTACTTGAAAAATAATGTTTTCGCGATCAAAATCATTCAAAGAGGAATATTTTTAACTAAAATTGAATTTTCCAACTGATGAAAGAAATAATCAGTAGAAATGAGATACAGTGAGAAAGTACTGTATCCCTGCATAATAATCATTGCAAAATGGCGTTTCCATCTTCTTCAATTTTCTTAAATAAAACACTTAAGAGACGTAACATTTTAGTTATTTTGATATCCATTGTTAACGTCATGACGTCATTCTTTGTTACGTCATGGCAACATACTGGTTGATGTGAAAAATAAATGCAGAAGAGAATGATGTACATGCAAGTAAAATTTCGCTTTAGTATCCTCATTAGTTTTTGAGATAAAGAACCAGCCTCATTATATGTTGGATGACCCTCGTATTCTACTTTATTTCGAAAAATTGACTTCGACTCCATGACGTCATATGATTGTCACTTGATGATGTCATCTTTTAATATGGTTGAAAGAAAAAATTATTGTGCGGGTTTTATTCAACATCAGACATTTTTCTTTGAAAGTAGTTCTTGAAATTTCCTTACAATCGCTACAGGGAAATTCACTGAGAAGAATTATCTGGCCTCAAAATGGTCCCCAATGGTGAAATTTGAAATAAGTCCACTTCTACTAAATCTTCCCGTCAGAATTCATTTCAAATTTACAGGAATTGTTCTTGGGACATGCTCTTTTAGATTTTCTTGTTCAATCTTGATAGAGAAACATACAGCGGTTTTATGGGCAGTCGAGTCACCAAAAAACAAAAACAAAAAAACTTCTGAATCTTTTATAATCCTTTACTCTATAACTACTTTTCAGAATCCACATAAACATCACTGAAATGAGCCTTAGGATAAGCTCTCTCAGATTTCTTTGTGAAATTCTTCTTGCGCAATGAACTTGGGTACTTAAGGCTTTCACGTCGGCAAAAACGGACAAAAGGGATAAATTAGAAAATGCTAAACTAGGCATAGGGTACGAATGATTTCAAGTACGACTGCATTAAGTTTAAAAATAAAGTTTGGTAGATAATCGTTTATGATTCTGGCAATATGGTAAAACCTTAACCCTGACCGTGACCTTTAACCTACTATCTTAAATTTTGAATTATAAGGGCAGGTCTGTGTTCGGTCATTAGAACGTTTGGTATATGATTGTCTTTTGTCATCCATCGAACATTTGACCCAGATCTTGATCTTTTACCTACTTTGTAAAATATTGAATTATAAGTTATAGAACTATATAAAGAACTACATAATATTACTAATAAATATTGGCAGATGATTTTCTTTCATTGTGGCAACATTTTGAACACTTGCTCCCAACCGTAACCTTTGACCTATTTTCTTGAATATTGAATTATAGGATCTAGGGTTGTATGAAATCAATAATAAAAGTAAGATGGCACCATGATGAACTCTTGACCCCCAACCTTGACCTTCGACCTACTTTCTTATATATTGAATTATTTGGTATACCAGTGTATATAGTAAAAAGTAATGGTTTATAGATGATTGTCTATGATTCTGGCATCATGTTGAACCCTTGATCCAGACGATGACCTCTGATTTACTTTCTTAAATTTTTAATTCTATGGTTAAGTACTGTTTGAAGGCAATAAGAAAGGCTGGACTAGAACTTTTGACTTCCTTTCTTGAATGTTGAATTATTTGGTCTTGTACGGTATTTAGTAAAAAAATAATTGTTGGTAGGTGATTGTCTTCGATGACCTTTGACTTACTTCTTTAATTTTATAACTATTGGGTTTAGGAATGCATTAAGTCAATAGGAAAAGTTGATGATGACTGCTTTTGTATTCTGGTATCCTGTTGAATCATTGACCCTGACAGTGAACTTTGACCTTTTTTCTTAAATATTGACCTATTAGGTCAAGGACTGTTTTGAATCAATAATAGAGGTTGGTAGATGATTGTCTTTGATTCTAAAATCATAATGAACCCATTAACCCAACCTTGAACTTTGACCGTTTTAGGCAATATTATAACACGGTGGCGTTAAACGCATGTATGAAATAAGAATAAATTACACAGAACTTTTTCGCAATAAATTCCATATGTCATGTCTTTTACAGTATACACAGAAAGATTAGCCAATTTGTTTCACTCAACGTCATTTTAGTGGGATCGTTGATGCTTTTGACGTCATATAACCCACCTGCAAAATGAGGGGCTTCGCTTCCTGTAACATTCTTCAAATGTCAATATCATTACTTCTCATTAATTTTACATATCGAAAAATGCTTTAAACTTAACTTACACTAAGAAAGGGATAATAAAACTAATTTCAAAAATGTGATCGTGTTATGATGGATATAATTTCATTTTTGCGTTGATGTGTCTATGAATAAAGTCTGGTGTAGGGGTTTGGGTTATATGCAAATCAAAATCCTCGGTCTCTGCCCTCGAATTTTACCTTTTGCATAAAACGCTTCTTCCCTATTCATGAATAAATAAACGTGAAAATGTATTTTTTTATAAATAAAGCTTGCTAGTTGATCGTAACCTTGATTTTTTTTAATGGTGCTTTATGGCCAATCGACAGCCAGGGTCGTTTTGGGCGCAAGCACGATAGACATCAGAAAAACACAAATATGTAAAAATACTATAAAAAGATGGTAAAACAGCCGTCTCGCGTTACCTCGAGAGGGCGAAAACTCGAATTCATGCGAAGGCTCGAGATCGTCTTCCGGTCCTGACGCATCTTACTCTATTTTCTTGTTGGTTATTACTGTACTTGCTCGATCGCTCGAGCAGCAATCTCAGTTCCTTGGTCAAATTTTACTGCATTAACTTGAGCAAAGGGGCTCGCACCTGACTGATATCTATTGTTTTGCATAAAAAAAACTTACAATGCGTATTTGTTATTTCGCCCCATCGTAAAGAATACCCTTAGGCCTTTTTCACAGGGTTTTGACGAGTAAGACAACTTGTTTTCACACCTTTAAGTATGACACACCTTATTCAATTTTAGGATGTAAATGAAGGGAACGTCTTCGAAAATTATAATCGTGAGTAATTCAGCAAATTATTCGCCCTTATAGCCAAAAATAGAGACGATTGCTAACCGAAACATCATAACTACGCTTTTCAGCTGTAGTTTCAATATTTCGGTCGCCCTTCGACCATGTTCGGCACAAAAATGTGGTAAAAGAGAAATGCATTAATTTTAAATTATTGAATCCCGCCTTGCTTTAAATTTTTGTTATCTACTGAACAAAACTTGGTGAATTTCAGAAAACAAGAGGCCCAAGAGGGCCTGTATCACTCCACTGGCTTTAAAATCTTTAGACTTTCATTAAATAAAGCTTACTTTTAAATGAATACATTAACACTCCGATATCTCCTATGACCTATTTTATAATTATTAACTAGTTCTGTTCCATACTGCACCAAAATACTCAATCACAATGAACCCTTTACCTATCTTATTAAAACATAAGGTTCAGAATGAGATGTCGATCAAAGATTTTGGGCTCAAAATATGCCCGCCTGCCACGCCCATATTTATGGACCAATCAAAATTTCTTGATCAATTTAAGTAAATAGTTACCCAAGAATCATACTGGTAAAGTTTCATTGGAATTGGCTGAGTGGTTCCGGAGGAGATATCGTTCAAAGATTTTGGCCTCTATGTAAGCGTCGCCCTCCTACGCCCAAATTTATGGGTCAATCAAAATTTAGCAAATAATTAGATAGACACCCAAGGGACATTCTGGTTAAGTTTCATTAAAATCAGCCAAGTGGTTCAGGAGAAAATGTCATTGAAAATTTCGGGCTCAAAATAGGCCCCGCCCTGCAACGCCGGTATTTATGGACCAATCAAAATTTGGCAAACAATTTATGAAAAGGGTCACCCAAGGATCAGTCTGTTAAAGTTTCATTAAAATCGGCCCAGTGGTTCAGGAGGAGATTTCGTTCAAAGATTTCGGGCTCAAAATAAGCCCCGCCTTGCCACGGCCATATTTATGGGCCAATCATAATTTCGTGAACAATTTTTGAATACGGTCACCCAGTGTACATTCTGGTAAAGTTTCATGAAAATCGGCCCAATGGTTCAGGAGAAGATGTTGTTCAAAGATTTCGATCTCAAAATAAGCCCTGCACTACCACGCCCATATTTAAGGGCCAATTAAAATTTTGCGAACAATTTTTGAAAAGGGTCACCCAAGGTACATTCTGGTAAAGTTTCATTGAAATCGGCCAAGTAGTTCAGGAGAAGACGTCGTTCAAAGATTTTGGGCTCAAAATAAGCCCCGCCCTGCCATGCCCATATTAATGGACCAATCAGAATTTAGAGACCAAATTTTTAAGAGAGTCACCCAGGGAACATTCTGGCAAAATTTCATTGAAATCGGTCAAGCGGTTCGGGAGGAGAAGAAGTTTTAAAAAAGTTCACGACGGACGACGGAGTCAGGGTGATCCTAAAAGCTCCCCTTGAGCACGTAGTGCTCGGGTGAGCTAAAACTGTACGCAGATAATTGTTTTTGATTCTTGTATCCTGTGAATCCTTTGACCCTTACCTTTGACAAGAGAAAAAGATGGCTGATTGCGGGTCTCTAGGCTATGCTCGGATGCAAATTCTGACCGGAAGGAGTTTATGAAGTGGATCTTTTTAACCCTGTTTGAGTGTAACTGTTTGTACACAGTTTAAGTGAAAGAAATTGGCTGTTCAACGGACCTTGTTTGAGCCTAAGGGCCTTTTCGCCAACATGAATAAGATTCTTTCTATCTTAGACAATCCAAATACGAAGGAGTGATTGGCTACATGTGGTAAAAGCTTTGATATCAAAGCCATGGGAGTTAGGGATTCTAAGCACAAGTTGGCTATAATGGGGAGAAGAAAGAATACAGAGTCTGAATGAGAAACATTCAAGGCACATTTTGGCCATTGATTCACAATGCGAAAATAATCTATGCATTCTCTGTGGAGAAGGAGTAGGTGTTTCATCTGTTTGCCAATGCACACGATAGTAACCATCTGTTTCCAACTGATTGATGGTCTTCATATCCAATATGACAAAGGTTGTCATAAGTTGTTCAGCCAACTTTTTCTTCTAACCTTTGACCTACTTTCTTAAATATTGAATTATAAGGTCTGGGACTGTAAAAAAATCAATACCCAATAGTAAAGGTTGGTGATAATTGTCTTTATTTCTGGGGTCATTTTGATTTTTTTCCCTGGCCTTGACCTTTGGTTTACTTTCTTGGTTTATTAGGTCCAATTATTTGGTGTAGAACTTTTCTTTATGTCACAAGGTAATTTTTGCAGATTATCATATTTGATTTTGGCATTCTTTATTTGAACCATCTACACAGACATTGACCTGCTCTCTAAAATCTTCATTTATGTAAGTCTTTTTAAAGGAAAATAAATGTTCCTACTGGTTTCCTTGGGACAATATAAGTGGAATATTTGGCCCTCCTGGTTTTCTTGTTCTGATATCCAAGCAGGTGTGATGACACTCCATAATATTCATAAGCTCTCAAGTGATAGTCATTATAAGATTACGAATTCAGGCATGCTTCTACTTTTCTTTTTTTAATTAAATATCCATTAACAAAATATGTCTTGAAATGAATATTTATTCTATATATAGTTTAAACATATTTTATTGTCATCATTACAACAATGTTGTTATACATAATATTTCATATTACACAAATGCTCATGACAAAAGGGTCTGGCCACAAGTTTTTACAACTTAGTAGACGGCCATTCCCTCATTCTATTCTATATATGCAGATAGGGTCCAAGGAGCTCACCTAATACCGACATAGAACACGTTATTATTTTCATAATAGCTGTTTTATCAAGAAATGCAATACTTTCGCCTTACTTTTGCTGTATAAAAGCCTACTCATTCACAAGACCAATTAAGTTCAACATACAGAAAAAAATCACATTGAAAATGGCATACGATATAGACTATGTATAAACAAAACTTGTGTAAATATTCTTCTTGGTTCTATGAACGAGTAGGTTTTTTCACACAGAAAAAATGAGTAATGAAGCCAAAAAAGTGAGACAAGAGTAGTGTATTTCACTTTTATATGACTATTTAAATAATAACACGTTGGAGGTAAAACTTTTTTTCAATAAATTCTTTCATTCAGGAATTTGAAAAACTCAAACTCAAAACTCAAGTTCCTTATAGGGAAATAAAATTGATGTCATTCACTCTTTTCTTCATTGAAAAATGAAACAACTACAACAACAACAACAAAATCAATCCAGATACAGCCTTAATGAAATTATGCATTTAAGTTTTACAAATAAGGTTTAAAGGGCTGTAAGATTTTTGCATCTGAGGCTCTTAAATATGTAATCAGGGTTACATGCATATCTACTCTGAATTGGTTTGACTTTCTCGCAAAGGCACTCAACATGTAATTGGATGGAACCTATTATATGAAAGCGTACACATATTACAAAATACATTTACAAGTTGTGTCTTGTGTATAAACGAAATGAATATTTGATCACAGACATTAATAATAATACGGTCCCTGGTCGATTCCCGACGGCGGCACTCATTCTTTCCGACTATTTGTCTCTCACCAGTGGGTTGATAATCGTATACCTATGTGAGATAGCAGCTGGAGGCTAGGATAGAATGTGATGGTTGTACTGGTAAGAGAAATACCAGGAATCCATTGCTAGGTGCTCCAGCCGCCGCGATATAACTGAAATAATGTTGAAAGCGGCGTTAAACTCCATTCTATCAATCAATCAATTAATAATAATACCGCTGGCTGGTCCGTTTCGAAATAGCATGAAATAGATAAACCAATTGTAATAAAAACCTGATTTTTACTCATATAAGGAACGATTTGCACATTCATAACTAATAGTTTTTAAGCAACAACATTACAGTGTTTAAAATACAAAAATCAATTAATGATTGTTAAATCATTAATATTTGTAGAAATTCAAATGTAAACAGCAAATAAAAAGAAAACCCATGAATGCTTATCATTCCTGCCGATTTTGGAAAAACGTCTGAAAGACAAATACGTATTCCTATCATTGTTCCAAAAATGTCTCTAAGAACTTTGTATTTTCCGTTTCCTAGATAGCTCTTTGTCTTTTTTATATATATTGCTTCTGTGAAATACGCCGATTGAAAGCGGCTAAATTCGCCTAGCTCAAGGTCAACTAGTTTACAAAAGTATAATTTTGTGATATGAAGACCTTTCCTCTCAATTGTTACATGATAGTTCTCCGGCCATGAATAGAGAAGAAAGTTGTCCCCTTTCGGATTTTGAAATACAAAAGGATAAAATGCAGTAACCTCTCTTTTCGGGTAATAAAGATTGAAATCATTCGGGAAATATGAAACAAAGTTGTTGAAGTCAGCTTTGAATTGGTACTGATGTCCAAATATTTCAAACTTCCAAATCCCATTTAAGGCTAGATTGATTTGTGAAAAAACTTCTTCCGTATTTACTAGTTGATCGCGTAAATGCAGCGCTGCAACAACATACCTTACCCAAGTACCATTCTCGTGTAAGTTATAATATAACTCCATTTCCCAATCCTTGAGAGCTGGTCGAATGAAGAACTCTTTCTTCAGCGATGCAAGTTGTTCTTTTGTGATCTTCTGAAGATCACGGAGAGTCAGCGCTCTAGATGTGTTAGTAACAGTCAGGTTAACCCACACATTCATGGTTCGCACGTACCAGTTATCTCCAAGTACTTTACACCGTCTTTTACTAAGAAAGTGGCCTTCTGGACAATGTAAAGGGCGACAAACCTGTGAACAATTTCAATTAAATTAACAAATAGATCGAACAAGAAGTCTGTAATTAGATGAAATCTAATAAAAAATATTTATTCATATAAATGTAGTGTTCCGAATTGAGTTTCTTTTTATTGAGTTATTGAATTATTTAGACTGAGAAAATTTAACTGAAAGTCGCCAATCTTAAAGCAACTAGGAACATTGGTATATAGTGTTAAAATATGAAACAATTTCAAAGACATTTAAACGACACTTTTTCTGACCAAATATTCCGATTGTGAGGGCTACAATTTGGGAAGTTTGATCCTTCAATCTTATTTTTATGGAAGGGTGAGCCAATTTCGAACGCATCTGAGATTTGATTAAAAAGATAATACTGTTTTTTACGACCAATAGATTAAGATTGTATATGCTTTAATACCTACATGATTCTAAAATATTTGATATGGTGATCTAAGGTTGTTACCCTTATGACAAAACTTAAAAAGTCGATTGATATTCCATCAAAACAATCGTGTAGCCAGATTTTCACCTTCTGAGTGATCAGAAGAATTCTTTTTATAAATTGAGTTTGTGGCCTAGAAATAGACACTAGGCGACCAAGTTTTAAACTCTAAAACTATGAATCCATTGGGGGCAATCTTGCTGACTAATCACCAGGTTTATATTTGCTTCCTGTGAGGTAGCGGGAGTTTCCTCGACCTTTTTTCTAAACTTTGATCTTATGAACTAGTTTTGATCCAAGCAACCCCTCATTTAAGACCAAAATGGATTTATTACAGACAATAAATCAAAACCTGAACTGATCAACTTGGCAAAGAAAAGTGTCTAAGGCCATTACTCAATCTGTTTACCTACTAAATTCATACTTATTCGAAATAATCATTTTCAAAATTTGGAGAGTCCTAAAAAGTTTTGTTAGATTTGAGACCTCTGTAGTCGACATCATCAGATTTCAACAGGACAAATATTCAGGCAATTTTCAAGCCTGATTGACCGAATAATATACATATAGAGAGTCGAAACATTTAATTTCCTTAGATTTCGATCCCTCGTGGCGGCACAATTCCAAATAAGTCTAAGATTTTAAGAGATGCCCAAAATTGTCGATTCGTAACCTGATGGCCCTAAAATATAAATACTAGACAGGAATGAGTTTCATCAAAGATTTCAGCTCATGATCTAGTATTTCTCAAATATTTGGCTTATTGAAATCATCCAAATTATTTACTTCTTTCGTTTTTCCAGCCTGGTTTTTGATATTATGTAGTAATCTAGTTTTTTCTATGAATTTGATCTTGCGATATTACTGTTATTACTTTTGTTTTTCGCAATGTCATCTTGATATTTGTGACGTCATATAACCCACGTGCAAAATGACGCGCTTTCATGGCGGCACTCGTGTGGTTTCCAAGATCTTTCCGTAGAACTGCCGTGTTTTTAAGATTGCGTTTAACCCATATCAAATTTCAAGATAATTTCACTCAATCAATTGTGCTATTAAGGTGACTTAAATTAACTTGGCAACAGGGTGAATCCTGATGAAACAAAACTAACAATGGATATCATACAACCATAAAACCAAACTAAGAATGCTTAAAGAATATTTAAATTGTAAAAACTAAAAAAAAATCAAAATTTCAATCCATTTAAACAGAAAACCAGACTTCTGACGTTGCCTACAGGTCATGATATTTTTTTTTCATCCATTGAAATCGTATTGTAATGAGAAGTAAATTTTACCTTATTAGGACAGTTTCCATTGTCAAAACATGCTTGTATTGGCCTGTTCGTTTCATCTCTCAAAGAATTATCGAAGGAAGCAAATGTATTCGTGTCAAGCAATATTGTTAGTGCTGTGTCACCAAAAGTTCTCCAAGATCGATAGTCGGGACAAATTGTATGCTCCTCTATCCATCTTTCAATAGATAAGACCGTATTGAGTCTACACAGGTAACAATAAATATTTCTATAATGTAAACCTTGCCACGTAAATGTTGCATTAAAACTAGAACATTTGTTTTGTAGCCGTATGTCTGAATTCTTGCCACATTCAACCAATTGTGGGAAACACTGTTGTTGAGATATGTCTATGTCTTCTGGCACCATGTAACCGAATGAGCACATACCGTTTGAACCTTTGTGGACTTCAAAAATGTCTAGCAAACCACTGTTATCAAGGTACGGACATGAAATCGTCGGTGTAAACGGGATGATATTTGACTGATTGTGGCAAGCTGCACAGTTACTGTTGTAGTATATCATTCCAGTGACGGCAGAAAATACTGGAAAGAAAGTACCGTATTTATTCTGTCTTGTTGTTTTGCATCTATCAATAGGATTTGGACACGTATCTATCATGTGAAAGTATTTTTCACCCTGGCGGGAAATATTGTCCGTTTTCAAGGATTTACAGATGGTTCCAAGGCTCTCATCTATCTTGTATCTATCTTGATCATATGTACAACAACTTCTTGTGAGACCACAATCTTCAGTACACGAACATGGTCTACAACAAGGCGTTATCCCTTGAAAAGTGTGCATTTCTTTTTCATGTAAAGATCGAGAGGTGTTTAGATTGCAGAATTTTGTATATGGGCACCACGTCCCAAGGTCTCCAGGAAAGTCCATATATTCGGCTTTTGGTTGTTGATAATTTTGACAATCGAACACCATTGTCATAGTTAGAAGAACTAGAGGTAATAATAAATTCATCCCTGTGAAAAAGTAGCATAAATAGTTAAGTTAAAAATCAAACTCCAGGTACACAGACCTAAGATCAATAGAATTTATGACGTGATATATCCACCGTACTTGTGTCGTTAAATTGCGAGAATCCATGTGGGTTTGTATTTTTTTATTACAAATACACACTTAAAAAACCGGGTGACATAAATAAAATTGAAAAGAATGGGCGTGTGCGTGATTTTCAATAGCTTTCCGCACAATCTGACCATAGTCTCCACTATGCGCTTTGTAGCTATAAAGGGTCACAAAGTGTCTTTAGACAGACAGATAATCTTTTAATTTTACTATGTGACTCAATGTCTCTTTTTCACACAAATGTCAAATTTTTGAAAATGTAACGCACAGGCTCAAATACGTATTGTCCATCAGCATTTATAAACGACGAATTATCTTATATCGGCGATCTCAGTTAGTCGCTCATTTAAGAAAACATCACTGAGTCAGTGCCATTGCATATGAAAATGTCTAGGGTTATTTGTGATTGATTATATCGAGAATTTGTTTCGCATGGATTGAATAGGAAGTTGGAAACCAATCTGTTTTCAACGCCGCAGTTTTGACGTATACAGACAAAGGTGGTCAGGGTCTTTAAACAATATGTCCACATCAGACACTTATCTTGGTTTCAAATCCTCTCTTACCCAAGAATTATATTTATTTTTGGATATTCCGTTCAAATATAGAAACGCGATAGCAAGATTTCGAGCATCGACACATACTTTAATGATAGAAAAGGCAGACATCTTGATCTAGACAGAAATTTAAGATTATTTACTTTCTGCAAAAAACGGAATAGAAGTAATTGAAAACGAATTTATTAGCTTTATAAACACCTTAGACTTAATTGAAATAAGTTCATTAATTTCACTTTTGTTACAAAAGACAATTTTGATAATATTCTTCTGTCGGGACAATGTATTTATTAAAGAACTAGCTTGCTTTTTATTTAAATCATTTGAATTGCGCAATTTTTTTTTTGAGTGATCTTGAAAAAATTTATATATTGAATCCCATATACATGTACATGTATATGAAATACAAATTTAATGTGATTTCTAATTTAATCTAGAGATTTTTTGTATGTATTTTGGTTGTCACATAAATTTATCCATAGCGACAGTCTGACAAGGTACTGAAGTAGGTCGTATATCTATTTCTATGCTAGATCGGACTGCGGCTATAAGGAAATTTTGATGTTATTTGAATGTGCTAAAATCAGTCTACAGAAAATGGTACCTATTACATGGTATCCGTATAAGAAATGGTCGATTAAATAGTAACATGAATTTTTCTCTGAAAATGTTCTTTTTCAAGTGATAGAATATAAACCTTTTTTTGTAAAATTATTGATTTGTATTATGGGCCTGTGGCCTTGTATTATCTATTGAATAAATTGTTCAAAACTCAGTGAACGACTATGCTTAGTAAAGCACAGTGTATAAACACCTAGTACAGAAGTGCGCTGTACCCTGGTAATATATTTTTAAATTCTATTGATCGAGTCTGTTATATGCGAATTTATGTTATTGTGAAGTCAAATAAGCTTTGTAGGACCGGGGAATTACGCTACAAAAATGTCCAAGTCGTCATAAGCATCATTTTTGATTTTATCCTTATTATTATCATTTTCATTATTTTTTCTGAGCTCATCTGAGCACAACGTGCTCAATGTGAATTTTTGAGATCATTGAATGTCTGTCGTCCGGCGTGCTTCGTGTATCGAGCGCCTTCCGTC
This sequence comes from Fragum whitleyi, assembly GCA_948146395.1. Classification (NCBI taxonomy): domain Eukaryota; kingdom Metazoa; phylum Mollusca; class Bivalvia; order Cardiida; family Cardiidae; genus Fragum; species Fragum whitleyi. The sequence goes on along the minus strand of OX411551.1, from coordinate 11,459,220 downwards.
GTCTGGCGTCACACTTGAATTGATTACAATCTAGAGGCTTCAAGTGTGGCCCAATCTTTGTGAAACTTGGTCAGAATGATTGTTCTAATTAAGTTTGTAAGGAGCCATCTAGAATCAAATGGAAAGGGGCATTAATTATATCATGTGTTATATCAAGTGTTTACCCTTCAGAAGTCACAATTATGGTACATCAACCATAAAACTAGGAAAGTCTCGTCACAAAGAGAAAACCCTATTAAAAATTGTATCATCTCATTAATTCGATAATAACACTTCAGTAACAACTTTTGTTGCCTTTAATAGTAATTAAATGGTATTTTGATACATTTCAATTTGCTTAGGAGGGGGACACGAAGACTAAGACGAGTAATATAGGATCACCATTTGAAGTCCTCTTGTTACTAAAAGTCATCTTATTAAATGAAATAGAGTTGTTACTTATTGAATAACAAATTCTTACCGTTGTTTATTAAAAATTTGACCACGCTTCTGAGTCCTAAGTCTCAATAAAAAATCCACGAGAGCTTTAGCTCGAGTTGATTATTCATTTAGCCTTAAAACTCAGAAGCGTGATAAAATTTTCAATAAACAAAGAATTATTTTAATTCTATCATGACTAAAGTTTCCCTTTTCCATGGGAAATAAATGCGAGGATACCACATCTACAATAACTGCGGATTAGTTTCATTTGACAATGCACGCTATATTATTCATCAAAGTAGGCGACGGTAAGCGATAACAAGCTCTCGTTTCCTTTAAATTTTGCCTTAAATTTACATTAGAAAAATGATCAAAATTACAAACATAATAATTCTTAATTCGTTTTCGTCAATATTAACATACAATCATATGTATCTATCACGTTTACTACAATCCAAGATTCCAAGAGGGCCAAGGATTAATTTTTCCCCGCATGAAATGAACTTTAGTGTGTGCGTAGGTAAGGGGTAGAATAAAGCTTGAATGCTAACGGCTAAGGACCCCAAATGTCGAAATAAGAAAGTGCATTTAACGAACAATTACAATATCAAACGTAGTTAACATACTTTTAGAATTAAAAACAAATGCGATGTTTTTTTCTTGTTGATCGCCCATCTCCACTTTACTTTCAGGATTTCGTTGTTGTGAAGTTAAATGCAAACACCAATTCAATGTCATCCTGGTTATTTACCACAATGTGAACATAGATTACGACTAGGCTTAAAGTTTCTGTCTCTAAAATTACTCCTCGGTCGAGTAAAGTCAAACTTTTAATCCATCAACCCATCCGGATAAAGTAAAACTTGTGTAAATAAAACTCGTCATAATTTTAAACTACGTCATTAACTTCGTCATCGATAAAATATAATTCGCCTAAGTTAATTTGAGAGTCTTGTAAAGTATAATACCCCAACAATTATGTTAATATTTTAGTAATATAGACAAAATACTGTACCTGTATATGTTCGATGTATAATCCTTAGTAGGCTTTTATACAACGGACTGATTTTTTTTATCAACATTCTTTACCTAATGTAAACGTCAATTAAGAAAAGTACTGGGTGGAATGGAACAGTCTCCCGGAACTTATTTCGACGATTTACGCCCAATTAACCACGATGAGACTGCATGCTTTGTATTAACATAAAAATCACGTGCCATGATAGAATGTTTGATGTCTGTTAAACCACTTACATAATAAGGACCCTGTTTTAACCCCCCCCCCCTCTTCCTAACACACTGATTGAAAAAAAGCCATTATTTACAGTAAGATGTGAGATGTGACATTTAACCATTTGTCTATGATTTTTTTTACTTATATAAACAAATGCCAGTGACCTTAACCTTTAATTAAATGATATCAAATCAATACAGATCATGATGACAATAGATGAATATATGTTCTAATTTTGGAATCCCAATTTTGTCTCAAAATTTCAATACAGTGAAATTTTATGTATAGACAATAACGTAAAATGTCACTCAATGACCTTGCAACGAGTCGAATTTTCTTCTTAAAACTAGGGCTCATTTTCAACTTAAGGTGAATGTCTGTGCTGATTTTGGTGACCTTATGTAAATTATATCTTGAGTTATCATTCAACAAGATTTTCCATATATATCACAATATATCTAGTTGAAAGGCAGCATGTGACCTTGACTTTTGATTGAGGGAGGATCTACAACTGGTGGTGGTTGTCAAATTATGCTTTAAATTATCATTCGGATAAGGGTTTTACCTCAATATCACGAAGTTCAAGGTCATCCACTGAACTTGGGCGTTGATGAATTTCTGTCAAATCAATCGGGATCATCTTAACTTCAAGATGAACATCTGTGCACATTTTGTGAACCTAGATCAATTGTCTCTAGTGATCATCCAGACAATACCTTGACCGACTGACCTGCCAACCTACCGACAATCGCAAATTAGTATACTTTCATTTGTTGAAGGGGGAACATAAACTGTTGTCGAGTAACAAAAGTATATCTTTATTTTTATTACAAATGCAAAATATAAACAATCCACATTTTTTTTCAAATTTATTTTAATCTTTTATCATGTTAAATATTTATTATGTTCTAAAAGAATTCTTCTAAAGTATCACTTGCACTGATTCTTACAAGCTACTATGTTGAAATATGCAATTGTATCGTTCAGCGACAGGTTACCACTAGACAATTTCCGGGGCATTTACCTAGGATCACGCACAAGGAACGACTGCAAAACTCAAAAATTTTATTTAAAGAAACAGCTTGGGATGCCTTACAAACTCTGCCACGACTTAATTAAGCACAAAGCCTTAATGCGAAAAGAAGCAGTAGATCCCATCAACATACGATTTGACAGCGTGTATGCAGTATTGGAAACTTTTATCGCATCTGATTTGAATCCTTGTTTCTATTGGTCTATTATGAAATATGACATAAATATTACTCAACTATGTTAAAGCATAAACTTTTGATTTGAACTGACAAGTTTGGTTGATATTGGGTCAAAAACTTCCCCGCCCTGCAATGTCCATTTTTGTGATTAAATCAGAATTTCACAAATAAGTTTTTAGAAGGGCCTCAAAGAAACATTTCTACCAAGCTTGATTGAAATTTGCCTTGTTGTTACTGAGGAAGCGACAATTTAAGATTTCAGGGTCAAAACTGCTACAGTCTTCCACGGCAATATTTTGAGGTCAAAGATGTTTCTAAATGACGATATTTTCTTTTGAAATTGGACAGAAGTAAAATACATTGTAGAGTTTTGTTAAACAAGTCAATGTGTTGAAAAAATCATGTATTCCGAGTTAAAGCATTTTGCTCCAAAAGAAATATCGTCTAAAGGACAAGAAAAGACGTCGTGTCCTTTTTTTCATTGACGCTAATATCCTTTTAAGATCCTGATTTGCAGATTTTTATATCTTGCCACCAAAACACAATCATTTTAATGTATTGTTGGGGTTGAACGCGCAACAAGCAAAGAGAAAATTTACCTTGTAACCCGATTCACTTTGTTGGCGAAAATAAGATTAACCAAAATAAAGCCACTAAGATTCTGGTAAAGTGACAAGAAGAATGCGACGGGGAGTTATTCACATGTTTAGTAAACCATTGTCTCTTTCTTGTGAAGCTTTTCCGGTTTATTTCGGCTTGTAAATATGTTAATTAAACTTAAATTTATATAGGATAGCAAAGTACTAAATAAAAACCGCATTTAGTTCAATTACGTATTATACGTTGTTTAGACTAGTGATCCAATCTCAAATTTTGAGACCAGGGAGGCCCGGTTTGTAATGGATGCAGACAATGATATTTTGCTTGCCCAATATCTGAGGAACATTGCTAGGCTTGTCTGCAGATTCACAATCCCTTTTGTAGGTCAGTACAGAGGTCAAAGGTCATGGAGTGCAAAACAGTAAAAAAATCGTATTAATGCACAATTTTTTATGATATGATTAAAATAAATCGAGGTTTTTAGTATTATAAAAATGAACATATGCAAATAATATTCACATTATTATATACTTGCAAAATAGCAGCAAATTAGTCAAAAATAATAGATCAAAGTACTAAAAGTACTTCAGTTGTAAACGGAGAATGTTTGGATAAAAGAAACATATAACTTTAACGTACGTATGAATTCATGTGATACATTTTACATAGGTATATTCAACACTCAAATATAAATGTATTTATGGCTGTCCCCTTGGTCTATTGCCGGACATAACCTTGAACTCTAGGCAGTTGAAAAACAAAATCAATATTTTTGCCAGGAGTCAAGCAATGAGAAAAAACCAATGCTGGCATACTTCAATCTAAAAAGATGTTTTATTCATAGCACAGATATGAGCATTATTTGCTGATGGCTTCAATGCAACACAGGACAACATCGAAGAATGAGTGGTCGACTTTGTTAAAAGGTTCTGTAACTGGAAAACTATTGAATTAACAGGTTTTCCAGTTGGATCGGTGCGAATTTATGCGCTTGTTGATATGTTGCTAGGTTTCACGAATGTTTGTGGAAAATCGTACATCTGATGAGGTACACAAAATTTGAAACTTTGCAATTGTGTGAACCTCTAATTGTAGTTACATTGCCAAGATGAGATTTCAAAGTCTGCATGCCTTCCAGGAAAATGCACATTTGACACCTCAGTGTTTCAGAATTTCTGAGATAGTCATTGTTTGCAGCAGTACTTAATTTCGCTCTAACAAGAATGTCTCGAAGTGACTTGGGTACTCAGTATGCTACAACTTGTTCCACAGGGGATATTTTTCTGAGTTAACTGGATGACTTAAGTTTGGACCAGTGTTTGTCTTTTATTGAGTGATAACTCTTTGAAGCGTTGTCCAAAGGCGCACTGTTGTATACAGATTCCGAAGGTTCAGGCTGTAAGGGATTTTCAATAAACAACGGTTCTACGAGATTTAAGACTAATTCTAAATCAAATTAAAGGATAAAATACAGTAACATTTAATACCTTTTAAAGATCTGTTTGAATTTTACTCCATGAATCATTGACGAAACATGTGAGCAGGAATAGAAACAAGAGCTGTCGGAGTACAGAGAAGCTAGACTATTCCTAATGCTGAATAGTAACAGCAAATTAATATCGACATTGGAAATTCAATTAAATGAAAGTCAATAGTCAAGACTTTTTGTCCAGAGGCTGATATTATAGTCACAGAAGCATGTACAAAGTATTAAAGCAATAGCTTTAGTAGAAACAGAGATACAACTAATATAAAACAGTTGCACATAAAAACATAACCTAGATTTTTAAGTCCGAAAAGGGTTAAAATCCCACTTAGTTAAATATCAGGGTACCTAATCTTTGTCTAGAGGCTGATATTATGGACATAGAAGCACATGGGGTTTCCAAGCATTAGCTTAAGAAAAATTAGAGATATAACTGATATACATTTTACAATTTTTTCACGTACAACCTTAACCAGGAATTTCTAAGTCCGAAAGCTGTTAATATTCCTCTAAATTTAATATCAGAGAAATGAATCTTTTTCTTTTGGCCAAAATTATGGTCACAGAAGCATGCGTAAAAACTTAACTAAGATTTCTAAGCACGGAAAGGGTTAAAATTCCACTAAATTAAGTACCAGAGAATTGAATTTTTGTATAGAGGCCGTTATTATGATTACAGAAACATGTGCAAAATTTCAAAGCATTGAAAGTATTGAATCTTTGTCTAGAAGTTGATATCATGGTCACAAAAGTATGTGCAAAGTTTGGAAGCAATAGCTAAGGTAGATTTAGAGATAATATAGATTTACAACATTTGTACGTAAAAACTTAACCAAGGTTTTAAATCCGAAAAGGGTGAAAATTCCACTAAATTCAATATCAGAGTAATGAATCTTTGTCTAGAGGCTGATATTATGGTCACAGAAGCATTTGTAAATTTTCCAAGCAATAGCTTTAATAGAAACAGAAGTATTACAGATAAACAACATTTGCACGTAAAAACTTAACCAAGATTTCTAAGTCCGAAAAGGATTAAAATTCCACTAAATTCAATATCAGAGTAATGAATCTTTGTCTAGAAGTTGATATTATGATCACAGAAGCATGTGCAAAAATTCAAAGCAATAGCTTTAGTAGAAACAGGGATTTTAAACACCTGCAAGAAAAAAAACTTAACCAAAGCATTACGCCGACACAGACACTGACGCCGACGCCCTGGTGACCGGAATAGCCCCCCCCCCCCCCCCCTCCTATACTACGAATAGACGGGTTTAAAAAAGTTTTTTTCCCTTTAAATAAAAACTGTTGGACAATTTTCATTTATATTTCACAGACTTTTTAGGGCATTAAAATCAAATCCAGTTCGTATAAAAAAGTATGCTATGCTTACCCAATAGCAATTTCCTTATTTTCGAGGCAACAGTATGGATCCTAAACACTGACATAGGAAATTAACATTGACATTATCGTTTTGTGTCAATATAAGCATCAATAACCCGTCGCGCTTATATTTTAAGCCGGTCACACATTTGCATCTTTGTGCAGCTGTTATGAAATAATTGTACAGGCCTAAGTATAATATCTAAGCAAGATAAATGCCTACTCATACTTTTTTAGAAACATTTCAATTTTTTCAATCCAAACATTCAAAATAAGTTTGTGACACTTGCAGTATTTTAGGCACGACCAGGCTTGAGGATGTGACAGAAAAGAAAGAATAGAATTAAAAAAGAGAAGAATGGGTTCTTTGCAGAAATTTCAGATAATGATTTAAGTATGGGAGTATTTATTTTTATTAGAATACATAAGTGTATTTAAGATCAATTTTGTGAGAAGCACGTAACAATGCTTATTCAATTATAAGAACAATGGCACTTCGAACTATGTGATCTGGATTTAAATAAGCAGAACAGGGAAATAGGGATGATTTTGTCACTGGACGACCAATACATTGGAAATACAGCCTAAACATGGCTTTAGTAACTAGTGTTTGACACCCAAAGACGATAAATCAAAATAATTCATCGGGGTAGGCTTGTAACATTGCCGACATCAGGAAAACAGTAATCATGTGCATTTCACACCTTTTCCCCAAGTTCATGGTTTCGAAAAGTTTAAATGGTGATAATTGAATAAAAATAATAATAAATAGATAAATAAAGTTTGCTCTGAATACACTATTTTGTAGGTGATAAAGTTGAATATGGACCTTCCATTTAGCCTAGCTTACACTTGACTGCCGTACGCCCCTGTTAACCTTTAACTCTCGGCGTCCTACAGCTAATAACATCGTGAAATTGACAAAAGGAATGATTTAGGGTTGAAATGAATGGGATGAGCGTCTTTCGAATGAATTCAACGTTTTTGGTTGAAACTGGTAGATCCTGTTTAATCACGTGTTGTTACATAAATAGACCTGTCTGTCTTCACATACCAATCAGACTTTTCAAAATTCACGCTGGTCAATGAAATCATTGAATGAATTTAGTGCTTCTAATTTCGAAATGATTGCGAGCAATTCTGGAACGCTGTGAATGATTTCGGAGCGTTTTTATTGAGATGGTTTGGAATATCAAGAATGAAGCGCTGAGTGAGTGATTCGATTCAGAATGAATTTGAGTGGAGTCTTTTTCACCAGGTCCCTAATAACAGTATGATGTCAATGCGACCATCGCGCGGTTTTACCGGAACCGTAAACCTTACGATTATTCTAACATAAAATCTGTTAGGCTAGGCCAAAAGACACAAGTCTCAAATAACAAAAAAAAAGAGAGAGAGAATAACAACCAAAAATAAAACTAAACATATCTTCAACTATACGTGTAAGCATCAAACCTGTTAGACTCTAGATTGACTTACTTTACTTCATAACCAATTAGCATTAGCATTCACCGTTTACACATTGATTGCTAGATTATAAGTCTTTTTCACAAAAGAATCAACATGTATGCCTTGTTTTTGACATCCCTTGTGCTTCAAACTTCTTAGAGTGCAGTAACGCTATCTTTGTATGGTATACTGGTGTTGAGTGTTGTCACGTCCATGGAGACCAATAACGTACCTTTGGAGAGGGTTTTAATTCAATTTTAAAAAATAACAGACTATAACATGTGACCCTTCATGCGTAAAGGGACCATCTAGGAAGTGCGTAAAGTGTTGGTTCTAGTTAGACTTCACGGACTGAGCAGACTGAATAGGATCAAAACTTTTCTCCCCCTAGTAATTTTCTGAATCAAGGATGATATACTACCTCTCTTTGAAAGATTTTTTGAAAACAAAGCTCTGGTTGACCATTATAGTCCAACCGGGGTATTCGAAAACGCGGGAAAATGTGGTATAGCCATGAGTAGGGATGGACTGAACTGAACTTTAATAAGCGTGAGATAACGGTACTCAATTAAACCTATATACTGATAGAATAAAGTAACTCATTGCGAAAACACAATTTTCTCCGTATAGATATTCATTTTTTTTGTCGTTTCAATTTTGGTTTCTTCATGTTGAAATCGGTTTCTAAAGCATGTTACTTTTACGCCATGACACGTGACGTTTACAGATGTAATTCAAAGGATGGTAGTAATACCGTTAGCTTTGCGTTTCTTTTATCTTTTCAGTAGAGTTAGAGACCGTGACAGCAAAAATTCCGTTGGTCCCAATTTATCGTTATCAACTCTCCGAAAGTATGTTTATAAACATTCGAATAGTATGGTTTACCTATAATAGAATCAATCTCTTTTTCAAATGTCTATTTTACACAATTCCCAGATGGTACTTTATCGCGTGACAGGTCACATATATATGTTTTTATTAATTTTACTCAACAAGTTTGAAAAATATTTTAATGGGGATTATCCGACGTCGTCGGAATCAATGTCAATATTTATATATATATGTACTTTTATAAATACATGTATGCTTATGTATGAAGTAAAATGATCATAGTTTATATTACAAATGATGATAAAGCAAATTCAAATCATCTTGAATACTTAAACTTTCAGTAAACATAATGAATAAATGTGCTTGTCAGTTTTGTAACACACAAAATGAAAACAAACTTAAATGCCTAAAATATCAGTACTTTCAGTACTTTGATTTCAACAAAGGTTCCAAAATGCACCTTTTTGTTTGTGTAAATATTTGCTCTATAGAATTGAATAATTATTAAACTATTTCAGTCAATTATTCATCAAAAAAAGCAGCATAACATTCAGTAAATAGTGATATATTGCCGTAATAGCCTAAATGTACTTGATGACCTTTGACCTCAGTAATTTGCATAATAGACATTTTCTGGACTGCAGACAGGGCAGATTTTGTTCAGCAAAGGTTGATGAACATTTTCTACTATATAACTTTGCATTACATTTCGGGCCTCCCTAAAGTGATTTCTAGGGGTCTCCTGGAAAATAGTTACTTGTCTAGTTTGTGACGATGAATATTTCTGTTCAAGTGAAAACTTTGTTTTCACGATAAAAAGGCAAAACTGGTTTGAACAGTAGAACAGTTGTTAAAGCCACTCAGTCGGAAATGAATTTTACATGGCGCATGAAATAAGATTTATTGAAATGAAAAAAGTAAATTAATAAATAAATGAAAACATACCTTTCCTTTTGTGCTAATAAAATGGTAAATGAATATACATTGAAACTTTCAGGTACATATATACAAATACATGTACTTTTTAAATTTGACCCAAATTAATTCAAAAGAAATTAATCAGATTTTTACGATGTTCAAGAAAAAATAGTACTTTTAACTCATAATTAGGCGCCTCAAGGACAAGTTATTTTGCCTCATCAGGCTTATAAGTACATGAACTGTGTATAATTTGAATCTTTGATAGCCGACAGTGGAGCCAGTATATTTATTATGCTCCCCGAATTGAGAGCACATAGCCGCCGCTTCGTCTGTCCGTCTGTCCGTAATTCCGTCCGTCCATCCGTCCCGACCTATTTCTCCATACGCCTTGGGCCTAAACCAAATGAAACTTGCCATGTGAACTTCCTTTGGTACAGAGACGATGCATCTGTGATGGTTTTTGAATTTGAGACCTCGTCACGGGAAAAGGTGACTTAGGGTAAAAAATAGTTTTTTCTCAAAATTCTCCTCGTCTTACAGTCAGAATTTAGTGAAAATTGAGTAGCAAATCAGATGCCCTTTACAATGACAATTTGAAATTAACGTAAAAAAAATATATGGAAAAAAGGAGCTAAATGTTTGTTACCTTTACGTTAGCGTGTAAAAAAACAGTAATTCTTTCATTTCTCCTAGTCTTTTGTCCCGAATTTAATGAAATTTCACATTTGAGTAGCAAATCAAATGCCCTTTACCACAAACTATTTGAAATTTGTGTCTAAAAGATGTCATACAAAAAAGGGGTTTAATGTTTGTTACCTTTATGTTAGCTGTATAAGATACACCTTATTTGAGTCCTTTGCAATCTGACCACTGAGCATATCTCCTAAAGTATAATAGCTATCAACTTGAAACTTGATGGGTGGATAGATCTTATGGAGGACAAGTGTAGTGCACAAGAACTACAAATCTTGCTTGCATAATTTTGGAGTTATTGCCCTTTGTTATTTTTGAAACTAAGATTTTGTCTGAGGCATATCTCCAAAAGTATAATAGCTATCAACTTAGAACTTTATGGATGGATAGACCTCACGGAGGAGAAGAGCTATGCAGAACTACAAGTCTTGCTTGCATAATTTTGGAGTTATTGCCCTTTGTTATTTTTGATACTGAGATATTGTTCGGAGTACATCTCCTAGATTATAATAGCTATCAACTTGAAACTTTATGTATGGGTAACTCTAATGGAGGAGAAGTGCAGTGCACAAGAACTACACCTCTTAATTGCATAATTTTGGAGTTATTGCCCTTTGTTATTTTTGAAACTAAGATTTTGTCTGAGGCATATCTCCAAAAGTATAATAGCTATCAACTTAGAACTTTATGGATGGATAGACCTCACGGAGGAGAAGAGCTATGCAGAACTACAAGTCTCGCTTGCATAATTTTGGAGTTATTGCCCTTTGTTATTTTTGATACTGAGATATTGTTCGGAGTACATCTCCTAGATTATAATAGCTATCAACTTGAAACTTTATGTATGGGTAACTCTAATGGAGGAGAAGTGCAGTGCACAAGAACTACACCTCTTACTTGCATAATTTTGGAGTTATTGGCCTTTGTTATTTATAATACTTAGAATAAATAGGAGGTAAATCTCTGACAGTACAAAATAACCTTTAATCTATTAGGCTTCAGTTTACTATCAAGCTTTCGTGGCGGGGGATGTCCATGTCCAACATGGCTCTTGTTTTTGTGACAATGCCTTATTCGGGGAGCATAATCCGTCTCTGACGGCTCTTGTTTTAATTATTTGTTCCGCCCACTAAACGATTTGTTTCCCTCATTTTACTATAAGTTTACGAATAATCAAGAGTCTACGAGGACTTCTGACGATATCAATAGATTTGGAACATCATTTTGACGTAAACAAAAGTGCGTCTGAAGTTATTTTTGGTTTCTTTGTAGGTAATGTGGATTCGGTCAAAGCGCTTGAAGAAGAAACAAGAGGACCATGATGGTCCTAGATCGTTCACCCGAGTCTCTTTGACCCCTTGGACATCACATCAGTTAAATAGTCAGATTGCAACAAGGAGATGATTTCTACATAGCTTCAATACCATGGAATGATTTAATCAAAGGGCAAAATGGATATGCCTGGGCACAGCCCTTGTATAAACATAATGGGCACTATTAAGAAAAGTCCTTGCCTGCTGGTTTCAGAGAACAAATTATTAAGATTTCCTCCTTGATGTCTTTTTCAAATAGGGATGGGGTCATTCAGAGCCCAAATATGAATCCAGAGGCAGGATATGCACACAATTGGTTGAGGGTCCACTAGATAATAATATATACTAGGGATGGGAACGAAAAGCAAAATTCATATTCGAATATTCGTTTTGAATATTCGAATATATTCGAATATTCGTTTTGGTTCCATTCAAAATTGAATATCCGAGGATTGTTTATATCCGATTACTTTTCTTTTTCGAGGTTACTTTAACTTGTACAAATTATGAATTATAAGAAAGGGATTCAATTTAAATTAATTCGGATTCTCTACCTTTAACTTGCAGAAAAAATATTACGTTTAGATATGCTTAATAGATATGAAATTTAAAAATTACTAAATTCAGAAGGCACGACCCGAGACGTCAATCAATCTCCAAATAGGATTGGGTTGCCTTGCGTTCCTCACACCCTTTGAAATGGTGAACTTATCTAGAGAATCAAATCACACCCAATAAAATTTGAATTATTTGTCTTTATTTTAATTTATATTACCTTTTAATGTGACAATGTAAATAAGTAAAGTGTAAAATGTGCGCCGGATCAACAGTTCTTGATTCAAGCTTTGATTGGGATGTTTTTAGCGCCGACAAACCAGGACATATATTTTGGAAATCGTTTTCCGAGACTTTACAACTTTTAACACTTTTTTTCGCGATGTATTTTAAACTGGTGTACGATAGAAAAGACACACTAGAAACAAAATATAACAATCACCCAAATCCGAAAATTACGTCGAATACTCGATGGACAATCAAAGTGTCATAACTACGATGCGACTTTTATGGAAATAGTATGAGTAGAACACACAAATCGGTCGCTCATCGACGAATATTGCAAATCATTCATGGTTGTGCATTTGACGTACAGTCCGTGAAAAGACATTAATTAACTTTTGTAAATCGAGTCAAGAGATAAAATATTATAACAAACGCCGCGCGGCCGTCGGTTTTCAAATAAATTTCGTTCAGACGTAACGTCATTTGTTTCATCGTATTCGAATTTTTGCAAATAGGTTTCAACTCTCCAAAGGTTTTATAATCATAAACACATTTATACATTGGTCGATCTTTTACTGACAGACTGCTGATAAGAAGATTTGCAACCTGTCATAATCATTGATTTTCCTCGTGCCTTTTTGACACTTATATACATAAGGTTGAAGATAAATGTGTGAAAATCAGTTCAATATTGAGAAATTACGTTCCACTTCTTTATGTTCTCTTTCCAGAAAATAAAAGCAAATGCTCAAATTCAGTCTTATATAAAGAATATTCGTATTCAAAAATCGTATTCGAATGTTCGCGAGAAAAACGAATATTCGAATATTCGTTCCCATCCCTAATATATACAAAACGTGAAAGCTGTCTGCCTTCTGGTTTCAGAGAAGAAGATTTTTGAAGATATTCGCTATTTAATTTTATGTAAAAAGGGTTGCGCCCGGATGTAGCTCAAATGTGACCCCAGGGTCTTGATATAAACAAACTTGGTAAAGGTCCACTAGAAGATGCTACATATCAAATATGAAAGCTTTCTGTCTTCTGGTTTCAGAGAAGATTTTTTTTAAGATTATCTGTTTTCAACCTTCGAGCTCAGGTAAGCTCAAAAAGGAAGCGTCGGGGTCGTGCCCAAGTATGACTCCAGAGTAACAAACTTTGTAAGGGTCCACGAGAAGATAATATATACCAACTATGAAAACTATCTATCTTCATGTTTCAGAGAAGACTTTTTTTTTTTAAAAAAAATCGCTCTTTGATTTTATGTAAAAAGGGTTGCACCCGGGTGTATCCCAAATAAGACCTCAGGGTCTTGATATGAACAAACTTTGTAGAGGACCACTAGATCGACTACATACCAAATATGAAAGCTTTCTGTCTTATGGTTTCAGAGAAGAAGATTTTGGAAGATTTTCCTATTTTCACCTTTTTTATTAAGGGTAAAGGGAGAGTTAATTGTGGATTTCATTTATTTTAACAACTTTGTTAGAGCTTGACCCAAGGAACATCCTTGCCAAGTTTCATCAAGATTAACCCAACGGTTTAGGAGGAGAAGATGTTTAAAGAAATTATTTACGACGCACGACGGACATTGGACGATCACAAAGGCTCTTCTTTAAAAACGAATTTCGATCATATAAGTAATTATTTTTGGAATATGATAATTAAATGAAAAAAAAAAAAAAAAAAAAAAAAAAACAATAAAACATTACGTTTTGTTATTAAGTCATTATATTCCAAGGTTTAGTCTGTCGTTACTTTTATTTTAACGTGATTATTTGTTACGTCATGTAAACCCTCGTGCCAAACGACGCGCTTTCGTGGCTGAGTCCTTATAACTCCCGAGGTCTATTCCGTAAAATCGCCGCGGGTTCCCTATTTGATATCAATGAGTGTAGGACAAAACCCCACCGGGACAAATCCCACCAGACAAAACCCCACCAGGACAAAACCCCACTGGGACAAAACCCCATCAGGACAAAACCCCACCAATATTTATTATAGTGTAAGTGTTGAAGGTGTGTTGCAAAAGGGTATATTAATTTATTCTCATAACACTGTTAGGTTTTTTACCAAACAACACCATTTTAATACATGTACTATAAGGTTTGATATAAAGTGAAAAAACAATCTGTCTTTTAACTTATTTGTTTTTGTTTATGAGATTGTGCACTGATTTTAGCAATATCTCAGTCATATTGGAGCAGCTGAAGTACCTAACAATGGTTTCCTGGTATTCCTCACACCAGTACTACCATCACATCCTTTTTTAGCCTCTTGCTACTATCCCACACGGGACTACGATTATCAACCCATCGGAGGTAGATTAATAGTCATAAATGATGATTGCCCCCATCGGGGATTGAACCTTGTAGCTTAAGATTGACAGTCTGTACAGAAAGAGGGCGAGTAAAAATCAGAAGAATAAATAATATTCAATTGGTTTTTATGAAATTATTAACAAGTTATTATTTTTTTCTCATTTATTGCATGAAAACATAATTAAATCAATAAAGCTTTAATAATAAATTGATATGAAAAACTGGTGGGGTTTTGTCCTACTTGCCAAATATAGTGGTGGGGTTTTGTATGGTGGGGTTTTGTCCTGGTGGGGTTTTGTCCGTACCCCGATATCAATATAGACAGTTCACGATTGCTGTACTGATAACCAAAACTTCATTACGAGCATCAAAAAATGACTGCGTATACTTTACAATCACCTATGGATACTTATTAAATAGAAAAACAACACAAAATTTTGATGCAATGCATTAAAGAAGGCCTCGAATTATTTGTCTATTATCAATAAGTAACGTAATTATTCAAAAAAAAAGTTAATGTTTATTTTTTTTCAAACAAAACTTATCTATATTTCAAAGTTTTAACAGCAATAATTGTCATGCTTCAACATGTACATTATGCTACAATAAACTACGGAATTCTTTATTTCAATTTATGCAAAATGAAATACACAGTCTGTTGGAGAATTGGTTGCCTTTTGAAGCTCGTCTATTTTCGAGGAAAGCTCGAAGTATGAAGAACACTTTTGCGTCATTGGCGTTCTTGTTGGCATGGCAAGCTCTAATCTTGTTCATATCACTGTTGTTATTGAATATATCGTCATGATTTTTTCGAGGCTTCTTTTTGTAATATCCAGCACCTGCAGCCAAGCACAGCCAACAACCGGTAGGTGAAGCTCTTGTTAGAATATTGACTCAAATCTTCATATTGATGTCTGTTATATCTAGACAAATGTGCGATAAAACTAAATAAAGAAAAAGATAAATGATAAAGTAAAAAAATAGGCCACATTATTTTTTTTTCTAAATTTAATAAAGATAATCATGGAGTGGTTTTTTTGTGCTACATGTCATAGAAACAATAGTATTGATACGAAAATCACACGGTCGTAAGACTCGGACATATGCATTTCATTTTTTAGAGAGGTTCATTTGTGGTTTCAGGTTAACCCAACGATATCGGGTAAATAAATATCGAAAAGTTAAAACTACACCGTTACATGTTTTAATAAAAAAGAGAGATTGTGTGTTATTTTTGCTGCACATGCGGGAAGTTTCAGGATCTAGCGGGAACGGTTTTTTCCAAACTTATACAAACTTATAAATAAGTTGCAGCAAAGAGTTTTATCTTGAACTGAGTCACATGCTAGAAAATAATAGCTAAAAAATACTAAATTGACTCTACATGGGCTTAAACATTCAGGTTAACATTCAATAGCTTTCAGGACTTAACAAATTTGAGGTAAAGGACCCTGCTCTGGTTTTTGGCAAAATAGTTCGGTTAGATCAGGCGTGAACTTATAGTGCGCAAAGTACCAGACAACTGCTGAATATCGCCTATAGGATTAAATGAGAGATGCGTACGTTTTTTGTTTTGACAAACCCCTAATCAGGGTCTAAGTCATAAATAAACACAAACTATGAACCGTGAACAAACATTCAGAGGAAAGTTTCAGAGAAAAGTTTCAATCTAAAACAACCTCAGTGAAATCATTTGAATAAACCCGAGATAAAAATAACTAGAAGTTAATTAACTAGATTATTATTATCAGACCTGTCTGATAAAAGTGTCTCGTAATATTTTACCGTTTTCATACTGAACCCAGAATATTCTTGTTTTAGCAAGAGGCGTAACTTAAGACCAGCCTGTACATATACAAATTTCAAAGCATGTACACACACACATACATATATGTTTTTATACATACAGGAGTCCCCAATTCGAATAAAACGTTTTTTGCAAACTTTTTATAATCAGAAACGTGAAGGATAGACTGACAGACGGAAGGACGGACAGACAGACGAACGGAATCGAGCAAACCTATAGCCATTAAATTCAGGACTGGTCTTTCTAACGTACACATCCATTGCAATTTAGCTTTCTTTAAACCGTTACATCACCCCTCTTCACCCCCCCCCCCCCATCCGAGAAGATTAGTCCCATGCCGTGCGAAATGGTTTTGATTTGAATTGGAGCACCTAACGATTGATTCCTGGTATTTCTCACGCCAGTACTTCCACCACATCCCTTTCCTAGCCTCCAGTTGATATTCCACATAGGTTTACGATTATCTACCCATTGGTGGAAGACAAATGTCGGAAAGGATAAGTGCCGCGGCCGGGGATCGAACCCGTGCGAATATAGACCCCTGGATTAGAAGTCCGGCGCGCTACCAACTGCGCTATTGCCGCGGCTCCGTGCGAATTGGAATTTCGAACTAGTATCTGCCATTTTACCACCGCTGCCACCAGTTGTAACGATCCGAGAACAAAGGCAGCCGTGACTAATTCAGAGAAACGGATTTTCAGCCCCAAATGGGTCGACTTTGTGTATCAAAAGTACCATTAACATTTATTCTGACGTCAAGTCTTTTTGATTTGCATTCCAACTTAACTCCCTTTCAGCCGTTACAATCTTTCAAGAGATATTTGGTTTTGAATTTGGCTTCACTTTGAAACTGATCTTCACTTTATAAAATTGTGACCCGTCTCATAAAGGCCCTAAATCGCTCACCTGAAATTTATTGGTCCAGTTGAAATCATCTAAGTAAATTTCTGGCAAATTTTCATTCATATTTGCCTTATTGTTGAATAGGAGACATTATTCCAAGATTTTAAAGTGAGAGAAGAAGCTTCCCACCAATTCATTACTGTGAAGGCTCAAATTAAGCCGTTCCCTGCCAAGCCGCTATTTATGGGCCAATCAAACTTTTTCAAACAAATTGCAAACAAAGGGTCACCCAAGGAACATTCTTAAAAAGTTTCATCGAGATCGACCCAGCGGTTAAGAGGAAGATGTCGTTCAATTATTTCGGGCTCAAAATAAGCCCCCGCCCTGCCACGCCCATATTTATGGGCAATCGAAATTTTGCGGACGATTTTTGAAAAGGGTCACCGAAGGAACATTCTGGTAACGTTTCATTGAAATCGGCCTAGCGGCTCAGGAGGAGATGTCGTTCAAAGATTTCATGCTCAAAATAGGCCCTGCCCTGCCACGCCATTTATTATGGACCCATTAAAAATTGGCTAACTATTTTTGAAAAGGGTCACCCAAGAAACATTCTGGTAAAGTTTCATTGAAAACGGCGCTGTGGTTCAGGAAGAGATGATTTACAAAGATTTCGGGCTCAAAGTAAGCCCCTTCCTGCCACGCCCATAACTATGGGCCAATCTAAATTCCACGAACGATTCTTAAAGAGGGTCACCCAAGAAATACTCTGGGTAAGCTATAATGAAATCAGCCCAGTGGTTCAGGAGCATTGTACTTCAAAGATTTCGGACTCAAAATAAGCCCTGCCCGTCCACGCCCATTTTCATGGGCCAATCAAAATTTTGCGAACAATTTTAAAAAGGGTCAACCAAGAAACATTCTGTTAAAATTTCATCGAAATCACCCAAGTTCTTCCGGAGGAGATGTCTTTAAAAGATTTCGGGCTAAAAGTAGCCCCGCCATGCCACGCCCATATTTATTGGTCAATCAAAATTTCACGAATAATTTTTGAAAAGGGTCACACAAGAACATTCTGGTAAAGTTTCATTGAAATCGGCTAGTTGTTCAGGAGATGTTCTTCAAGGATTTCAAAGTGAAAAACTGCCCTGCCCCGCCACGCCCATATTAATGGGCCAATCAGAATTCCGCGAACGATTTTCAAAGAGTATAGCCCAAGGAACATTCTGGCAAAGTTTCATTGAAATCGGCCCATTTTTTTTAAGAAAAGAAGTTTTTTTTTAATTGTTGACGACGGACTCGTGATCCTTATAGCTCCCCTTGAGCATGTTGTGCTCAGATGAGCTAATTACCAAGGATATTTCTGGACGCAATCCAGGATGGGCCACGGGAATGGGCCAATAGGCCCATAAAATATAAAAATTTGGTTGACATCTGTCAAATTAATGGACCATTAGGAAAAATGGTGGGCCGAAGAATCCTTAATATCCATTCAAAGTTAAAATACAGAATCATGACCTTATGGTGATAAAATTTAGATGTTACTGCCTAAGGAGGCTTAACGAGTAACTGTTGATTCGACAATTATTAAGTGGGCTTTCAAATCGCCAATTTCCTTGAAAATTGGCCTATAAATGGCTATTCTTGAGTAATACAAGAGCCATCAGGGCAACCATATTTATTAATTGTAAGTGTGCTAATGATTAACAGATCGCCCGCTATAGTCAAACAACAATTTCACTTGATGTCGCTATCTTGTCTGTGCAGAAACAAGCAAAGACTTAAACACATGCTTAGTTCCTCTAGTCTTGAAATTCAATAGGAAAATTGTTAAAAGCAGTTTAAATCCTTTTTAAATCATCCTTTATGTTACAGGAACAGTTTGAAGGGTGTACTGAGAGTACAACGCCTACTAGCATCCGTAGACTCAATTTTGGCTGATAACGTTCTTACGTAACTTTTGACATCAACGAATATCTTAACATTTTGAAACGGTTTATTGCTATGTGCAACATTGAATTTGATAAACGTTTAAGATTAAGTCAAAACCCGGTCAATAAAAAGGTAATCAGTTTTGATAGGAATTAAAATAAAAGATGCCTGTTAGTCATTAACGGTTAAGGTTTTAAGATAACGTGTATTTATGTTCGAAACTTTTGGAGTATATAAACAAAATTTACAATGTAACTTGCCCTCTGACGATTCGGAGTTGACGTTTGAAATTTTGTTTCTCGTCAGTTTTTGACACTTGCAAGCCAACAACTTACAGCGTTTTGTCATCATTATTATAATTCCCAAATATCTTCAAAGACGATCAGAAAACGTGAAAGAAGTTCGTTTTTTACCTGAGGCGCATTGACCAAAGCATCAAACAAAACTGAAAATTACTTTACTTACATCTGAGGTACTTTTGAGCGTTGTCCCGAATGAGTATGATGCTTACTTATTCCCGAGGGCGGCACTGCACCTTTCCGACTATCTGTCCCCCATCAATGGATTGATAAGCTAAGACCTATGGGGCTAGTAGCTGGAGGCTAGAAAAGGATGAAATATTAATACTGGTGTGAGAAACAATATGAACCAATCCTTTAGTTCTCCAGTCGCCGAGATATAGATGAAAGATCGTTGAAAGCGGTGTAACACCCTATTCGAAACAAAACAAGGAAATTTTGCTTGATCAAGACAATCTCTAAGAAAATATTTCTTATCAAACACAAAACTTTCACAATTGTTTTCAGTCTTTTGCATGAAACTTTCCTAGATTTGACATCATGCGAACTTGAGTTTATAGTAGCGTTTTGGTACAACTATGCCGTGTAATACTTCGTGTCAAACTTCACGCAAAACAACGCACATCCATTTTTGTCAGACATTTGTAAGAAAAATGTTTCCAAAAAGCGCCTTGTGACCATGAATATGTTGTTTCAGATTTCTTCTGCATGACGACAAAATAAATACCTTTTTGGCGAGTTTTAGAACATGTAAACTCGTTAAAAATAAAAACCTCACAGAATCTATTCATCAAACTATCAACAACCTGTTTTAGCGAATTAAAAACATCATTTCAGCCATTTCTTGTGAATTCAATACTTAATGCAGAAGATCAAAAATAAAAGGGAAGACCACGAATAAGTCATGAAATTGTATCGTCCATACCGAGTCGACGACGGTGTCTGAAAGACAAGCGCGGATTCTGGCAATTGTTCCGAAAATGTCATAAAGCATTTTGTACTTCCCATATCTTAAATATCTTTCGCTCTTTTTTATATCATCATTGCCTCTTGAAAATTCACTAATCAAAAGCGGCTAAATTCATCTAAATTAAAGTTCACCAAGGTGCAATATGGTTTTGATATAAAAAGCCCCTTCCTTTCGAGAATGAAATCATGATTATCCGACCATGCACGCAGCAACAAATTATCTTGGTTCGGCTTCATATATTAAAAGTTTTCATATCTGTAGTATGGAAATAAGAACGAAGTCATGGAAGGTGGCCTCGAATTTATAGATGTTTTCTAATATTCTAAACTTCCATACTCAACTTAAAGCTTATTCAATTTCTGAATTTCAACTGGTTGTTTTCAACAGTTGATCGCGCAAGTTCAGTGCAGCCTTAATATATCGAACTGTTGTCCAATTTTCGAATAAGTTATAGTATAACTCCATTTTCCAGTATCAGTTCCAATTATTTGAAGGTGACAATAGATTGAAAAAAATACGTTCTTTGATCCAACAATCTTACCTCTTTAAAAGTCAAATGAATTAACAGGAATATCTTGCAGATTCATATATACGTTTGCAAGTATATTTATAGACATGAACTTTATTTGTATACAGAAAAGATAATTGTATTTTTATGATGTACTCGAAAAATCTATTTCGATTTGTCTGTAATGATAGCGACTCTTAGGCAAGATCTTTCTACTAATGAAAATAACAAATCCGTCTTACCTCCAATTTCCACCATTTTCATTCAATAGATCCTTGAATATAAAGTTCGCTATTTTGACTCGTCCATTGTATACAAATTCACTATAATCACAACTCACAATACCGTATATGAGTTATAAGAGCCACACCAATGTAAACACATTAAAATACAACATCAACGCCACCGATTCTTTTTCATGTTGTTGTTTTTTGCGCTATTTAAGGCATCATTTCTTTCATGTCCTTTGGCTGAGTAGTCGCTAACAGTAACGTAAACTAACTGATGAACCGTAATCGGCTAACGGTATTTAACATTTACTCTTGTTTTGTTCTTATCTTTTAGGGAAACTGAAGTTCGGAAAATAATAATTGTTTTAAACTACTGCATGTCACTTAACCACTATGTCTTTGAAGAAACAATTCTAATTGATAAGGGTTTTTTTGTGTTTTTTCATTTTATTTTTTTTTTTGAGTTGCTAATTGAATTAAAAGATAATCTACAGAAAGGTTTTAAAAAGATCATGTAATCCTTCGAAGATATATACAAAACGTTAGCATAGCCTCTTATGCATTATGAAATTATGATAATTCAACCGACATATATCACAGCAATTCAAAAAAGAGAAGAAAAAAGAAATATAAAGAGTGTAACGTTTTCGTCCCTACTGACTCTACAACCACATCTGACAGACAGGCACGAATTCCAATCATTGTACCGAAATGGTCTTTAAGAATTTTATACATTCCGTTTCCTAAAAACTTTTTACTACTCTTAATATAGATTGCCTCTTGAAAATTCATTGATGAGTATCGACTGTACTCGCCCAATTCAAGATCAACTTGTCTACAAAAATACAGTTTTGAAATAATAAGTCCTTCCCTTAAGGTAGTTTCATCAAAATTCTCCGACCATGAATAGAGTAGGAAATTGTCTAATATAGGCTCCCGACCAACGAAAGGATAAAACGTAGTTATCTTCCTTGTCGGGTAATAAAGATTAAAATCATTGAAAGTGGCGTCGAATTCATACTCTTTCTCGAATATTTGGAGCTTCCAATACCCATTTAAAGCTAGATCAATTTGTGAAAGAATTTCTTTTGGTTTCAGAAATTGATCCCTTAGGTATGCTGCAGCTATGATGTACCGCACGGTGGTCCCATTTTCGTATAAGTTATAATATAACTCAATTTGCCAGTCGTGAAGGGACGGCCGAGTAAAGAACTCCTTTTGTACCGGTGCAAGTTGATCGCTTGTAATTTTCCTTAGGTCGTGAAGACTTTTTGATGTCTTGGTAGCTGTCAATTTTATGTACACCTTGACGATTCGAACGAACCAGTTACTTCCAAGTAATTTGCACTTTCTTCCAACAAGAAAGTGGCCTTCCGGACAAAGAATAGTGTGACAAACCTGTGAACAAAAAATGTGTACCCTCAGTCATAGGTTGACTTTGCTCCCTTTGTTTCAAAGATAACCATTGGTTTATTTCCTACAGGAAGTTAATTTCGGGTATTAGGATTCTCGTTTTATTGTTCGATATAAACTTCGAATCTATATTTGACCAATGTTTATCTTGTATTGAACTGGAGCATTTGGGTAATGTGAAAATGTCTAGCCTTGTAACACATTTTGTACATGATAGGCCGGCATGACTCGAAACTGTTCGTAAATGCCTTAATTCATGAATCTTGTATTTTGAAATCAACTTCCGGTTGACCATTTCTTGAATTGATCTAACAGATGGTCATTTTGCTCGAACGGAAACGTGTATTAAGATTTAAGTTGGAATAAAAGAAAGATTGATTCGTTGAATAAAATTTAAACAATAACAAAGACATGTCATCATGTGAATGATTCAAAGTACAGTTAAGAAAATCCTGAAATTGACAAAGAGAATGATTTCTGAATGAATAAGGAAATAATTGAATCAGTGCAATGCGTGATTTTTGAGTGGAACTCAATGGATGTAATCCAATATCACTATTTTTTCCATAATGATTAAAATTCGCGATATTTAATACCTTCCTTTTTAAAAGAATAAAACAAGTTCTATAAACTATTTCTTTGTCTTCAAGAACCACTCAGACGCTTGTAAAATTCAATTAATTCAGTAAGTTTTTTTTTTGCAATCTTCATATTGAATGTAGTTGAAATCAATCTAATCCTTTCAGAAGCATTTTAGAATGAGTTGAGTGAGCGTTTGGTATGAATACGTGGAATGCTTAGTGAGCGATTAAGAGTGATTTTGATCGGAATATAAATCAATTTAACGATGTTCTTATTTGTATATGTTGTAGGGACTTTGCAAATAAGAAAAGAGTGAAGAAATAAAATCGAATTTCAAAGACGGGTAAATGTACTGGTTAGAATCGAAAGGTACAAACAAACGTGTGTTAACTTTAATTTTGCAAACCGTTTTAAAAGATCTAAATTTAGTTTTCTTTGACACACAACACTGATATTGAATGTAATAATAATCATAACAAAGAAATTGATAAAATATATTATGAATATAATGATAAAACGTACATTGTTTAAGTCAATTTGCATTTAATTTCATTTTGATAAAGTTCTTAATTGACAAGTCATCTGCATATATATGATAAAGACACGCAAAGATTTGCATTTTATAAAGTTGACACGTTATAGTTTCGCAACATTTTGGTATTCATGATCTTTATTCATTAGGACACCTTTGTTAACACTGTTAAAGTTTATGATTCCGAAATATTGCGGAACTTTAACGGGTCCACTGTTGTAAGTTTCGGATAATAAAAATGAGAGTGAAATACCTTTTCAAGACAATTTCCATTGTCGAAGCATGCTTGAGAGGTGATTTCTGTTTCTTCTTTTATATGCTTTTCATAGGAAGAGATTGTGCTCTTGTCCAGCAATATTGCCAGTGATGTGTCTCCAAATAATCTTCCAGGTCGATTTTCTTGGCAAAACCCATGTTCTTCTATCCATCTTTTACCAGACAAGTTATTATGGTGACTGCATAGGTAGCAATAAACATTTTTATACCGTGAATATCGATCTGTAAATGTTGCATTAAAACTAGAACATTTGTTTTGAAGCGATTTGTCCGAATTGAGATAACAAGTTGTCCATTCTGGGAAACACACATGCTTGGAGACTTCTATATCGTTTGGAACAATAAATCTGAAGGAACACAGGTCATTAGAACCTCTGAGAACTTCGAAAATTTGTAAAAGGCCATGGTTATCCATAAATGGACATGAAAGCGTCGGTACAAACGGAGTGATTTCCTCTTGGTTATTACATGATGCACAAATTGGGTTGTAGTATATCATTTCAGTAGTTTTAGAGAAAACAGGATAGAAAGTGCCAAATATTCTCGTTTTAACGTTTCTGCATGTATCGTTTTGATTTGGACATTTATCTATCATGTAATAATGGTCATCATTCTGGTGGTCATATCTGCTTGATTTCAAAGATTTACAGATGGTCCCAAGCTTCTCGTCTATTTTGAATCTATCAAGGTCATACGTACAACAGCTTCTTGTAAGGCCACAATCTCTCGCACATGAACATGGTTTACAACAAGGCTTTATTCCTTTCGAAAGGTTCTTTTCTGTTTCCTTTAAAGAATGAGAGGCATTTAGGTTGCAGAATGTTGTAAATGGGCACCATGTACCAAGATCTTCAGGTAATTCGATGTTTTCAACAGGTAGCGGTTGATCTTTTTGATGAACAATAACCAATGTCAAAGCCAGAAGAACAAGAGGAAAAATCATTTTCAGCCCCAGAAAATAAAATAAAAAATGAATACAATAATTTAAAGGCAATCGATCCTTATGTATATGATATTGAGAGAAAGCCTATGTTGTAAACACAATGACAATCGACTGTGCAGGTGGCTGGAAATTACATCTTAAACCACGGCATTTAGATTGAGAGGTGAGCATGTATAATCACTCGGCAATCAGGACAGTTAACAAATATAGATCATTGCATTAATATTACGGTTTGAAGTGATTGCATCAGATTATAACATTGAATATAAAAAAAAAGATATGTCCAAGTAGGTGATATGAATCAAAGATGAACTACGAACTTACTGCCACAACGCTTTCTTTCTTTTTTTGGGGGGATGGGGGGGGCGAATTAGGTCTAATTCGATGACCTTCTTTGAACGAGAGCATTGCATAACTGCCGTTTTCGCTTTTGGAATGTTGCGATAAGAAACGTTCACAAATGGCGTTGTTTCTTCTCTGTCCAAGTAGGCGTTCGCTTTGATCGTGTTATAATGACTGAATATATAGAATACATGCAGTAAAAAATACATAAATTCATGATTTAAAAAAACGTACCTTTATCTCCTCTAACATGTTTTCTGCTAAATGAATAGACTTGAAACATTACAGGTACCTTATAAACAAGTTTCGGATTATTTCATATGAAATTAATTTATCTTTTATGTTGCTTTCGGAGAAAATATAACTTTATTTTGTTTAATTAGTCGGCTCATGTGCGAGGTCAACAGCCTCATTAGATCTACCAAAACAGTAAGTACACAGAGAGTTGAATGAGTCGACTTATCTTATTTAGATGGCGGGTCAAATACAGTAAATATTTTAAGAACACGAATTTGTTATTCTAATCAAATCATGGCCCATTCTGTCACCATACATAAATTTTTTTTAATTCAAAAGGATGAAATCATGCGATCATGTGACGCTGTTTGTAAGAAGACGTCATCACGCGCATATAGGCGCCATTTTTGCGATATCAAAAGGCCTGGTTATACATTCTAAACGGAATTAAAATGTATACCAACAGTATAATTACGGTCGTGTAGAATAGAAAGCAAGAAGAGTAAGAGGGCCTGAATCGCTCCGCTGACTTTAACATTTCCAGATTTGAAAATGAGACATTCCAAATGGAAATCAATTTCGGAACATGGTCACTCACGGAACATTCGTGTAAAAAGGCCCAATGGTTTGGGAGGAGTCTTTAAAGTTAGATAATCCCCGTCCCTACCATACCCGTATATTGGAGACAATCAAAATGTGTTTGAACAAATTTGATACATGATCACCTAAGGAACAATCATGCCAGGTTTCATTGAAATTGGCCCAATGGTTTGGGAGGACAACATTTTTTAAATTAAAAATAATGCCTACCTCGCACATCCATATCTATTTATCAATCGAGTTTGATAACAACTTTGAAAGATGGTCACCAAAGGAACATTTAAAAAGAAGTAACTTTATATGGAATTCATTCATGCAATATCTCATTCTCTCTTCTTCTAAAGACGATTCCTTTGCGATATTGCAAGGCAGAATCTATCATGATTGAAAACACCAGGCATGATTTGTGATTTTGACTTACGATTAATTCTTTTCGTAAGACGTTTAGTAAAACATTCACCGGAAACTTGGTACGTGTGATCATGCTCTCTTTAGCTTAATCGTGAACGATAAGGTCGTACCTCTTGCGGAACCTTACTAGGATTTTTCCGTTAAGTGGAGAGTACCTCGGACGTAAGTTTAGCAATTTTATGTCTTTTTTGGCAACCGGTTTCAGAATGTATTTCGGTAAATATAACTAAAGAAAAAATATTTTGACAATGCTTTCCGTTAATGCTTTTGAGCATATTAAGATCTGATGACAAAACGCAGTTTTGTTATCAAATTATAATATGCCCACTTTTATTTTCCGTCGATTTTGTTTTATGCAACGTCATCATTAGCAGAATAGTTGATGTTTGTAACGTGATGTAAACCCACATGCGCAACAAAGCGCTTACAAGGCTGCACCCTGAATATTCCCGAGGTGTATTCCGTAGAATCGCCGAGGGTTCCCGATTCTCTGTCTTTAGCCGTGAATATGGGGCCTGGGCATTAACTTGGATTGGTCATTATCTAGATAATGCATGTAAATTGCAAACTAAGTATTGTGCTATTAGTGCAAATTCTTCTTTTGTAAGAAAGGATAAAACGAACTGGAAATACTAAGCTATTATTATAGTTATATAATAAGCATAAACTGTTCAAAGAAATGGCATTTTATTATTTCAAACTGACAGTTTTATGCATTTTGATCCGACTAATTTGAAACTGTAAGGAAACATGTGTAATTTTTCGATTATTTAAAATGTTTAATTATCTTGGATGGCATAAATAAAACTGTCTAACTTCGTTGACAGGCAGACAAATTGAAACAAATAAAAACAATAGAAAAACATCTTCAAAGACATAGAACATGAAAGATATTGTTTTGGAAAAAGTTAAACGTCTCTTTTGATATTCTCCAGAAGACAAGTTTCCGACCCCAAAAGAAAGTGTTTTTAATAGATTGATAAAGCTTAAATAATGTTTTATATTATAACAGTGTTAAGGGGAGGCCATCTCTTTTGAATCTAAGGTCAAGGGCAAGGATTTTTAAATCAAATTTCCATGTGACTCTCTTCCAAAGTTGTTTAAGAAATTTTGATTGAACCTTGAATATCGGCGTGGCAGGTTGGTTTTTTTTTTCACTTTAAAACCTTAAAATCTCGTCTCCTACCACACATTTAGGTCTATATCAATGAAACTTGGTATGGATGTTCCTCTGGTGACTCTATGATTATGCTGTTCATGAAATTTTGATTGATCCCCAAATAAGGGTCTGACAAGGCGGGGCTTAATTCCACTGAAAAATCTTCAAAAAATCTTCGCCTCCTAAACCATTTGTCCGATTATAATGGACCTTGACAGAAATGTTACTTGGGTAAACCTCTTCCAAATTGTTAAAGAAATTTTGATTGGCCAACAAATATTATTCTCACTTTAAAAAAAATCGCCTCCCAAACAATTTTGACAATCTTGGCATGGTATTTTCTTTGGTTACCATATGCCTAATGATGAAATTTTGATTGACCCCAAAATATTGGCGTGGCAAGTGTAGGCCTTTTTACTTTAAATTGGTTTGAAATCTTCTCCTTCCAAACCATTGACCGATTTCAAAGTAACAGTTTATGCTTATTATATCATTACAATAATAGCTTAGTATTTCCAGTTCGTTTAGATACCTTTAGATATAACAATTGAATACCGCTTTAAAAACATTCTGCGATTTTAGACGATTATCACAGAGCAAATCCAAACTTCAAAATGATGGAACGTCCATTCATGTCGGTTTAACGTCTTAATTTCACAATATTGTACTTAGAAAATTGGCACGTAAAAAGCTATATAACTGGAGAACTGGAGCCAAAATGAAACCTGAGAAAATATTAAGCTTGCACAGTCAAAATCGCAGTTTACGTAGGTGTTGCAAATTTGATCGTAAATTCCACGATACGACATGTTTCTTGAAATCCCAAAAAGTTTTTGAAAGCAAGTTTTAATCGCATGATCAAATTTCGGTCGTAGGACATTTCTTGAAAGAGGCCTCGTGGACAAGTTTCATCAAAACCTTTAGGACGTATTTTTGTCGCACTTTATACTTTCGGATAAGTAACAACAACACTCACTTTGCATAGGTATTGATAGATGGGTAAAACGTGGTTTTGGTGCTAAATATGTTGATAAGACACAGGTAAGACTAAAATACGGCTTAAGTGTTTTTTTAACTGACCCCAGGACGACTGCCTACAAACACAAACCGGTTATTTACGATTAGAATACGCGTTCAGGTAGCAATGGACACATGTGCCATTTTTTCAGCCCAATGATTGGTGGATGTTACGTTCACCATTGTTATCGCGTGAGAATGATCAGATGTTAATAGCTTTTCAAACAAGAGCTTCAAAGAAGTCTTAAGTTCAACAAAATATCGGGTTTACATTGTGGCCAGATTCATTTCAATCTAATCAAATTTGTAGGAGTTGTGCAGACACAAACACACAAAAAAGTGTAATTTGAAACTTTTTTAAGTTTCCTTTCAGTCCCATCCAAAATGTAGGAGAAAGTGAGCTGACAAAAAATTTGTTTTTCATTCAACTCAAGGGCGATAACGATATTTGTTGAGAAATGTATAAGTCAAAATCTCTCCCCCCCTCTCTCTCTCTAACGCTGACATTCATTGTATATATTAATTATTATCAGTTTGTAATATGAAGATGACATTAATACAGAAAGTACAATTTCTTCAGAGTATTCTACAAAATATTCTTTTTTTCTGTAACGTAATATTTTAGAATAATTTTGACATCCAAAGAAGGGGGGGTTTTGAAATTCGTATCAGTCATTTTCCTTTTATCATAATTTAACATGATCAATTCTCTTTCGCATCGAACGGAAGAAAAATCCTAGTATGCCAACAGAAACGTCCATCATCAGTACTTTCGGTGATTTGATTTTTATGCTGGAATGCGGAGATATCTTAACACAGATTTAACAAAACCGCAAAATGAAGCAAAGACAATTTAATTCCCATTTTCAGCTTTCTTGAGCACGTAGTGCTAGAGGTGAGATATTGTGATCGCACAATGTCCGTCGTGCGTCGTCCACAATTTCTTTGAACATCATCTCCTCCTAAACCAGTTGGCCAATCTTGATGAAACTGTGCAAGGATGTTCCTTGGGAGCTCTACCAAAGTCTTAACAAAAAGGGTGAAAATAGGAAACTTCAAAAGTCTTCTTCTCTAAAACAAGGAGGCAGACAGCTTTCATATTTGGTATGTAGCATAATCTAGTGAACCGTTACCAAGTTTGTTCATATCAAGACCCTGGGGTCATGTTTGGGCTCCACCCGGGCACAACCCTTTTTACATAGACGAAGGACGAAAATCTTTAATATCTTCATCTCTGAATCTGATGGCAGACAGCTTTCATATTTGGTATGTAGCATCATCTAGTAGGCCTCTACCAAGTTTGTTCATATCAAGCCCCTGTGGTCATATTTGGGAAACACCCGGGCGTATACCTTTTAGCTCTTTCGAGCACGAAGGGTAAAAAAAGGAAAATCTTCAAAATTCTTCTTCTCTGAAACCAGAAGGCGGACAGCTTTCATACTTGGAATGTAGCATCATCTATTAGTCCTCTACCAGGTTTGTCCTTATCAAGACCCTTGGGTCATATTTGGGCTCCATCCGGGCGCAACCCTTTTAGCATAGAATCAAAAAGCGAAAATATTAAAAAAATCTTCTGTTCCGAAACTAGAAGGCATACGGCTATTATACTTGGTATGTAGCATCATCTAGTGGGGCTCTACCAAGTTTATTCATATCAAGACCCTGGGGTCATATTTGGGCTCCACCCGGGCGTGTCCCTTTTAGCTCATCTGAGCACGAAGGGTAAAAAAAGGAAAATCTTCAAAAAATCTTTTCTGAAACCAGTTGGCAGATAGCTTTCATATTTGGTATGTAGCATCATCTAGTGGACCTCTACCAAGTTTGTTCATATCAAGACCCTGGGGTTATATTTGGGCTCCACCCTTTTTACATAGAATCAAAGAGCAAAAAGGCATATCCTCCTTGCTCTTGGCTGAAAACATTCCAGGGTTTTGAAGTTATGTAGAAAATATTTCCTTATTGACATCTGCCTATTTAATAAATGTGATGTCCCAGGTTCAAAGAGACTCAGGTGAGCGATCTAGGACCAATTCAATACAATCCTTTTATTTCACAATAGAGGCCTCCGGTCCATGATATTTTACAATATATTTTTACAAAATCATTTTGTATCCCCTTGATTATATCGCGAACCCAAGCAACTACAGTAATATATAGCCGCAAAGTTTTAAATTGAGGCGTTTGCAATATCCTTAAATTAGATAAAGCTTTAAAATATATAAGGTCATGCACTATACAATATGTCTTGTGTTGTCTTTTTTCTAAAACCTCATAATCACAACTTAAACTAGGCTGTAGTTGTGAGGTTTCAGGAGTAAGACGTTTATTTATTTATCTTTTCTTTTATTGTTTACATCACAGTAAGTATTTTTTATTCGAATATAGCCTTGATATATCGCGATTTCGTTATTAAAAAGTAATCATTCAATAAGTGAAGAGGGTGCTTACCCGTCCACAAACGACATATTCATTGGTGTAAATGAATATTATCAAAGTACGCAAGTGATAGATGAAAATATACAATTTTCTTATTTTTGAGTTACGTTCTGTTGTCATTAGATGATAAAAGTCGTTCAAACTGGTTCTATCTTTATACCAAATTTACCAATTGAAGAGATATTGCGTTCGTATTTGTTTATATTTTTCACATATAAATAATGCGTGGTATTCGCAATCTATTGGTCTATTATAAGTGACATTTAGGCAGTATATGAAAATTCTTTGTTTTATTTGTACGTTACTGTGTCTGCCGATTTCTTTATTTAATATATGGTTAAAACACCTGAATTTTGAGAAGGCTCTTTTGAAATTAAATGGCAAATCTAATGTCAAATAACGTTCAACATTTAACGTCGTTTTAAAAAGTTGATAATGATGGCACCCACTTAAAGAATCTATAGAACTATGCCAATTTTGTGCACTGTTGTCAATTAATCTTTGTTTGAAGGAAATGATTAATTGTGTTGAATCTCCAACATCTTGCAATAGCCAACATAGCAAAATCCATACGTAAATAATAAATTTCTAACGTCGCGCAGTTACTTCTTCCTGTTCCGGTAATCTAGAGTTGGACATTTGAAGAAGTTTAACCCACTATTTTACACAGTTGGTCATATAGCTTATACATAATGGAAGGCGTCCACATCCACCGAGAACCACCGCATTGTTTGTTGACCTATTTAATGCAAGATACTTTTTACAGAAATCTAAGTGGACTGCTTCTATGGCTTCAACGTACTCAAGGCCCCATAACTGAGTGGAATAACGAAGAACTGGTTTAACTAATCCGTAGAATCGGGAAGAATGCGAAAGGCTTTTGATAATGTTTAATAGAAAATAACGCCTTTTTTGTCTGAATTGCAAGTTTCTCGTGGGTACAGGACCAGGACAAGGTTGGCGTAAATAAACTCCTAGGTATTTATACAATGAAACAACTTTTATTGGCTAGTTACGAAAAAAACATTTTTCAGATTGTCTTAATCCCCCCCATTTCGAAAGACTATAATTTCTGATTAATCTACATTAATTTCCATTCCCGTATCATTGCAAAATTTGTCGATAATGTTAATTTGTTTTTTAAGATGATTAGCGGTTTTTGGCACAATTAGCAACGTCTTCTCCGAACAGGCTGTATCAGGTGTATCTTCATTTATAAATATTCCATTATTCAATGTTTGTTTTATTAGTATAGATAGTTCGCTTATAAAAGAGTGAATATTGTTGAAGAAGTGATACCCCTTGCCGGGCACCAGCGTTACAATTGAAATATGTAGATGCAGTAAACCAATTTTCTTTATTTTTAAATGTGTTAGTGTTTGGTTTATTTAATTCTATGCATGATTTCAAATTGGAATACATCTTTTCAAAGTACGTAAAATTTTCCTTTGATGCCTCTTTTTTCAAGAATATTGAATAATATGGTGTGATTAATCTTATCGAACGTTTTTTTTTAAATCGGCGTTAAAGCAACAAAATCTTCCACTATTTTTTGTTAAGTATTTTTGAGCCATCGCATGATGACAGAATATATTGTCAACAGTGGAATATCCTCTCCGGAATCCAGCTTGACATTCATCTAATTTGTTGTTTTTTCCACTCAATCATATAGTCTTGAGTTTATAATGGCTGAAAAAAGTTTATATAGAGAATCTGATACTGAAATGCCCCTATAATTACTAGGACTTTTGATAGATCCACTTACATGTATAGTGGTAATATTACTTTTGCCCCCTTCTGTCGGAAATGTCCCGAATTGTAAATTTTTTTTGAAAATAGGAAGAAATGTGAGACACTTATCATTCGGCGTATACTTGTAAAATTCACTAGGTATGCCATCTGGCCCAGTTCTTTTATTATCAGATAGATTTTAATTGCCGACTGGAGTTCTGTCATTGTGAATGGATTGCCAAGCTCAAACGTAATGTTTTCGTCATAACACTGCTCCATCTGACGCCACGAGACTGTAACATTTTGGACCACTGCTCTATAGACCATTATCTTAATTTACCAGAAAATCATAGGTGATTAACCCCAGGTAGTCCGTTACCCAAGCAGTTTTGACCATGGCATTTTGTTTACTCTGCTGGAACGAGGAGAAATCATAGGCCAGTTCTCAGAATTACTCAACTGTAACAGGCAGCATGATGCATTTAATAGTCCCATGGAAGCAATTATCAGATAATCATGGAACCATAAAACTGTCCAGCGAATTTGAGGAAATTTTGGCCAAACTGGCGTCGGATTGTGGACTGATAAGATGTTTTATTTTGTAACTCAGCGTTTTGATCAAAAAGAAGCGTCTCAATTTGATCCTCTTGTTTTTAATAACACATATCACATGATCTCTACGCCGTATTATTTCACACCTCAACTTGTTTCGGACAATTTAGTTGTAATTAAAAATTCATAATCATAAGTGTTATCTAAATGATGTAAATAACCATTACAAACCTCCAAACATTCTATAAGCTAATTGAACTGCTCGAAAAATAGCGTAATAAATCACATACGAATTCGTTTTTGTGCTTTTCCCTTTCCTTATATAATATCTAAGTACCCGGAAGATGCTTTTTCTCTTAGAAAAGAAATGTTGAATGAGCTGGAATAATAACGTATTACATGTTCAATAAATGAAGCTTAATAATGCCTGAAATAAAAAAAAAAATTAAGTTCATGAGTATTAATACACTCAATTTACTGTATTATTTGGTTCCTTTATCTATGTACATTTTGGCTACTTTTAAGTCATTAAACATATGTATTGAAGTTATTAGAATGTATCTATTCAAAGTCACTCATGTTAAAAAAAAAATGTATTGTGTTGAATGTTGTATTATGGGCCTAGGGCCTAAATACTTGAATAAAATGTCTATGTCTATGTCTATATGGTAATCACATGATCTACATGGCAGTCAGGTGATCTGTACTCCCCGAAATACCTCGCGATCCAGTCAACCGTTCTGGAAGATCTTCGATCGGACCTCGGAGTACTTCCTATGTTGGTCGTTAAATACTGGATTGATGATAGGCGTTCCGAGTGCTGTCATTCGTTCAAGAAGACAATATGTTTGCGAACACTTTAAATAATTATACATCTTACCTTGCATATCTAGGTGTTATTTTTAAAATGTTTTGCGAACTTTTTCTTCCTTATCTTCCTTATCGCAAGACTATATCATAATTTCCGCTATTATCGACTTACATGTATTCTCGACAACTTTCGCTTTCTTGGCGAAAGCGACATAGATTTGTCTTTCAGATCTAATTTTTGGATGATTTTGTTTATCACAATCATAATATTGTGGGTACAGTACTTGGTGGAAAATCCTTGCCTAGTCAACTTCTTAAGAACCCACATAATAGGAATCGGAACCCAATACTTTTGGAAGTTTCCTGCTGTTTAATAAATCTCTCTTATACTGTATAGAGAGTTCTCTTCTCGGATGCATGCTTTAGACACAATGTAATGTGAAACGGTCAAACTTGAGACTAGTAGACTGTATAGCCTACGATCAGCCTGCACAGATGAGCAGTCCGATCTAGGGCTACACTGCCTGCTTTGTACTAAATTATCGTGGGGATAACTTGAGCCAGACCGCTTGAAGTGTGTCCGAATGAGCTGATAGCTGGAAATGTAATTTGAATTCAGCTGGATAAGGGTTAGTTGTTAATAACTTTATATTATTTAAATAATTAGCAATCAGAAATAGCGGTAGTCAGTAAGCATTTGTGTATAGAAAAAGTTATGCACTTTTATTAATGAAAGCTATCCATATCACCAAAGATATAATAACACTGGGATCAAAGTATAATGTCCCCTTTTTATATGCCGCCGAAGATGGTTGCATATTGGTATCATTCTGTCTGTCCGTCCGTACGTCTACATTTATTTTGTGATCGCAACTCCTCCTACATTTTATGGTTAATGTGTATGAACTTTTTATAGAATGTTCCTGGTCACCTGCATATTGTCTAGGTTTTGTATTATATCTTTCTGCATCACTAAAGAAAATGGATCTTGTGATCGCAACTTATCCTACTTCAGGTCAGATTTCAATGAAAAACATTCCACAAAATATTCCAAGTCAGCTGACCTTAATAGGCAGGTTATGTGACATTTTTGCGCATAATGGAAAGGTACCTTCAACTCACTTACCTTGTTCACGCAACTTTTCAGGTGTGCAAACATCTTTTGAACGCAACTCCTCCTACATAAATATGGTTTGATTTGGATGAAGCTTTCACAGAATGATCCTAGTCACCTCAACCTGCGCATATTGGTTGAGTTTTGTAGTATCTTGCTATGTAAAAGAAAAATGTCCCAAAATTACAAAAACGGTGCGATCTCAGGTCTTCGAGATTTAAGGTCAGATATTATTATTATTATTATATTATTATTATTATTATTATTATAATTATCATTTAAGAATGTCACCAGTAACCTGAACTGTAAAAGGGGCTTCACAATATTTTGTTGATTTCATACAGACACATGCATTTCCACTTGTTTGGACTCAATTATAAATGCTAACCATACTGAGAGGATTGTCTTCAGCTTTTAACGAAGATACTGTATAAAATAAACAGAAAGTTGGAAGGGGCGACGGACAATCGACGCATTGCAACAGTATTTACAGTGCTTGATTTTTCTTTTTCACATATGTTGCAGATTAACATTGTATTGTCAATATATCAAAATTCCCACACTCGAACTAGAGCTATCTGCCCTTGGGTGACACTGGTCATTTTCATGAATAGGTATATTTGATATACGTATTGTATGTACTTAATACCAGCTGATAGTTAAATTTAAATCTAATCGGCCATTAAAATAAAGCACGAACAATATTGCCTAATTTTGTTGCATTCGTTGGTTGATTTAAGACGATTCGTTCACTTGGTAGACAGCGAAAAGAAAAATCATGAAAAATCTCCGGGAAAAGCAAATTATCTTGCGTAACTACTTAGGTACGACCAATTCATCCGATTTACACAAATGGACGTCTAAAATAATGTTATTTTTCTTCACACCAAAACAATTTAGACCAATGACATCGCTTATTTTGCATCACGTGAGAGTGAAATATCTAGATCCATATTTTACAACCAAAACGAGGCTACGGATTTTTCTTCCAAAACGAGACAACCTATATTGTACGATGAAAGTGAGGCAAGCTATATTGTACGATGAAAGCGAGGCTGCAGTCCCGAATATAGATATCACAACTTTTCGCAGCCTTTTCATTGTATCAAACCATCTGTTCGGAGATATTTGAATAAGTTCGATCTTGAGAAGATTCTTGATCTCTTCATTTGTTACAGTGTTTATCATTTGTTCTCATAAAAATATAAATATTTCAAGCGACGACGGGTAGTCAACCTGTTCTATGTAAATTACATACAGTAAGCTCTTATCGACATGACACATGAAATAAACATTTCATGTGGAATTCTATTTTTAGAACAAATGTTTGTTTCAATTTCAACACGTTCATAGTGACTTGCATTAGACGCCCTTATCCGGATCATTTTTGATCTATTCCCTTTGTCTCTCTCAAATGTGGCTAATCGTAAATTGTGGAACTTTCAGTGTATGGTGTGAAATAAAGATGCCGTTTAACATGATTGAGTACAGTACTGAATTCATTGGATTCGTACCCTGCAGAACCAGTTTATATTTCAACTCGGCTATCGCCTCGTCAAATATAGACTGGTTCTGCAGGGTACTCACCCAATAGAATTCAGTATTGTACACGATCATGTTAAATGACCTGTAATTACTTATTTCTATTCTGATTTTCGTAGGGCATCGAACGGATAGTGAGTTAAAAAAATATAACCGACTTCTGTGACTGAAATTTTGAAAATTCCCTGCATTTTGTGAGTTTTGTAACTTTTTAATTTATGGTCTGTCTTCTTTTGTCAGCTACAATTGTTCTGTCGTCCCTTTTTCACGTTTTTGTACTTAACTCTTTGAGATTGATAAGCTTTTGCGTGAAGTTCCTTTTGTTTTAATACGGTCTTTGTGTGAAGCCCTGCGTTTTTGTCTATCGAAAAGGCTACAAGACCGAAGGCAGGCCACAAAAGAAATAGATTTGATCAATTGGATCTCCATGATGTTTACGGTATTTCTTTAATGGGTCTTCTTTGATGTTACAAAATACAGTAATTTTTTTCGAACTTCATTACTTAACTTCTTTTATTAAGGCAAAAGAAAGATGCCAAAGTTCTGAATAGTTAAAATGTATTCAAATTTACACAAAAAAGATGTAAAGCGATGTCATGCGTTACAGTTTAAAAAAGCTCTCGGATTTGACGCAATGGTGGAAAATCATTTATTCAGAGTACTAAGAGAGGAATTTTAATTGGATAAGTAGACCAGTCGCAATAGATAGAACTTTCTACGAGTAACGATGTAGACAATGCGTGATAACACCACGCTTCTAAATCCTGACATAGTAAGGAACTTCTGTAAGCAGCACCACCGTCATAGTCTGAATATCTCGAGAATTTATCAGAGGTTTCTCTTGCTATCCACCTGATTCCAAATCTTAAGAATAGAGTTTTTTGGCGCAAAAAGCCGGTATTGAAATTTAAATAAAGTATGAAACGATGTAAAATCAATAGGGTTATCAAGAATATCCAATTACAAAGACAGAAAGAAACAATCAAAATGCTTTCAGGACTGCGCACTCATTATTCTCCATGTCTTTCCCGTTAGTGCGCCGAGAGTTTCCGATTGAAAAGAAAGGAGTCGCCATGATGAGATTTTATAGGGAAGAAATGTTGTTTCTTCGTTCGTTTTAAAGTGATCAACTTATCTTAGTGTAGTTAAATAACTTTTAGTACAATCAAAGTTGGCTATTATTATATAAATTGTTATCAAAATTTGATATTTTAAGTTAAATTTGCAACAAGCTGATTAATTCTTACTTTGTTTAACAAAGCCCTATTGCATTTGTATGCTACTGGACAACATAAGTTATCTAAAATTCATCACTCAAGTCAAGATATGAAAACAGAAATTTAAATCTTAAAACATCTTAGTGAACGAGTCATCTCTTCCGTTGTTTTTCTCGAAATCGACTTCGAAAACGTTTAGATTTGCTGTGATTATTTTTGCCAAAAACACTCTGCATCGGTATTTATAAAATGCCGCTAAATTTATGAATCTGTATTCATATTTGTTCTTTAGAGAAGGCCCTTTCTAGACGATCTTTTTAAGCATTGGACGTGTAAATATTTTCATGATGAATTTGTTATTTTAAAGTTGATATTCACTTGAGGAAAGTCCGAGTTAAAAGTAATTTCATCATAATAAATACGTTTTGTATTTATGATGATTAATTCTAGATTTATAAGTACAGTTAAAATTGTGTCTAATAAAATATGTATTTGAGCCTTTGTGCAACATTTGCAATAGTCTTTTGTGTGCACGACGGACAGAATTGCGGAACAAGAACGCATTGCATAAAATATATTTTCCAAATGACTATACAATATGAATAAGACGCTATTTAAAACGCCCAGTAACGACTTTATAGATCCATTTGCTCGCCAGACATTTTTATACTAGAAGAGGTAAACCTCAGGTTATCTCAAACGAAATTTCACGACAAACCTTCTGTTCTTCGCATTTTAGTCGAGTACATGTACTTCAAACGCGTAAAATGCAACTAACTATCTTTTGCCAACTTTATAACTACATGTACTTAAAATGCATAAATCTTTTTAAATCCTGAACGCAAAGTGGTTATGCACCTTGTTAAACATAAATTTGTTTATTTCCAACTGATTTTCAGCTCACCTGAGCACGAAGTGCTCAAGGTGAGCTTTTGTGGTCGCATGATGTCCGTCGTGTGTCGTGCGTCGTGTGTCGTCAACATTTACCTTGTAGACACTCTAGAAACCATATATTTTGCTCAATCAACCTGAAAATTGGTCAGAATGATTGTCTTGGTAAAATCTCGGACAAGTTCGAAATTGGGGTAAAAAATGAGGTCACGGGGTCAAATATTAGAAAAACCTTGTATACACTCTAGAAGCCATATTTTTTGCTCAATCAATCTAAAAATTAGTCAGAATGATTGTCTTGATGAAATCTCGGACAAGTTTAAAAATTGGGTCAAGTTGGGTCAAAAATGAGGTCATGGGATAAAATATTAGACAAACCTTGTAGACACTCAAGAAGCAATATTTTTAGCTCAATCAACCTGAAAATTGGTCATAATAATTGTATTGATGAAATCTCGGACAAGTTCGATATTGGGTCAAGTGGGGTCAAAAATGAGGTCACAGGGTCAAATATTAGATAACCTTGTAGACACTCTAGAAGCCATTTTTTTGTTCAATCATCCTGAAAATTGGTCAGAATGATAGTCTTGATGAAATCTCGGACAAAATCGAAATTGGGTCTCGTGGGGTCAAAATTAGGTCACGGCATTGAATATAAAAAAGCATTGTAGACGCTGCAGAAGCAATATTTTTAGCTCAATCAACCTGAAAATTGGTCAGAATGATTATCTTGATGAAATTTTGGACAAGTTCGAAATTGGGTCTCGTGGGGTCAAAATTGAGGTCACGGGGTCAAATATAAGAAAAACCTTGTAGACACTCTAAAAGCCATATTTTTTGCTCAATCAACCCAAAAATTGGTCAGACTGATTGTCTTGATGAAGTCTAGGTAAAGTTTGAATTGTGGCCAACGGGATCAAAAATGAGGACACAGGTTCAAGTTTTAGACAAACTTTGTAGACACTCAGTCTTTAAGCCATATTTTTGCTCAATCAACTTGAAAATTGGTCAGAATGACCTTCTTGATGAACTTGGGTCAAGTGGGGTCAAAAAAGAGGTAACCGGGTCGAATCTTAGAAAATCCTTGTAGAAACTTTGTAGGCCATAACTTTTGCCCAATCATCCAGAGAATTAGCAAGATTGA
This sequence comes from Fragum whitleyi, assembly GCA_948146395.1. Classification (NCBI taxonomy): domain Eukaryota; kingdom Metazoa; phylum Mollusca; class Bivalvia; order Cardiida; family Cardiidae; genus Fragum; species Fragum whitleyi. The sequence continues at coordinate 11,419,049 of OX411551.1, read as the reverse complement.
AATTGTCTTTAAAATTCTGCATGGTTTGAATTTGGATCAAGTGTGGTTACAAACTAGGTTAAAAGGTCAGATCTTAAGACTGTTTACTCAGGTGAGCGATTTAGGGCCACTATGGCCCTCTTGAATTGAATTTTGTTCAGTTCTCTTATCCATTAGTGTCCGTTTCGATTAGTACTAAATTTCATATGATACACAACTATTTTGTTAAAGGGTTTTGCCTCATATTATTCGATCTTGATTTATGCTCATATTTATTGAAATGTATCATAAATGTTACTTTTTATTAAATGTAGATTGTTAGAAACTGTTGCACTCCTCAGTTTGATCTTCATAGAATAGACGAAAACCTTGGAACTATCTGTAAATCACTCAACACAAAGGAATTGATTGGACGAAATGACGAGTATTTCTACATCATTGATAAATGTCCCGGAAAGTTGGATACTTGTAGACACATGAATACTACCATATATGGAAGTTTCCAACCAGTATTTTCAAGTATGAATGGAATGATATATGTCAACCCCTATTGTGCGTCATGCCATAACCAAACAGAAGTTGTCGAATGAATCCCTTCTCTGTCCTGTCCATTCATCACCGACAATGGGATGGACGAACTGTTTTATGCCATTAACGGATTCAACTTTAATTGCTTTTTCGACTTTTTAACTCCAGACAACATAGATATTTCGCATCAACAATGCTACCCTAAATTGATTCAAGACTATGAAATCAAGAATAACGCTGACTTTGTTTACAAATGTAAAAGTTTTAATGCAAAGTTTGTGTCGAAATCTTACTGGTACCAAAACGTGTATTGTTACCTGCGCGGTCGAATGGATCGTTTTCCAGAAAACACATGGTCAGATAAATATACGATGTGCCCCGCTTCTAAAAACGGAAGGTTCATTGGTGAATCAGCCTTAACAGTACTGATAGACAAGCAAATTGCCCGATCCATCGAGATTTCAGCAAAAGAATAGAAAAACGAAGAGGAGGTGTGTTATAATCATTAGCCTCTAAGATCACATAAAAAAGGTATCAAATATTTAAAAATTACTTAACTTGTTGCTCAAATACTATTTATTTTATCCGCACCAGTTATTGGAATGTTCATTTTACAAAACCATAATTAACATTTACTTTCAAGAATGCTTTAAACGATAGGACGCGAGAGATGTATATGTAATGCTCGTATAGTACATGTACTTTTCAACTCAACGAGTATTATTTACAAAAATGAAATGATAAAAGGTTGGTATATAATAAAAGAAAACTATTACTAAAAAAGAAAACGGTTAATTGTTACCCTTTTCTCGGAATCTCCGATTTGGCTGAACATTAACTGATTTTATCAAATAAAACTGCCGCAAACGCAATGTCAACAAAAGCAACGCTGGGCGTGGCATTATACGCCCGAAGCTCAGAAATAAATGGGTGAGTTATGGACCGGACACGAATTTGCAAACTGACTCAAACAAAGGGAAATAACTAAAAAATTAGAAATGGTAAGGTTGTGGTTCTTGCGCCCTGCACACCCTAGCTATGATACCTATACACCTGTGAAAATTCAAGACTATAGGCCTTAAAGTTTCAAAGTAATGGACCGGACACGAATATGCTTACTGAATTAAACAAAGGGTAATAACTCAAAAAATACAAATGGTAGAGTTGTGGTTCTTGCGCTCTGCACACCCTAGCTATGAGGTTTATACACCTGTGAAGTTTCAAGACTATAGGCCTTATATTTCAAAAGTTATGGGCCGGACACGAATTTGCTAACTGAATCAAACAAAGGGCAATAACTCAAAAAAACAAATTGTGGAGTTAGGATTATTGCGCCCTGCACATCCTAGCTATGAGATAAATACACATGTGAAGTTTCAAGACTATAGGCCCTATAGTTTCAAAGTTATGGACCAGACAGAATTTGCTTACTGAATCAAACAAAGGGCAATAACTCAAAAATTAGAAATGGTAAGGTTGTGGTTCTTGCGCTCTGCACATCCTAGCTATAAGATCTATACACCTGTGAAAATTCAAGACTATTGGCCTCATAGTTTCAAAGTAATGGACCGGACACGAATATGCTTACTGAATCAAACAAAGGGCAATAACTTAAAAAATACAAATGGTAGAGTTGTGGTTCTTGCGCTCTGCACACACTAGTTATGAGATCTATACACCTGTGAAGTTTCAAGACTATAGGCTTTATATTTCAAAAGTTATGGGCCGGACACGAATTTGCTAAATGAATCAAACAAAGGGCAATAACCCAAAAATACAAATGGTAGAGTTAGGGTTATTGCGCCCTGCACATCATAGCTATGAGATATATACACATGTGAAGTTTCAAGATCATAGGCCTTATAGTTTTTAAAGTTAGGGACCAGACACGAATTTGCTTACTGAATCAAACAAAGGGCAATAACTCAACAAGAGGGCCGTTGGCCCTGGGTCGCTCACCTGAGAAAAAAGCTTCATTTCCTAGGTATGTCCATGCAACCACAGAAAAAGAGATTTTCACTTATTCAATCAGATAACATTTGAAATAATCATTCCCTCCCCCTCTGCTCCTCCCCTGAACATTATTTATTTAAGCTTTTTCGTTAAAAGGTCTGTGATCAGCTAATCTGTAGTGTTCCTGATCCAGGAGAAGAATAAGGTTAAAGATTTCAAAATTGATCCAAAGTACTACCCCCTGCCCCCTAATGCTCCGCATCTGGTGGCCCTACATTCATGATTTTAGCTATTTTATTTTAGATCCATATGCTTATCATCCATGTCAATATTGAAGTCTGTAGGGCTCCTGGTTCATTAGAAGATGAAGATTAAAGTTACAAAATTTTCACAAAAGTACTACCCCCTCCCCCCTGGTGCTCCGCACCTGGTGGCTTTACAGTCATGATTTAAGCTATTTTTTAAGGTCTATGAGCTGATCCTCCATGCCAATTTTCAAGTCTGTAGGGCTTGTGGTTCAGAAGATGAAGACGGTTAAAGATTACAAAATTTTCACAAAAGTACTACCCTCTCCCCCTTGGTGCTCCGCACCTGGTGAATCTAAAGTCATGATTTTAGCATTTTTTTATTAAGGTCTATGAGCTGATCATCCATGCCAATATTCAAATCTGTAGGACTCCTGGTTCAGAAGAAGAAAAAGGTTAAAGATTACAAAATTTTCATCACAGTACTACCCCCTCCCCTTGATGCTCCGCACCTGGTGGCCCTACAAAAAAGATATTTGCTATTTATATTAAGGTCTATGAGCTGATCCTCCATGCCAATTTTCAAGTCTGTAGGGCTTGTGGTTAGGAAGAAGAAGAAGGTTGAAGAGCACAAAATTTTCACAAAAGTAGTACCCTCTCCCCCCTGGTGCTACGCACCTGGTGAATCTACAGTCATGATTTCAGGTATTTTTATAAAGGTCCATATGCTGATCATCTATGCCAAATTTCAAATCTGAAGGTCTCCTGGTTCAGAAGAAGAAAAAGGTTAAAGATTACAAAATTTTCATCAAAGTACTACCCCCTCTCCCCTGGTGCTCCGCACCTGGTGGCCCTACAGATATGATTTTAGCTATTTTTATTAATGTCTATGAGGTGATCATACATGTAAAATTTAAAGGTTGTAGGCCTTCATGATCAGAAGAAGAAGAACGTTAAAGATTACAAAAATTACCCAAAGGACTCCCCCTTCCCCCCTGGTGCTCCGCACCTGGTGGCCCAACAGATATGATTTTAGCTATTTTTATTAAGGTCTACGAGCCGATCATCTATGCCAAATTTCAAGGCTGTAGGGCTGCTGGTTCAGAAGAAGAAGAATTTTAAAGATTTTCTTAAATTTTTAACTTTGGTTGCCATAGCAACCAGAGTTTTTCACCGATTTCAATTCTTTTAGCAATTCTTAAAGGAGACCACCTAAGGAACATTTCTGCCAAGTTTGGTTAAAATTGGCCTAGTAGTTTAGGAGGAGATGTCGTTTAAAGAAAATGTTGACTGACAACTGACGACGGACGGACGCCGGACAAAAGGTGATCACAATAGCTCACTTGAGCACGTTGTGCTCAGGTGAGCTAAAAATTAGAAATTGTAAGGTTGTGGTTCTTGCGCTCTGCACACCCTTGATATGATATCTATACACCTGTGAAGTTTCAAGACAATAGGCCTTATAGTTTCAAAGTAATGGGCCTGACATGAACTTACTAACTGAATCAAACAAAGGGCAATAACTCAAAGAATACAAATGGTAGAGTGATGGTTCTTGCGCGTTGCACACACTAGTTATGAGATCTATACACATGTGTGAAGTTTCAAGACCATAGGCCTTATATATCAAAAATTTTGGACCGGACACGAATTTGCTTACGGACAGACAGACGGACAGACAGACGATGCTGACGATAACATAATACGACCCTTCGGGCGTATAACAATTACAAAACAGTAATGAACACATCTTTCGAAATCACGGATTTTTTTCTGATATTGATTCAAAATCTTGTGGGATCCATAGAAATAGCGTATACTTGCGTATAAATGACGATTATGCCGCTTATTTCGAATCCCGGAAAGCAACTATTCTTTACCAGAAACAAAAATGCCCACAGTGCGAAAGTTGACGAAAGATCTTCAATTCTTTCATTTACCTTTTACCAGGGAATAGCCCAAAATCCACTGAAAGAAAAAGTCTATACCCTTAGCAGAGACACCCAAAATTGTAGAAAAGACCCCTAGGGTCCAAACGATTTAGTCCTTTGGGCCTTATTTTGTTGATGTCAGACTCAAATCCAAATCAAAGTAGGCTATAAGAATAATCTTTTCAAATAAAACTGACAACATTTTATTCAATATCATATTAAGATTTCATTTTAGTTGACGATCTTGACGACCCTTATAACCATTACCATACTACTAATATTGTGGCGATGAATTCACATCAAAAGCATACTCCCAGTATCATCATACTTTTGTATTAGTATTGCGATTATCATCATCATAATTATTCATTACAGTCAAACCTGTCTTAAGCAAGCACCCAAGGGATATTCAAAAAGCGCTTGCTTAAGTCAGGTTCTTGCTTAATACAGGTCAATTTCAGTGCAAATGGTTCATTTGGGAACTCATTGGCCGCTTGCTTAAGACAGGTTGCTTGCTGAATACAGGTGGCCGCTAAGACAGGTTTGACTGTATATGTTTTATTTAAAGTCGACAAGTCATTATTTTGAAACATTTTTTTCGACAGAAATGTTTGCCAATTCTTTGCCCAGAAAGCCAATTTCGTGTCAACGGAATCTGTAGATTTCTTGGTGGACATTGGTACGTCCGTGACCTTGCCTTGTTTGTTAACCTCACACCAATCACTGCCAACCTTACTCTGAACGATCTTGATGAAATGCCAGAGGACCAGCTCGCTTCGCCATTAAGAGTATACATTATCCGCCCTGCTCAAAAGACTTGGGAAATGGATATTTATTACAACCTCAATGACAACGTCCATGAAAAAGGTAGTAGCACAGTGCGATTTCTTTTAGTAACCTTACTTTTTCGAAATCGTATGGTCGAGCAGCAATCCCTCCTTTCACAAGTTGATCGTGCTCTAAAAGGTAGTTGGACTTTGATAATTGGCAAGAAAATCTGTACGTTCATAGCTCATCTAATCAAGTATGTCATGTATTATCTAGCAGGCGACAAGACAATATATGTTCCATTTGCATTTGAACAAGAATCGTCGAATGCGTCAATGATCCGGGTTTGGACAAAGCATAATTTGAACAAATTTGGGTCGAATAAACTATTCATAACTAAGTTATTCTTTTGTAATCAAGTTTTACTCTAGTATAACAGTTTACAAGTCCTTCAAATTCTCTAGAGAAACTGGTATTAGATGTATACAGCAGAACCTTTTACCAAATTTGTAGATGGAGAAAGGCACATATAGTTTCCTCGATTTCAACTTTCGCCCGCATCCTACAGGTACTAAATGGCGACTGATTATATGTGCACATCACACAAGGGGATGTTTCAACAAACTCGAGACACCTTACTTCTGAGGGGCGGTCTCAAAAATAACATACAGGGAAGACTCGAATATTTTTGACTCCGTCAAAATTGCATTATATATAAGCAATCGAACAAGAAATCAAAACCATTACACATTGTTGCATAAAGTGGACGTTTTCGGGTCGTTATAGGCACGCGTTAACCTACAAAACCCAGACGTTAACGTGAGAAAACATAGTTTTATAAGTAAATTAACGTGCCGGTAATACGCGACTTTTGTTTCACTTAAATGTCCTCGGTCTGAGCCTATACACTTTATAGTGTAAACTGTTTGAAAAAAATACTGAAGTCTTTCTTTTAATGCAATAATAGCGTCAATTCACGCTTTTCGGATGTTATCATTTGCAGAGCCCCTCGAAATGCTTGAACGCCCTCGTGTTTTGCACTAGGACGTTGAACTATTTTTCAGCTCCCTGCAAATTTTAACGCCCCCATAAACGTGAAAAAACCCTATTATAAAGAATGAGGGATGATCGCGGACAGCAAAAGTCTTTGATAATGTCCATCTGTATTTCTGCAAAAAACAGTTCTACATTCAGGATGGCAAAACATGGCAAACTGTTTGCAAATTATACCCCTCCTTCCTTTCACAATTGACCTCGTGTTGTCATCGTTAATGCAGGACATGTATGTTTGTCATTCGGAACACCACTCGGCAAATCTAACGGTTAACCTCGGATGTTTTTGTGTTTTGAAAAACCGGGGAAACAGAGGAAAAACTCGATGACGTGACTTGAAACGGCATCAGCCCTTCAAACTATGAGTGAAAATATTCGACATCGTCAACGCTACTCGTTAAAGATAATAATGTGAAAAATTCGTTTCTCTATTAAAAAACACATCATAACCTTCTATATGACTGCTAAAACTTTTTAAATTTTGAAATTACCTCGTCTTTAAAGTCTCAATTTGACTCTTATGAAAACATTAATTTAAGAATGCATACCCATCCGCTTTAAATACCACCGATGTCTGTTGAGTTTACGGGAAAGGCCGGGCGATCTTCCGAATGGTATTTTTGTATCGAAAAAAAGTTGTTTTTAATTTGGGAATAACGTCATATATAAAGGATCATTATAACCGAGAATCGCATATTCGTATAACATAACGACTATTAAAAGTTCAATCATTCCTATAAAATGTATTTTCAAGATTATTTCTAGGTGCTCCTTGCACATGTATGTATACTCCAACCAGTTTAAGGCAACATTGGAAATAATGCACATCACGCTTTATCTTTTTCTTAGGTATGTTATGCTCAGCGGTCATTGTCAGCTAACAGGTCCGACAAACACAAGACGTGTACTTTTACTAAAGATTTTCTAAAGTCTTCATTTCTAATAATTATTTGCAGTTTTAGTTTTTTATTGCTTTTCAGCTGAAATCATTCGTGGAACGTTTGTCAGTTTTTCGCGTATACTTACGTGCAAAGCGGGGTACAATATCCAAAGGTTCTCAAACGTGTTCGTGTATTAAACGCAAGTTAATTTTATTTGTTTTTGATCCGTCGTTGGTCTCAAGCATTTCAGAATTTAAAAAGTTGCCATCACGATACCATGAGTGCAAGATTCAAAACAGATCAAAAGTCGATCAAACCTCAAAGATTTTTTTTTTAAATTTTCTTAAAACCGACTTGTTTAAATTTTCAAAAAAAACATCTCTCTTTAAAAAATCCAAAGAAACTCGATGCACTTCTATTGCTCTGGCAATGCCAGTATTAGTATCACAACTGCTTGAACTCGTGTCTAGTTGTATGAAACTAATTGTTAAGTTCCTTTTTATCTTGCAGTACACCAATGCATTTTATGCATTGATACGAAAACAAATCTATACCCTTTTGGAGAAAAAAACTTAAGACTTAAGATTTTTGCTATTTCTCAAAGTCAGAGCTACAGATAGGTGGGGTATTTTGGATTTAAAACTCTCGGTAGTTCGTAGCTCAAGGGACCGGGGACAATTTATACGAACTTATCGTAGTACGAACCATCTAGAGTCAAGCGGTCGGTAGTTTCCTGAAGAATCGGAATCCAACTCGGTCTTAAATGTACCCTCTGTTTTGGGCTTGATTATAACTTAAAAACGCACATATTTTGAATCAATGTCCAACAAGACCATTTGCTGAAAGTAATGAAGCTAAAATACCTCTTGGACAAGACTCAATTTGTGTTTTGTCCATTTAAACCAAAATAACGTGATATTTTTTTTAATTACTTAAATGTCAGTCCATAGCTCCATCAGAGAGTTTTCCTTTTGCATCAAATCACTCTGAGTACTCATTCAGTAGATTACGAAGTCTCGGCAGTACAATGTATAGGCGTGGACAACAAACCCACCAAATTTACAAATTAAACAAGGCTTCTAAATAAGGATGCATGACAACAATCGTGCAGTAGCCTACCGAACAACAAGTGTGAAAATCTAGGTAAATGTCTAATTGTGACACCTTGGGAAATAATTGATCCACAATTCAAACCTGCGATTCATACATGTGAATTGTTTTATAAACCATCTCTAGGGGGACTTAACACGTTCTACGAACTACGAACGATCGCCGAGCAAATACCACGGAGCTTTCTTACTAAGATAAAGAAGGGAAAAATTGGGACCAAAGAATGTATACGAACTAATCACATACCCACGAATCACCGGTGTGCGAACTACTGAGAGTAAACTGTATTTTAATAACATAACACAAATCTTGTGTTGTTGGTTTTCATTGAAATTGTTCCGCAATCACGATTGAAAGGAGCGTCCACACCCTCTTTCATCTATACCTCTGTCAAGATTAAAGTTCATGTGATGCGTTTCTTTATTTGATGCTAAAAGGGGTGCTTGACAGTAATTTCACTTAATTTTCTTAACACAGTTAAGGTTTCAATACTGCTTTGTAACTATTCCATCCTTACTATATCTTAATAGGAATGGAATAATGCTTTTAAAGCAAGATTTCACATGAATCCGGTTTTTTCCTGTTTTTCTAACTTGATTAAATATTCAACTTGGCTCAATTGCCACTGACTTTAATTTCATATATGGACAGGAATACGTGAACAAAATAACCATTCGGAACATCACTCGGCCATTTTCATTAACTGCAACAGACCTCGGATGTATGTAAGGCGGATGGGTATGTAACACAATCGTGCATTTTGATAGGCGGAAACAGAGTAAGAAAAGCTAGCACTGTGGATTAATATCTTCTACAGTAAATAACGGCTGAAAAATCTTATTTTTTTAGAATGACCGATCATTCTCAAAAATTAAGGTTTTTTCCAGCCGATATTTAAGAATCTAAAGATATTTATATAAGGATACGATGGTTTCACGTCAGGGACTTAAGCGAGAAGCGTTGGCGACGTCGAATGTTTTCACTAACAGTTTCGAGGGCTAACGCCATTTTGACCGACGTCATCGAGTTTTTCCAAGGTTTTCCCGTACTTTTTGAAAAAAAAGTCCGTCTATGTACATCCGAGGTTGATCGTGAGATTGGCAGAGTGGTGTTCCGAATGCAAATTAACATGTTAACAGACGGGGATCGGAATGGTCAAAGGATTTTCTAATTGTTTCTCAGGGTGTTTGGCACACTGTTGCAGTAATTTTTGTAACGTCCATAAATGCAAAAAAAAAAAAGAAAAAAGCAAAAAGAAAGAAAAATATCTTAAGATCATATTCCAATCGGAGAGACGACAAAAGCGCATCTCATAAAAATGCAGAACCGACTGTGAATAAAGGGGTAAAATTCAACTGTTTTGTATTAAAGGCGCATTGAAACACAACAGAAGGTATCGGTAAACCATCTACTCGATTTGTAAAAGTGCCTTACGCAAGACTCGTTTGAAAGTCGAATATTTGCAATTTGTCAATAAATGTTTATTACATTTTCGAACGTATAAAAATTCCCGTATTATTTGTATGTGACCCATGATAAGATTTTTGGGGCAATGTATTACTCTAGTAGTGTTTAAGCGACTACTTAATAATTTTGGATTAGTCGAAATATAATTATTGTTTGTTTTTATGGTTGATTTAACAGAAATGTCCAAACGAAATATTGTCTTTAATCTTTCACTATACTTTCATTATTGTCTAGTGGTTGAAATGAGAATTATGTCCCAAGATCTCCTTTTGAATTTGAACTAACACTTGTGTAAATAGGGTATATCCGTTAACATCTCAAATATATTTTCGATGTCATCGGATGAGGTATTTACAAATTGTAAATATGAAACATTTAAAAAATGTCATAGCAAGTACATTTATAATAAGAAAGGAGAAACGTCAACAGCACAGATCACAGCCGGAAAACGATTGTCAGTTTAAAAACTATGATCCAATAACTTTCTTTTCATATCTACACATTTTTTTATCACTATAGCCAATTTATTTCTGGTCCGATTCATACCCGGGTGTAGACTGTCCTACTTTAAACTATAGGAATAGCCTATTCTAGGCTATTCTTATAGTCGATAGTTGGACCAGTCTTAAGCTTGTAACCCTCCTTCTGAGACAAACTCTGATATAGCGGGCAACAATACCCGCCCGGGGTCAGAAATAAGTAGGCCAAACGTCCTGTAGGCCTGATTGATTATTTACAAGCATCCTTCCGTACCTTATCTTACTTTACGAGAAGAACTATCGACTAGATACCCCTTTACTTGCGACGGTGATTTCCAAGATGGCCAAACAAATGATAGAAAGCGAGATATTTGAAAATAAAAGATAAATGTCAATCAAGAAAAGCATATTTTGTAATCAGTTCCAATTATAAAAGCTTTTTTCAATTTATAATTTTCTCCCAAATTAATGTTTCTTTACCATACTTCATACAGATAACCAGGATTCGCTCTTTCATTTAACTTCATTATTTATACACAAAAAACTTAAACAAAGCTTGCTGTTAAAACAAAAAATATGTATACATGATTGTATTTTTGAGTGTGCTTGTTTTAAACCATTGTTAACATCAACCATTTTCGCTTAACTTTGCCAACATTCGTTAAAGGCGACAAAATTCACTTTTCTGTACAGTATAGCATTTTTACTTGTTGATTTTAGTTCCAATATTTGTGACCTCTAGAGTGTAAACACTTAATTTGTTGACGTCGCACGATAGACGGCGCACGACAGACGACGGACATTCAATGATCACAAAAGATCACCCTGAGTACGATGTGCTCAGGTGATCCAAAAATGATGGGGTGTGAGTACAGGATGGACCATATTGTTGGAAAGGGAGAAATTGACCCTATCAATTATTTGTGTTCCCACAGTGAAACAGAATTACTACGATTGTTAGACGGAATGATCGAATGAATAAATTGACTGACTAGTAGCAAACTCAACTAAAGTAATAAATACGCGAGTTGCGCCTGTCTGCAAAGCGGTATCGGGCGTAGTAATCTATACCTTGGAAATTAGTTATATTTGGCAGACTAAGCGCTAAATAGTGAGCATACCGTTCGACATTTTTCCTTTGAAGTGAGTTTGGAATGTGGGCTTCCGATTCCTATAGGTTAATAAAACCCTTGGTAAAAGATTAAAAAATTAAAAGTTAATGGAAACCTTGCTAAAAGATTAAAAAATTGGAATGCATGCCTTCAAATGTCACATTGCCTCTTTATAAAAAGGCTATCAGCGCTTTTAGCGCTTTGATTATAATGCCATTTATAATTGAATTTATGATATATACTACGACACATATTAACAGTATACTATTGTACGAAATTAACTGATACCATGATAGTATATTAATATTTTATTTATATAAATTAATTTATTAAAGTAACAATTTAGATATTCAACTTTGAATATAAGATCCATTTCGGCACGATCGCGCTTTTTATCAAAAGATTCATTTTCAGTATTAAATTAAATAAGCTATCATGATCTGCCATTATGATTAAATTGTTTACATAGCGAATTCTAATTTTTTAAGCCTGTAAAAAATATAGCTGCATACAACTCTATGAAAAATAGAAAAATATGAATATCAATTTTGTTCGAAAAATTACCATCCATTAAAACATCCTTTAGACAAACGCGAACCCCATTGGTAAGCATATTTGTTACTTCCATTGGTTCGTATTCGGCGTTGCCTAAATATTTCATTGAACGGTTAATGTAGATCATTTCAGGCGAAATCTGAACATATTCTCCTCCAAAAAGCTCAATTCGATCGCAGAAAAATAATTTTGAAATGAAATAACCTTTTGCCTTAAGTCTATGTGAAGACTTCTCTGACCAACCGTAAATAATGTCGTTACTTAACACAAAATCTTCATCCGTGGTATCAAACGGTGTGAACTGTGATCCATTATCAACCGTTGCGAAGTAAGTCTTGTACTTGTTAAAATCTGGCTTTAACGTATAAAGGTCGTTGTTAATTTTCATACCCCAGTTTTCGGATAAGCTCCGCTGAATTTGGGAAATGAATATCTCTGGGTTAACCAATTGGTTGTAAGCCATCAACGTAGCCAATACAAATTGTACTGGGCTTTCATTTTCCGCTTGTAATTTGTAATATAAGTCAATATCCCAATCTTGAAGTTCGGGACGGGTAATGAACTCTTTTTGGGCAGACATCAAATCAGCATAGGGGACTTGATGTAGGTGGTTCACCGTCAAGTTATTCGATATGTCTGTAGGTGTGAGTGTGATGTATAACTTTGGTTTCTGTATATACCACATGCTTCCAAAAAGTCGACAGCTTTTTCCTACACGGATTTGTCCCTCTGGGCATTTTATTGGTCGACAGTTCTGGAAAAAAAAATATTCGTTGTATTATATAGTTACAAAATAAAAGAATATAAAAACATAAACGTTAAATATTTTTAAGATAACTTGAAAATGGAGAACCTTGGTTATGGTAGATGTGATAAATTCTTCATGGTGACAATTCATTTTCATCATAAAGGTAATCTGTTTGATAATAAAAATGAAATTAATATTTTTTTTCTATATAACACATCGATTATTTCTCTAACAAATATGGGTTGTCGGAAAGCTTAACGAGATACTTTTATATATATATTGATAGATTGATTACTAAAACACATCGGAACAGAAAGTATATAATTTATAAATGTAAACAGATTATAAAGACTCTGATTAAAGATTGGTAATGTTACATTAAGAACCTGTTAAAAATACAGGAGAGCACTCCTTGAAAAGTTCAAAAATCCTCTTTAGCGCATCTCAGCACTACGTGCTCAAGATGACCTTTTGTAATAATTGAATACCCAAAGACCATCATGTATCGTGCGTGTGAGTCGCCAGTCATCAACAATTTAAGATTTTATATTCTACACTCTGCCCAATCTTGAAAACTTTGTCAGAAAATTGGTTAGGTCCTGAGGATGATCACTATTTAAATTGTGAAAGACCCATTGATATCACGGGAAAATGATCGAGAATGAAATTTTCTTATTTACACTCTAGAGGCCTAAAATATGACCAACCTTTGTCAGAATATTTGTCAACATCCAAGAAAAAAACATTAAAGATTGGATGGATCCATTTAGCATTACGGGAAAAGAAGCATTAATTAAAGTTTTTTTGTTAACACCCTAGAGGCCACAAATATGGCCCTATCTTAAAAAAATGTCAAAATGTGTGTCACGCCACAAGGCTGATTCATATTCAAAAGATGTCGCGTGAAAGGGATATAAATAACAATTTTCTTGTGTACACGCAAGAGTCCACAAATATGGTTCGACACATAATCAGAATGTGTGTTAGGACCTAAGGATGAACCCCATTGAACATGGCAGGGGTCTAAAGGATATAATGGACAGTAGGATATTAATAATCATTTTCTTGTTTACAGTCTAGAGACTACAAAGCTTACTTAATCTTTATGAAAGAATATTAAGAATGTCACAAGGATCAACCCTTCTGAAAATAAATAGGACCGATGGTATAACGGGAAAAATACCCTAATGGCAAATTTCCTGTTTATAATCTAGAGGCCAAAATTATGACAATAGCGACTTTATCTTCATAAAAAATTCTGATTGTTTACCAATTCACCAGCACAATCCTTTTGAAAATGGGAAGGACAAAATGATATCACGGGAAAAGGGCCCTTAATAACAAAGTCTTTTTTTTTTATTGTATACGCCATGAAACTTGGCCAGGATGTATGAATAAACACAAGGGTATACAAAAATGCATAGTCTTGAGCAGGACTTTTAATCTCGAACGGTTGTGTTAATCTACTGAAACGAATAACAATATCAATTCAATTTTTATCAATCAACTGCTTTATAAATAATTTGAACCCAGATCAGGATAAAAATTGTATCTTTACGATGCTTATTCATCGAAAGCTATAACCTCTGTGGATATGAGTCAGTTATTCTACCTTACCTGTTCTTGTTTTAATTTTAATTCTCCAAAACACATATAATTATAAGAAATTTGATCTCTCAATGACTTCTCGTGAATTTCAACTGATTCTCTGTCCAGAAGAACACTTATAGCTGACGAACTGAAAACCCTTGGTTGTTCATATACAGGACACTTGGTATAGTTTTTCTCCTCCCATACGTTGACCGACATCGGATTCAGTTTATTACACAGGTAACAATAGACATTTTGGTATACAAAAGTTTTAGTGAATGTTGCATTGAAAGCAGCACACTTATCTCTGTACTGCTGTAGACCATTTTTAAGACAGCCTCGAATTGTATGACGATAACATTTATTATTCGATATATCGATATGATTTGGAACTAGAAATTGTACAAAGCAATCCTTCGGTTTATTTCGAAGACCGTCAATAATTTCCATAATATTTCTGTTTGGAACAATTGAACACGACATTATTGGTGGAAAGACTAAGATGTCTGCCTCTGTTTGAAAGTGGCATTTAGCACAGAGGTGGTTGTAATAAATCCTTCCGTTCGTTTTAGAATAAACTGGAGAGAAACTACCATAGATTGAAACGTTACTTTCGTTGCATTTTTCAAATTCGTTTGGGCATTTATCGATAATATGAAAAAAATCGCCATCCTGGTAATGATCGGCCCAATCCTTTGTGTTTAGAGCTTTACAAACAGTTCCGAGGACCTTGTCCAGATTGTAGAGATCGTAACTTGAATGACAACAATCTCTACGCAAGCCACACTCTAAAGAGCAGGAACACGGTCTACAACAAGGTTCGAATTGCTCTCTCCCCATTAGATTGTCCAGTGGTATTGGTTTAGATGCGTTCAGATGGCAAAACGTTGTATACGGACACCATGTTTGGAGATCCTCGGGGAAGTCTACTGCAGCTTGAAGTTTCTGATTTCGATCTATGTAGCAAACCAGGCTTATTATGAACAGTACGAATGGAAAAATCATTTTGAACTGAAATGTAGCATAAATTATAAAACTCAATGCTGAACCTAAACAATGGCTTATAAGGATGTGTTTTTCTCAACTGATGAACAAAGAGGATTTTGTTTGCTTGAGAAACATTCTAACACGTTCTGGTCATATCACTTAAGCACTGAACCAAGATTTTCTTTCGATTCTAACACCAGAACAACTAACACAGTCCATCTGAAACATGATCTATGCATATTAAATAGATGTCAATTCAATTGAAAATTCAATGAAATAATCTTGGAATCGTTTAAAAGATGTAATTTGAAAAAATTCTATAAGAATTGTCGTTTCTATCTTTGAAATATTCTTAAATGAAGGATTAAATTTATAAATAGCATTACAAAGCGAGACTGTATCGCTTCACTGTGACTTTATGTTTAGTAAATCAAATACCAATATCATTTGATTGCTTGAAAAATTATGAGCCAGGATAAAGTATATCTTTAAGCAGGTCATTGAAAACTGGGGTTAAAAAATGCAATTCCAATGCCTAATCATAAGGCAAACTTTTAGAAATAGAACAGCGCACTTCATTTTAAAGTTAAATAAATGGCAACATCTTTCCAATATTTCTTAATGTATTATATTCCTAGTCATTATAATTCAAAATTTTAAAGAAAAAAAGACCATATAATGTACATTGACGAATTCCGCATAGATGGTTATCTGATGTTAAGGTGAGAGGGTAGCATTCGAAGCCGGATTAGGATTAAGAAATATTGCGAAAAAAATTGACCCCGTTTAGTATCTCTTCCAATATGGCAAGAATAGATCACCTACTCCAGCAATTTAATTTTATTAAAATTATTAATGAAATGATTCTACAAAGGAACGCAAAATTGCTGTCATTTAAGGGAGATCGCTGCTGAGATCAAAGTTATACAGTTTTCCTCTTTTTTTTTTTTTTTTTTTTTTTTTTTTTTTTTTTTTTATATGA
This sequence comes from Fragum whitleyi, assembly GCA_948146395.1. Taxonomy (NCBI): domain Eukaryota; kingdom Metazoa; phylum Mollusca; class Bivalvia; order Cardiida; family Cardiidae; genus Fragum; species Fragum whitleyi. Next base: position 11,402,681 of record OX411551.1, on the reverse strand, counting down.
CGTAGCCAAGATTATTCCGCTAAAAATGCATTTTAAAGTAGGGGTCATTGGATTGGGTTTTGAGAAAACCGACTGTTTCAAAAATGAATATAAAAAAAACCGCCTCCGTTTGTATTTGAATAAAAGGAAGACTAAACTCTTATATTTTGTTAAAATAGGTATCATATTAGGAAAATGGCAGATAGATAAAATATTTACATTCAAATGTTTGTGGAAAAACGATCATTTCAAAGAAGAAAGTGGTCAAACTTTTTTTCTCTAAAATTGGATTGTTACTACATGTATCATTTAAAGAAAGTGAAAATAATATAGAACTAGTAATACTGTCCTTTTTATATTTTCTCAGTAAATTTTAGACATGATGACGTTTCTACAAAAATAATAGAATATGGGGTCATTGAATTGTTTTTTTTTTGTTTGTTTGTTTGTTTGTTTGTTTGTTTGTTTTTTTTTTGCATATTTTCATTATTTTGACTTTTTCTCGGATTAAAGGGGGGTAATAATTAAATAATGACATTTTATATCATTTTTAGAAAAGTATTTAAAAATATCAATTCAAGTGACTTACTCTTTCTTATCTCAAGACTAGATATTCGAGGTCAATGTCACGAAACTTATAACGCCGTTTAAAACTGACGTCAATATATACATTTTGACGCCATTTTGCGGTTACAAAAAAGCGTTGCTATTCGCTCCGATCTCATTGCATAGTTATTTCACTAGTGTAATATAAAAAAAAAAGCAACGAGAATCTTTCACTCCCGCGACGTAGGTCATATTATAAGTTGAAATTTACGATAGAAAACTAATACTTTTATTACACTTGCAAAATATGCTCTATGATCAACGGTTTGAACAATATTCTTAATTTTTCGCTGATTTCCATATGAATATGCTTTTTAGAAGAATAAATCTTACTGAATTTAAATTCTTTGGGGGAATTTTGAAAGTACATGACCTAAGAATCGCGCATAAGATTTTTTAGTGAAATCATGTTGTTAGTTTGAGAGGTTTTTGTAGTTAACTGGCGGAAGTCCGAAAGGGGGGACATATTGACTGCTGACATTAATCCAAAAATGCCTTTAGCCCTTTAAGCTGAGCCAAAGAAATTATATAACTTGACGCACGCATGACGGAAACAACGCAAGAACAATTGCTCGCTGGCCTTCGATAATTAGAGCTATTACAGGAGTGAAACATTCATACCTTCTAAATCATGAATATCTTATTCTTCATGATGCAAACTTCTAAAAATTCTTTAAGAGTGGCGATAATTTTCAGCTTTTAGACATGCTGCTGTTTTGGAAAGTATAGACTTTAACAGTGTTAGCTGAGGTTTCCTAATGATTTCATTAGGAAACCTCGATTAACTTTGTGAAAGATCATGAGTTTCGAAATGCTGCAAAATTACCACGGATCCACTACCTTAAAGAAGACAAATATTCATACCTTCTATATCATAAGTATCTTATTCTTCCTGTTGCAAAATTCTGGAATTTCTATAAGAGTGGCGATGATTTACACCTTTTAAACAGGCTGCTGTGCTGCAGATGCACAATTTTATTACAAATTTATTACATATTTTGTGATGCAAGATCTCAAACTGCTGACTTGAAGGAAAATGAAATTTAAAAACGCAAAACGATTACCTAGAAGGCCATTGAAACGAAATACAAAAATATATTATATACTGAGCATCTTTATAATCGAAACAAAGTAAATTTGAATTTAGAGCACGGTAAAGTTATATTGTTTTTACTAAAAATATTGATACTTGAATCTGGCCTTTATGCAGAATACATAGTTAGGCTCATGAATACGATTCCGAAGATACTCGGCACGTAGGGATCAAGCATGGACGTTCCGCTATACTGTATAAATTACTAAATGCGTGGATTTAACAACATAGCGGGATATATAGGAAAAACTTATTATGTGCGACTTATTTGAGTTTTAGATTCATTAAATTTTCAATCAAATAAAATGAATAGAAAAAAAAAAATGTTAACGTTGTCATCTTTATCGATGCAAAACTCCGTGGGAAAACTCATAATCTGCTAAATGAATTAAATTATGTAAATGAAATTTTGGTCACGTGAAATACGCCTACGTGCAGGAGCGGTGAAGGAGCGGTATTCAAATCGGAGTCCGAAATGATGCGGGTCATAGATATTCATCAAGTTTGGCCTAGATTTAGATCATTGCGACATAATCATTTGCATTACCAAATATTAGAAAGACAAATCTAAGCATACCTTTTAGAATGAAAGTCTTGTTTTTGTGTATATAGTCGTCTAAGATCATTGTCATCCGTTTCGGAAATGTTCACGAACACAGACGGGGGCTTTAATATATTTTAACCAAAAAGATCAGGTTCAAGTCAATGCTTTCACTATAGCTATTATCATATCATATAACGTATTTTGCTACATCGAGTTCATCCTTGTTCGATCAGATGCCTGTAGTACCGGTACATCCATCTACTGTTAGGATCTCCTTGGCATTGCATTTTCACGGTTGATTGCTTTCATTGAATCACAAGTGTGAAGGATGCATGACGATTGACATTTCTAAACCTGTTATAAGAAATGAAATCAACTCGCTTTATTTGAAACGACTGACCTCTAAATCATATGTCAAAAAGGCAATTGTAATCGAGGCGCCGTTAACTTCGATTAAACTCACAAATGAATGATTTATACCATCAACATTTGAAAGTCTGTTATGAAGAACATTGCCCATAAAAGTTTGAACAGTCTAAAATTTGCTTGGCTTTTGTTTCATTTCGAAAAAAAAATCGTCCTTACAGTAGGGAAATGGAGAAAATTCAATTTTGAAGGGCATGTTTAAAATTTCCAGAGAAACTGTAATACAAGAGAGTGTTTTAAAACGACATAAACGATGAATTAAGGTTATTAATATAACAAAATAAATATATTATAGTCCGAGTTTGTGTACTTATAATTCCACTTTATTGTTGTTTTTAGGTTTTGCGTTTTTAAAGTCGCTAAGTATAATATATAAATCTTATAAGGAACATAAACATACATTTTATTCGCACCATCATGAATTGTGCTGGACAGTCTCTTGCTATAATGAAAGTCAGCTAAAGGCGTTTGAGAAACAAATTGTGTAAGAGAGTAGTCTAGATGTTTTCTCTGAAGCCTCTCTGTGTTAAACTGATGAAGAGGATCTCCGAGATGGTTTATGTAGATGAAAATCGTTTGTTTTAGCGTCCGCCACTCGTGAAAATATTCTTTTGTTAATCACTCAATGAAAAATAAATCGATCTCACGAATGTTCAATCTTTAATGCATAAATGTGACAAAATAGGCAAATTTTAAGTCAATTTTTCCCAAGAGTGCGTCATTTTGCACGTGATTGCTATGCAACGTTCATGATTTCGTCACTTTTGAGCTCCGTTTAGATGACGTCAGGTAGGGTGAAATGACCGAAAGCGGAGTATACGTTTTTGATAATTTCGCGGGTAAGGCGGTGAGTTTATTAAATTAATGATCGACCGTCGTCCCTCGACAAACCACCGAAAAGAACTAAAAAAGGTTTTTAAGTTAGAACACGAAGGATATCAATCCCCTCGGATCACTTTTTAGACATCGTAGTTATTTGCCGATTTGCCTCGTTGTTTCCTCAGCTGACAATTTCATAAGTTGATCTATACTCCACAGGGGCACAGGGGAATCGTTATTTACATGCAAAAATGTCACTTTCTAAACGTCCTTTTGCAGTGAGATTATCAAGTGATAATCTGCCGTTATTTCTCGATAAGCCACCGAAAAGCATTAAAGAAATATCGTTATATCTTTAGTTATCGAGCTGGTTCTAGATCTGAGTCTTGAACTAGTTTGAGACTTATTCTTGAACCCGTTCTTAATGCTCTTCAACTGGTTATGGATTTATAGTCTAAGCTTTTGTTCATCCATGATCTTAGATGCCATTCCGGAACAGCATTGTTATCCGGAGGAAATATTCTTCATAAATACTTTTGAAAGACAAGAGAATGTAAAAAGGTAGCATGTATCGTTATTGAAATTATTAAAGTAACCTCATAGCTGTTAATTGAAGATAGGATTCGGATATTTGAACTTTGGAAAAAAACCTAAATCGAAGTCCTGGTTCTAAGACATGTTCAAGAACTAGTTCAAGAACGTTGAATTAGTTCTAGAACCAGTTTTCAAGCCAAATTCTTGAACCAGTTCTAGAACTAAGTTTTTGAGCCAGTTCTAGAACCAAGTTTTCTAACTGCCATTTAGAGTTCTTCAACTAAAATTATAGATCTTTCAAGAATTAATTCTGAAACTTTTTCGCAGGGGTTGTAACAAACTTGATAAAATAATCGTTGCTGAAATGTCATCTATGACTCTATGACTTAAATTCACTATGTGATTGATATAACAAATTATTGAAATTGGATTAAAATCGAAAGACTTGTTCTGAGAAAAAATACTTTCTTTGAAAAAAAAAAGTATTTGTATTCTCTTTTTTTACAATGTTTATTGACGTATAAGGTTCTAAATCTCTTGTGAGTTTATTTCTAAACGTTGTGCCAATGTATTCTTGCGCACAGCTAAATTACATTTGTTCAAAGGGATATAAGAAACAGAGGTTTACAAACAATTTCGAAAAATACAATTTTGTGTTGGGGTTTGTTGAATCTTTATAGATCCATTTTATCTACCAAAGAGATCAATTAAGATGCACTGTAATCCCCTTCCCCTCTCATAAAAAACTACGGATAAGAAATTAAAGAAAAACCAATTTTTTTTCTCAGACCGCAATTTCGCTGCTTTAAGGAATATGTTTTTTGTGTTTAAAAAAGATGATGAAAAAAATATAAGTTAGACGAAACAGTGGGTAGACAACCGTTAAATGATTTTACTAGATCTGAGATGATTATCCATAACAAGAGGGTTAGAATGGCCATAAAGCGCTTATCTGAATTTTATAGGTCCAGGGGATCTCACCTAAGTAAGTCTCTGGCAAAGTTTCATTCACATTAGCCTATTTGTTGAGAAAATGTTATCCTTCACAATCGCGTAGCCTGGATGCAACACTGAAAAAATCCCCCCCCCCCCGCTATGCCCCTATTTTTTTCAAGGGTTGGGTAGTCCAATTAAAATTTCACAAGCAAGTTTTGAGAAGTGTCCTTACCACGTTTTGTTGAAATTTGCCATTCATTTACAAAAAAGGGACATTTAAAGATTTCGGGCTCAAAATAAGCCCCCCCCCCCCTTGCCACGAACATGTTTTGATGTGGGTCATCTAAGGAATATTGGACAAAATAAGCCCATCCTGCCACTCCCATATTATGGAGTCAATCAAAAATCCACGAACAAGTTTTGAGAAGGGTCCCGCAAGGGACATTTCTGCAAAATTTGTTGAAATCCGCCCATTGGTTACTGAGGAGAAGGCGTTTCAAGATTTTGGGCTTTGAAAAAGCTCCGCCCTACTAAGCCCATATTTGGGGTTCAATCAAAATCCACGAACAAGTTTTGAGAAGGGTCAACCAAGGAACATTTCTACAAAGTTTAGTAGAAATTGTCCCATCGGTTACCGAGAGAAAGATGTTTAAAACTTTCGGACTCAAAGAAGCCCCGCCCTGCCTCGCCAATATTTTGGGATCAAAAAAAATCTACGAACAAATTTGAGAAGGGACAACAAATGACCATTTTTGCCAAGTTTGGTTTAAATTCACCCTTTGGTTAATGAGATGAAGACGTTGAAAAGATTGTGTGTTCAAAATAAGCCCCACCTGCCACGCCAAAATTTGGGGTTCAATCAAAAATCAGCGAACAAGTTTTGAGAAGGATTACCTATTGAACATTTCTGCCAAGTTTGGTTGAAATCACCCATTGGTTACCGAGGAGAAGATGTACAAAGATTTCGGGCTCAAAATAAGCCCCGCCCTGCCATGCCCATATTTGGGGATCAATCAAAAATCCACGAACAAGTTAGTTTTTAAAAGGGTAACCTAAGGAACATTTCTGCCAAGTTTGATCGAAATCTGCCAATTGGTTACTTAGGTGAAGATGTTTAAATATGTCGGGCTCTATAAAAGCCCCTACCACGCCCATATTTATGGGTCAATCAAAAAAAACCAACAAATAAGTTTTGAGAAGGGTCACCCAAGGAACATTTCTACTAAGTTTGGTTGAAATCCACCTTTTGGTTATTTAGGTGAAGATGTTAAAAAAAAATTGACGACGACCGCCGGACGACGCACGACGGACAAAAGGTGATTACAAAAGCTCATCTTGACCACGTTATGCTCTGGTGATCTAAAAAAAGAAATACGAGTACTTTGCATTTGATTTGTCAGAAGCAAAGTTTTACAGACAGTAGACTAGACTCCTGCCGTTACCTTCATTGTGACAAGATACACAGTATATTGATTAAATATGATCTCTCAATGAGCTTGTTTTCGAAGAACACCCGAGGTATTATGATCACCTTGGCGTCGTTCGCGTTGGCGTTGTCGCTGGCGTTGGTGTTGGCGTGACAAACTTTAACCTTGCTCATGACTTTTGGATGGTAAGTAAAAGAGCCTTCATATTTCACATGATCATTACTTGGACAAAACTTTTCTATAGGTACCAAGTTAAAGGTCATCACTCATGGTCAAGGTCATTTTTGAAGGTCATTTTTTTATCTTTTTATCTAGGTCATAAATTTGGAATGGTAATTCATAGAGCCTTCATATTTCACATTAAATATTGCTTTGGGCATAATTGGATTTTGTCGTCAGTTTGATATAATTAGCTTGAGTGAAACATGGAAAACAAAAAACAGACTATTATTCAAATTTTATCAGTGATTATGTCAGTTTCGATTATATTCGAATTAAAGGATGTAACCAAGGACAAGGCTCGGGAGGCGTTTCATAGTACATGAAAAGTTGTTAAAAACTGGATTGGTTAAACGAATTTTTACAAAATTTCAGGAATGTGTTGTTTTGTTTATAGATAAAAGTTTATTCATTTATGATAATGATATTATTATGATTTTTGTGTACGTTGCACCAGAAAATTCGCCATTTTATGATAATAACAATCAAAATTGAATCGACCTTTTGAGCGAAAAGAAAACTATTATTTCTAGTGACTACTCTGATGCAAATTTACTGATAGCTGGGGATTTTAATGCGAGAACCAAAAATGTTAATGAATTTATTATTAACGACAATATTGAACATATTTTTCAAACTGTTTAAGATTATCCTAGTGATACATTTTCGATACCAAGACAGTCGAAAGACATATCATTGATAAACCAATTTGGACTTTCACTTATTGATCTATGTTGTATTCACAGCGTTCACATGTTCAATGGCGGAACAAATGGCGATTTTAATGGAGAATTTACTTGTTTTTTAAACGAGGTCAAAAGCATAATCGATATATGTTAGTATCTACATCATTTTTTTATGAAATTGCACATTTTTACATAGGCAATGAAGAATGTTCAGATCATTTTCAAATTGTATGTAATTTAAAATTCGAAACCGATTACGAATCAAATATGTACTTGACTTCCCAAAATGTTAATTAAAGAGATGCCCATTTTCATCAACAATACAGATGGAACGAACAATTCAAGGTTATTTTTTTAAATAGTTTCGCAGTAAATGAAACAAAAAATAAGGCCAATTAATCCATATTACGATTCAAATTCTGGTTGGTGGAATAGTGATTGCCAAAGGTTGAAAATATTGAAATTGGATTCATTAAACAAATTTAGAAATACAAATAAAAACAGCAACGAGGCATTGGCAACGAGGGAAAATAAATCATCCTCAGTTGATTGCGGAGATTGGATAGATCATTTTACTGATTTGTACAAAGTTTCGGATATCATATAAGAAAACATTTTGCTTAATAAAATTGTCCACAATTGTAATGAAAATTATCTGAATGAAACTATTACATCGAATGAAATAGCTCAAAGTATCAGAAAGGTTAAATCGAATCGGTCTGAAGGACCAGACGGGCTTTGTATTGATGGACAGTTTCCTACAGATTGGTGTACTAGTATAATTATTCCACTTCATAAAAGCGGGCCTACAAATAATCAAAATAACTATAGAGGTGTGTCTTTAATAAGTAGCTTATGAAAAGTTTTCATGAATATATCAACGTTAAGATTATCAACATGGGTTGAAAATAATGAGATTTTAGATGAGGCTCAAGCGGATTTGCAAAAAGGTTACAGTATAACTGACAACATATTTACATTACAGTCCCTCGTTCAAAAATATCTATCATATAAAAAAGGCAGGTTTTATAGGTTATTCATAGATTTCATAAAAAGCTTTTGCATGTATTGATCACGAAAAACTAGTTAACTCTTTGGAAAAAAAGATAAGTGGAAAATTTCTTACGATTCTGAAAAGAATGTACCAAAATATCAATTGTCGAGTTAAGATTAATGATACATTGTTGAGCCGAATACAACGAAAAAGGGGAACAAGACAAGGCTGTGCTAGCTCACCGATTTTGATATTTTCATTAATGACTTAGTCGAATACAAAAGGCTTGAGTGCAACCGCGGAATTTTTGTTTCGAGCAATATTGAAAATATTTTAGCTTTGGTTGTTGTTTTTTTGCCGATGACGTAGACTGCATAGCCGATACCGTGCCTAATCTACAAAAACAATTGAATTCTATAAACATTTTTTGTAAATCGTTGGAATGAGTCTAAATATCGATAAAACAAAAATAAATGTTTTCAGACGAGGTGGAATTTTAAAAAATAATGAAAAATGGTTTAATGAGGGTAAGCGAGTCGAAACTGTGTCAATTTATAAATATTTAGGTGCTCTTCTTACACCAAGTTTATATTGGACAAGTCATAAAAATAATCAAACTTTCCAAGCTAAAAAGGTTTACTTTAGTATTTACAGATAACAAAAGAAGTTTGGTTATTTTTACCCAACTGACTACTTCAAACTTTTCGATGCAATAATCAAGCCGATTCTTCGTTTTGCTTCTGACATTTTGGGGTATGAACACTGTCATTCTATTGAAAAAAATCATTCTGAATTTTGCAAACGTATATGATGTCTTAATAAGAACAGTGCAGATTTTTTTGCCTAGGTTGAATGTGGGCGATATCCTATAGCAGTTACTTACATATCTAAATGCATTAAATATTGGATTAAAATCACTGAAATGACTCAAAACAGGTACCCAAAACAATGTTATGAAATGTTGAAGAAATTAGACGAAAACGGTAGAATCACGTCGGTTACAAAAATCAAGCGCATTTTATTTCAGTACGGATTCGGATTTGTATGGATATCTAAAGGTGTAGGCGATTAGCAACAATTTATCAAACATTTTAAACAACGCTTAATTGACTGCTCCTATCAAATGTTTCAAGACAAAATCAATAATTCTTCCAAAGCAAAAACTTTAAACATTTTTATTCAATGCTCGACATAAAAAATATCTTTTGGTTGACTTGCCATTTCTATAACGTCGTACACTATCTAATTTTAGATGCTCAAGTCATATACTTAACGTAGAAAAAGGCAAACATAATAATAGTGACTACAAATTTAGATTTGTGACTGGTGTTTGAAACGAAATGTAATTACAATCGATGAATTTCATTTTCTACTAACATGTCCTCTTTACGAAGAGCTTAGACGTTTTTATTTTGCTAATGAATGGAAGAATTCATATCCAACAAAATCTTTATTCTGTAGAATCTTATCAGACTCTAAAGAAGGCAATATCAAACGACTTGCTAAATATCTAAGTGAAGCTTTCAAACTTAAGAAAATCCACGAAAATGTAATATGATAAAAAATATAAAGTAATGATGTATAGATGCATTGAAAAAAAGGATTGATTGATAATTTTATAGATACTATTAGGATTATTTATGTTACCCAATTTGTCACTCTTAAAATGTATTTATAAATGTCATGTATGTATAATGGGCCAGAGGCCTAAATTACCGAATAAATATATGTTATGTTATGTTATGTGATGTCACAATTTATCCATATTAAGCTAGTCTATAATCCGTAATAGCCAATGCTGGCCGTAATAATCCACATATAGCCGTCGACTTCACGTACATCCCTACTGTTTGGGACGGAGAAGCAAATTATCCCCTCAAAAAACCTGCCTTGCGTTCAGGATGACATGACGGTGCATACAGTTTGCAAATTATACTTTGCTTGGCAAGTGCTCTTGTGTGCAAAGCAGGGTAAAAATTGACAAACAGTTTGCACCGTTCTGTCGTTTTGAACGAAGGGCAGGTTAGCATTCACCGCATCAAATTTCGAAGTATTTTCAGTGCTTTGATCAATGCAAGGGTTTGCAAGAATATGAGAAGAACACTCTAGTCCTCAACAATTCGTTCGGGTAGAGTTGGAATTTAACTGCACGAATTCGACTTTCAATGTTTGACCTGCCCGGGTCACCAGTTATATGAATGATTACCATTGGCATTTTTTAAACAAGATAACTTTTCAGTCAATCGAATTTGTTGTTTCCATGGTACATTGGAAGAAATGTTCAATTTCAATGTAATAATCTATTCTTTTGAATTGATTTGGAGTTTATGACATCCGGTAAAAATCAGCCATTGGGGTTATCTCTACAACTGAGCTCTCACCAAGTGCTAAATTATGAAAAAGAAAGAAGTTTCTACTCTTTCTTAAACAGCTTGAAAAGACAGGTTGTTTCGGGAGAGGGATTGACGAGAAGGACTTGAAAAATATACATAAAAACGAATAGGTAGTCAAAAATTCAAAAGCATTTTTCATAAATAGAAATAAGATTTCTTTATGGTTGCTTATTTCTGCCCAAAGATACGAGATAACATTTCCTTTGTACCAGTTTACGGAAAATTCCGAGCGGTGTTCAAACAATCGTGAACTTTCATCGATTCTACGGAATATACATCGGGAGTAATAAGGGCGCAACTATTAAAAGCGTGTAATTTCGCGCGAGGGTTTTGTGACATCATAAGTATCAACTATCGCGCTAGCTTAGCGAAAACAAAATTAACGAAAGAATAAAACTAGGGACATTATAATTTGATAACAAAACGCAGAGTAATCAAATCATAGTATGCTCAAAAATCTCCATAGCCGATTGGAAAAAACTAACAACATGTTTTTCTTTTCATACGATCCGAAACCGAATTACAAAAAGGACACAAAATTACTACACTTACGTCGAAGGTATTTTTTGAGTTTACGGAAATGTTCGAGCGATGTTCCGAATGGTGTTCAGACTGCTCCTTCAACAAGCAGCCTGCAGTGTGATATGAGTGGCATAACGAATATCGACTATTAGAAAAATATTTGAATTTTCTCTTTGTTTCGATTATAGAATTATTGGACTAATCTAAGGCCAAAATGCTTTCACTCGAATGTATAAATTAAAGACAATTTTCAGATATTATCAAGGTCAAAGCTCAAGATCAAAAGTTAAACTTGAGGTTGTCCGTAGTAGAATTTCTACATTTATGGATACCATAAATGTAGAATTTTTGCTGCGGACAATTTCAATTATCCATATGGTATTCATAAATGAATTGGCTAAATTGTATCATTTCATGAGTAATAGGTCAGTTGAAACATTTTTTTTTTCAGATAGTTCATGGCTCAAATAATTATGTTTGAATTCCGATTGTCCGGAGCGTAACGCTGTCATCTTTCAACGAAATTCAAAACAATTTGGCTAGGTAGTTCTTCAACACAACATAAATATGTTAACGATTAATTTACTTTGCCTCTTTCCCGTTTAGATAATTTCATCCATAAACTGGTTCTCTGTCATGAGTAGATGAACATTAATTTCTGACATCTCCCTAGCTTGTTCAACGTTGATACTACATATTCTTAAGTAGCTAGGACAACGTTTAGGTAAGCCTTTATGACTTCAATTTGTTGGCCTCATTTTAGATAGGGAAGCCACAATAGTTTCACAACATTCCTGAGCTCAAGGTCTGTAACTTTGTTAACCGAGATTTCATTTGGAAACCTCGGTTAACGCTTTAAAAGTTCATGATTCCCGAATCAATGCAGAACTATTGGATATCAAGAACAACAATATTACATCTGCTAAAACGCATAATCGGAGACGTTTATTGTTGCGAACTATAGATGGATGACTGATCCAGACCCTCGCTCGCCTTTATGACAGACCCTTTCAGGTAGTTGAACCGTTATGGTTCCTCATCGGTTCGGATGTCATGAACTGTGACAGTATTTACCTAGATTTCCTATAGATTTTTTTTAATGAAAAATAGACTAACAGTGTGAAAGATCATGAGTTCTGAAACTATGATGGATCCACAAGCTCAATTTTTTTAAGAAACGAGTTTTCGAATCAACGTTTAGCAACCAAAGTAAAATATCTCCAATTTGTCGAAGTTTCGGGTTATTCGTGGTAGTTTTGTTATGCCCTATTTTTTGAGTCAATAAATTCAGCGGTATTTGACAAAGGCGTGTCTTAGAAATAAATTGGGCTTTATTTTTAATTTTACTTTCTTTTTCATTTATTGTTTGATTTTTTTTGTTTACAGTTTGATTTCTATTTTGTTCGTTTGATTTAATAAAACCAATGAAATAAATTTAATCAAAACAAGTCAAAGTAAGTTTATTAAATAGAAACAAAAATATTTACTTCCATTTATTAATTAAATTCTACCTGATCATAAAACTTTAATGGCATACAAGTGACAGATTCGTCTTATTATAAATATTTACAGTTTTCATATTTCTCTTTGAAGAAAAGAAAGAAAAGTAAAAAATCCATCTTATATATGTTATGAAAATGTGTCAGTTTTGACATGAGAGATCATAAACTAATCAAATAAAATTCCAGTAGAAATAATTAATTTTCGAAATAGGATGGGTATTTACTGCTCCCCTATATCAAACATGACATTTATGAGTATCAATACAGACTCATGTGATACGATTTAAGCCAGACAGAAAAAAATATATTTGTAGTGACATGTCTTGCATTCTGAAAGCAAAACGTTTTCAACCGTTCAAATGGTACCCCGCTCTGAACGATGGACACCGAGGAAAGCAGGGTAACATTTAACGAACGTTTCGTAATCATTGTTTATCTTGAACACTTGGGACCATCATCATAGTTACCGTATAGTTATTATAGAAATATCAACTTGAAACCCGGAGTTCGAGGGTTCGATCAGCGGAGAAACTAGCTGTGCTAACATAACTCTCGTTTGATTGTGCGATGTGGATCAAAATATTTGAACCTACGGGAAAACAAACTAGCGAAGTCACCAGCGTGAAAAGCCAATCACAAATGACAAATCTATAAACAAAGGCAATTGCATAAAAGCAATTGTTTCAAAAAGGTTGTAATCAGAGGTGCAGATAAGAGATAAAGGCAATCCAAAAGCCTTTATTTTCGATTAAAACCCTTTGTTGTTGGTACTCATTTGAATCGTCTTGACGAGACGTTTCTAATTAATACCAACAACATAGGTTAGTACTATTATGATAGAAAGAAATGATTAGTATGATTAATTAAATCGAGATCGCCCGTGATTGTTTTTTACACATTGGACTTTGGACAACAACAACAATTTTTTTAATCCTTGCTGTTACTGTTGTGTCCTTGCAATATAGATAGGAAAATCGTGAAATTAACAATGTGGATGATTTTGGAATGATTTCGAAATGAAACCGAATAAGTAAGAGGAGCGAATTTCGATGGAGATTCGAGGAAGGTGATACAATGTCGGTATTTGCGTTCAAATTTGCGCAATTATTGATAGTTTTACCTCCCTTTAATAAAAAGTTTAATATTTTCCTATTTTTGTGACTTCACAGACCGATTAAACACTTTAAAAATTTATACCGGGCAATAGAATCGTGGAGTATTTTGAACGATTTGAATGAGTAATTAGGCGGCTTCAAACCGAATTGAAATTTACATAAATTTTTACGATTTTCGGAAACTTTTAGGTCACGCGATTTTCTGCCGTGGTCTCATTAGCGCGAAATTTTGTTGAATTCTTTCCGGGACTGGGTAGTTTTGACGACCTATTATAACGTATGGTATGTTGATTGGCCTTCCGTTTCTTGGGACCGTCTTTTTGTGTTCTTCGTACTCCATTGTTTATGCAATCTGATTTAAAATGAAGATCTTCAAATCGACATAAAAAATACAGACGGACGGAAGCGATTGGAAATGGCCTCGACGGACACATTGCCGACAATTAAGTTCAATCTGATCAATATAATTTTTGCTTAAAAAAATATTAGAAATCCCAAACATTTAGGCCGATTTCAATGAGACTTGTCATGGAAGTTCCTTTGGTGACCCTTTGATTATAATGTTCAAGAAATTTTGATCGACACCCAAATATGGGTCTGGCAGAGCGGGGCTTAATTCGACTTTAAATTCTTCAGAAATCTTCGCCACCCAAACCATTCGTCCGGTTGCAATGGACATAGGCAGAAATGCTTCTTGGGCGAGGCTCTTCCAAATTGTGATTGGCCCACAAATATTGGTCTGACACGGCGGGTAAACGGTTTGGCAATCTTGGCATGATTTTTCCTTAGGTGACCATATGCCTAAGTTATTCAAGAATTTTAATTGACCACAAATATGGGCGTGGCAAGGGTGGGCCTTTTTTCATTTTAAAATAGTTGAACCGATTTCAATGAACATGTGCGTGAATGTTCCTTGGGTGACCATCTTCCAAAGTTGTTAAATCAAAGCACTGAATGTACTGATGGTGGACGTTTCTGTTGGCATACTAGAGTAATTCCTCCATTTGTGAAGAAAATAGAAACTTTACATATACGATGAAAGGAAAATGACCTGACCGCATCTTGCTTCAGAAATACGTTTCTCAACATATATCGTCGATCGTCAACAAAGTCCTGTAATTACAAGGTTTCGATAACTTTCGGAATTATTCCCGGTGTAGTTTAAACAGTGATTCGCCGATCCATTTGTTATAAAAGTAAAGAAATGACAATTAGATGATCTAGGTTATTAATCTTATTTTGTAATGCTTATCAGTTCTCCGTAATCTCATTATTAAAAATTATGGTGTTATCTGCTTAAATTAGAAAGCTATGAATGGCTTGGGTCGCTCCACAGGCTTGAAATTCTTGTAAAAGAAAAAGAAAAGTTTTGACTAGATTTTTAGATATTTTGGAATCTTCTGATGTTGATAATGATTTTCAGAGTTTCCACTATATATCATCCAATGATAATAATTTTAGCTACATGATAAAGGGGTCGCCCAAGGATCATACCAATGAAGTTTGATTGATATCCACCCATAACATTCCGAGAAAATGATTTTCAAAGATTACACAAAATAACATTTTGAGAAATTACCTCTGCCCATAAAATACATATTTTTCATCCGATCACAATAATTTTTGGTAGACTTAGAAAGGGTTACTCAAAAAGATCATTCCGGAGAAATTTGGTTGAAAACCATCAGTTACATTCTGAGAAAATGATTTTCATAGTTCCCACTAAATAACATATAGAGAAATGAACTCCGCCCATTAAAATAATTATTTTTCATCCGATCACAATAATTTCTGGTAGCCTGATAAAGGATCACTAAAGTACCATTCGAGTGAAATTTGGTTGAAAACCATCAGTCACATTCTGAGAAAAATGATTTTCAAAGTTTCGACTAAATAACATATAGAAAAATGACCTCCACCCATAAAATACATATTTTTTCAACCGATCACAATAATTTTTTATAGACTGATAAAAGGCCACCCAAGGATCATTCATGTAAAATTTGATTGGTATCACTCAATTAGAATCTGAGTAAACCCACTTTTATCCATATTTGGAAATAAGCCACGCCCATTAAATCCATGTTTGTCATTGGATCTAAATTTCTTGAACAACTTTGAAAGAGGATCACCCTAGGATCATTCCTGTGAAGTTTGGTTGAAATTCATCCAGTTGTTTCTGAGGAGAAGATTTTTAAAGAAAAAGTGTACGGCCGGACGCACGAACGGACGACGTACACAACGCCATGACAACAGCCCAATGGCCTTCGGCCAGTGGAGGTGAAATTCTATAGAAGGATATTAATTGATTGTTCCGCGATTTTCATTCTCAAAAAAAGAAAGGTTAAGTGTTCATATGAACGCGTAAAAAATTGCAGACACTCGTCTCGAGTTTGGCTTTCGTGTGTTGAAATGTAAAGTAAAACCCCTTTGCATAAACCTTTATCGCATGGCCTAAATGCTTTACTTTACCTGCTCAGACTGTATCCGTATTCATGTGTATACCGATATTTCCATTAATTTGCCTTTGTTTTATATACATTAGTAGTGTCAGGGGAGGTTGCCATTTCAGTAATTTCATTTCATGAGTGACCTCCCATTGACCATTGGGAAATAAGCGGCAAATTACTCACTCTGTCAGAAAAGTAGTTCTACGCAAGGAAAAAATTCACCCGATCTCAGAATTGAATATGATTTCACACTTAAAAGATGTTTTTGGGGTTGCAACAAGCTACGTAGACTCCTTGTTTCACTCCATTTTTGAAATGCATAGTTGTCAGACGGTTACAATTCTTCCAAAAGAGTAAATTGAATCTTAATGAGTACTACTATTTTGAAAACCTATTAACATCTGACAGGATTGTTCAAACGTGGTATTAACACTGGTGAACGTAAACGTCCACCAAAAATCGATTGACCCATTAATATGGATGATCCAGGTAAGGCTTATTTTCACTTTTAAAATGTTCTCTTCCAAAACCAATTGGTCAATTTCAATGAAACCTGGCATGACTGTTCCTTAAGTGATCATGTACCTAATTTGTTCAAAAACAATTTGATTGACCCCCAAATACTGGCATGGCAGGGGTGGGGCTTATTTTCACTTTAAAATCTCCTTCCAAACCATTTGGCCTTTTTGCATGAATGTTCCTTAAGTGACCACTTTCCGAAATTAATTTCTATTGAATGTCTCTTTTTCAAATATGCTGATGTTTTAGTCACTGGGGCGATTCAGGGCCTCTTGATCTTCTTGTTTTCTATTCTACACGACCGCAGTTATACTGTTGGTAAACAAAGTAATTCAGTTTAGAACGTATAACCACGCCTTCTTGATATCGCAAAAATGGCGCTTATATGCACGTTATGACGTCTTCTTACGAACAGCGTCATATGATTCGCATGATTTCATCTTTTTGAATTGAAAGGATTTATGTATCGAGACAGAATGAGCCATGATATGATTAGAATAACAAATTCGTGTTCTTAAAATATTGGCTTTATTTGACCCGCCATCTAAATGAGATAAGTCGACTCATTCAACTCATTATGTACTTACTGTTTTGTCAGATCTAATGATGCTGTTGACCTCGCACGAGAGCCGACTGATTAAACAAAATAAAGTTAAATTTTTTCCAAATGCAACATAAAAGATAGATTAATTTCATATGAAATAAACCGGAACTTGTTTATAAAGTACCTGTAATGTTTCAAGTCTATTCATTTAGCAGAACAAAATGTTAGAGGAGATAAAGGTACGATTTTTTTAATTATCGTAAATTTGTGTTTTTTTTACTGTATGCATTCTATATATTCAGTCATTATAACACGATCAAAGCGAACGCCTACTTGGACAGAGAAGTAACAACATCATTTGTGAATTTTTATTATCGCAATATATCAAAAGCGAAAACGGCAGTTTTAACTGAATATGCAATGCTCTCGTTCAAAGAATGAAACAATCTGATGCAACCACTTTAAACCGTAATATTTATTCAACGATCTATATTTGGAAACTGCCTTGATGGCCGAGTTATAATACACGCTCACCTTTTAAACCGAATGCCCGTGGTTTGAGATGTAATTTCCAACCATCTGTACCGTAGATTGCCAGTGAGTTTACAAGATAGGTTTACTCTCAATATCATATACATATGGATCTATTGGCCTGAAATTAAAGTATTCTTTGGTTATTGTATTTTCTAGGGTTGAAAATGATATTTCCTATTGTTCTTCTGGCTTTGACATTGGTAATTGTTCATCAAAAAGATCAACCACTACCTGTTGAACATATCGGATTACCCGAAGTTCTTGGTTCATGGTGCCCATTTGCAAAATTCTGCAATCAAAATGCCTCTTATTCTTTAAAGGAATCAGAGAAGAACCTATCGAAAGGAATAAAGCCTTGTTGTAATCCATGTTCATGTGCGATAGATTGTGGTCTTACAAGAAGTTGTTGTACATATGACATTGATAGATTCAAAATAGACGAGAAGCTTAGGACCATCTGTATATCTTTGAAATCAAGCAGATATGACCACCAGAATGATGACCATTATTACATGATAGATAAATGTCCAAATCAAAACAATACACGCAAATACGTTAAAACGAAAATACTTTTTACCCCGTTTTCTCTAAAATTACTGAAATGATATACTACAACCCAATCTATGCATCATGCAATAACCAAAATCACTCCGTTTGTACCGACGCTTTCATGTCCGTTTTTGGATAATCACGGCCTTTTTGAAATTTTCAAAATTATAAGAGGTTCTAATGACCTGTGTTCCTTCAGATTTATAGTTCGAAACGAAATAGACGTCTCCCAGCATGTGTGTTTCCCAAAATGGACAACGTGTTATCTCAATTCGGACAAATCGCTTCAAAAGAAATGTTCTAGTTTTAATGCAACATTTACAGATCGATATCCAAATGTATAAAAATGTTTATTGCTACCTCTGCAGTCACAATAATAACTTGTCTGGTGAAAGATTGATAGAAGAACATTGTTTTTGCCAAGAGAATCGGCCTGGATGATTATTTGGAGAGACATAACTGGCAATACTACTTGACAAAAGCACCATCTCTTCCTATGAAAAGCATATTAAAGAAGAAACAGAAATCATTTCTCAAGCATGCTTCGACAATGGAAATTGTCTTGATAAGGTACTTCACTCTAATTTCCATTAGTCGAAACTAACAACAGTGGACCTGTAAAAGTTCCGCAATTTTTCGGAATCATGAACTTTAACAGTGTTAACAAAAGTGTCCTAATGAATAACGAATAAAGATCATGAATGTACCAAAATATTGCGGACTATAACGGATCAACTACCTAAAATGCAAATCTTTGCGTATCTTTATCTTACATGTGCAGATGACTTTCAATTAAGAACTTTATCAAAATGAAATTAAATGCACATTGACATAAACATTGTATGTTGTATCATTATAATCATAATATGTTTTATCATATTCATTATTATGATTATTATTACATTCAATATCAGTGTTGTCTAACAAAGAAATTTAAATTAAGATTTTTTAAAACGGTTTGCAAAATTAAAATTTTTGAGAACCATTCAAAAGACATATTCCTTGAAAAATATTGAGAACCAAGTAAACACACGTTTGTTTGTACCTTCCGATTCTAACCAGTACATTTCCCGTCTTTGAAAATCGATTTTATATCTTGACTCTTTTCTTATTTGCAAAGTCCCTGCAACAGATACAATTAAGAACATCGTGAAATTGACTTTCATTCCGATCAAAACCACTCTTAATCGCTCACCCAGCATTCACGCATTCCACCAAACGCTCACTCAAACCATTCTAAAAGGCTTAAAAAAGATAAGATTAATTACACCTACAATCAATATAAAGATTGCCGAAAAAATCAACGATTTTACTGAATAAATTGAATTTTAAAAGCGTCTAATTGGTTCTTGAAGACAAAGAAATTGTTAAAGAACTTTTATTAACCTTTTGAAAAGGAAGGTATTAAATATCGCGAATTTTGTTCATTATGAAATAAAAATAGTGATTACAGTAATGTAATACAGTAGTGATTTCATCATTCATTTTGTCAATTTCAGGATTTTCTTAACTGTACCTTGAATAATTCACATAATGACATGTCTTTGTTACTGATTGATTTTTATTCAACGAATCAATCTTTCATTTATTCCAACTTAAATCTTAATTCACGTTTTCGGTCGAGCAAAATGACCATCTGTTAGATCAGTTCAAGAGAAAAACAACCGGAAGTTGATTTCAAAATACAAGATTCATGAATTAAGGCATTTACGAACAGTTTCGAGTCATGCCGGCCTATCATGTACAAAATGTGTTACAAGGCTAGACATTTTCACATTACCCAAATGCTCCAGTTCAATACAAGATAAACATTGGTCAAATATAGATTCGAAGTTTATATCGAACAATACAGCGAAAATCCTAATGCCCGAAATTAACTTCTAGTAGGAAATAAACCAATGGTTATCTTTAAAACAAACGGAGCAAAGTCAAACTATAACTGAAGGTATACATTTTTGTCCACAGGTTTGTCACACTATTCTTTGTACGGAAGGCCACTTTCTTGTTGGAGGAAAGTGCAAATTACTTAGAAGTAACTGGTACGTTCGTGTCGCTAAGGTGTACATAAAACTGACAGCTACCAAGACATCAAAAAGTCTTACCCTTCACGACCTATGGAAAATTACAGGCGATCAACTTGCACCGCTACAAAAGGCGTTCTTTACTCGACCGTCCCTTCACGACTGACAAATTGAGTTATATTTTAACTAATACGAAAATGGAACCACCGTGCGGTACATCATACCTTCAGCATACCTAAGGGATCAATTTTTGAAACTAAAAGTAATTCTTTCCCAAATTGATCTAGCTTTAAATGGGTATTGGAAGCTCCAAATATTCGAGAAAGAGTATGAATTCGACGCCAATGATTTTAATCTTTATTACCCGACAAGGAAGATAACTACTTTTTATCCTTTCGTTGATCGGGAGCCTAAACAAGACAATTTCTTTCTTCATTCATGGTCGGAGAATTTTGATGAAACTACCTTAAGGGAAGGACTTATCATTTCAAAACTGTATTTTTGTAGACAAGTTGATCTTGAATTGGGCGTGTACAGTTGATATTCATCAATGAATTTTCAAGAGGCAATCTGTATTAAAATTAGTAAAAAGTTTTTAGGAAACGGAAAATATAAAATTCTTAAAGACCATTTCTGTACAATGATTGGAATTCGTGCTTGTCTGTCAGATGTGGTGGTAGAGTCAGAAAGGACAAAAAGCGTTACACTCTTTATATTGCTTTTTTTCTTCTCTTTTTTGAACTGCTGTGATGTATGTCGGTTGAATTATCATAATCTGATAATTGATAAGAGGCTTGGCTAACGTTTTGTATATATCTTGAGGGTGATAGGTCGAAGGATAACATGATCTTTTTCCTTTTAAAACTTTTCCCGTAGATCATCTTTTCATTTAATTAAAAAATCAAAAGAATACTGGTGGATTTATCAGTTAAAATTTTTTTTCAATTACATGGTGGTGAAATGACATGCAGAAGTTTCAAACGATATTTTTTTTTCCAAAACCCAGTTCCCTTAAAAGATAAGAACAACTCGAAACAAGAGTAAATGTTAAATACTGCTAGCTGATTACGGTTCATCAGCTAGTTTACTTTACTGTTAGCAACTACTCAGCCAAAGGGGACATGAAAGAAACAATGCCTAAAAAAGCGCCAAACAACAACAACAAAACATCATGACAAGGTAACGTTGGTGTTGTATATAATGTGTTTACATTGGCGTGACACTTATATAAGTATAATTAGCTATTGTCAAGTGCTCAAGGTGAGCTATTCTGGTTGTAGAATGTCCGTCGTTCGTCGTCAGTCGTGCGTCGTCCACAATTTCTTTAAACATCTTCTCCTCCTAAACCAGTGGGTCAATCTTGATGAAACTTGGCAGGGATCTTCCTTGGGTCAAGCTCTACCAAAGTTGTTCAAATAAATGAAATCCACCCTTAACTTTCCCTTCACCCTTAACAATACGGGTGAAAATATCATAATCTTCAAAAATCTTCTTCTCTGAAACCAGAAGGCAGGCAGCTTTCATATTTGGTATGTAGCATGATCTAGTGGACCGCTACCAAGTTTGTTCATATCAAGACCCTGGGGTTATATTTGGGCTCTTTTCGGGCGCAACCCTTTTTTACATAGAATCAAAGAGCGAAAATCTTAAAAATCTTCTTCTCTGAAACTAGAAGGCAGGCAGCTTTCATATTTGGTATGAAGCATCATCTAGTGGACCGCTACCAAGTTTGTTCATATCAAGACCATGGGGTCATATTTGGGCTTTGCTGGGGCGCATCCCTTTAGCTCTTCTGAGCACGTAGGGTAAAAAAATGAAAATCTTCAAAAATCTTCTTCTTTGAAACCAGAAGGCAGACAACTTTTCATATTTGGTATGTAGCATCATCTAGTGGACCTCTGCCAAGTTTGTTAATATCAAGACCCTAGGATCATATTTGGGCTTCAACCGGGCACAACCGTTTTTACATAGAATCAAAGAGCGAAAAGGCATATCTTTCTAGCTCTTCGCTGAAAACATTTCATGGTATTGATCTTATGTAGAAAATCGTCTCCTTGTTAACATCTGCCTATTCAATCAATGTGATGTCTCAGGGGTCAAATAGACTCAGGTGAGCGATCTAGGACCATCATGGTCCTCTTGTTTAATCTATTGATACCTTTAAATACATCAATTTATTTACTAGTTTGTAATTTTTTGTTTCTATATTTGCTCATTTAACTCTCAAAAATTACTATATTTCAATCAATTTGTACATAAATAGGAACATCCATGTAATTTTACTATGTGTCCTGTATACTCAAATGCTTTTTGGTAAAAAATGATATTTGATATACACGATGCTGTGTACTTATGATGTTCGTCTTTAAAACCTTTATTATTAGCCAATCTCAATTTAACTTGTACCCAGAGGGCTTCTTAAACGGTTAGTCAATGAAATCACATAAATAAATTTCTTTTTTTACTTTGTTCATTGAACGGTATGTCTATAGTTTTGTTTAACATCATTTTTTCAGTGTTTCTTTGTTCGAAATTCCATTTTATAAATAAGACTGAAATTCACAGGTGTGCAGACCTGGGGTCGATTACATGCCAATGTAATCGATTACGATTACAATTACTTGTGGATTCTATGATTACTGATTACATAATGATTACACAGTTTTTCATTGTAATCAATTACAATTACAATTTCTTTTATAATGTAATCATGGTTACATCTGATTACATGTGATTACATTTTTATTTCAACCTTACTCATAAACATTTTTGTCTTTTTTGGAGTTTGTTCATTCAAATTAGATTTGTAAACAATTAACAAAATGTGGTAGGATAAACAATAAATATTTTATGCCAATTCTTCTCTTAGGTCTGTTAATATATACCTTGGTGCTCTTTATGAATTTAGATATACCCAAATCTTTACTATCCTCTTACATTTGCCTCCACTGCTATGGAAAGCATCGAGCACCTATAGCCTAGGTAGACATTCATAAATGCTGTTATTGGTATTTTTGAAATTTTGATGCACCAATAAAAGATAAAATTTAATTTTTTTTCTGGCCAGAATTTTCTCAATTATATTTAACGTATTTAACATTTTCTTTTTTGCATTTTTGTTAAAGTTCAGAAAATATGAATTTTTGCTATAAAATTATTCAGTATGATTACCATTGTGAAAAAAACGAAAGTAAAGACCTTAAACAGAGTCAATAATTCTTCCTTTTTTCAATTCATTGAAACGGCATGTCAAACTGTAAAACTAAATGGATATGTCGAATGTATTTTAGGCTCATTTAACTTTGTTGGAAAACTTCAAAAGATAGTGTAATAACTATCCCGTGTTTTGCAGTACTTTATTGAATTTTCCTGATGGACTTTAAAATTTACCCTAATGAACCAACATCAAGATTCCTGCATGGTATTGTAATGGGACAACCATAGCATAGATTCATTTCCGTAGAACTTTTGTCATGTTATTTGGATTTCAGAAAATTATCAAACAATTGAAAATTATTGTAAGAAGAGAAGATTAATTTGTTTTTCCAATATATAAATGAATATCAAAATATAACTATCATGGGCTGTCAAATACAAGTAAAGGGTTATTAACAGGTAATTGTTTAATAAGTGCCAGGGGCTATAGATTATCTTAGATGAGACTGACACTTCTTTTAATTCCTTAACACCTTAAACATTATCAATTTAGCACTTCAGGTTCATTAGACATTTGACTAGTTTTGATTTTACAATACATGTGTACTTAAAGCAAGAAACCAAAATGTTCTAAACTAGGAAAAAACAACAATTGGGTAAAGACAATAATAGAAATTTCCCATAAAGCCAAATGAAAATTTAACTACTTGATTATTTTCCCCAATACAATATCTGTTTTAGGAAAAATCTTTTTCTCAATTCAAGTTCTATATAGTCATTCCAATTACTTTGAAGGTATTTTCATTTCACATTTTTGTATTCAATACTAAAACCTAGGACCATTACTTAAGTATAAATGAAAATTACCCAAATATGACTTTTATTGAAAATATTTTTTTTCAAAGCTTGTACTTGCAAATACAACAAATGTAATCATAATGTAATCGAGATGTAATCACAATTACAGGCCTTTTTGCAATGTAATCGATTAAATTACGATTACATGTAATCAGAAATGCTCCGATTACCGATTACAGTATGATTACCTGAAAATTGTAATCGATTACATGTAATCATGATTACAGATTACGATTACCCCAGGTCTGCAGGTGTGTCGGCCTTTACCATGTCCAGAAGGGTACTATGTTGCTAAAGGAAATTACAAACTATTTGGAGGTTCATGGTACGTACGTACTATGAGAGAATGGGTTAACATCACTGTTACCAAGACATCTAATGCGTTGACTCTCCGTAATCTTCAGAATACTAGAATAAAACCACTTGCATCACCGAAAAAAGTTCTTTAGCACTTCAAGACTGGAAATGGAGTTATTCTATAACTTATTCGGAAATTGGACAACGGTTCGGTATGTTGAGGCTGCACTGTGCCTGTGCGATCAAATGTTGAAGCCAAGTGAAATTCTTTCAAAGATTGCCCAAGCTTTAAATGGACTGTGGAAGTTTCAAACATATGAAACCAGCTTCAATGAATTCGTTTTTATTTCCCGACTTCTGATATGAACTCGTTTTATCTATTTTATTTGAAGCCGAAGCAAGATGATTTTTTGCTTCGTGCATGGTCAGTGATCATGATTTCATTCTCGACAGGGAATGCCTATTTTTCCAAAACTATATTTTTGTGGGCTTGTCGACTTTAAACCTAGTGATAAGTCAAGAGATAACCTCGATGGATTCGTAGTTTTAAATTTTGTCGCCTAGAGTCGAGCTCTAGGACACAAACTCAATTTGAATTTCCTTTGAACACTCAGTACCAATCAAGGTGAAAACCAGTTTACATGATTGTCTTGATGAAATATCATAGGACTTTAAAATATTGTAATCAGGGTAAAAACCCAAGATCACCTCATTGATTATTAGGGAATCACGTGGGCATTAAGGCATGCGCAATCTAAATTGAGTGATCGTAAAAAAAGACAAAATGATATCTGAGATGAGGTTGAAATTGGCTCACCCTTTTTTGGGGAATAATGGTTACAAAATAAAACTTTTGAAAAACCTTACGGACACTTTATAGACCCAATGTGTGGCCCTTACACTATGAATATTTGGTCCAGAATAAGTGTCGTTACAATGTCAACGAAAGTGTATCATATTTAATCAATTAATATTAATTTTCCCTTTTGCTTTAAGATTGACGACTAATATGAGCTATTAAAATATCACATTGATTTTCTCAGTCTAAATTATTCAATAAATCTTTGAAAAAAAAAACTAAATTCGGAACAGTACAAAATATGTATGAAAATTCTTTTGTTCATTTCAATATCGATTTCTCTTTCGATTTTTTAGTAGATTTTATTGAAACTTTTTACAGGTTTGTCGCCATTTACTTTGTCCAGAAGGCCACTTTCTTGGTAATAGACAGTGTGAAGTACTTGGAGATAACTGGTACGTGCGAAACATGAATGTGTGGGTTAACCTGACTGTTACTAACACATCTAGAGCGCTGACTCTCCGTGATCTTCAGAAGATTACAAAAGATCAACTTGCATCGCCGAAGAGTTCTTCATTCGGCCAGCTCTCAAGGACTTGGAAATGGAGTTTATTACAATTTAGACTATAATGGTACATTGGTAAGATATGTTGTTGCAGCGCTGTACTTGCGCGATCAACTAGTGAATACGGAAGAAGTACTATCACAAATCGATCTAGTCTTAAATGGGATTTGGAAGTTTGAAACAGTTGGACATCAGTACCAATTCAAAGCTGGCTTCAACAACTTTGTTTCATATATCCCGAATGATTTCAATCTTTATTACCCGAAAAGAGAGGTAACTGCATTTTATCCTTTTGTGTTTCGGATACTTTTCTTCTTTATTCATGGCCGGAGAACTATGATGTAACAATTGAAAGGAAAGGTCTTTATATCACAAAATTATACTTTTGTAGGCAAGTTGATCTTGAGTTAGGCGATTTTCTGCCGTTTTGCATCGGCGTGTTTTACAGAAGCAATATATATAAAAAAAGACCAGGACATATTTGGGAAACGGACAATACAAAATTCTTAGAGACATTTTTGGAACAATGATAGGAATGCGTATTTGTCTTCAGACATTTTGCAAGAATCGGCAGGAATGCTAAGTATTCATAATTTTTCTTTTTATTTACATTTTACATTTGAATTGATGCAAATATCTATTATTCATCATGTATTTATTGATTATGCATTGTAATCATGTAGTACTGTTGGTTGAAAAAAGTAAGTTCTGAATGTGCAACACCGTTCCTTAAATGAGTAAAAATTAGATTATTGTTTTAAATATTCTATCTATTTGATGCTTTTTCGAAATGAAATCGGCAACGCTATTATAATTAATGTTGGTGTTCAAATATTCATATCGTTTATACACAAGACAAAACTTATGAACGGATAATGTAATATGTGTACGCTTTCAAATAGTGGGTTTCATCCGATTGTTTATTGGGTGCCTTTGCAAGAAAGTCGAACCAATTCAGAGTACATTCGCATCGCTTTTAATTCAAAGACGTTAACTAGAAAGAGATGAAGGTTGAGATAAAAGATTTTCGATGAAGGTAAACACTTTTAAATGAAAGTTTATGTATTTATCAATGTCTTTTCCACAGAAATAAAGAGTGGACCTGTGTTATTATTCATATTAACTGGCTCAGTCGTAATATAATGTGGCCAGTTTACTTTTCAATATTTCAGGGTTTTTTTAAGTAAGTCCGCAATTTTCGTTTACGCGTGCAAATTACTGTTCTCTAAAACCAAATGGATTTACGTGTTTAGAAAGAGTGAAAACATTTCATTGTTTGGTAACCAAAGCCCCGTAACTTCAGCTTGGACAAGTAGAAGTAAGTTTTTGAAAATAAAAGCTGGTTTACCTTAACCTTAAGTGCAAATATCCGTTAAATAGTCTCCGTCCTGCCAGAGCAATCATCATGGAATATAATGTAAAACTTTATCGTAACATACAGTCGATGTAATTTTTTATTTAGGCTGCATCTTGATTGATTAGGTTTTTGTCATTGTTATCATTTATTCTATGAAGAATAGTGTGAATAATGACATCAATTCTTTTTCCCTAAAAGCGAATTTGAATTTTTTGTTGGGTAATTCTTTCCTCATGCAGCTTGGAATCATTCGAAAAATCACGACGTTTACTTAGGAGGCTAAGCACAATAATCGCCTTATGGTCGGGTATCTTTAATGTATCTTTAGACCGACAGGCAATCATCTACTTACACTATGTGACTGTCTAGGCTTCTAAGTCTTTGAAACTTACGCGCATGTGAAATTGTTGAAAATGTCAAGCACGTCTCATATTTCAGTTATACTATCAAACTCCTGCATGAATGACATTATTATAAAATTATTTTACTTACAACGTGTTATTAATTTAGTTGTCATATAATCGTGAATTGCACTACTTTTTTCTCACTTTTTTAGGTTCGTTACTCATTTTTTTCATGGTGAAAAAACCAACTCCTCTTTAGAACCAACAAAATTACTTACACCATTGTTGTTCAAACACATATCGTATTATTTTTTCTCAGAAATATAGCTTTTCGAAAACAAAGGAATGATTAAAAAATTACAAACTTTGAAATTTTTAATGGGATTTTTTCTGAATACTGAATTTTATTGGCCTAGTAAATGAGAAGGTTTATCATGCTGCAAAAGTGAGACAATAGTATTGCATTTCTTGATATAATCACTAATTTGAAAATAATAACGTGTTCTAAAGAGGTAGCACATGAACAGATCGGACCCTATCGCGAGGTCTTGGGTCACTAACATGGTGAATTCAATTATAATACAAAATGAAATTTCAATTTCATTTGTAATTATAGCAAAAAGAAAGAAAAATGAAACTCAATACATTACAAAATGTTACTTATCACAATTTCAATTAGATATGGGGTGCTTATAAAGAATAAGTATTCATTCTGGATGTTTCGATAAAAATAAGGTCTGAAATCATAATCAAATAATGCCTATCACTTAAGAGCTTATAAATATAATGAAGTGCAATTACACCTCCTGGGATATTAAAACAAGAAATACAGGCCTAGAAGGGTCAAGTTTTACACTTTAATTATCCCAAGGAAATCAGTAGAAATCTAAGAAGATTTTAGAAGCAGGACAATGTCTGTGTAAAGTAGGTCAAAGGTTACAGTCAGGGTCAAAGTTTCACTATAATGCCAGAATCATAAACAATCATCTACTTACCTTTATTATTGACATTATACAGGGCAACAGATAGTCATTCATAACCGTTGTCTAGTTTTAGACATTTAGCATCTCCTATTTCTCCCCCTTGTTCCCTTTTTAAGACATCTGAGAGAGATTATCCTAGTGCACTTTAAAGTGAAGGTGAAAAGGGTTATAAAAAGTCCAGAAGGCCCAGAAGGTCGATTGTCCTTAAAAACTGTGTATGTAGCCCAATCAGGATTTTACAAAGAACAATTCATGCGGGTTCAGAAGTGTTGGTATTGGGTTCAGGGTCATCTGAAAAGGGCAAGGTAATGTATCAAGGTCAGAATTTATAAAATTAAAACTTTGAAAATGGCCAAAATTTTGTATAAGTAAGTGATATAGCCTCCATGTTTCAAATGTGTATTACTTGTGCCTAGACCTTTTACTAGAAACCTAAGACAAGGATCTCGCTAAACGTGAAGGTCAAATTGTCAAGGTCAATAATTTCAATCATATGATAAGGCCTTTCTGTTAAGTTAAAGTTAAAGGTTATCAGACAATGTCAAGGTCTTTCAGTAGATATCTAAGACAATGATTTTTTGCAAAGGTCAAATTTTTAAGGTCAATATTTTCAATCATTAAAAGTCTGCCCATCAAACCACAGTGATTGGTGTTAATCTACAGTTTCTTCTTTAATGGTATATGATTTTATTCTAGCTAATTGACATTTTTCTGCTGGAAGAATTCATTCATCAGCATTTTTGGCTCAAGTAATATTTATAGAAGATAATCATTTTTTTCAGTGTAAGATTGATTTGATTTTTCATTTAGAGAACAACAAAAGCTATAATTTTAATGAAAAGTGAAAATATTTGTGTTTTTCATGAAATGAAATATTCAATCTCATTAGAAAAAAACGGTTAAACTATTTCTTTAAATGCAAGTATGAGACAAAATATAAAATGCCTGTTGCTATGCAACAGCTTAACGTCGTTTGTCGATTTCTTTGCTCTGCTTATATTATGCCAAAGGAAAAAAATAGATTAATGAAAAAAAAACTTGAAAATGCATTGGTTTTGCGTAGAATTTATCAAGTAATAATCTACCATGATAGTTTGGTTATCCTCCAAAAAGTATTAAAGAAATGTTTAATTCGTCTCAGCATGAGCTACTGTGATATGAATTCACTAGTGACAAATACTAGTTGGAAACATATGTCCAATAAACATACTTCACTAGTGACAAACACTAATTGGAAATGTATGTCCAATAAACATGTCTTTTAAAAGGCGCTTGATGTGATAACTTTACCTTTCTTCCAGTAATCGGTCTATAACTTTTTCTCCACAACCCTGGGAACCCTTCAGTATATGCTATAAAAACCTGCATTCAAAAGATGTCAGTAAATTGTTTTAAGAAAGTTTTTGACTGTTGATTTTAAGCATTCTAAACTTTGACGTTTTGTTTGAAAGGCTTATTTTCAATATAAAATCATAACAATCTTCTTCTTCCAACCAAATCGGCCGACTTAAATGAAACTTTGCATGTTCCCTTCGTGACCCTTTTCTTAAATTGTTAAAAGAAATTTCGATTGTGATATAAATATGGGTATGTTAGGGTGTGTTTTTTTAAACTCTAAAATCTTTAAAAATCTTCTCCCCCTACTCATTTTGGCCAATTTCAATGAAACATGGCATGAACATTCCGTAGGTGCATCTTTAATTAAATTGGTCATGGAAGTTTGATGGGCCCATAAAAGTGGGTGTGTGGCAATGAGTCTTGTTGTGAATGTTCCATGAAAGACCATATTCACCTTTTTGATGGAAATAAGATATGTAAAGGGAATGCACGAAATAACGACGGACGACCCGACGCGACATCAGCTCCGCTGGACTTGCCTGAGTTGAGCTAAAAAAATTAATTAAGACGGCAACAGATAAATTCAACGTTGACGTGACGACGTAAAGATCTTAGGAGATCGATCAACAACAAAACGAAGCGTAGCTATTTGTCTTGCTTTTGATAAAAAAAAGTTAAAGGAATAAATTACTCTTATTTGTATTAGTGTTATGATTTTATAATATACTGTCTCAGAAATCGTCTAAAAACTTGGATTGGACGAAAATCAAATAAAAGTGTCTCATGAACTATATTCTTCAGATCTAAAGCCGTCTTGTAACTTAAATATTAGAAATTTTATGTGAACGTAATCCCAGACGATGTCACAAATGTTAAGAAAAAATGTGAATGTCCTGCGATCATGCACGATCATGCATGATCTCGATTCAGTAAACGATCATGTTATAACTGTAGACGAGATGGAAGGTGACCTGATGCTTGGTAACATTAAAATGCCAACAGTGGTAACAGTGCATAATCCTTCAAAGATCACCAAATCAAACAAATAGCGCCATTTCTAGCATAAGTCAAAAGGTAAAACCTACAATTGGCGCCAGGTTAATTTCGCTTTCATAAACAAACAAAATCACGAACATGAAGCGTAAACGCAAGCATATCAAACAACAACATTTTTCAATGACTACCGAAGGATGTGTTAACGATCGTTGATAACGGTCGTTGATAACTTTGGTTTTATTGACTTCTCGAGCCATTTTTAAGCGAAAAACTACCGAATTTTTCGTAAGAAGATTTATGCCATCCGTAACAGAGTCGCATGTAGCAAAATATATAAGCGATCATAATATAAGTGTTAAAAGAGAGTCCATGTTCAGAAACTAGTTCTACAAGGCTATGATCAAAATTACGGTCAAGGATGGTTGCAGAGGAGATTGTTTAACTGAGTATTAGTACTTCAAGCTATGGGGTGAGCATAGTAAAGTTGTATCTGTAACTGCTGTCCGAATAATACCGTAACTGCGATACCTGGTTATAGCAATTGCACTGGTTCCAGAACAATGCGCGTTCTATGTAATCTTTTTATTTCGCAACAGGCACCAGCTCTTTAGAGTCCACGATTTTCCGCAAAAGGTTTTGTACAAAAAATGAAGCGGTAACGACGAAATTAAGTTTAGATCGGTCAGAATCATTGTCTCGTCGTCAAAAGTGAAAGGAGGTAAATAATTATATTAATGGATCAGTTCTTGATGTTAAAAATTGATCATATATTTTAAATTAAGCGTTAGATTTTGATTATGGTTGCCAAAATGTGAGGACCAGCCAATCGATCTGATCTGGATCCATGATATTTTGCGAATCATATGTTAAGTAGGTCTCTAATAGGACATACTAATCTTAGTGGAAACAAAGATCAACGTACCATATGAGATTACCTTTAGATCATCAATTTGTCTCCGTACTACAAAAACATAATCTCTGTTCTCCTAGTTCTAGGAAGTTTCATGTCTTTTGACTTAGAGTTATGATTATTAGGCCATTCAATGTAGGGTACGTTTTCGTTTGTCTTTTTCAGTTTCACGTCAACCTCCGATGAATTAAATAGAGTGTAAAACTACAACTGTGTCTTTGGTTGTTAGTCGAGACCTTACACATCATGTTTAACTCTCCAACTGGCAAATCTTTTTTGCGTGCGTGCCAGTAAGAGTATCATTACTTTGACTGTCACTTTGGAGTGTGAACTGTGGACAACACGGGATCGAAATGAACGTGAATATTTTCGGGTATTTCATATAGCTTATCACAAAAATTATAAACATACCCTTTTCAATACAGTGTTTTGCTTTTTATAACTCGTCTTTAAACACTACCGACCCTTTAGATCATTAAGAACACAAGAAAATAAACCTGCTGATAATAAAAACGTATAATTGCGATACAAACCCCGGCATAGACGCGATACCAGAGATGCTTATGGACTCAGCTTCTGCATCAGAGCTTTGTTTATACACCTTTTCTTTTTACATCAAATCACTAACAATCGATCGTGCAAATTAAAGACGCAGTGAACATAGGATCCCGGTGTCTATGAAGCGGAAGCAGGCATTTACTGTGATATAATTACTAATTAATGTTAATCAATAGCATTTTTCAACGTCAAGAAAAAATCGTAGCGGGTAAAACGATACTACATATGTCCATTGCTAACTTAAAGAAGTCAAGTAGAGAATTCTCGCTTCGTGATTCACTTTTAAATATTTTCCGCAGTCATCAATGTTCCGTTCACTTCATAAAGTCTAGGGATCCGTTTATGCAAGTCTGTACACACTTCATACGGGATTGTCTTTCCTATTCGTGCTATAGCGAGTGACGAATTAACATCGTGTATTCTTGACGTCATCAGATAGAACTCGCTATGGTCGTTAAGGTCGTCAGGTAGTCGGACAGTTATACTGTCCATAGATATACGACCAACGACCGGACATTTAACACCTGAAAAGATAATAAATACATAAATAAATAAAAACAAAAATACTTATAATGAATAAATATTGTGAAATAAAAAGTTTTGCCATTTCTGGTATTTTTTAGTACACTTAAGTTAATTGGGCCCGAAATATAATAAATGATATATTTTATCAATTAAGAAAAACACAAAATTGCATTTAAAAGATGTCGATGAAGTATTTTTTGTAAGAACGTCTTAAGTCGGGAATGGATATTCTGAGTTATATTTGTGTCTCGTCACAAAAGGACCATCTGGCGTAAACTGTCGATCCTAGTCAGACCGAAATGATTAAGCTACATTCCTAAGAAAGATTTCTTAAAAATGCGCTCTTTGGTTGACCCTTGAGGTACCCAAACTCTTTTAAATAGAGTTACCAGATGGTCCATTTTCGAATGACGGGTCAAATTTTAATATCAATATTAACTGGTTAATTTGTGGTCAATTAACAACGATATGCCTTATGTATCTAAATTATAAGGAAAAAATTTTTTGTTAAGTTTAAAAACAAGTCAATACGATGTAATCTAATTTTATCTAGTCAATCTAATTTTCAAACCTGCTTTGTTAGTAACAAATCCATGTCTAGACATGTTTCTATGGTAACCATCCGCATATCCGACTGGAAATGTTGCAATGGATTCTGCATTGTTACATCTGTAGAGAAACAAGCGAGATATGAATAATGTAATATAATCAAGACAGTGTCTGAAAATTTCTTCGAGAAGACATAGATTCAAGTGCTATTTAAAAAGCCGAAAGTACAATATTTTCCCCTTTTCAGAACATCCTAAATTCCTTTGAATTGATCGACCGCCTGTACGTATTTCAGGACGTTATTTCGCCGTCGTAGGACAGTTAGTAGCGTGTCAGACATCAAATAAATAGAGGATATTGAATGAGTTGTCATTGAATTCCAAATTCATTAAAAGCGTCATCTTTCAAAAGATAAAAATGAGGCTGATAAATTCGATATTTCATGAGCACAAATTGATATTCTATTTAAAATATGACCCGAGTTTTTTGCAATAAATCGAGGTAATTCTTGATATTTATATTTCAAGTTATTCCGCGAAACATATAACGCCGTATGCGAATTGACGTCATCAAATCACAATGGCGTCATTTTCGCAACGGAAATATAGCTTTCTTAGCTCATTTGCATGTTTATTTCACTAGTGTCATAACACCCGTGTAATATGGAAAAAAGTCAACGAGTTTATTTCACTCCCGCGACTTAGATCTTATTATAATGGGGTCTCATGTTTAATCCCTAGCGGCACAAATCGCTTTCAAACATTTGTCTCCAAGCAATGGGAGGATCGTCGTAAATACATATATGGTAAGAGCATATGAGCAGCTAGAGGCTTATTATTAGTTCTTGCAGGGGGAAATACCAGAAATTCGTGTCGAAGCGATATGACTGAAAAATTTATTATTCTTAAGGCTATTTTGACTCTTAATTCAGGATATACTCTAATCGCTATTAATACTCTAATCTAACCAATTTAACAGGTAAACTTCCTGTAAGTAATAAATATCTACAGTAAGTTACATCGTGAAACTGACATTCACCTCAATTTGAACCATTCTAAATCGCTCATTCATAGAGAAAAAATCGCAAGTTCACTGAGATAATTCAAATTGTTAGCTTCTCATAGATTCATGAAGAAATGGGAAGCTATGGGCAGAACTTGTATGGATATTTTATTAAAGGCAGGTAATCAATATCGCCAATTTTGTTCATCCTTTTTCACTCAAAACTCGCTCCACACATTCATTCAATTTTATCCCTTAATCATTCCATAATCATTCACATTGTCAATTTCAAGATGTTGTTAACTGTACCTACACATATGTTTGATCATATCCAACTACCCGACCAGATTCCAGTCGTTTGACAAGGCTCGGATGTGCGATCCACGTGATTGCCGGTCGTAACCCTATAGATTCGGACAATGTCACATTGTGATTATTTGTGTCTGAAAGTCAAGGAAATCGGGTTTTAAAATCAACAGCATCATCAACAACAACAACAAACAAACAACAACAAAATCATCGTCGTCATCGATAACAATAACTTGATTTTTGAAGTTAAAAATAGAAAAAAACTCATAAAGAAGATATTGGAAAAGAAAATATGCTCGAAAATCATTATGATAAGCTCTTAACTTTATATATCAGTGTAATCTTTAACGCGAAGTTACATGCCATAGACAAAGGGTGACAAAGGGGGCGTAACTACGAAACGCAAGTCGATACTCAAACGTCGTCTTATTGACAAGCAACGGCGTCATTTACACCTTTGTCCATTATTTTCGAAGTACAAACAGCATTATCTTGTTGATATGGATTAAGTATTTCAACCCTGTTCACACTTTATAAACTCTTGCGGTCATGTTGATTTAAATATTTTCTCTAACCTATTTAGGCTGGTCAAGACATGTCACTAACGTCATTTGGACGCACGAAGTCTACCAAAACACTCTTATGTGAGATTCCTGTTTTGCAGATTTCTAAATTTTGATGGCATAAACTATGCATTTGAACGTTTATTCGAGGTTTTGGTGCCCTAATTCGAAGGAATAATTGAAGTTGTGATGTGTTCGTTTAAAGAGCGTATTCATATGAAATTGAGTAAGTTTATTTCATATTTTGTTTATGGATATCGTCAATACATGTATCCTTTACACACTTGGCTTAATTAAATTAATCAAGCGTTAAAATGTAATGGCAACAGCTAGTTGAAGAGTCAATTACTAAGCAAATATCGAACAAAACTTCAGATTGAACAACGCTTAAGATTATCCAACAAAGTAACATCTTTGATAATGTGACAGCAATAGTGGAATATTAAAACATATGAACGTTATTTTCTTAAAAAAATCTAAATTCCAATTTTACTTTTTTGCGTTTATAAAGTTGCTCGGTATAATACAAAACATACCCGGTGGCTGACCATACATTGAAATGCATGGCCTCACAAAGTCAAAGTCAACCCCGACGTTATTACAGATGGCTCCAGAATTGGACACGTGGATCTTGATTCCTCGATCTCTAGGGAAAATTTTCCTTTTATTACAGCAACAACAACAACAACAATAATGACAACTATCTAATTACGAAATTTATAAACGACAAATTAATGAGGAATCATTATTTTCTGTTATATCATTGAAATATTCCATAGAGTGGTATTATTTGTTTACCACTTTTTTTTAACAATAAGTACTTCAAATTTTCGGGTTTGATCATCTAAAAATACTGAAGCATTTAACTAATAAAATCGATAAAACACATTGCATTTCAAAAACTTATTTTAGTTTGAATCAAACATGTACATGTATCTCTTTGAAAAATAACATTTACCGATCATTCCCAGGAAAAATTGAGGGTTCATCAAGCGATTTTGAAATTGATAGAAGAAGAAATTGCAAAAAACTTCGATAGACTTGTTTGTTGTTTTTTTTTTCGGAAATCGAGTGTCACTTGTTACTTGTTGGCCATTTTTCGGAATCAAGAAAAATCAGTATATTGAATTTCATCTAATAGTAGGATAATAAAAACATGTATTCCATCTGAATTATCTTTTTTTTCTTTTTTTAAGTAGTTTTAAGTAGTAGTCACATGATTTGTTCATATACTGTTTTCTTTTTCTGCAATACCAAATATTAACTACATTTAAATACATTTTACTGAATAAACATGTTTTTTTTTAATTAAGGATGAACCTTCACGTACATTTGTTTGTTTATATTGGGCTTACACATCTCTTAACACTTATAGCAGTTATATCGTGGCGACTGATGCACCTATCCATGATTTCCTGTCTTTTCCTATACAAGTGGCCAAACAAATGGAATGGAGAAAGATCCTTATAGATTCAGAAAGTCTATTTATATCGAAAAGTATCGATATTTTAAAAGTCCGCGCAGTTTCAATAGTATCCCTTTACAGTCCTCAAAGATAGTCCGTTTTCGCAGGATTGGTGAATTTTATTTTCTATGAATTTAATCTCTTATACCATTGTACAGATATTCTTATGTGTATGCCTCTATGCCCTTACCGATATGGCTGCACTGTTTCCATGAAGGTGTCGAGTTGAAGTTTTGTAAACTCTGGGTCATCCCAGGCCTGGGCAAAATGGGCCATCATGCTGTGGATGGGAATACTGTTATTGTCACATATCTGAAAGTTTAAAAATGAAAAGAAATCGATGAGACAGAGACAGTAAAGTTTGGTATAAATTTAACAATGTTGCATTCGACATTCCGATGGGGTTTTTTTTGTAATAACAAAATTTTCATAGTCACATAGTTCGACACGAATGAGATTCTATACGAAAGCCCTATTTTCCGTAACATAGCGTACTATCTCAAAAATACGACAATATTCGCCTGGTCATGTGATCAGGAACATAACGTGAGAGTTTCACGCAAGATTGTCCCTTTTTTGTTAGAAGATTTGTGTAAAGAAAATACGTTCGAAAGCATGCTCTTATAGACAGGAGAAAATGCATCTATAAGACCACAATCGGTGGCGAATAAATCATCATGAAAATGTGAAATACAAAAAGTATATATCTCCTCGTTCAGACCATGCAGTCCTCAAAGAGAGAATAGCGCTTCTGTCATCCGATACTACACTGTACACATTTACACATTTATATAGTACATTGTGTCTTCTTGTTGGATACTCTTCAGTTAAGAAACCAACTAAATGTTGAACTCCGATCATGTTTGGTTTTCTGACAACTACTATTCGCCTAGCCTGGTCCCATTGTCGACTATCATACATGCCGACAGATAGTCATCAAAATGCAGTCACAAGGAGCTGGCTTGTCAGTATTTTTTTACGTACGCGCATCTAGCGCTTCTGATTAGCTAATGAATTGTATGAAAGCAATGAGTCAGGAGGGGATGCCAATTTTCCATTCGTGAAAGATTGTTTTTAAAGTCAGATCCGCAAACGAAATAAACACTCATTAAAAGTTCACATTTCTCTAAAGTTTTTCGTAATCCTTTCACACATTTGTTAATAAATGAATGTCATCATCACTTCTTCTTTGTAAAGAAGCGGAGCCTCTTTTTTGATATTAGACTGGACTTTTTTTACATGGACAGACCTCTAGACTATGGACGAAAAATTGTGTATGCATGTCGGTTTCATACACACTGGGTTGGAACTGACCCCGGATATTGCATTTTAAAAATGGCTGCGTTGGCGAAAGAATGTTTTACAAGTGAAACTCTTTCTAACTTTATTTAAATGAATTATGTATCACACCAGGTAAGCCAACAATAAATGGCATATTGTCTCTACAATTCAGATTGCTTACACAGTACACCCCCTTACTAAAAAGGTTCACGGATGAAATTAAGGATAAACCACGTACTTCCGAGAAAATCCTCACCTATCAATTCAATCATAAGACAAAAAAAATATTATTAGAGACTGAAGCGATCAATATTTTAAGAAGTTATCAAAGAAAACAGCCTAAAATATGAGCTGTGCTCATTAAGATTTGACGAAGTTATGGTCATCTGACGGGGACCTGTGTCAAATTATTTGGGTACTGTGGATTAGTTTCTCATCCTTTTTGGTGGACTGGGAATTGCAGAAAAGCGTACTGAGTATTGCACTGTAAATGATATTGTTTTCTTCAAATATTTGCATGTTTGAGAATGGGTATAGACTTATGTCATTAACATAGCCACTACATTTTAAAATACATATCATGCAATCTTGAAATATGGAGATTTGGCATGGATTTGGTAGATTTTTGCATTATTTAGATTTTCTAGCTGCCCAAGAAAGTAATCAAGAATTATTATCCCATCGATAATTACTGTTTTAGACAATTTGGAATTATCTGTGACTAATCTTTGATTTCAGTCAGTAATTTGAGAAAATAAAATCGATAGAAAGATACACAGTAAGGCTAGTTTAAGAGAGAAAAAAACTAAAATTTCAGCAGGCTTTCCACAAAGTCTTTTTCGCAAAATATAAGAAAGTTAAAATATTTATTTTAGTATCAGTAAACCAAGCTAACTTCTAAAATCAGCAGAGACCAAGACTGATATATAGAAATTATCAATTTCACAGTTCTTCTCAATTATAAAAAGATTTACATGAATGTATTAGGTTAATGTGTTAGTGTGTACATTAGCCTATTAGTGTTAGCTAGCCACTAGCCTATTATGAAACATCTTTTTTGTGTGTTACATAACTAAGATCTATTTCTATAAGATTGTATCAAAGAAATACTTGAGTTTAGTAGCTATCCTAGGCATTGATTTCTCTGATTGATATGGAAAGGAATTTTGTTCAAATAGAAAATAGGGAATTAGAGTATTAGGGAAGTCTTATAAGAAAATATAGGATTTGGATGACAGCCAGAATTTGACAAATCAGTGTGGCAGATGTCCATTGTTTCACACCAATGAACACATGGTTGGTAATTCCCTGGCTTCAGACGATTTTTTGTTTGAATGGGTTGTAATGCCGCTTTTGACATTTTTTCTGTCATATCGCTGCAGTTGGAGCATCTAAATATGGATAATTCCTGCATTTCTCGCACTAGTGATACCAATATAATTTCTCGCACTAGTGATACCACTATATCTTGTCCTAGTCTCCGGCTGCTACTCCACACTAGTTTAGGATTATCCTTCTCTTGGTGGGTGGCTTCAGTAGAAGAAAGAAGCTGGTCTCTCAATTGGTATACTGTGCTTGGTGAGACCTATTTAAAGGAAGTCAAGGACAGTGATGTTTACCTAGATGCAAAATATCTGAATTATAGTTGAAATTTGCATGCCAACTTACCACCGATACTCTTCGTTCTGTGAATAAGTGTATCTGTCAGTCTGCTGGTCTTACCAACTAAGTACAGGTCATAAAACCTATGTTAATGAATGAATTTAAATCGATTTCATATATTACGAAGATGTGCCATTTGATACAATGTTCTGCTAGAGTCAAGGAAAGGGTATTCGTCTATACGTTGTATAGACACATACTATGCTTTTGCACTAAGACCTCGATATATATAATCAAAGTACTGAAAGTACTGATAAGTTGGAATGCGTTCGAGAGACGGTGACCTCAGGCTACTAACGAAGCTGACGCCCCCCCCCCCGCCCACCACAGGTGACCACATAATACGTGTCGTCTTTTGACGGACGTATATAAATCAATGTATTTCAACAACGAGAGACGCTTAAACCCCTGAATCACTATACAGGCCTGAATCTGATGAAAGAAAAATGATGACAAGAGGGCCAGAATGGCCCTAAACCGCTCACTTGAATTCGATTGGTCCAATGGATCTTATCCTAGAAACTTTCTAGCAAAGATTCATTCAAATTTGCCTAATAGTTGAAGAGAAGACATAATTCGAATTATAAGCAGTCATAATAGACCCTGTCAACCCATTCATTACAGAAGAGACTCAAAATTAGCCCTACCCTGCCACGCCCAAATTTATGGGCTAATGACAATTTTGCCAACAATATTTGAAGTGGGTCATCAAAGGAACATTCTTGTAAAGTTTGATTGAAATCTTCTCAGTGGTTCAGGAGGAGATGTCGTTCAAAGATTTTGGGCTCAAAATAAGCCCCACCCATATGTCATACCCATATTCATTGGCCATTTAGAATATAGCGACAATTTTGAAGAGGGTCACATTCTGGCAAAATTGCATTGAAATTGTCCCAGCGGTTAAGGAGAAGAAGAAGTTTTAAGAAAGTTGACGACGGACGACGGAGTCAGGGTGATCCTTAAAGCTCCCCTTGATCACGTTGTGCTCAGGTGGGCTAAAAAAGAAGAAAATGATACGGACCATACAGTCGACTAATGGACGAACAGGGGAACACTTATACACTCAAAACAGTTTTTATATTATTTTTCGAATGACTTCTGCTCCATTTGAGTTATCAATGACATTTTAAATTAGAAGTGTCGCAAAGTGGACCTCAACAAGTGATTTGTCCATGATGAAAAGACATTTTCGCAGGGAAGTTTTTAACTTCATGAGTTGGAATCTCAAGACAATTTTTGGACGAAGTTCAATTGTGATTTCGACCTTTGTGACTCCAAAATTGGGCACTTTCTCGGGTCATTGGCAAATTTTGGTTGTTCAGTTAGAGTGGAAACTATTAAATTTTTTAAATTTACTGATGACCGTGACATGTATGACCCCGAAACAATAGGGCATTTCTTTGGGTCATGGGCAATATTTGTGTAAAGTTTCGTTATTGCAGGTCAATTGCTTCTCCGTTTATCTAGCGGAAAGCAAAAGGTCAATAGACTGAGAGACAGACATGATGAAATCAATATATGCTACTCTTCTTCTGAGTTGGGGGTACAGTTGTGAAATCGTGAAATTGATAAGGTTAACGATTTTGGAATGATTTAGGCATGATGTTGAATGAGTGAGCGGAGCGAGTTTTGAGTGAAATCTAAGGGAGGGAATCCAGTGTCGCTTATTTTGTTCAGGATAAACAAAATTAGCGATATATAAAACCCATGTAAAATATGCATAAAAGTTCAATCAATAGCTTTCTATATCGTCAAGAACCAATCAGACGCTTTAAATTTAAATTATGTCAGTGAAACCGCGAATTGGTTATTTTTTTCATTTTCTTAGATGAAAATAAAATTATAGAAGTTAGATAAAATTTGAGGCACTTATTCTCAATGAATAGATGCACTATTTCATGTACTATTTAACTTAGGATCAGACATTAAGGATACTTATGAAATAAATAATGATGCCACGATAAAATTTCTGATAAAGAAATTTTATCGTTTGGTATGAGGTTCTTACTAATTCAGCCTTATAAAAGGCTACAAAATGAGTTTGAAGATTCAGAATGATTGTTGTCAACACTCAGTACACAAATTGCTGACAAAAGTACCCCTATTACAATCCCCAGTACCCTATAGCGACAGTACGAGACCACCTATTTCTGTTCACATCTTAGTCAGTTTTGAAGGTAGGAGGCTGAAATTTTCAGTACATCAAATTAGACCACACTTCTTCTTAATGTTCACTTCAGATTTTTTAAATAAGATTCTCACATGTTTTTACAAATGTAGAATGAAGAAGAGGGGTATATGTTTTCTTCGTGCACGCCAAGTAGTTAGGTAAATTTTCTAAAAGAGCAGGGAATTCGAGTATGTATTATAGCAAACACGAATTATGGTGTTCAAGCGTCTAGTAAAATTTCTGATTAGTGCTATAAGATACAAGGATAAAAAGTTTGGCTTTTAGCTACCTGTGTTTATGATATTGGTGGTCAAAAATGGCGAAATTTCGAGAATTTTAAGCAATATCCGGGGTCAGGTCCAACCCAGTGATACATGAGTCGACAGTTTAACCAGTCTACTATTCGCCCCTCACGTAGGGCCCCTTTTTGTGTGGCTGGTTACAATGTTATTCTGCAAAGTTATGTATCTTTCTGAACGAGTCATAAAGGAGACATTGTTTTACCAGCTTGTATATGACTTTACGGTCCATTAAACCAAACTACAATCAAGGTCTGTCCGCTGACTCAGCACGTTCGATATTTAAACTGACTAGGCAGGAAAGCGCAATCTCTTTTTTTCCTTGTAAGCCTCCAATTATATAGCTGCCCGGACACAAATCATTTTGTAGCATTTCTGAGTCCGCGTTACTGTGCTGATTTAATTGCAAACGAAAAAAACTATTTAATCTCACGGAATCCTTATTTGAAGCTGCAGCAATGCATAGAGTATTTGGGAGAAATCCTACAGATACGACGAAGTGCACTTAGACGTTCAATGTTGTTTATATTGGTTATTTCATTTATCCTTATATATAGATGTAAAAGTTTAATTGGTTGATTTAAAGATAAATTATGTCTATACCTGTCAAGACAAAATGACCTTTAACCAATCACTGACACTTGTGTATTTGTACCAGATTTTGTTCATTTTTTTGTTTGTTTTGTTTTCCAAATCAAAAGGGTCGGTTTGCTTACCTGCTTTAAATTTTCTCGCATCTTACCTGCACAAGTTCTGGTAATTCATTTGGCTGGCATCCGTTCCTTGACATACCAGTATCTATCTTAAGCACGACTTGTCTACATGATTTCTGGGAAAAAAAATCGGATTGTAACATTTGTAAAGTCGATTTTTTATTTGTTTTGATTTTGTACAACGTTTCTTACAAGGGATAAAAGACACTTGACAAAACGGACACTTGACTCATTTTTACAATTTTTAAATACCAATTACCACCTTGTTATTTATCACGTGCCGTGGCACGGAAGTAAAACGATTTCTCTACATTAAAAAGAGTTTTGAATGATTTCAATTTATAAGCGGGTGTAAAGAGAGCAGGAAAGACGGGTTCCCTCTTTTTAAAACTACACAAAATCACTTTTTAAATGGGTGATTTTTCATTTTTCACGTAGAATTAAACACCCTTTTTTTAAAAAAAAAAATATCTTCTAATTGAATACAATACTTTTGTAATGTGCATTGCAAAGATGGAGTTATCTTCTCGCATGCGTTTAAAGATTGGAAATTACCCCGCCATCAAATGTTAATTTCAAATTTAGGTGGGTGACACTTAGACGCCCTGTTAATTCTATTCGAATAAAATTTCAACGAAATGGCTACTCAATCCACATCTCGAATGTGTTTCCCATATATTTGATAAAGAAAAGTTGAAATAAAGGCACACATGTTTCTCCCTGAAAAGTAAACTGTCCGTTATGTTGAGTGTATATGAACGAATTTACGTCAAATGGCGTGTGCGCGAAATTTCCAATTTTACAGTCTCTCAATTCTGCTTCTTGAAAACCAGTACTTGCGCCAAATATTCAAGTCATAGAAAGAACCAAGATCGGTGGCCACTACAGAGATCTGGCCTTTTTGATCTAGAAACCT
Source organism: Fragum whitleyi (assembly GCA_948146395.1). Lineage (NCBI taxonomy): Eukaryota > Metazoa > Mollusca > Bivalvia > Cardiida > Cardiidae > Fragum > Fragum whitleyi. The sequence continues at coordinate 11,358,654 of OX411551.1, read as the reverse complement.
ACGATCTACCTCTCTATCATTGGCATGACACATAACTGCATTGAATCGAATACTTATAAATGTCATGTTTTCCAACAATAGCATTAGAAGCAATTACTTGCATTTATCCTAAACACCTCGTAACAGATGGTCGAAGCATGGTCCTGTCAGTAAGATTCATGAGAGATACACAATCCACCTCCAGTGGGATTCAAAGCCCTTTTTAGTTCGTTTTATCACATCTAGAGTTAGTCAAGTCATATAAAATGCAAGAACCCATCCTATTTTATTGCGTTATCCATAGAACAGAAATGTAACTATTCACCACGTTATTTTGTTCGCCATTGAAATCCACCCAGTGGTTTAGAAATTCTACTGTTGATACTGTTGGGGTTAGTCTGTTTTCATATATTGTTGGTATCTCCTCTTCCGACGCATTTCCTACAAAATATATAAGCCTGAGAATGTCTTCTCGGACAATTTCTCATGTGCGCGAGGCAATCGGGAACTCTCGTTAACTCTACGTAATAGAACTAGGGAAAATATGGGCGTTTTAGGGTTTATATAACGTCACAATTACCAATCATCCCGCTAGAATGACATTGCATAAAACAAAATCAAGAAAAGAAGTGTTCATTAAATAATTTGATAATAAAACGCAGTGTTTTACTGCGTTTTGTCATCAAATTATGAAATGCCCAGAATATCTCCACAGACGATCGTAGGAATTAAGAAAATATGATTTCTTGAAGCGTTTTAAAAAACCGAAAGTACCACCAGATGCCGGATTACCTAAAAATGACCCTAAATTGCTACACTTTTTTGAGGTACTTTTCTGTTTACGAGCATTGTTCCGAATGGTAGCAATACAATACAATACAATGACATTTATTTCTCTCAGTTCTTACAAAAGAATACATGAGATAGAATATAATGTTGCAATATAACAGTGTGGTAAGGGAACATTTATATAATAACTGTAGAATCATTTTAACAGTGTTAAAGATTAAGACGTAGCAATGGTGATATCAACATTTCCCAGTACATGATTATATCAGGATGACACGGTACCCTTATAGGTAAGATTGTCTGTAGGCATGCAAGGGTAACCTGGCAGTGTTTGCTTTCTGTAACGAGAAATTGTCTTTATGACAGTTTCTCGGTACAGAAGTCAACCAATTGTGTCTTACTATAACTAAATTTAGTGAGGTCTTCTTAATCGAAACGAGACATTAGAAGACCCCATCTAAATAATGAATAACTACAGTATACAGTATATATATACTGTTCATTGTTATTGAAAAAACAACAATCGAATTACAATAAGCAGATGAGAAAAATACTGATTGAAAGTATACCGGTGTTTGTTGGAAATGCTGAATGCAATATAGTACTTTATGAGTCAAAATTTACATAGGATAATTTTAATGAATTTGCATAGTTTTGATAATAACTATACTAATTGTGTATTTACGAGCAATTCAAATTTCATTATATTATGTCTAGTTGTGTAAAATGGTGGTATTAGATTTTTTCTTTCGATGTTAAAAGAACTACATTCAAATAAATAATGATATTCGTCGCCTATACCGTGGGTACATAGATTGCATATTCTTTTATTTTGAGTAACGTTTGTCCATCGTCCACAATCAACTGGGAGTCTATGATTATTAGTTCTGAATTTCAGTAAGTAAGTCATTAGGTTTTGGGGGGATTTAGTCAGATAAAATTCGAAACCAAATTGCTTTTTAAAAAGTTTATATGTGGAAGGCTATCGCTATTTTCGATCGAGGTGTACCATGAATTAATAAAGAGGTCTTTTTATTTTTGTTTAACTGTAAGTTTAATCCACTTTGGATTCTGAGATAAGTTTATGTTCCAAATATTAACTAAACCGCAGCTTATTAAGATTGTTCTTATTTTGTTAATCCATGCGAATAATGGCAATACTGTATTTTCATCTTCGCGTAAATTGGTAAACGAGTGATGCAGAAAAGAATAAACGTTCGTTAAAAGACTGTTCGGTGATGTATGTGTTGTTTTTATCCAGAAATTAATCATTCTACTTTCTATGTCTACAGATAAGGGGTACACACCTGTTTCTCCATACACTATGTTTGAGGGGGTTGACTTTTTTAAACGTAAGACGTATTTCAAAAATTTTAATTGTACCCGTTCTAGAATATCATTGTTTCCTATACCGATTATTTCACATCCATAAAGGAGAATAGGCTTAACGGTTTTGTTAAATAGTTCAATTTGCATGTCTATAGGTAATGATAGTTTTTTAATCTTTTTTATAAGACTGTATATTGCACGTGTCGCTTGCTTAGAGATTTGTTGTTTTGCTTTCTTAAATGAACTCGAACGACTAAAGAATATTCCTAAATATTTGTAATCATCCTCAGCGAGGCACAACATTTCACAGTCTCCTTTCTGATCATTTGAAGCGGTGTTTAGCCCTTATCTAAAGGCATACATTGCGAAATGTGACCGCTCTGGTTAGACAGTATATATAACTTCACTTACGATTTTGTAAAAAGCTTTTAGGAGTAAATAAATCTATACCGAATGAGGCTATTTACGGAGAACTAGGTAGATTTCCTCTTTCTCTAATTTGTAAAGAGCGATCACTCAAATTTTGGCTTAAGATAGTGAAAAGTCCAGATTCACAAATGTATAGAATTTACAATGAACAATGCCTTAGCAATAATGATAAATCATGGGCATCCTCTATAAAAGAGCTTGTCAATAATCTTGGTTACGGCAATTTGATAGATAATTTTGATACTCAAATAAACCCATAAATTAGAAATCGAAACAGGTAGATATTACAATACTGCACGTGAACTAAGATTGTGTAAATTGTGTAACCAAAATCAAGTTGAATCTGAGTATCATTTTTTGCTATGTTGCCCAATCTACATAGATATTCGCAAAAAGTATCTGAAAACATTTCCGTGGCCAAATATGAATGTCTTTATTAAAATTTTATCTTCGTCGTCTTGTGCGACCATTCTAAATACAGCAAAGTACGTCAGGGATGCACTGACAGTACGTGAGGATAAATTGCAAAACATCTTGCCAGCTTGATTATGGTTACAATGTTTTATTGTTTTTTTATTGCTTTTGAATATGAATACTTTCTTGATGATATGTATTGTATTTGTACATGTTTATGCTATATGCCACGTGTTATTGTTAATTGCAAAAAGCACAGACTGTGCTGATTTGCTGAATAAATGAAATGAAATATAACCTGGTCTGAATTTTACTTTACGCAGTTTTGAAAATTCCGAAATGTTATATAAGCCTTTAATACTGCAGATTACATTTTCTAATAACATCTGTATTTGTACCACAGAATACATTTTCTACTAACTTTTGTATATGCTCTTATTTTTAGAATATCATTTTTAACATTTTCATATACACGGAAGCATTGTAATTATTGAATAGTTTAATTGTTCAAATCAAAGAAACGCGCTATCTGAAATGACCTTTAATCCTTGTATTGTATTTGTGCATGTACGCAGTGTTTGCATGACTGTTTTTTCAAGTGTGTGCCTGAGGGCGATATTTAATGAATTGTTCGGATTTATGGCCCCATTTCAACCGAATAAGGGGCTTCGAACCGAAAATGTTATTCTCTTATAATATTTCTCATATATTTAATTGATTTCCAAAATTTCCTGCTATTAATGAATTAGTATGGATGTGCGTAACTACCCGTTACAGTTAAGAACATCGTGAAATTGACAAGATGAACGATTTTGGAATGAAATTGAATGAGTAGTGGTGCAAGTTTTGAGTGAAATTCAAGGAAGAAAATCCAATTGTCAATTTGTCAAGGATGAATAAAATAAGCGTTTTTTATTACCTCCCTTAAAATATGCATAGAAGCTCTCTGAATATCTCCACAATTCTTCAAGAACAAATCAGACGCTGATAATTACAATTATGTCCGTGAAATCGCGATTTTCCATTTGGCTATTTCGGAGAAAACCGAAAGTAATGCTATGGCCTTGGTCTCGTTGTCTTCGTCGTTATTATCGTAGTCGTGTAAAAACTTTGACATTTTGTGACATCTCTGGTTCTAGTGAAGGCATCCACTGGAAACTTAGCACACATGTTCACAATCGAAAGAAAAACCTATATCATTAAGGGAGATAGCTCTAGATGCATTTTGTGCAAATTTTGCCCCTTTTTCGACTTTGATTTTTTCCCTTTCCAACTCTCAACAGCAGAGCGTACGCTCCCGTAGGCAGTGTTCTTGTTTTCTAGCTATACTTATTTTGAAAGTAGTTGTTAATCTTAAATTTTTGGTGAAAATGGACCGTTTTCGGATGGTTTGAGTGAGTGTTTGGAATAAATGAATGGAGCGCTGAATGAGTGATTTAGACTGGTTTCCATTGGTATGAATGTCAATTTCACGATGTTACTAACTGCATCCCAAACTCTTGGTCAGTGTATGAAACCTACCTAAAACTTGAATAAATCCACTTACACCAGCTTGACGTATTTCCTCACCCTCAAGGGCCGTAGCCACTGCGAAATGGGCAAACCCTTGTGTCTGTAAAAATCTGGAGACGGGAACACTACCATGTCCATAGGCATTACCCTTAACAACGGCAATAATTTCTGTTGGGAAGGAAAATGATCATAATAGATAGTATAGATCATATTTCAAATCTTAAATGTGTGTTAAAGTTTCAGCTATGCTCACTTGCAGATTTATAAATCCACACGATGATCAAAATTATTGAAATATTATAAAACAAGAGAACTTTGATGGTCCTAGATCGCTCACCTGATTCTCTTTGACCCCTGGGACATCATATTAATTAAATAGGCAACAAGGAAATAATTTCTACATAAGATCAATACCCTGGAATATTTTCAGCCAAGGGCAAGAAGGATATGCCTTATCGCTCTCTGATTCTATGAAATAAGGATGCACCCGGGTGGAGCCAAAATGTGACCCAAGGGTCTTGAAATGAACAAACCTGGTAGAGGTCCAGTAGATGATGCTACATACTAAATAAGAAAGCTGTCTGCCTTCTGGTTTTAGAGAAGAAGATTTTTGAAGACTTTCCTATTTTTATCCCTAAAAGGGATGTGCTCGGGTGGAGCCAAAATATGACCCCAGGGTCATGATATGAACAAACTTCGTAGAGGCCTACTACATGATGCTACATATCAAATATGAAAGCTGTCTGCCATCTGGTTTCAGAGAAGAAGATTTTTGAAGACTTTCGTTTTTTATCCGTCGTGCTCAGAAGAGCTTAAAGAGATGCGCCGGGTGGAGCCCAAATATGACCCAAGGGTCTTGATATGAACAAACTTGGTAGAGGCCTACTAGATGATGCTATATCCCAAATATGAAAGTTGTTTGCCATCTGGTTTAAGAGAAGGAGATTTTCGTTTTTTACCCTTCTTGCTCGGAAGAGCTGACGGGGATGAGCCCGAGTGTAGCCCAAATATGATCCCTGTTATGAACAAATTTGGTAGAGGCCCACCAGATGATGCTATATACCAAATATGAAAGCTGTCTGCCATCTGGTTTCAGAGAAGATTTTTAAAGATTTTTGCTCTGTGATTCTATGTAAAAAAGGGTTGTGCCCAGGTAGAGACCAAATATGACCCCAGGGTCTTGATATGAACAAACTTGGTAGAGGTCCAGTAGATGATGCTACATACCAAATATGAAAGCTGTCTGCCTGGTTTCAGAGAAGAAAATTCTTGAAGATTTTCCTAAAATTAACGGCATGCATAAAATTTTATGTTTTTTAGTAGACAATCATTTTGTATGCAAGATCACGGACACCTACTTCATAAAAACAGAGTCTATCTGCATGCATGAAAATTGTTTCATTTAACCATGCATGCCGTTATTTTACTTCATGAAGGTACGAAACTAAAATCTTATTATACAATATAGACTTACATTTCAAATGCTAGCTAATGGTCAAATGTAAAACAATCTTATAAGAATTCAGAGCGAGGAACAATCGCCTGTGACCTAAATGTAGAACTATGTAAGTGGTAATTCAATGAAGATTAGGGGGAGGTCAAAAGATGTGTGTTATTTTTGCCGAATCTGGAATACTTCTCACTTATGGGGTCAGAGTATAGTTTATTTCACTATTCCTGGGTCGTCGACACGGGGGTGACGACAGAGACTTCAAACACCAACCTCCAAATAAGGAAACATGTTCTTAGTCAAAATGCAAAATAAAACCAAAATTTAGTGACAAAAAAATCATTTGTGTACTGTAAATAGAGGAAGATCTCATATCTTGAAGCTATCGGGCATTGGCACCGAAAAAGCCCGAAATCGGGACATTTTATCATAAACTCAAATTTGCAATGATGGCCTCCAACTGGCATACTTTCTGAACAGAAAAAATCGGTTTGAAGTTGGAAGGCGCAAAGATTATTGCCACGTTACCAGGTCCTTTTTTCAAAATTTGATCCCGTACTCTGCTAACAATGTATAAATTTATCGGTCTTTATATTATCAGATGACACACATTAGGGACATTTTTTCTCAAAATAGGAATAATTGATACTTCACACACCAATAATTACGAAGTGACAAAGAGAAGCATTTTTTCGGTTAAATTCTCAAACCTCGTAACTACAGCTTTGATCAAGCTGCAGTTAGGAGATTTTTCAATTAAACCGACTTTTTGTCTGTAAACCTTTTATTCTATTTTCTGTGATTTTACTGTATTTATCCGTAATCGTTTATCAGTGAAAGAAGACATATCAATTTTCTCGTTAATTATCATTTAGATATGTAATTACAGACAAATGACTATATGGACTATATGTGCTTTATAAAAGAGCATGATTTGTAATAATTTTAACCATTATTAAAGTCAATACATTGTATTTATGTAATTTCTAATCCTTAAATTTAAAATTTGATCAAATTTCATCACGGGCTTTGGAAAGTAAAACATTTTAATGGTACAAAAATTGAAATATAAAGAAATGTACGCTTGCGCTCAGAAATGTTCATTTAACAGGTCTTATGGACCCGATTTTATAAAACACCTTTCTAATCAACAGAGAATTTACTCAAATTCAAATTGAAGGTATAAATTCAAATCAAACTGTAGGCTATTTAATTGATTAAAGCAACAGTCATTATTCTTTATTTACATGCACTTATCAGGGTATTTCAACAGAAACGCACCCTTTATCTTAAGATGAATTTGGAGTTGAGTAACGAAAAAAAAAATACATTTTCGGTCTCTGATTATTCAATCGTCAAATATGCAAAATAGACGTCAACATTTAGAAAACATCCGCACTGTCTGATCAAATTATGTACTTTGTATCTTTGTATATAGGTAAGGCTAAACACCACTACAGATTGTCAAAAAAAATCTTATTTAATAGAATGTTTTTTCTATGCTGTTCAATGATTCTTCATCATTCATTAATTTTAATAGTTAATGTCACACGCAGATGTTTAAGATGTTTGCAAAGTGAACATGCGCAGATTAATGCCGACTAGCTTCCTACCAAATATCGATTACTTGGTGGGTCAACTGTTTTATCAACTTAGAGGAAAAGGGAAAAGAATTGGGTTAGATAAAAATCGTGAAAATGACCAACTGAATAATTGTTTGAGGATGTCGGAATTAAATAAAATGAATTTAGGATATGCGAGTTTTGACTGAAATTAGAGGGGGTAATATTATAACGCTAGATTCGTTCAAAATGAACGAAATTCAGTTATGTTCTATCCCCCGAGCTCCTTCTTATTAAATGTACTTACTATTCTATAAATATATCTATGCGTCTTCATGGACAAATCGAGCGGTTTCAAGTTCATGTTAGCTATGTTTTTGTAAAAAAAATGAATGAATTCATTTAAAGGATTTCTGTTTTGTATTTTCTAAATGGAATTCTGATCGAGCGATATTGCATGAGTTTGATCGATATGTCTATGAGTGTCAATTTCATGATGTTTCTAACTGACGTGCTTAATTCAGAAGGGTACGATTGGGTGAAAGTGTTAAGATTCATGTAGTCCACCCATAATGAAATAGGATGAAAATAAGTTCGGTGTCTTTAGGTTGTGGACCCTTAAAAGTTCCGCAACGTTTTGGAAGAAATGAACTTTAACTGTGTTAACCAAGTTTTCCTAATGATTTTCATTAGGAAACCTTGGTCAACATTCAAAAAGATTATGAAATCTGAAATGTTATGGAACTATTACTGTACGAGTCAACTACCTTGAACTTACTTCGGAGGAAATCGTTAGTTTTCGGTTTAACCCAATTTTTAATAACCCATTTAACGTCATCACCATAGCAGTACTGAAGTGTTATAAGTGGCAATGCAATGTATAGGTAGAACTTTATGACGTAATCGATGGCAAAGATAATTATATTTCTGTTTTTTTACGTTAAAGCCATATAGCAGTACAATGTATAGACACCAAGGTCATTTAATTACATACTGTTTTGACGTAATCAGTGACGAAATCAATACATGTATGATGACTTTCGCATTTCAATTTAAAAGAAAAAAAAGGCCGAAAAACCGCGAGTCATGCCATTGTTCATAAGGGATAGACTAACTAAAAACATACCTGTATGCTGCGAAATCCTGGATCTAATAATTTTCAGGTTGTTTAATATTGTGTCCAGCTCTACTTTAAGGTAGGTCGGTCGTCTTGCCAGTAGGAACTCTGGTTTCGTTTTCCTCTTAGTGCACGTGCACCGATCGAGACGCCCGTCTTTGTCTATGTCTTCGTTGACTTTCCCCATGACTTAGCATAGACGCTGTGCTTTAGTTGTCAGTGATAAATGAATATTTAAAAGAAAATAGCAACGGGAGATTATATATGTCTGTCGGGATCACATCCTATTATACATTCATTTTTTGAAGCATAAAACAAATTATCAACAACAAATATATACAAATAAATCATTCAACCATTCATTCATTCAAAACACCCATTCAAATTGTTAAAAGACACTTCGAAATCGATTAGCATCTTCATTCAAAACGATCAAATCTTTCGACGTTTTTACTTGTTGAAATGTATTTAAAGTATTAATTTGTCCGCGAAACAGACAAACAGAAAAACGCATAAGCATATATGAGCCTGTGCGTGACATTTCCAACAATTTGAAACGTTCGTGAGGTGCTAAAATTGAGTAGCGTTGACAGATACATACTGTGAATATAAAGCTACCTGATGGTCTTCAGATACTTTGAGACGTTATCTATCTACTAAACGCATTGTACAAACCTCTGGTCAGACTGTTCGGATGCAGAGTCTGGTCAGAGTCTTTGCTTTGCGCAATTTTAAAATTGTTGGAAATTTCACGCACAGGCTCATATTTAATCAAAGGTAGGTCATGAAATATGGATAACTTTATCCAATTTGACGGAATTAGCGATATTCTGTTAATTCTCTTTAATTCCATTCAAAACTCTTTCGTCCGATTCAATCAATTCCATTCCATATACATTCAAAATATGAACATTGTCAATTCGTGACGGTTTTGCTAACTGTTAACATTTTGTCTAACAAGGACAATATATAGTTACTCGCAACGCGAGTGGTGAAGATTATGGAGCATTGATCCGGATCAGACATAATGAAACCAGAACGCAATTACTCCGAAACAACAACAACTACAAAAAAATCAATAAAAAATCCGAGGTTCACTTTTCCTCTTTCAAACTCTTCGACTCGCCACCTAAATAAATAACGTTTGGGATTTTTGTATCCTATTTAAAAACAAGTGTGATTAGGTTTTAAGTTTTATGAAATCAACAAATGCTCCCTCCCTATCTTAGATTTTAACATAACAAGAGATGTTTGTAAATCATGTATGCCCCCAATAAAAGCAGGCCAGTGGCATATTCTTTGTCAATCAACAAAGGGCAATAACTCACAAAATATAATGAGCAGAGTTATGGTTCTTATGCAATGGACTTCTCGTCAATGAGATCTATTCACCTGTAAATTTTCTTGATTCTAGCTTGCATACTTTTAGAGATATGCTCCGGACAAAAAAAACGGTCTTCGGACAGACGACCGACCGACGAGTACAAAACTATTCCCCCTCTTCTTTGGAGGGGGGCATGATGAAGCAAAGGTATAAATATTTTTCCAGATGGGACAGATCTTTTTTAGGACAACTTTCTACGGAAGATTACAATATTGCTGCGTAATAAAGATCTATTTCATTTGATAATGAAACTATTTTTAAGCCAATTAGAATGCACGAAAATTAATGAGATCAAACAAAAGTAAATCAAAAGGGAATGCAAAACAAAATTTTAAGAAAATAAAAAGCGTTTGGACCAAAGTAAGCATGTGCAGTGCAAGCAATTTGACAAGGATCGATATACTACCCAGATGGTCCATTTTCGCCCGAAGAGGCACATTTATTAAACGTGTTTTGTTATTATACACTTAATTTTTGTCATTATTATCAACTTTTTGTTTTTATCGATTTAATATATTTGAATACTTTTACAAGAGAGAAATAACTTCGGTTTAATCAGATACCTGTTTTAAAAAAAAATATCCATCACAAACCTGCTATTTTATCTCTTAAAGGTCTTAATCAAGTCAACAAACTTAATCGTAAACAGTATAAATCATGCCGGTTGCATAGTAAATATCAGTAAGGGTATGCCAGAGCACGAAATAACTTAAAAATTAAAAAAAGATCATAAGAAAAACCGTCTCCTTTTTTCTCTTTAAACAATGATTTTTGTGGCAAAAGGTGATATCATGAAAAAGAAACGAAACGAAGAAAAAAAAGCTTTTTGAAAAGGAAAAAAAACACACAATTGTTAATCATCACAAATAATCCAAAGACTATACACAACCTCTGATCAAATAAAGTTTTATTTGCTGTTCGACACTTTTTTAAATCATGAAAACTTTCTGGAGATATTTGCTTTTTGTTCAGAGTTACGGAAATTTCCCAGGAAAAAAATGTGGATAAACGCAGATCCATCGCATACAAGCATTTGACCGTTTGTTGACCGACGAGTGATTATGGAAAATCACTGCGAGTATTAATAAATTAGGTAGACAATAATGAGTGTTACCCGTCTGGCGAAAAAAGGGGGAGGGATCCAGGAAGTGCAAAAAATAGGCTTTCGATCTTGGTAAAACTGAGCGGATGGTTAAGGCTGACCGGGCTTGAATACGGTTAAAAACATCGTGAAATTTTCACGAATACCGATCAAAATCATTCTAAATTGCCAACTCAGCGCTGCTTTTATTCATTCCAAACACTCACTCAAATGGATCAAAAACGCTCAAAATAATGAAAAAGAGAAGTTCAACACTCCCATTCAAACTGAATTATAAATCGCGATTTCACTTTAGAAACCATCTTGAAATCGACAGAGACGATCAACATTTAATTCAAATTGATAAAATCGCTATACAATTTTATTTACTTTTGTCGATTTTATAGTGTCTGGTCCATGAAGACACACAAAATATGTTTATTTCATTAAAGGGCGTGTGTGTGAGTGTGTGGGGGTAATAAATAAAGCTAATTTTGTTCATCTTAAACAAAAATAGCGATATTGGATTACCTCCCTTGATTTTCACCCAAAAATCGCTCCACACTCTCATTCAATTTCTTTCCAAAAATTATTCCAAAATCATTCATCTTGTCAATTTCACGATGTTCTCCACTGTATATAAGCGTTCGACTGTCAAAATTAAATTTGAAGAACAGTATTTTACGTTTCTGTATGTTGTTTGTTGAAAATCGTTCTCGGGTTGTGTTATATCTAAACTATTTTTCAAAAACTGATCAGCGGAAATTTACAGATTTTTCGATTTTTCGAGCGGTTTCAATTTTTATTATAGTCTGACCAGTTTGATTTGGCAGTATAAATTTAAATCTATAAATATATTCGTCGGAGAAGTTCATTACACGATATGTAAAGATGAACATGATTACATTGAACTCACGATAACCCTTTTTCTAAATCTTGATCAACTTTAAGGAACACGAAGGACACTTATTTTTTGTTTTTAATTCGACAGTTGTCAAACTCGCATGCTAATACATGTGTAAAATTATTTCTTATATCTCTGTCTCTCTGTCCCTCCGTCGTTCCCCTCGCCTCTTTCTTTTATTTCTCTCGCTATCTGTCTGTCCATGTCTCTCTGTCCGTCTGTCTTCCTCTCCTTGTCTATATCTCTCTTTTATTGTCTGTCTGTCTCTCCTTGTCTGTCTCCATCTCACCCTATCCGTCTGTCTCTCTCTTTCCGTCCCTCTCTATCTGTCTCTTTCTATCTCTGTCTAGTTTCGTTTATGACCATGACTCGTTTGTGCAGTTGTTGGCCTGTCTCCGCGATATGCTCTTCTCCACAGATAGAACCTTTTACAGTTAGATACATCGTATAATTGACATTCATATCAATCATAACCAGTCTAAATCGCTCACTCAGCGCTTCATCCAAATACTTCCAAACAATCACTCAAAAAATTTAAAACCGCTCAAAAATCACTAAAAAGTAAGACCAGCAACTACATCAAAATATAGCTAGGAAAAAAAAGGCTACAGTTAATAACACCGATAAATTGGCAAGGTAAATGTTTATGGAATGATTTTGGAATGAATTTGAAGGGATGTGATCAGTGAGTTTTTAGTGAAATGTAAGGGACTTAATCAAATACCGCTAAAAATAAAATAATATAAAAGTTCTATAAATAGCTTTCTATTTCTTCAAGAATAAACCAGACGCTTGATATTCCAATTATATAAGTGAACTTGTTTTACTTTTGATATTCATTTTAATGTAGCTGTTGATTATATCTTTTTGTCAATCATTTCGGAGCGTTTTTGGGTTGCTAAATAAGCGTTTGGAATGAAACAATGGCTTTGATTTAAACGAATGTCAATTTCACTTTAAAATTAACTGTACTTTTTTCACATGAATCTAAACTTATGATTTTATTCATAAATCTTTATTAATTTATTATTATCAATCTGTAAATATGAATCGAAATACTTTTAAAAAACTTGAATTTAGGGAAATAAACAATAATAAGAGGTTATTATTCATTTTCCCTGACGAATCGGCCACAACATCTGTTAGACAAATCCGTATTCCAACCATCGTTCCAAATTTATCCTTTAGCATTTTATACTTTCCACTTCCTAAATACTTTTCGCTCTTTTTTATATAGACTGCCTCTGGAAAATTTACAGAAGAAAAGCGACTAAATTCGCCTAATTCAAGGTCGACCATTCTACAAAAGTATAATTTTGAAATAAAAAGACCTTCCCTTTCGAAAGTGAGATCATAATTCTTCGACAATATATGTAGAAGAAAAATATCATGCTCTGGCTTCTGATACACAAAGGGATAAAAAATCGTCAGATCTTGTGTCGGAAAATAAGAAACAAAATCGTTGAAACTTGCTTCGAATTGATACAAAGTGTCCAATACTTTGAACTTCCAAATCCCATTTATAGCTCGATCAATTTCTGATAATACTTCGCCTGGCTTAACAATTTGTTCTCGCAAGTACACCGCAGCTACAATATACCGGACTGTACTCCTATTATCGTACAAGTTATAGTATAACTCGAATTCCCAGTCCTTAAGGGCTGGTCTAATGAAGAACTCTTTTTTCGGTGATGTAACTTTTTCGTTCGGTATCTTCTGAAGATCATAGAGAGTCAGCGCTTTGGATGTATTGGTAGTAGTCAGATTGATCCATACCCTTACGGCCCGCACATACCAGTTATCTCCGAGTATTTTACATTCCTCTTCAGCAAGAAAGTGGCCTTCAGGACAAAGGATAGGGCGACAAACCTGTGAACAGTTTCGATTTATATACAGACTAGTGGGTCTGATAATTAAAAAAATAAATATACTTAAAAGTTATCAATGAATAATGTTGATTTAGATCTGCTTATATACTATGTATTATAATAGCTCAAAATCTCTTAACTAAAATAAACTATAGCAATTTTATCTTGGCAATCAGAAAATCTCTATTTAGATCCTGGAATTACTTACACCAGTACTGCTTTTCATTCTTCCTAGCTCAAGCTACTATCCTACATAGTTTTACCACATTAGGAACATCTATCGAACGTAAGTGTAGTAATTTTTGGTCTTTTAAGAAAATCAAATTTTGTTAATTCTTTCCGATCGTCTTTGGAGATCTTGTTTTTGGCGTATTATAATGTTTTGTTATCAAATTATAATATGCCCATCTTTCTTCTATCGTTGATTTTGCAGCATCATCCTTAGCGGGATCATTTATGTTTGTGACGTCATATAAACCCACGAGCGAAATGACGCGCTTTCATGGCGCTTTCATTTTTCCCGATGTCAATTCCGTAGAATCGCCGAGGGTAACCGATTGAGGTTTACCAGTATCAACCATCGGTAGGAGAGAAAAGTTGTAAAGGATATGTGCCGTCGCCGGGTAACGCATGATACTATGGGGCCCGCTTCGCTAAACATCTTACGATCATTATTTTGCGTAAGTAAAATTTCAAAATTGCATTTTGATTGGTAATTAAATATGGAATTCTGTTATGCATTATCTCATTGGAATCGTCTTCTAAAGACTATTCCGATGAGTTATTGCAAGGCAGAATCTAACAATAAATGAAAACACCGGGTACGATTCATGATTTTGAGTTACGATTATATTTTTTGGTAAGAAACGGGTCCCAGGAGTTTTATGCCAGCTGCTCTATGGCGGTGGCGACTTACTGATAATAGGTAAAACATCCCCGCATTCTGGATAATAAAACGGCACAAACTGATTGCAAATTATACCCCACTTTGCACGCAAAGTAAAAAGCGTTTATTGTGATATTATCCCGAACACGAGAAATGTTACCTTATTTGGACAAGATCCATCGTCAAAGCAAGCCTGGGGTGGCCTATTTGTTTCTTCTATAATAGACTGTTAGTACAGAGCGACATTGTTCATTTCAAGTATTATTGTTAGTGAAGTATCTCCAAAAAACCGTCCATATTGAGTAATGGGACACAAACCATGCTGTTCTATCCACCTTTCAGTCGATGAAATACTATTGTGTCTACACAGATAACAGTAAACATTTTTATAATGAAAACTTTGTGAAGTAAATGTTGCATTAAAACTAGAACATTTGTCTCGAAGTAATTTGTCTGAATTCATGCCACATTCAATCAAATGTGGGAAACACTCTTGGTGAGAGACATCTATCTCGTTTGGGACTAAATATCCTAATGAACATAGATCGTTGTTACCTTCGAGAACGTCGAAGATTTCAAGCAGACCGGTGCTATCAATGTATGGACAGGAAAGTGTCGGAATAAACTCGGTGAGTTCTGTCTGATTGTGACATGCCGCACAGCTCGGGTTGTAATATATAAATCCAGTAATGTGAGAGAAAACGGGGAAAAAGGTGCCAAATATATTTTCTTTTATAGTTTTGCAGTCATCACTTTTGTTGGGGCATTTGTCTATCATGTAAAAATGATCATTCCTCTGGAAGGCAAACTTTTCTGAAATCAAGGATTTACAGATGGTTCCAAGAGTCTCATCTATCTTAATTCTATCAAGTTCATATGTGCAACAGCTTCTAGTAAGTCCACAATCAGCAGAGCACGAGCATGGTTTACAACAAGGCGTTGTTCCGATGACTGGATATTTTCTTGTTTTATTGAAAGGTTGAAAGGCGTTTACATGACAGAATTCTGTATACGGGCACCATGTTTCAATGTCTGCAGGCAATTCCATTTCTGCAGAAGCTAGTTGTTGGTCTTCTTGACGAACGAAAGACAATGTCACCATCAGAAGAATAAGATGAAACGCCATTTTCTTCCCTTGAAAAAACAAACGAATCTTTTACTCGATACTAAAGGAATATACCTAGCTTACTGAATGTTACATTAACGAGTAATTTTCTATGAAAGCTATGATGTATACACCGACGGAAAATCAGCGAGAAAACTCATAGCGCTTTCATGAAAAACAGAGTACGAAATGTCATTTGCTTTTTTCAGATTTTAATTTGATCCTGACCATATTGCTAAAAGTATTAAAAAAGTATGCTTTTAGAAATTCTTCTTTAATATTTTTCTATGGATTTTCGAGAAATAATAGTGGATTATTATTTGATAATCTCAATGCGAAACCAGGGAAAATGCAAAAGATTAAAATACCTGCCAAAATGACGCTGTCTTAGCGGAGCGAATTAAACTAATGAGTCACAACGTTGCGTAGCAATCAAGTGCAATCAAAATACTGAAAGTACTGATAAGTTGGAATACGTTCAAGAGACGGTGACCTCAAGCCACTAACAAAGCTCACGCCTCCCTCCCACCACGCCAATATTTGTGGATTATCAGAATTGAGCGAAGAATTTTGAAGAAGGTCACCCAGGCAACATTCTATCAAAATTCTAATGAAATCGGCCCAGCGGCTTAGGAGAAGAAGAAGTCTAAAGGAAGTTGACAACGCACGACGGAGTCAGGGTGATCCTAAAAGCTCCCCTAGAGCACGTAGTGCCTTGTCCTTGATGAAATGCTTTTTTCGCAGGGAAGTATTTTACTTGAGTTAGAATCGCAAGACAATTCTTGGACGAAGTTCAATTGTAACTTCGACCTTCGTGCCTCCAAAATTTGGCACTTTCTTGGATCATTGACAACATTTGTGTCCAGTTTTACGATTTGGGTCAATTGGTTGTTCAGTTAGAGTGGAAACTGTTAACAGCTCAAAGTAGCTTATGACCGTGACACGTATGATCCCGAAACAATAGGATATTTCTTTGGGTCATGGGCAATATTTGTGTAAAGTTTCGTTATTGCAGGTCAATTGCTTCTCCGTTTAGCTAGCGGAAAGCAAAAGGTCAATGGACTGACAGACAGACATGATGAAATCAATATGTGCTCCTCTACTTCTGAGTTGGGGGTATATTCAATAACATCGTAAAATTGTTAAAGTGAACGATTTTGGAATGATTTAGGAATGATGTTGAATGAGTGAGCGGAGCGAGTTTTGAGTGAAATTTAAGAAAGGGAATCCAATGTCGCTTATTTTGATCAGGGTGCACAAAATTAGCGATATGTAAAATCTCCATTTAATAAAAAAAATGCATGAAAGTTCCCCCAATAGCTTTATATTTCGCCAAGAACCAATCAGACGCTTTAAATTTCAATTATGTCAGTGAAATCGCGATTTGGTTCTAAAACACTTTATTCATTTTGAATGTACAAGTTGATCTTATTTATAGATTAATTTTGAGAGTTTTGAGCGGTTTGAGTGAGTGTTTGAAATGAAAGAATGGAGCGCTGAGTGAGCGATTAAGAATGTTTTTGATTGAGATGAATGTCAATTTCGCGATGTAACTAACTGTATAATGGTGCTCTTAAACATGTTGATGTGCAAGAATGTGAAGAAAAAAAAGTTGAACTAGTAGGTCTGTTTCAAATGGCAAGTTATTTTGGTGATGGAATGCAATTGGGCAAAGTTATTCATAATTCCATTAAAGATGTGGTGGCCAGGATTTTATTTGATGAATTTTGGGCTTTGACAATGAAACATTCATGTAGATAACTGCAATATGACGGAAAACAAACGACAATATGTTGCCAAAATATATATTTACTTTAAAAGTGTACCTTCACTTTAAGAAAAACTAAAGATTTTTATTTCGTAACTGTAGAAAGAAATGTACAATATAACGATTTGTCATTTGTCAGTTAAATTTATGATAAGGTCGTTCAGAAAGAGAAACTATACCTTTAAAAGAAGATGTTACTTAATTCTACGAAAAAAGGTCGCGACATTACCAAATAAGCAGATCACGTGATTGGCCTGTGCTATTGCCACAATACTGCGAAACCAGATCGCGACATTGCCAAATAAGCAGATCACATGATTGGCTAGTGCTATTTTCAATAGCTGACCTAATTTGACTTGACTTATCACATGAATTCCAAATATAGTAATGTAAACATGTGATACTAGTAAATTCGTACGCAAATTTCAATAAATATCGTTTAAATCATGAATTGGCGTGTTAATAATATACATGAAGTGATAGTTGTGTAATTACAGGATCATTTCCTTTAGATGAAATAAACTGTATGTCTATGTCAAGTAGAGATATACAAAATAGGCCGAAGTGTATTCACATCCTGTTCACGTGATGTGTGTTCTCAAAAAAACCGAAATGAATTTATCTTGTGTTCATTTCGAGGTTTTGTTAAATCTAAGTTTGAATTGCTCCGCATTCCAACTTAAAAATGGTGTGATTTAAGAAGATTAGTCCAAAATATCCACATTTTTCCTCAATTGTATAGATAATCGTTTTGTTTTTCGTCTTAGCCTCGCAGTCGTGAAAATATAGATTTGGTTTTTTCACTAAATGAAAGATATCCCTATCTTGCACTGAAAGAAGCAATATTCCTCTATTTTAAAAGCTTTTTGGTGAATTATCGCGAAATATCGGTAGATTATTACTGGATAATCTCGCTGCAAAACCAGTGAATTATTAAGCAAAAAAAAAAAAAAAAAATACAAAACCTGATTTCGTTCACTACCCTATTTAACGGTACCGATGCGGAACTAATTGAGCAAACGACGTCATTATATTGCTTAGTAACCACAAGCAAAGTTTGTTCTCAAGTTATCACATTTTGTTTAATTTTTGCATTGAGGAAAAAGAAAAAATAGTGTAATTTGGTATATTTTTCATTTCAAGGGGAAGTGTAGTGATGAAGAACTATAACTCTCTCTTGCATCTTTTTCACCCATTGCCCTTTTTTTCATCAGCTGTAAATTTCTTTTCAAGCTGTTTAGATATTTAATCATTGCCGGATTTGTTTGAATGAAGCTTATGCGGCATTTAACAATCTTTCAGTCATTCGTAGAGACTGGATACCAAATAACGGATTCCTGGTATTTCAAGCATCCGTACTGCTTTAGCAACCTTTCCAAACCTCCAGCTGATATCCACGTGGTTTACGATCAACCACCCTTTTGGGGTAGACACATGACGGAAAGGATATGTGTGCCTCCGCCGGGGATTGAACCCATAACATCCCGTGATTCAAGATTTAGAATAAAATGCTCTACCAACTGCGCTTTATTGGCTTTGTGTGTATATCAAAATTTAAACAAAACTGCAGTTCGCTCAACCATTACTATTCCAAGTAGATTAAAGTCCTAAATGGCAAAGGAATCGTGTAATAAGAATTTTAAATCGATCTCGTAAAGGCAGGACACTTTAACAAAATTCTGTCGCCTAATTACCTTTCCTAGTTCTTCATGTTGTCATTATTTGTATGTTTGGATTGGGTTTTACGCCGCTTTCAAGAATCTTTCAGTTAAATCGCGGCGACCGGCGCACATAAAAGTCAATTCCTGGTATTTCTCTTACTATAACTACCATCGCATCCTTTCCTAGCCTCCAGCATCTATCCCACTTAGATCTATGATTATCAACACATTGGTGGAAGATAAATAATCTTAAAGGATGAGTACCACCGTCGGGAAAAACCCGGATCCTTTTGAATGATAGTCCGATGCGCTACGCTATAACGACGGCCACTGTCCCAAATTTACTAGAATCTTATGGAAACGAGATTTCCTTATTTCTATCTCTTTAATAATGATGAAATTGTAAGTAAATAGTAGTAAACATTTTAGCTATTCCAGTGTTTTGAGATAACATCCAAATATCTTAATAAATGAGCTTTATATTCGAGATTTCCAACAATTTCAAATATGCGCAAAGCAAAGACTCTGACCAGCTTGTGCAATCGGACCTAGCGCACATTTCAAAGTGTTGGAAAAGTCACGCACAGGCTCAAATACGTTACAGATCGCGAATGATTTTGTTCATCTGGCTATTCTTTATGACGCAAATCGAAAACTATACACATTTACTATTTATGGCTCGAACACTTTTAATTAGAAAATTTCCTAGAGATGTGCTTTTTTATGAAATAACTTGATCTAAAACTAGAACATTATGGAATAAAATTGAAATCTTACGTCGTCTATCCACGTAGTGCTGTATTATGATAGCATTATACTCACATATGGCGGTTGTTTAACAATAACCATTTATTGAGTCGTAACCAATGGCATTTCATTATGCTACACTCTACTAACAAAAGAGAGAGAGAGAACCTAATCTTGCCCAATAACTTTCCAGGAATAATCTTCTAATCGACGGCAATCACGAGGAGTTAACATTGAAATCTTGTAATCAATATGAGAAAACTGTTAAACAATCGAAGTATGATTATACTAAATGTCAATTATTTCAAAATGGTGGAATCAAAAGGAGGAAATTTACATATTTCCAAACATACCTCTGTTGTCAAATCATATCTAAAACGCATGCTCATATAGCTTAAAAATTCATTATGCGACCAAGTAAAAAAGTTTTTTATATGATTGACCAGGACCCCTTACCGTGATACAAGTCTATATTTTAAAAAGAAACATCAGCAATTAAGAAGTATACATCTTCTCCGATCAATATTTTCATGTACAATCTTGATGTTGTTGCTAAGCCGTTTTACTGGCTTTAAGGCATAATCAATATACGCATGCTTATAAAACAAAAAAAGGAATTTCTGATTATGGTCAAAGGCTACCGTACAAAATCCAAAGTCTCTGCGTTTTGTACTCATAGTACTGAAAGCTTAAGATACACGTTCTTACAGATTGTTAAATTTCAAGGGAACATAAAAAAATCATATCTAAGGCTCTGATTGGAAATACTCTCATAATACAAAAATGAAATGTGTGTTCTTCAAGATACTGTGAAATATCAATGACCTGTTGATAATTCAATTTTTCTCCTGTTGATTCTCATTAAATGTGCAAACATTGCATTTAAATACCTTAATCAACTATATAACGAAATAATGAGGTGAACTACTAAGATCAATAAATGCCCGGCGTCCGTTTGTCCGTCCGTATTTCCACAATTATAGAAAAATCTTATACTCCCAAACTTTCAATTAGATTTTAACCAAACTTCATAGGTATGATCCTTTGATCAAGCACTTTCAAAATACTTTACGGGATTGGAATCTTAGCAAAACTGGTTGCCATAGCAACGGAGCGATTTATGGCCAAAGGGAAATAAATACAAAAAATGAATAAATCAAGATTTTTTAGATAACTCCCCTTTATGAGTTACTACAAAAAATGTGCAGTGAGTGTTTAATGACACAAAATATATGTGGAAACTTTGAATATTAAATCTTTTCATGTTAAATAGATAACAAGAGGGCCATAGTGACCCAAAATCGCTTGCCTTAGTTAACTGTCTAAGCTCTGACCTCTCGATTCATTAATGATCCCACTTCTTTCTAATCCTGTCTGTGATTTCATGAAGACAATCATTTAAACCAAATTTCAGATTTATTGAGATGTAAAATGCAAGTTTTCTTCCTCAAAATTTGCACTTTCTTCACCTGCAGGCGGTACATGTATTTGCCTCATATGACAGATCTCGCTCCCTAACTCTTTGCAAACATGTCGTTTATTTTTTATCATGGTTTAGGCGAAACACCAATGTTATTCGTAGATCCTTTTTGCATATTTTAATATCTTGGCGACAAATCATTCACCAAGAGTTGAATTGCAAGAAGGGGAACCACGTGAAGGTATCATATACTAAAATGGCAACTGAACCTCACTTCGGGATGTTTTTTTTTTCAGATATATTTTCTTCCATGTAAAGTTTTGGTATTAATTATATAGCCCATCATATGCAAAAGATGTATATATTTCTACCATGAACAAGGATTTTGCTCAGATTTCAGCAGTTTCATCTCACACTCTTGAAGTGTAAAGAGCACCTGCTCGTTGTCATATTTTTCCGATCGAAAACATGTCATATATATATCGTATTTCCCCCTTTAGACATTATAAAATACCCTACTTAAATCAGAAAAAGAGAATGGAAAATGAGTTTATTATTGATAATTTCATTCATGAAAAACAGGAAACATAGATGTGTGCAATTTTGACAGAAAAAGAAAATTTTGTGGTTCGAGTTACAATGTGTGGATTCATTGACACTGAAAGTAAAACAGCAACAATTTTCATTCATGTACCTAAAAGACTATGAAGTAATGTACCTTTAATGTGTCGTTTTAAGCATAAAATATTTTTTATATCAACAGAAACAATCAATTTTTGCGGAAAAAGACGATTTTGTGTTTTTAATAACTTGTATCATCCAAATCATCAAAATAATTTAGCAAATGTTCTTTTGGTAATCCTTCGCAAAACTTGTTTGTGAAATTTTGATTTCCTCCAAAAAATTGGCTTTGTAGGGCGGGGCAGTTGACAGCACATCAAGGAAAACACGTCAAGCTTTCTTGAAAGTCGAAAGAATGGGCGTCGTAGGCGGGGCAGTTGACAGCATATCAAGGAAAACACGACAAGTGTTCTCAAAAGTCGCATCAGAGCAACTTCTTTGCAAATTTAGAGGCGTTCAATCATTTTATCGGCTTTGAATTGTATTTCTTTTCGGTAGGGAACTGAACAGGTGACACCAAATGCGCAACAAAAAGGGCTTACAACTTATATTTTTGTTGCTACGAGGTATTTACGAAGTAATAAAAAATTCCTAGAAATACTAGGAAAGCTGTCCTTGAAATTTATGAAAAATAGGAACAACATTTGAAATGAAACATAGTGTGGATTATGCCAATGCCTCTTTCTTAAGAACATTTTTATTGTTATGTAAACGCCACTTTTTCATAGAGGTATTTTTCTCTGAAACATTTCTGTTCAAGTTGAAATCAAGTTATGTTTTATTTAGATGGCCAAAATCCCTTAACATTTGAGATTTAATCAAATAGTTAAAAATATCATGTATCAAGGTAGAATTGGGCAGAAGAACAGCACTTAAAGTCGCTTAGTCGGAAATAGTTAATCATGAACGCACGAAATAAGATGGATAATAGGTCAAAAATTTTCAAACTTCGTGTATTCATAAAATGATAAATGGATATACATTGAAACTTTATGTTAAATACATGTGTTAACAATTGTATGCACTTAAGCACTTTGAACCAACTTATTTTAGATGGAATTTATCATCTTTTATGATGTTCTAGAAAAAAAATACTTATAATATATGATTAGCCGTCTCTAAAATAAGAAGTCTTTCCTCATCAGACTTACCAGTAACCTAATACCTGTTTTCAGCTATATATTCTTCGTTTGATATACATTTCTGATTTTCAATCATTACTCTTCAAAAAGACGAAATAAAACCGCAATTATAGTTTTACTTTTGTTCAAACCTGTTCGTTGTCATATTTTTTTTTCAAATCGATACCATGTACTAAGTCTATTGTATTTTTACCTTTAGACACTATAAGACATCAAATCTATTTTTGTAAACAAGTGGGCCAAAATGGTCCTTAACCGCTCACCTGTATTTCATTGGTCCTTTGGGCCTCCCCCAACTATCATTCTAGTACTTCAACTTTGCCTAGTTGTTGTTGAGACGTTATTCCACGAATTCAAAGTGATAACAGATACCACACTACCATGCCTATACTTATAGTCCAATTAGAACGTCACGAATTATTTGAAAAGGGTATCCAAAATTATGTTCTAGAAACGTTCCATTTAAATAGTCTTTTGGTTTTAGAGGTGATGTTGTTCATAGATTTCGTAGTGAGAAAAGACACTACACTACCTAACCAATATTTATTGGCAGTAAAGAATTTGAAGAAATGTCACCAAGGAACAGTCATGCTAAAGTTGGTTCCCCAATTTGTTTGGTAGAAAAAGACGTTTAAAGATTTCAAAGTGGAAAAATGTCCCACAATCCCGAGCCAAAATTTGAGGGCCAACTAAAATTCACAAACAAGCGTTATAAAGGGTCACCCAAGGAATACGACTGCCTAAATTGGTGAAATCTGCCCATTGATTACTGGGAATAAGATGTTTAAAGCTTTCATGGTCAAAAACTGTCACGCCCTGTCACACAAATAATTGGCGGTCAATAAAAAATTCACAAACGAGTTTTATGAAGGGTCGCTCATAACACGTTTCTGCCAAGTATTATTGAAATCTGCCAATTTGGTACTGAAGATAAGATATTTAAAAATTTATGGATAAAAAACTGCCCCGCCCTGCCACACTCATATTTGAAGGTAAATCAAAATTTCAGAAAAGTTTTGGGAAGGGTTACCCAAGGATCATTTCTGCCGAGTTTGGTTGTAATCCGCCCATAAGTTAGCGGGGAGATGTGCTTTAAGAGTTATTGACGAATTCCGACGCATGGCGGACGACGGACAGAAGATAATTACAAAAGCTCATCCTGATTTCATTGTGCTCAGGTGAGCAGGTACTATTTACATTTCAAGAGTGTTTGATGCAATGGCTAAAATCCCAGAAAGTCTTTGGTGAGAAAAAGACTTACTTATCTTTTGATGGGCTTTTCAATTTTATATCAAAATTTTACAAGAAGGAACAAAAGTATATACGTGAAAAACCATCTTGAAGGGAGGTCCTACCGCCGTTTTATGTACATGTATCCCCATTAAAAATCTTTGAAGTAATTTAAAAAAAATAACATGACCCAGGAATAATATCTGTGAAGTTTGAATTAATTCTGTCCAGTAGTTTTAGAGGAGAAAAAATCACGAATTGTTTACGGACGGACCGACGGACAGACTGACAACGGACATTCGTCGCTCACAAAAGCTCACCTGAAAGACTATGCGCTCACTTGAGCTAATTAATCAAACAATAAAAACACAAATAACTTGGCACTGAAGATTATCACTGTGACACAATTAAATTAAAAACTTCCTTTATTCAAGTTAGGTGCAGGCGCGAATTGCGATTACATTACAGATAAGTTGATAAACTTTGATTCAAGCCGACGTCTAAGCACATAACAAACGATCGTATGCTTACGCCAAGGTCATTCAATAAAAGATGAAGATGACGGAGAAGTACAGCATGACCGTTCACGGAAATGTCAAAATAGTTCGACAAGTCATGGATTCCCTGCGGATATAATACGGATTTAGTTTTGAACACTATGGTATGTCTGTCCAAATGGCGACAAAGGGCGAAAGCAAAAGGTATCGATCAGGTCAATTTTATGTCCAGTAGATTTAAGATATTTCTTCTATTTGCGACTATGACTTTTATGGGTCATTTAAAGCTTTGGCACATTTTCTTTGTCTTATCAATAGGATATAACCGGATATAATGTGTTGAGATAATCGTATATATCAGATATTCGAATATCATTCTCCGCTTTTCAGAACTACGATTTCACGAAAAATTACTGAATCCTTGAAATAAGATGTGTTTCCATCAACCTACATTACTAACATCGTACCATTTTGCAAAATACAGGCTCTAAAGCTCTAAATAGACCAAATATGGGAAATGTATCTTGCCTTTTTACAGTGAAAAGATTTGAAATAGCATCACGCAAAACATTTATAAAAGGCTCCCTGGTTTGACGCATGCGTTCTCCCATGTTCATTCTGTTCATTCGGAGACTGGAACGCCAATAAATATGTTGACTAATCGCAAACGAAAGAATTTTCTACGGATAACGTACAACTAATGCTTGATTAATGACGCTGCACAAGCCTAGCGTAATCTGCACCTTTTTTCAAAATGTTGCCAAACCTACTACTCCGCCATTCATCTGATTCCAAATCTTATAGAGCTTTCAACGCAGAATCCGTTACGAGAATATGAACACAATATAGCCATCAATCCTGAAAATATGTCAATTCCATGCAAACGACCTCGGGAATGATAAGGACAAATGCATGAAAGAGCATCGTGTCGCATGTGGGTTAAGATGGCGTCACAACCATCAAAGGGACACTTAGGAAAAAAATGATTAACGAATTTTTTCTAGATTAGGCATATTATATATTGATAACAAAACACGTGTGATACTACGTTTTGTCATCAAGGTATGATATGTCCATTTCCATAGATCATGGGAAAACAATCAAGAAAATCCCTTACTCAAAGTACTTGACCAAATAACCTCCTAAGCATACTTATATAACTTAGATGCTTGATTAATAACGCTGCACAAGCCTAGCGTAATCTGCACCTTTTTTCAAAATGTTGCCAAACCTACTACTCCGCCATTCATCTGATTCCAAATCTTATAGAGCTTTCAACGCAGAATCCGTTACGAGAATATGAACACAATATAGCCATCAATCCTGAAAATATGTCAATTCCATGCAAACGACTTCGGGAATGATAAGGACAAATGCATGAAAGAGCATCGTGTCGCATGTGGGTTAAGATGGCGTCACAACCATCAAAGGGACACCTAGGAAAAAAATGATTAACGAATTTTTTCTAGATTAGGCATATTATATATTGATAACAAAACACGTGTGATACTACGTTTTGTCATCAAAGTATGATATGTCCATTTCCATAGATCATGGGAAAACAATCAAGAAAATCCCTTACTCAAAGCACTTGACCAAATAACCTCCTAAGCATACTTATATAACCAGAGGCCCAAGAGGGCCCGTATCGCTCCACTATCCTTTACATCTCAAGAATTGAAAGACAGTTTTGAAATTAGAAGGTAATGTAAGTCACAAGCATTCAGAGAATTCTGATTTTTTCCAAATTGATACTTATTTACAAGCTAATCAGAAGAGAACACTTATAACTAACATGTAAAATTACGTGGAAGAAGGCTTTATATATATATATATATATATATATATATATATATATATATATATATCACTTGAAAAAACTTATAACACTTATCTAACTCAAACTTGTTTTAAAACAAAATCATTTCACCCATAACCTGACAATTTTGACTTTGATTGATCTGAATTCCAAAAGAACTTAGCAGACTACACAGAACAAAGCTGAATAATTAATAGAAAATGAAAAATTCTAACAGAAATCATCTTTAGCCACAATGTTTGACTGTGGAAAGGGGGCAATATGCTAGGGGAATTCATAAAAAAATATAAGGAAGGGAAGTATTTAGTTTTTTTATCACTTAATAAACTGCATTGATCTCCCTTGATCTATGTTATACAAAAAGTACATAGAGCTACAAATAGTGTGGATATTTTGTTTTTCATATCTAATTTTTTATGTTTCAAAACTTTAGCCCTATGCTGTTGGTACTTATAAGAAATGTCTCATTTAGACGGGTCAAATGAGTACCAACAACATAGTTTCATTGGCAATAAACAATTTTAGACTTGCTTTATCCCGTCTTATCTAGATCCTTATGTACCTATTCAGCCTTACACAATATTTATATCTCTTTGAACAGACTTATTACGGTATGTTTAAATAGTGATACATTTATTCTTTTATAAAACAAAGCTGACTGATAGAAAACAAGACTTTGAAGTCTCTGTAGAACAATTTTGCAATGACCTACTGGTTCTTGACCCCATTGAGTAGTGAAATCAAGCCAATCACATTTTTTTAAACAATTATAGTAAAGGGCTACCTAAGAAACATCCATGCCAAGTTTCATCGAAATTGGCCCAACGGTTCGAGAGGAGAAGACTTTGAAAGATTTCAAAGAGAACAAATGCCCCGCCCTGCCATGCCCATATTTGGGGGTTAATAAAAAATTCTTTAACAATTCTAAAAGAGGGTCACCCAAGGAAAATCCCTCCCAAGTTTCATTGAAATTAGCCCAATGGTTTGGGATGAGAAGATTTTTAAAGATCTAAAAGGGAAAAAAATGCCACGCCCATATTTGGGGGTCAATCAAAATTGTTAAACAATTTCAGAAGAGGGTCACCCAAGGAACATTTCTACAAAGTTTCATGAAAATCCGCCCATTACTTTGTGAGAAGGTATTTAAAGAAAAAGTTAACGCACGGACGGACCGACGCACGCACGACGGACGCACGCACGACGGACACACTGTCATGACAATAGCTCGATGGCCTTCGTCCAGTGGATCTAAAAATGATACAAAATTACAACATTTGCGCCCGAGGTACTTTCCAGTTAAGGGAAAAGTCCGAGCAATGTTTTGAATGAAAGTGATTTCATGGAAAAGAAACGTTGTCTCTTCGTATTAAGAACTCGAGATCGTTCATTTTTAGTGACCATCGTAGTATAGTTTAATGAAAACGGTTAAAACTACAAGGGAAAAAAAGAATATAAATTGTTATCAAACCTAGATTTAAAGCATCAAGTTAATTTAATGACTTTGTTCACCAGAGTCAGTTTGATTTTTATGCTACAGAACATCATAACTTATTTTTGATCTATAATAAATCATGAAGTCAATGAAAGAAATGTAATCAAAAAATATTCCGGTAAACATGTCACGAACTCGACCTCTTTTAATACGTCATTTTTCTCGAAGTTACCTTTCAGTTGATTAATTGTTTTATGGCATTTTTTGCCAAAAAATCTGTATTGAAATCTATAAAATGTGGCTGATTTTAAATTCAAAGTTGATCTGATGAGAAAGCCTTTTCGAGAAGTTCTTAAACATGTAAGTATTTCTTTCGATATTTCTGTAAATTTATAGCAGGTTTTTACTTGACTACCAATCAGGATAAATATTTCAACATAATAACTTTATGCTCTAGTGGCGTGATTGTAAATTCTAGATTACAAAGCGCCGTCAAAATTTAATTTGATATAATAGAACCAGTGAATACTTTAAGTACATATCTTATTTAGAGACTCGGGACATTCATCCATAAAGCGTTCGATCTGAGAAATGAAATAATAGAAGAAGAGATAATCGTAAGTTTAAAGATAATGCTGTAGAAATAATACACACGTTCATTCTAGATTAATTATATTAATAAAGACGTGAAATTCACAGTATTGACGATTTTATAATTATTTCGAAAGGAAATTGAAAGAGTGTGAATAAAGGGAGGTAAAAAAATATCACCAACTTCGCACATATTGGACGAAGTTGGCGATGCCTTATTTCACCCCCCTTAATACAATCCATGCAGTTTTCTTTATTTTTGTCCTTAGAGAATAATAGTGTTTCTATGCAATTTCGAAGTGTTTTTGAATTTTTTGAAAGAGAGATTATAATTAGTGAATTGAGAGAGCTGATTGAATAATTAAGAACGGTTTTAATCGAGGCCAGCGTCAATTTTACGATTCCACTAACTTTAACACATTTTCTGTATTGTCGTATGCGTCAGAAGGTTAAAGATATGCTTATAAATTGATATGTAGCTACAGTCTCTAACCGACGAAATGCGTCCATTCTTTTAACAGTATGGAATTAAAAAACATATATTACATAACTCTGTACTTTCTTCTAAATCTTATAGAACTCAATGAAGTCAAAAAGTCAGCGAAAACAATGTCTAATTTCTTGTAAATTGATTGTACTGTGTGTAATTACAAGACAAAAATCTATTCAATTTATTTAGTGACCCCAATTTGTATTCAAGTCATCGTCGACCCTAGTATCGTATCTTCAGCTTTATTTACGCTGTGGGTGCGGTATGTCGGTTCCCCAATGACGAAATCAACAATAATATCTCGTCGACGTGCCTCTAATGTATGTATGTACACGTTTACTGTGTATGCGTATGTCTATGTTTGCAAGCACGCTTATATTATGTACATACAGTTTGATTATACTGGTTTCTTATCAATTCAAAACAAACATATGTGCTGTAAGTTTTTAACAAAAGATGATCACCGGTTGTTATAAAATGGTTAATGCTTTTATAATCAAGAAGGGTGATGGCGGCAGTTGTTGTGATAACTTTATTGTTGTCGCTATCGTTTAACCTCATCATTATAATTAACCAAATCTATTTTGAAATTCACAGTAATTTATATTAATTTACAGTCACAAATTTTGTTGAATTTGTTTCATTTGTTCTAGAGAGACATAACGGTAGTATTCCAGCACCGTTACCAAAATTATAATGTTATAACTCCTCTGGAATTTCTATTCTACTCCCTTAATTTAAAGCAATTTCATCTTTCAATTATAATAAAGCTGAATTGAACTCTAAGAATAAAAATATGACTTGGAAACATTTCCTGACGATATATATATATATATATATATATATATATATATATATATATATATATATATATA
Organism: Fragum whitleyi; assembly: GCA_948146395.1. Taxonomy (NCBI): domain Eukaryota; kingdom Metazoa; phylum Mollusca; class Bivalvia; order Cardiida; family Cardiidae; genus Fragum; species Fragum whitleyi. The sequence continues at coordinate 11,328,552 of OX411551.1, read as the reverse complement.
TATATATATATATATATATATATAAAAATTCAAGTAAACCAGAACAAGAATTATATAAATAAAACAAAAAACGACACTAGAAATCAATTTTAATAACGTGCCAACCGGTTTCGCTGCTGCTCATCAGGGCGACGTTAATAATTTAATGAAACGACGTTACCAACGTAACAACGTCACAACGTCAACGTCAAAACAAACATTTTCATATAACATTCAGTTTAGGACAAAATATATTTATAAAGTATTTTTCTTTTGTTAATCTAGTGGAAACATCATTAATTTTAAATTTATAAAACGGGAATATTGAGAATTTTGGGTCTTTTTTGGAACAGTTATCCAAATGTGAACTTAAAGGTAGCTGTCTTATTGATGGGTCCCTAATTTGTTGCTTGTGTATTGTAACCCTATTTCTCAATTTATCCCCAGTTTGTCCTATGTAAAATTCAGAACATCCATTACACATCAATACATACAAACAATTACTAATTGTACAATCCATGTTTTCTTTTGCATGAAAAATTTTATCTTTTATTTTAAAAACCTCTCCCTCAAAAATATATTTACAAAGTCCACAACGTGGTTCATTACATTTTTTTACACAAGGTTTTGAATGTGTTTCTTTGTATTCCGACTTGATCAAAATCTGTTTAAGATTAGGTAATTGCCTTTTACACTTGATAACTTTATTTTCTCTTAAAATTTTTGACATTATTTGGTCATTTTGCAAAATTTCAAAATTATTCTTAACAATCCCGTATAGCTCTCTATTACGGGGGTTGAATGTCGAAATATAGGGTAAAACTGTATTTTCTTCTTTTTCATTTACTTTTAAAAGAGAAGTCCTTGGTATTTTTATAGCTTTTTCTATTCCTGCCTCTATTACTCCTATTGGATATTTTCTTTCAATTAAGATGTCTTTGAGTTCATTTAACCTGCATTGCAAAATAGCCTTATCGGATACAATCATACAAATTCTTCGAGCCAATGAGAAGGGGATATTAATTTTGCAATGCTTTGGGTGACAAGACTTGAAATTTAAATACTGTTTTGAATCTGTTGATTTAAAATATATATCTGTCGTTATCTCAGTACCATTTTTTAATATCAGCACATCAAGAAAGGACATTTTAATTGAACTTGTGTCTATTTTAAACTTTATGTCTTTATGTAAAGAATTCAAAATTCCGTGAAAATCAGATAATTCGTCTAATGAGTATATCCAGAAAATAAAACAATCATCAAGGAATCTTTTCCATTGATTGTAAACATAGTTCGCAAATTCTTCATTCTTAAAATGTCGAATTTTTGTGTACATTCTATCTTCTAAAAATCCTAGTACTAAAGTAGCATAAGTCGGCGCAACCTTTGTCCCCATGGCTGTACCTTTGCATTGATTATAATATGCCGAATTAAAACTAAAATTGTTATTTTCTAAAACTATCTTTAACCCTTCTAAAATAAAGAGTTTATTAAATCTGCTATGAATTAGCATGGGATATTTATCTAGCCAATACGTAATAGCTTCATAACCTAGTTCATGTGGTATATTTGTATATAGACTTACAATGTCAAACGATACCAGAACAGTATCAATTTTTACAGAACTTGGGATAAAGTTCAAAAAGTCAACATCATCTCTAAGATAGCTTTGCACTTTTGTAGTAAAAGGTTTTAAAAGTAAGTCTAAAAGACAACT